>CM060918.1:347336468-348536468 GCA_030737875.1 Allium sativum
ATGTTCATGAAAAACAATGTCGAAAACACCAAGGATTCCTATTATTAGGAATTGTTATTATGGTCGCAAGACTAAGTAGAAGAAAGCAGTAAATGACACGAGTATTTATAGTGGTTCGACCTCGGATGAGGCGTACGTCCACTTTGGAAGGGTGTCACAATTTTGTCAATCACTCAAGAATTACAAGATAGAGCCATGCTCGGTTACATTTACTTTCATAGTTGTCCTATGCTAGGTATTTGGAAGAAAGAATATTTAATTCTCCTTCTTCCTCAAATAGGAGATGCCGTTAATGAGGTTCATGAAGCTTTAGGAAGGTCCCAAGTGAAGAAAATCCAACCCCTTTTAGGTGTGAGGCTATGGGCTATTTATAGGAGTGGGGGTACGTAGGATTAGGTAGGAGTAGGTGAGAAAGGGGGACTACATGCAGATTTTCGCACCTATCACCTGCACTAGCAGGATTTTCGCACCCGGAGCTGGGTAGCACCTGCAGGGTGCGAAATTTCGCACCCTGGCTGGGTGCGAAATCCGCTTTCCGGGGTGCATGAGGACTGCAAATTCGGGTGTTTTTCGGGACTTACGATTCCTTCCGAATTTGAGGCCTTGTCTCGGAAATTGGTCTTGTGTGCTGTGAGGTTATGAGCGACGTAGTCCCTTCTCGATTCTATCCTTTTTGCTCCTAAGCATCCCTCTCGGTCTTAGCTCCATGCGATGCGTTGAGTTAAGTGTGTCTGACGAGCTCCTAGGAACCGGACCAAAAAGTAGGTTAACAGTTTCTGTTAGAGTTAAAACAATCTTTGCGCTTATAATTCCCTGTAAATTCACGACATCCGCTCCCAACTGTTCTAATCCTAGACTCAAAATTCTACACTGGTCTTTATCCCTAAGATCATATTTTCCTGAATTACAAATCCATAACTCGTAAACCCTAACTATAAATCCTATAGCTAGACACCCTAGTTTACAGAAAACTAGGAAACTGTAAATTGATTTCCAAAGAAATACAAAAAAAATATAACTAAATGAAACCCTAGTTAAGATAATTAAAGAATACGTTGACCCCATTTTATTTTCTTGAGCACAAAAATGTCGGCTTCTCATTTTCAATTAAATGGTGATAGAAAATTAAATTTAGGGTTTTTGTTTATCCCAAAATCGTGAACCTGTAATGTTGATGCAATTGCTTCCCCGATAACTCTCGATTGATTGTTGCTCCTTGTTGTTCAGTTTGGGTTGCGATCAAAACTTCAAAACGATTGTGAGTATTCTTACTTCTCTAATAATTGTTTGATTGTTTGTTTCGATGCTGGATGCCAGTGATGAAATGGTGCAATATATAGGGTTACAAACCCTAGATTGACACTGATTTCTATTAAGACTTGTCTTTGGTATTTGCGTAAATGATTGCCGTGAATACGCTGTTGATTTCTGGAAACTTTTTATACCTTGTATTCATTATCGCCAAATTTTGCCATTTGAAAACGATGATTAATGTTTGCTAGGTTTCCAAGAAATGATTTTGCTGAGTTTACATCATTGTGAATTTTGAGAATAAACTTGCAATATTAAATTGCCATACTTTACTTATGCAAATTAATCTCGTTCCTATTTTTTTTGAGACATTGAATATGTATTCGATTTTTAATTCGAAAGATTCTTCTTTTGGCTTTGAGAAATTAATACTGCACTTGAAAAACATTCCATAGATATTGCTTGAATTCAAAAAACAATCTGTCCCATTTTCTTGATGTTCCTTACTGATCAGAACCATTAATACATTTGATCAATCACACGAATTCTGTACTTGATCTTTTGTGTCTTGTCCACTGTGTATTCACTAGAGCTTCACTTGCATATACTTCTTATAACCATTCACACCACTGTTTGAATTTTCTTTCTTTTATTCGAGCATGGACTGAAATTCATATTGGCACTCTTGTGTATTTTGGCTTATTTATGTATACTGCATGTACATTTGAACTTTCTGTGCACCTGATTCTTTGCATGTCTTGAATGCCATCATCTTTCTTGTTCACGTGAGTATGCGCTTAATATTTTTTTTTGTCTTTGGGTGCAATGCATTTGAATTATGTGTGTGTTGATTTGGAAACTTCTGTTGCAACTTCTTAGCCATTATATTTGTGCTTGATTCAATCCTCCCATGCTATTGTGCATGTGGTTGAATAATGAGCATGCCCCTTTCTTGATTCATGCCATCTATGTCATGGTGCACATAACATGCTTGCCATAATATACACGCACAATATATATATATATATATATTTGTGTGTGTGTGTATGTATGTGTGTGTATATATATACGTAGGTATATATATATATATATATATATATGTGTGTGTGTGTGTGTGTGCGCGCGCGCGAAAGACTTGATACTGGCATGACTTATTTCACCCTTGTAGATCTTGTACATGTCATATTGCTTGATCTCCATGTGCACTCTTTGTACTCTTAATTGCTTCATGTTGCAATGACCATGTCACTGCCATGTTTGGGTACTTGTTGTACATACTTACATGTGAATTGAACTTGAAACTGCACCACGTAGTTTTTGCTAATCCTCCATGCTTATATTTGAGCTACTTGTATTTACTTAGAATTCAGAAATGCACTTGTTTTTGGACTCCCTTGATATTGATGCACTCATGTGCATCACTTGCTTGAGCCATGCCTTTTGCTTCACGCTTGAACCTAGAGTTGTTTCATGCGTCATGCTTGCAACTTGACTTGTCTTGGACATTTTGAGACTTATACTTTGTTTTGCGCATGCTGCCTTATCATCTTCTGTTCTGGTATTTTGTGTAATACTGATGGGTTCAACTTTTTTGATATTGTTCCACTTGATTCTTGTTGTTATTGTGTTGCTTTATTCCATTTGCTTGTGAGAATCATCTGGTTTGTATTGATGTGCTTGGGCTGCCTTGATTCACTTTTGAATTGTTGTATACATACCATGCTACTTCACAATCCAATGCACAGTTGCTCTTATTTGGCCCTTGTTCATGTATCCATGCTTGACCTTGGGTGGTTGTACAAGACATGTTGTTTACGTGACCGACTTATGCACCTGCACATTAATGTATTTGTGTATATGAATAGACAATTATGTGTATATATGTATCGTGCATGTGAAATTTTATTTTCTATTTACATTAGCAGAGTGCTATACGATGTGTCGTTGCTGGTCAAGATCAGTACACCACAAATGTGAGTTGACGCTGGTCTTGATCAGCAGACCACTATAGCTGTGTTGAGGATGATCTACAGGCACTAGATATATAGTCCACTTTATGGTATTTACTGTAAGTCACTGTGAATATCACAAGCAATCTAGACTCAAATAAATGTAAATACATTTCAGACCAAGTCAAAAAATATGATGAGAAACACACCAAATTTTAAGGTGAATAAAACTTAAAAAATAATTTCATGTTTGCTAGAATGTAAATCTATTTTTGTTCCAGTTTATTATGTGTGCTTTTGTGATAGGTATACATGTCATTGGACTGAATCTAAAGCAGTCTGAAGACAAGTGTGAGTTAGTTTATGAGTGTATGAATGTATAGAAATCTATATATGTAAACTGAGTGAAGCCTGAGTGTTGTAATAAGGACTGATTGTAATAAACGAAATTGAATGTATTATATCATAGTGTAATGTACAATAGTGGAGATGGAAATTTGTACTATTTCAAATTTTGAAATAAAATATTTATTTAAATAAAAATACTGTTTGAATTATAAATTTTGTGCAATAGCATTTTATTCAAAATAAACATATATTTATGTATGAGAATATAGAATAGTACAATTACAAACATATTTATATTATAATATATATGTTTGTTATCATCAAAAAACAATCATATTGTTATATTCAACAATCTCCTTCTTTTGATGATGACAAACATATATAAGATTTTGAATATAATATATGTGTTTGACAGTGAAGTGTAGTACTCTCCCTATATGTATACTCCCCCTATATATGTGCATATAAGTGTGATAAGAGAGTTTAAAATCAATTGAGTTTTCAATATTAAAATATTCATGAAATATTCACTCATCAATCAAAATCTTAACCATTCATTCTACATCTTTTGTTATCATCAAAAGGATATAGAAATCGAAATAGTGATGAAAAATAGACCAGAAATACAAATTCAAATCAAAAGAGAGAATGTTTATCGTAAACTACAATTAATCAAACAAAAATCATATTATACCTTAAACTCGAAGCAAATTTCACACTGTAGAATGTTGGATTTACGATGGTTTTTATAAAATGTAGCGAGTTATAAAACATATGAATTCCAATTATGGATTTCTTTTTTTCAAGTGAATGTTGAGTTCAGTATGCTTCCATAGACTCGATCATGCTTTACAATTATACCTTTCACATTTATTCGTTTGATTGAGGGGGATCATTTAACATACCATAAAAAAAGATCCAACGTTGGCCCCAAGACATTGGTCTCTAATTAGAAAAGCAAATGCTTGAGCTTGAGAAGCTTCTGGTCCGGTGGGTCCGTAAAATTCACTAGGATAAGCCAATTTTCGTTGATCTCCCAGTTTGTTTTATTTTAGTAGTACAATAATTTGAATGGTGACTTGGGTCTTTAACCATTACCCTAGGACCTAGAAGTCCTAGTATATTAATTGGGAGCGAGATCCCTCAATCAAACCTAGCCCTAAATTTCACATTGACTTACTTAGTGACAAAAGTGATCTAAATAGGGGATGCTGGAAAGATATAAGGGCATAGCACGATCATGAAAACCACTTTGCCTCATGAACAAAGAATTATGTGTTGCAAATCGTCTAGTGTTGAAAAACTAATGTTTCCTCGAATAAGCCGAAACTCCCTAAAATTCTTGCTGAAAGCCCCTGAAATTCTTAGGATCTGGTCAATAACCTTGCACACTTCCTTCAGCAAAATGAAAATGCTACTCCAGTAGACCTGAATACTGAACAACACTGATATGATGAGCTGAAGTCTACCCGCATAAGAAAGCCGGGGAGTAGACAAAGAGCAAGGAGTGCCTCTTGTGAATCTCGCGAATAACCAAGTATTTGCTATGCGGTCGAGACATCCAAGGCGCCCGAAGGAGCGACTAAAAGACCGAGTAGAAAGAGATGTAGTGAACATCAATTAACAAGCTGTCAGGCCACAAATCTCATAGATCCACCCAGACGGATTCGGCATCCCGGTACCACACTAGGCATTAGATAAAGAATAATATGTAATTTTGACAAATGGCAGTTCATATTGGTAATATTCCATTCGTTGTCAGTTCGCCAAGTTGTCTCTTGCCTGCCCATGGATTCAGCAGCAGATCGAAAGGTTGACTTATTCGGGAATCTCCGGATCTATGCTTATTTTCAACTCCCTAAAGCATTTCGTCGCTTGCTACGCCCTTCCTCGTCTCTGGGTGCCAAATAAATTTAAAATTAAGCACAAAATAGTGATGAATTTGAACTATAATTATAAATTCAAGTCAAGAGACAGAATCAAATTTCGTATATCCAAAAATTATCAACCAAAAAATTTCATAATATATCATAAAATAGTAACACATTTCACAATTCAGAAAATGGATTGATATGTCAATTTTCACATAACTATGAGGATTTCATATTTATAATTTATTCTTTTCCTTTTCCTTTTCCCTTTTTTATTTTCTTTATTTTCATTTAATAGCACACTAACCACATAGAGCCTATAAGGACTTTTAAATGAGATCAGTTGTAACTTAAACTATATAAGCATTCTTTAACCATGCATGACAACCAATGGAGCTCAACATACTTCTTGGGTTTGGCAAGGTGAGAGTTTCATAATTAAGCAACTTTACCTTAAATTACAAGTACGTCTTTTTTAGTTGATTGCAGATGGCATGAATGTGTGTGGAAAAGTGACAATAATGCAAAGGAAAATCTTGGGCTTTGGAAGGTTATCAACAAAGCACTCCTTACTAAGGAAAAGCTAATCAACTTTGGGATGAATCTGAACGGTAGATTTGTTTTCTGTGATGGTGGAGAAGAAAGCTTGCAACATCTTTACTTTGAGTGCATGTTAACACAGCAGGTCTGGAAAGATATTATCATGCAAGTGGGCTATATGAACCATCTTTCATCCAATGCAGATCAATGGAAAATTATCAAAAGAAAGGTGGGTGTGAAGAAACCAAGGTCAAGATTGTTCACCTTTTTACTGAAGAAAACTGTTAATATCATATGGAATCAACGTAATTATAGGGTTTTTGGCAACTTACTTGCGACGAGCAACTCCCTTTGGAAACAACAACTATGGTGAAACATCAGAGATGGCCTCAAGTTCCTTAGATTCACATATGATCTGGGAATTTTTGTGTCATAACTGAGCTCTTCTCCTTTTTGTTAATACGTGTTTGTCTTCATTTAGTGCAATCTTTGATATGCTTTGTTATCCCTGTGTATCATTTGTTTCTTTTACTATCTTTGTATCAATGTAATCTTCCTTGCATACCAATAAAAGTGGTAGGGGTCCACTCAACCCTATCGGCTTTGCCAAAAAAAACCACATTATATAAAACTAAAATGAATAATAGAAATATGGTAGGGATATAGATGGTCATGAAATAAATTTATAAATTAATCATATTAAGAACTATGTTCAATCGTAGCGGGATTTTTGAAAATTTTCAATTCTCTGTTATTCTGAAAAATATTGTAGTCACATTCCGATCACAATTTTTAAACTTGTACTTTGTTTAAAAAAATATAAACTCTCCACATTAAATAAAACCATGATGAATGACAGAAAGATGATAGAAAAAGAAGATTCGTGAAATAAGCATCAATTTAGAGATATTATAAAAATCTGTTCAATCATCATGAGAATATAAATAAAATCTCCTTTTGTTATGATATGTACTATAGTCATAACTCATCACAGATTCATAAATCTAATAACAATTTTGATGAGTTTCAAAAATAGTTCAATTGATCAATAATTTCAATTTTTGAATAAATAATCAAAAATTATTTTAAATTTGAAAATATCAATTTCAAGAGGAATTCTGAAAGAATTAAACAAATTGAAAATCAGTTTAAAAAATCAAACAGTCGAATATGAAAATTTTCAAGACTTCGAAAAACTAATATCACATGTAGGTCCTAATGCCCATAATTACAATGAAGTTTATACATATATCATGTAGTCATCAAATTCACAAAAACATTTCAGTTTCTTTTATCAAAGTAGCAGTCATCAATTTCTAAATAAGATTTACAAGAGAATTTTTCAGAATTCTTACAATAAGAACAAGTGACAATTAACGATTCAAGATTAAAAGCAAGTTATTTGAAATCACTTGATGAAATTTATTTCCAGAAAACAAGTCCAAATATCGTATCCAGGATATTAGATATACAATTAATCACAAATTATTTTAAAATTAAAATATCCAAGCTAAACCAAAAAACTATGAAATTTTAACTTATAGCTTTCAAGTAGTGAGATTATCAAGTGCAGTTTTTCAAGTCTTTCCAAGAGGAATTAGAAGAAATTCAAAGCAGCAAAGATGTATGAAATTTCATTATCTTTTTATATCTTCAAAAAAATTAGAATTCTGAATAATAGTGTTTAAGATATGTACAAGATACTACAGCACTATCAGGAATTCAGGAATCAGAAAAAAAATAAACTTCAAAAGAATTGTAAAATATTTACAATTTTAAAATCACAATATGAAAATCAACAAAACATGAGAGTTTTAGATAAATGAGTCTAATTACTACAATATCAAGAATTTTGCAATTTGAAGTTAAGAAGCTTAAGAAGTGTAAAAAATGTCATGATAGTGTCAAAAATTAATTAGCGTTAAAAAAGAAGGAATAAAAAGGAAGAATAAGAAGAAGAATAAAGGAATAAAAACAAAAAAATATGAGTTCAGATATCATACCTGATTTACAATTATCGATGTTGATTCTCTAACTCGAAAATCTTGGGTAAGAAACTCTGAATAATTCAATAATATGGAACAACTTGAATTCATTCTCTCTTGAGCAAAGTTGTTCCTTTGCCTCCTCCAGTACCTAACTGTTTATAGGATTGAGTAGTCTAACAAAGGTTGTTTTATGACTAATAGCTTTGTTTGAATGTTTTTGTACACAAACTCGTTAATAAAAATCCAATAACTTCCACTAAATTCCCTTGGGAAGCCAAATTCATTTAGTTCTTCTCGAATTCGTTTGTTGTCTTTTGAGATCCTAAATTGTTCAAATGGATTGTTTCTAAGTGAGTACTCATCGCATTTACGGTCAAAAAATCCTTTAATATTTTTTGAGTTTAAATTTCCACTTTTATCTTTTCCAAAACAATTTGAAGGATCATTTTGATCGTTTGAATTTCGCTTTTCAACTTGATGAAAATTACCAAAACTGAGTCCACATTTATTCCGAGAAGTCAATTGATTTTTCTGCATTTGAAAATATTTTTAAACCCAACTGAAGACCGTTGATTTTAGATTTCAGAAGACCATTCTCATTTATTAGCTTTTCAATTTTGGCTTTAGACTCAGAAATCTCAATTTCAAATCGGTTATGCTTTTCAAAATGATATTTTTCAAAATCCTTAAAATCATCAATTTCAGTTTTGAAATTGTGATTTATTTTAGAATTATCAATCTTATTGTTTTTCAAAATCACGTTTTTGTTTTCAAGGGATTTGAAGTTTTCTTTTATTTCAATTAACTCTTTTTGAAATGACGTGCATTTATTGCATTTGAGATTCCCAATTCTCTAGGTTTCAATTCTAAGCTCATTCAAAATTGTTTCAATTTTCAACAAACTTCCTTTTTAATAAAATTTATTTTTGGAATTTTTAGTCATTTGAGAATTTTCCAACACCTTTTGCAAAGCATTTTTTTTATAAATTAGCTCATCCTCTCAAAATTTCGTTTTCAAGTTTGTTAAAATTTTCATTAAGATGAGCTAGATTATTTTCCAAATTCAAACAATTTTTGCAATCAGATTTTGAAATTTTTCTGTGTTCAAGTTTTAATTCCAAATCAGGATTTTTATGTCGCAACTCAAGATTTTTAGATTTCAAATTTTTATTTTTATATTTGAGACTATTAATAGCATTTGTTAAATCATTACAAAGATGAATTAAATCTTCATATGAAAAGTCTCTATCTTATGAATCACACACTATTGATTCTTCATCTTTAACTCATGTTAAGCATAAATCTGAATTTGAGTAGGCTATAGACGGTTTTGAGCTTTTATTGTCTTATACGCAATACATTATGTCGAGGGTATCCCAGATTTCCTATGCAGTTAAACAATGGAAGATATAGTTATATTGATCATCATTAATATAAGAATATAAAATGCATAGCATGAGAATTAATAACAATATCATTTTTATTTAGCATATCTCCTCTATTGATAATAGTTTCCCAATATTTAATATTAACATCTTTTATAAAAATATCCATTTTTGATCTCCAATTAAAAAAAATATGTTCTAGTGAAAATAGTTGAAATATTACTGGACCGATTCTCGCTAGATAGACAACTAGAACAGTCATTGTTTGGGAGATCCATACCTCCCGAGTTAAAAAATACCTGCTCTGATACCACTTGTAGGATCTAGATTAACCCTAGAGGGAGAGTAAATAGGGTTTATTGCAGTTTTGAGGAATATAAAAATATCACAACTCACATCATAGTTGTATAAATGAATGCAGAAAATAAATGACACAAAGTTTACCCAGCTTCAGCAAACCCCTACTTAATTCTATAATCCTCAGGTTTCTATTAGGATTAAAACAATCTCTACACTTACAATCCCTTGTAAACTCGCGACCCCTGCTCCCAACTGTTCTTATCCTAGACTCAAAACCCTGCACTGATCTTTATCCCCATGATCGGATTTTCCGAATTTCAAACCCATAACTCGAAAACCCAAACTATAAATCCTACAGCCATACACCATAGTTTACAGAAAACTGGAAAAATATAAAATGATTTCAAAAGAAATACAAAAAACTAAGCTAAACCTTAGTTAAGATAATTAAAGAATATGCCGACCCCTTTTATTTGCTTTGACAAAAAAATGTCGGCATCTTTTTTCAATTCAATGGTTATCGAAAATTCAATTTAGGGTTCTGTTTATCCCCAAAACACGAGCCTGTAATGTTAATGCAGTTGCTTCTTTGATAGCTCTCGATTGATTGTTGCTCCTTGTCGTTCGATTTGAGGTTGCGATTGAAACATCAAAGGGATTGTGAGCATTCTTACTTCTCTGATAACTGCTTTATTGATTGCTTGTTTCGATGTTGGACGCCAGTGATGAAATGGTGCAATATATAGGGTTACGAACCCTAGATTGACTCTGATTTCCACTAAGACTTACCCTTGATATTTACGTGAATGATTGCCGTGAATGCCCTGTTGATTTCTAGAAACTATTTAGAATTGGTCTTCATTCTCACCAAAACTAGCCTTTTGAAAACGATGATAAATGTTTGCATCGTTTTCCAAAAAAGAATTCTGTCGTGTTTCCATCACTGCGCATTTTGAGAATAAATCTGCAATATTAAATTGCCATATTGCCACCTTCACTTGAATCAGATTCCATACCAGAGTAATGCCCTCAAGTCTACGATACACCACCTAGAGCCGACATGCGTGTATCCATACTTTCCCACATACGTATCTACCGTATTCGATGCCTTAACTACACATAATGTGCACCGAGTTTCATGGCAGGGCTATACAAGAAACACGGAACTTGGTCGAGAGCTTTTCCATATCTGTACAGGCCCATCTTTAAGAGCCTTTATGTATATATATTCCTAGGGTTTGTTTTTCATGGTGGTTATGGCCCCACCTCGGCGCCTCCCTCAACTATTAAAGACTACAGAGCTAAACAACTTGCCCCTAACAAGCAATCTAAACATCCAGTTGGCGTCTTCCCTCAACCACCGTACCTCTGTAATGAAAGGTGAATGGTCTATTGGTTTTAGCTCTAGTCTTTTCGCATCCCACTGGCTGCCGATGACATGTACCCGATGATCAACTATCTCTGTTGGTCCTCACCTTTACCTCCCCGTTGAGGCGACCACCGAATCACCCTAGTGTCACCATGTTACAACATTCTGACTGCAAATCTACTTTCGTAGTTAAGTCCCACCCACCTGGTAGTAACGCGCATACCCAACCTCTGAGAGCATAGCCTAAACATCTGCCACCGCACAGAGGACTACCAGGAGCACCTTACGTATCTCAGGAAGTCGTTGCTTCCCCTTCCAGTCCTTCGGGGTCGACAGAATAATCAGATGAACATGCACTCCCCTTGTGCCTCATGACACAACGATGATATACAACGTTGGGTTATTCACCCTCAAACGTACAGACTGGTCCGAGCTTATTCACCCTCAAACGTACGGACTGTTCCGAGTGACTCATTTTAATGTATCATTAGACCCTATGTCTAAACATTCTTTTGCGCGCTTTCTTTACCTTACCAGGTTTCCATTTAACTTGGTTATCCCTGTTCACATTGACTTCTTATTCAAGTTACCAAGTTTCTCTTGCTTATTAATTTTAGTCATATAACTTAACCCATTTAAGTCTATTAATAAGCCCACAACATGTTATTCTCTAAATTGTGGTCCAAGGTCTGTAATCCACAATCCCTTTTTATTCTTGTTTGATATCATCGTTACAATAACATGTTCTACTTAATATGTAATTAAGTATATCTCAATTCACATGTTTTTTTAACATGTCAGTCACTATTAATGATTAAATATAAGTTATTTCATTTCATAAGTTTTTCTCATTTAATCATAATTCCATTTTACACCATCACTACAACTTATCGTTGTTTACTTATTAACTGAGTTCTCTTAACTAAGGTCCACTAATAAGTTTCTCTTCCCATAAATATAACTTATGTTGTCCTCATCCGTAGATTTCAGATTCTTGTTTTTGTAAATAACTTAATTTACAATTAAGTACAACTTATCCCCTTGCATAAGTTATTCTATTCCCTTTATCGTTTATTGTAACCTAAGTTATATTTTCCATTTGTCCCTATTAAACATGTTATTCTTATCAGCAGATTTCATACTTCCAAGTTTACATATTACTTAATTTATAATTAAGTACAACTTCTTACATTTCATAAACTTTCCCCGTTTTCTCTACTTATTACAAACAAATGGTTTCAGTTTTCCCCATTTACTGATTACTTAATTTATAATTAAGTGCCACTTATCTCATTTCACTAGTTATCTCATGTCCTTACTAATTTATTATAACCTAAGTTTTAATTTTCACTTGTCCTTAGGAAAAGTCTACCTATTATACAACATTCTTTTTTTTTTGAAGGGCAAGCCAGCTATTTATAGTGGCTCGTGCCACTGTTTATTAGAAGAGGAAAAAGGAGAAAGTGTCTGCACAAGCATAGAAATACAAACTGGTTTGAAGTGCCAGCACACTATAAATACAAAAAAACTCTCTAATATGTCTGATGATAGTGAGCACCATTAAGTGTTTAGAAGTATGCATAACTCCAAAAACTCTAATATTCCTCTCCATCCATACCACATATAAAAATTTCTTTAGAAGTTTCAACAAAAGAACCCCTTTCGTGGACTTCCACCTCGTCACTTTGAATATGCTGAACCATTCCACCTTAGATATGCCTGAAGGATAATGTAAATTAAAGTGCAACATGACCCCTTCCCAAATGAAATGTGTGTACACACATTCAAAAAACAAGTGGTTTGTCGATTCATCCCCTCTATTACAAAGGTAGCACAAAGTTGTAGGCACCGTATTAATTTTCAGAAGTATGGAGAGAGTAAGTATACCATTTTTAAATAACTTCCATAGATGAATGTTCTCCTTAGGAGCACTACTAAAATCCCAAACCCTAGCATGCCATCGAAATAACTGAGTACCATCTTCATTCATCATTTTGTCATAGACTACCTTGATACTATGCTTACCATCATTCCAAACCGCATGATAATCCAATATAGAATAATTATTGCCATTGATAAGGTTCCAATCATTGGTAACATCAGAAGAGCTATTGTTAGGAAGTTGAATCATACCATCATGCCAATATCTGTCCACCGTCGCATTTTCAAGAATACCAGACGTCCATCTCTTGTTATGAGAAATTGCATTACCGAGAACAACACCTTTCGACACCCATGGATCATGCCAAAAATAAATTTTATTCTTGTTTTTCATTCTAATCTGAATCATAGGCAAGAACAAGTCCCTATTGCGCAACATGTTTCTCCATGTCCAACTGCAGTCACGTTGTGGTAGCATAGTCCAAAAATGAGCATCTTCAATATGATAGAGTTACAACCAAGAAACCCAAAGATTTCCTTCAAAGCAAAACAATTTGTCAATACGCGAAGAAATTGCAGCTCTGTTCCATAATTTGATGTTCATAACACCAAGACCACCTTTCATTTTAGGACAGCAGACATGTTTAAAGGCAATGGGGATCATCTTCGTGGAAAAGGGGTTACCACGGCATAAGAAATGATTAAGAGATGAATTTATCATGTTAATAAGCTTGGAAGGCAGTATGAAAATCCTAGCGTAATAGATGCACATTGACGTAGCAACAGATTTGACAATAATTAATCTTCCCGCTAACGAGAATTTAGAGCATGGCAAACTAAAGATCTTAGCAGTGATTTTTTCATATAGCTGCAAGCATTGAAACGTCTTGATTCTAGTGGTGCAGAAGAGGATACCCAAGTAGCACTCATATTCATTGAAAGGAGAAAGACCAGAAGAATTATAAATTCCTATTTTAACATTTTCAGGCACTCCAGCAATCTGATTTTTGGACTTGCTTTTGTTGATAGATAAACCCGTCAATCGGTGCAGATGAGAAAGGATATCGAGTACCCCACTAATCGACTTTGAATTGGGTTTAGTAAAGAACAGCCAATCATCAGCAAAAAGCAAGGTAGATAGTGAAATTTTCTTACATAGAGGGTGGTAGTCCAACTGTTTGTGAAGAAGAAATTTTTTGGAAATAGTCGTAAACACCTCCATCACACAAACAAAAATATTGGGAGACATTGGGTCCCCTTGCCGTATACCTTGTGTAGCTTTGAAGTAACCAAAAGAAGAACCATTACAATTTAAGGAGTATTCAACAATTGAAATGCACATATATATCCAACATAGGAACGGGACTGGGAATTTCATTTTGTAGAGTATGTATATGATGGATTTCCAGTGAATAGAGTCATACACTTTCTGAAGATTGAGTTTGATAACACATCTAGGGGACACAGTATTCCTATTGTATCCCTTCATTAATTCAGTAGAAAGGAGGATATTGTCAGAAATATCACGACCACGAATAAAAGCACTTTGGTTAGGGGAAATATGGTCAGAAATGACCAGCATCATTCTCTCAAAGATAACCCTAGCAATGCATTTATACACAACATTGCAGCAAGCAATGGGACGATAGTGGCCAGCATTAGTAGGTTGGGATATTTTAGGAATTAATGCCAATCTAGTAGCATTTATTCCACCAAGCATTTTACTGTGCTTGAAGAAATTTTTAATTGCTTTTGTCACATCCACGCCTATAACACTACAAGTAGTTTTATAAAAGTAAGCATTAAGTCGTCCGGACCTGGGGAGCTAGTAGAAATCATACCAAAAATTGCATTTTTAATTTCATCATCAGAAAAAAAATTCAATAATTTTGCAGCTCATAGAAGTGGAGATTGCAGCTAAGTCAAGCGATGCAAACAGATCAAGGGAGGAGGAGAAGTTGTGCATCGAGCCAAGGGAATTATGGAAGTAATTAGTAAATGCTTTTTGGACGGTAGATTTAGTGTTACAGATCATACATCCACGTCTTGAATATTAGAGATTAAGGAGTTAGCATTTTTTATGAAAAGTGATAGTATTTCTGTCACCATGCAGATCCCATTTATTTTTAATTTTTCTTGGAAATTTTGTTTTCTTCTCTCAATGCAGAGGATAATTGGTTGATAAGACATTTTTTTTTCAAATAGAAGGTTATCAACATCAACACCTGTCTGACTGTTCTGAATAGTAGATTGGATTTGTTGCAATTTTTCTCTTATACCAGAAGACAAACTAGAGCCGTCACCAAAATTCAGTTTAGCCTAACTTCTAAGAACGCTTTTAATATGCTTGAGTTTTGCATGCAATAAAAACATAGGATTGCCAAAAATGTTAATGTTCCAGTTATTAGCAATAATATTAATAAATTCTGGATGGTTTGCCCAATTGTTAGAAAATGAAAATGAGGGATGTCCTCTCTCATAGCTCAAACCCCAGTCAAGTATCATTGGAGAATGGTTAGACAGGGAAGGAGGGGGGGTATAGTGACAGTAAGGTTAGGCCAGATGGTAAGGGCATTAAGTTTTTGAAATGCTCTGTCCATTCTACAGTAAGTTCTAACCCCGGATCTTCTTGAATTATTCCATGTGAAGAATTCCTCCGTCGAAGAAATGGGGAGGACATTAGCATTATGGATGGCATTGTTTAGGGGAAGAGTTTGTCTATAAGTAAGTGGATTACTACCTTTCTTATTAGTAGATAACTGCATATAGTTCCAATACCCTAAATAGATCGAAGGGATATTTGAAGATTGAAGAGAAGTGATGGAGTCAAGAAGAATTTGCCTGTGCATAACACTATTCTCAACATACAAAGCAGTAAGCATGAGCGAGGTGGAGGAAGGTGAATGAGAGATTTTAGCATGTATATATTGTCTATGAACAGAAAAAGGTTTAAGAGAAAACTTGGAAGGGTTCCATTGAATTAGAAGTCTTTGAAAAGGAGCTTGAGCAAGATTATGAATGTGTTGCCAATCACAGTGGATAGTTTTCATAGATTGGAAGTGGATAAGTAGTTGAGTTTAGTTTCTGCAATTATCACGAGGTCAATTTTATGGGATGAGATGAGGTTAAGGATTTCAAGTTGTTTATCAATAGAGTTGGCACCTCTTATATTCCAGTATGCTATTTTGTCTAACATCATAAACCAATGGAGGAGGAGGCTCCAGTCTTCACACCAGAGGATGAATTTGAATGGTTTTTAGAGGATTACAAAGGTAGAACACCCGCATGGACAGCAAAAAAATCAGTGCCCTTATCAAGATCAATGCTAGGTAAAGAACTAGACGATTGCTTTTTGATGTTTCTGCCTTTCTTACGTAGAGAATCACCAGGTATATCAAGAGAATTTGGTAAGATTGAAGGTGATTTAGATGCTGACAAATCCTTGAAAATGTGAGGAGATAAAGAAAGATTAGAATACAGAGACGTAGCTGGTTTTAGAGGAATGGTTTGAATGTTAAGAGATGTGTGCATGTCCCCATGTTGCACATAACAAATGTTGTGTGCATGTACATCACTGCTCGCAATAGTATGACAAGTAATGTTCGCAATGGATGGGGTAAGCTTTTGAGTAGTTGTAACACCCCACGTCCATTAATGTCACTCACAAAGGGAATGCATTAACTTCCATGGAGGTTATAAGTGAATATAGAACAGAAAAATTACAACAAGACAGATAATAAATAGTACTTGGAAATCTAAAACTTCATTTTATTGCAGCGGAAATTAAACATGTTTGTTACATCATAAAACCAAGTACAATATCCATCTTCATAAAAACAAAATACATAATCCCATTACATAAATAGCCATTAAAAAGATAACAAGCTGGACTTTACTTCAACGGTCCAAGCTTTCCAAGAGAGATGAAGCAATT
Source organism: Allium sativum (assembly GCA_030737875.1). NCBI lineage: Eukaryota > Viridiplantae > Streptophyta > Magnoliopsida > Asparagales > Amaryllidaceae > Allium > Allium sativum. The sequence goes on from CM060918.1 coordinate 347,353,285, forward strand.
TAATCAAACTCCACTAGAACTGGGCCCAACCTGAGGACCTGGAGGGGGAAAAAGGATAGAAATAGAGGGGGTTAGACATAAAGTCTGGCGAGTTTGATAATTCTAACAATACTATTATCAAAATAACTAGACTAAGGCATAAGCTGGAAGACAAGTAAATGTCTATGAACTCTTAGGAAGATAAAGATAGCGTTTAAGATAACGGTAAAGGCACACCTAATTACTAACGAATATTTACTACACTGCACCGCACATCACTACACTGCACCACACCAGTCACCCTATTGTTTGATCCAACCTGATTCACACAGAAACTTTATAAATAGCCTTACGTACCCCTAGCTGACTACATAGGTGCCGTCTACCCCTATCTCCACTAGGTGTACCCCACTACCCACTTTCGATCGGCTCCCTACTCGTAAATACCCGTGCTGGCCCCACAGTGGGGTGTATCACTCCCCTAAAGTGGTAACCTGATACAACTTGAGAATGCACGGCTTATACCTACACGATGCAACAACGTCTTACCTACCAGCCCGGGTCCACACACGCATATGAAACCCGTTGGACTTGCGTTGCCACCACTCCCCGTTTTGGCCTCTTACAGTCAAACCCAGCATGCGTGTCCCATCCCCAACTTGGGTCGAGCCCACAAAGATACGTTTGGGATACTGGTCGAAATGGGCCCCCACAAGCTACCCACCTAAGCTTGTCACTAGTATATCCCACTTAACCCTCTTAGTCATGTTCATTTACATGTGTGTTTGATTAAGTCTTACTAATCGTATTTCACATGCCACTAAGAGCACCCCATAGATTCCTCATGCCACCCAAGGCACCTACTTAACCCCCATGTCCCACCTTACATGTTTATCTGGTTAAGTATTTCTTAATTCATTCAGGCCATAACCTCATAAAGACCTCTCACATTAGACTGGCATTTATGGCAGCTGGATTTGCCGGGCGGGTCCGGGCAGTCTTACACCATAAAAGAGTCTAACCTCGTGTCTTTACAACCGTTATGCTCTAGTTTAGGCCTAGGACCTCTCACATTGGGCTGACATTTGTGACCATTGGATTTGCCGGGCGGGTCCGGGCAGGTTTACGTCACAAACGAGTCCAACCTCGTGTCCTAAGCATTGATTAACACTTAAAATCTTTTACCCCAGTTTTAATAAATCCCTATTCAAATTATTAATTAAGTCAACTTTTAATGATGTCCATAATTGACTCAATTAAGGCCATCCACTTATGGCATGCAAAATCATATCAATTGCACCGCAACTTTTTAATATTAAATCCTTAATATTACACCTACCCCACGTTTATACGTTCGCTTATTCAACACATAATATAGGCTAGACTTATATAGTCTAACACCTAGCACAAAGATAAATTATCACAACATATAGACAATTAAAATAAATCTAATCATAATAGGGGTGAAACTTGCATAAACTACACATGTTAAGGATCAAAAGGTGTCAACTTGTTAAATGTCTCAATTTACATGATATGATCATAGCCCAAATCTATACATAAACTTGCATATGGGGTTTTTAGGCAACATAATGATGGTGTGAACTAGCATAGGATATCACATATGTCATAGCATAATTCTAGATGTCATAATAGATGTCTTGGCATATGTTCATAACTTTTCTAATCAATCTAACTTGCATATGTGACTTGTCATATAGATCAACATAACCTAAACATGATGATTTAATTAATATGAACTAACTAGCATAGATGGTAACATCATGGCCTTTTTAACATGTATGATTCATCACAACTTAGCATAGAAACTTTCAACATACATAACATCATCATAGCATGATTTACAACATATAAGATATCATCATCACATAACATTGGATTTACAATATACATGACAGCAAAAGGGGTTTACAACAACATATATGATAATTCACTTCATCTACTCATAATCCATTCATAACTCAACCTAATCAAAATGATAATAATCTTGTTAAGATCATCATACTCACAATTTAGAGAAGAAAAGAGAGAGTTTTGCTTTGCTTTAGGGTTGAGAGAATTAGAATTGAATTTGCTTTTCTTCTTTCTTAGTTGGCGGCGGCTCCATTGATTTCCATGGCGACGGTATGATGGTAACTATTCTATTTTAATTAGGTTTAGGGTTAGCATTAGGATGTATTTATAGGTGTAGGAAGTTATTTAGGACCATTAGATTAACCCTGAACCATGAGAACCAATCAAATGCAAAATCTGCATTTGAGCGAATCGGCCCACGGGTTGACAGCCAAACACCCTGGATTAAGCCCTAGTCGACCCAGTGGGGCTTGGGTCGACCTCAAAAATGGGCCAGTTCGGTTATTTCCCCTCCCAATTCGCTATTTTGAACTTTTTGGCATATTTATTTATTTAATTTTTTAATTTATATACATATATATATATATATCAATATATATATTTCTCTGCGCAACCCATTTCACTTAATTCTTTTCTAAAAATTAAGTATACTTTAATTTGTGAATTTTAATGTTATAAAATTACGGGGTGTTACATTCTCCCCTCCTTAAAGGATTTCGTCCCCGAAATCTCCAAGTCAAGATGAATGTATATCCTACCATCTAATCGTCCATCTACTCAACCATCAAACACCAGCATCCATTGTCCTTAAAAGACTTCTAATACTTTAATGTTTATATGCACAATGTGTGTATATGTCCATATCTAATGCAAAATTAGGCGGTCTACTTATTCAGTCGACCTCCTTAGTGCAATTCATGATAGTGCCATGCGTCCAATATATATGCAAAAGATTCCTAATGATACATATTAATTATATATGCGTGCACAACCATCCACCCGAATGCAGCAACTATATGATAATACAACCATTATACATCCATTTTACTAAATACATCCATATATATGCAATATGCAATATGAAGTGACTGAGCCGATCTGGTGCCTAATAGTTTGTGTATATGCATCCACGAGCAACCATTAGCAAACACTTGCATCCACTTTGCATCCACCATACATAACATGTCTCAAACATATGTTTCAACCATAGGATTATCCTAACTAAAGGTCAAAGATACTAGCGAGAGGATATACTAAAGATAAGATAAGTACAAGCTAAGCGATAAAGGAGAAATTAAAGGACATACCCTCAAAAATAAAAGGGTATCGTGAACGCATCTTCTCTTCCGTCTCCCAAGTAGCGTTGCTCTCATCATCTCCCCATTGCACTTTGACTAGTCTGACCTCTCGATTCCTCAACCTCTTGATCTCCGACCCAAGAATGCGCATAGGAGCTCGTCGAATTGTCGCATCATGCTCTATCTCCACCTCTCTAAGCAAGCTCGGCTCTACCACTTCCGCGGTCTCATGCAAGCACTTCCTCAAATGTGACACATGGAATACGTCATGTACACCACTAAGTCTCTCAGGTAACTCCACTCTATACCCCATCCGTCCAATCTTCTCCTTAATAGGAAACGGCCCTACGAACCTTGGTGCTAACTTCCCAACGGACCCAAATCGAACAACGTTCCGTAATGGAGACACTTTGATAAAGACCATGTCCCCAACTTCAAACTCGAGATCTGTCCTCCTCTTATCCGCATAAGAATTCTGCCTATCTTGCGCTGCTTTCATCCTCCTTCGAATCAAGTCGATCTCCTCCGAAGTCTCCCTAATCATATCGGGCCCAAGTAAGATCTTATCCGTAGATTCCCACCAACATGTAGGTGAACGACAAGGTCATCCGTATAGAGCTTCAAATGGTGCCATACCAATGCTGGACTGAAAGCTATTATTATATGCGAACTAAACCAATGGAAGATGCTCTTCCCATGTACCCCCAAAGTCTAGGATAAATAGCCTCAACAGATCCTCTAGAATGCGATTCACCCTCTCAGTCTGGCCGTCCGTCTGAGGATGATATGCGGTGCTCAAACATAACTGAGTCCCTACCGCCTCTTGTAAACTTCTCCAAAATTCGCTAGTGAAAATAGGATCGCGGTCGCTCACTATGCTAGAAGGAACACCGTGAAAACGAACAATCTCTCGAACGTATACAGAAGCTAACCATGGAGCAGTCCTCTTACTCTTCACGGGAATAAAATGGGTGCTCTTAGTAAGTCTATCTACTGTAACCCAAATTCCTGTATTACCCTTCCTCGATCGCGGTAATCCATCCACAAAATCCATCGAGATGCTTTCCCATTTCCATAGTGGAATCTCCAATGGGTGATGCAACCCACCGGGTTTCTTTTGCTCCGCTTTTACTTGTTGGCACACCAAGCATCTAGTGACATACTCGGCCACGTCTTTCTTCATGCCGGCCCAAAAGTAAACTCTCTTCATGTCTTTGTACATCTTGTCCCCACCGGGATGAATTGTCATCTTCGAACGATGTGCTTCGTCAAGAATAGTCTTCCTTAGGTCATCGTCTTTTGGTACACAAAGTCTACTGTCCCTACGTAACCAACCCTTATCATCTAGGGTATACCTACGGAGATAGCTTGATGACTCCCCTCCTTTGAGCTTTTCTACCAACTCAACTAACTGTGGGTCGTCTCGCTGTGCCTCGCCAATTCGTCCCAAAAGCGTAGGTCTGACCTCCAAGGATGCTAGCAAACCGGGTACGAAGTCAACGGAAGGTCTAAAGTCAAACATCGAAATGAATTCTAAACTTTGCCGCTCAACAAACAAAGGACTTAAAGATAATCTTTTTCTACTTAAGGCATCGGCCACCACGTTACCCTTGCCAGGGGTATATGCTATCTCAAAGTCGTAGGACGCTAAGAACTCCATCCACCTTTGCTGCCTTAAGTTCAAGTCCTTTTGAGAGAATAGGTATTTTAAAGATTTGTGGTCAGTGAATAGTTCGAATTTCTCGCCAAGAAGATAATGACGCCAAGACTTAAGCGCGAAAACAATAGCGGTCAACTCTAGGTCATGTGTGGGGTAATTCTTCTCATGCGCTCTCAACTGCCTTCCACCATAGGCTATTACCCTGCCCTCTTGCATTAACACTGTGCCTAGTCCTGTCCCACAAGCGTCAGTATAAACGGTAAACGGCTTACACCTGTCTGGCAATACTAAGACTGGGGCTGAAGTCAAAGCTCTCTTCAAACGTTGGAACGCATCATCACAATCTATGTCCCATGTGAAAACTTGGTTCTTCTTCGTCAAGCGTGTCAATGGAGCTGATATCTTTGCGAAGTCTTTGATAAACTTCCTATAGTAGCCAGCCAACCCCAAGAAACTTCTCACTTCGGTAGCATTTTTAGGAACCTTCCAATCTTGGATTGCCACCACCTTCGCGGGATCTACAACTATCCCTTCTTTGGAAACCACATGTCCTAAGAACCGTACTTCCTTCCTCCAAAAGCGACACTTAGAAAATTTAGCTTTAAGCTTATGCGCTCGAAGAGTCTCCAACACTTCCCTAAGATGTAGGGCATGCTCTTCTTCATCCTTAGAAAAGATCAAGATGTCATCTACAAAGACTACCATAAATTTGTTAAGGTACTCCCTAAACACCCTACTCATCAAATCAACAAAATATGCGGGGACGTTCGTCAAACCGAAGGGCATCACTAGCCATTCATAGAAACTGCCCGGAGTCCTAAAGGAAGTCTTGTCAATGCTATCCTCAGCCACTCTCAACTGATGGAAACCAATGGCTAAGTCCAACTACGAAAACACTGAGGCGCCAACTAACTGATCGAAGAGATCGTCAATCCTCGGCAGTTGGTGTCTGTTCTTCTTAGTAAGCTTATTAAGTTCTCTATAGTCCACACAAAGTCTAAGGGACTCATCCGCCTTCGTGGCAAATACTACTGGAGCACCCCACTCCGATATACTTCGTCTTATGAACCCCTTCTCAAGCAACTCCTTCACTTGCTTACCGAGTTCCATCCTTTCATGTGGAGCTATGTGGCGTACTGGCAAAGATACTGGTTTCGCATTATCCACAAGATATATTCGAAAATCTATCTCCCGCTTCGGAGGCAAGCCCTTCACCTCCTCAAACACATCCGAATATTCTCGGACCACTCTAACAGATCGTAGATTTTCCTCAGACACGTCAAGCGATTCTAGATAACTTAGCATAACCGAATTTATGGGATTACAAAAGATTTCGAGAGTGTTGCCAAGGCGAGTCACGAGCCTAACTACTCTCCTTTCACAATCAAGAACGGCCCCATTTCTGGATAACCAATCCATTCCTAAAATTAGCCCATAGCCCATGAAGCCCAACACATAAGCATCACATCTAAATTCAACGCTAAGTATGGAAATTTTCAAATCCAAACACATCATAGACAAATAAGCTGAGCCCCCAATTGGATTCGAAATAACTAAGGGATCCTCTACTAAACTGGTGTTTAAGTGCAGTGATTCAACTAATGATGTAGAGATAAACGAATGTGATGCGCCCGAATCGAATAAGGTACAGACAGGATGATCAAATAGAAAAACTAAGCTTTCAATAGAAATGGTTCTACCTCGTTCTTGCAGTGGTGGGACCGCGAGAGCCTGAACTTGTCCCCTTGCCTGCCCTGGTGCCATAAGAGCCTGCACCTGTCCTCCCGAGGTAGCTCCTGCCCTCTGCCCCTTCTTTGGGCAGTCCTTCACTAACTGTCCCGCATCGCCACAATGAAAACAGACTGTCTTCTTTTTCTTTCGGCAATCCTTGCTGAGATGGCCTGGTGTCCCACAGTTAAAACATTTCTTCTTTCCCTTGCCGTTATTGTCTTTACCACCCTTCTTGTTTTGCTGTTGTGGTTTCTTCTGATCCCCCTTCTTCTTGGGTGCCTTATCAGCTTTAGCGCTTTTCTCCTCATGCATAAGCGCCATTTCTACTAACTTCTCAAAGGTGGCCCCCATAGGGATGTGGGTCATAGACAACCCTTGCAATGGTTCATTCAAGACATTCACGAACCTCAGCGCCTTCTTCTCCGGCGTGTTCACTAAGTCCAAGCCAAACCTTGCTAACTGATTAAATTTATTGACATATTCTTTCACTGATGAGCTTCCTTGCTTCAGTGTCAAGAACCTTTCCATATATAGATTTTCTTCCGCCCTTGAGAGAAACTTCGCCTCGAACCTATGTCTGAAATCCGCCCAAGAGTCAACAGGACGCTCCCCATTAGTGACCTCCCACCAAAACGAGGCCTCTCCCTTCATCAACCAAGCTGCTAATCGAACTCTCCTCCCTTCTTCTACTTCAAAGATTTCTAGCAATTCTTCCACCTCCTTAAGCCAATCTCTAGCTTCCACAAACGTTTCTGACCCTTGAAATGGTTTTCCACCCATAGCCTTGAATTCCTTGCACGTCTTTGCAAAAGTATCTACGTGAGGAGGAGGAGGAGGAACGGGTGCAACTGGTGGTGGAGGGACATTGGCTAGACCTGCAGCGGCCCTAGCCTCTAATAACCTCTTATACCATCCTGATATCGTTACACCGTCGGGTAGATTAAGATCTCCAGCCATGCTGAAACGAAAAAGGAAAGATTCAGAATGGAGAATTCGAAAGATAAATATATGGGCTATTGGGGATTATATTTTTTTTCTTAAAAACTTTTCTCTTTAAATTTCTCATTAAAACATGTTTTTGAAAGCACTTCTTCCAAAAATAACTATTTTTCTAATGTATTTTTATCAGTTCTGGTAACCTTAAGCTCTGATACCACGTGTAACACCCCACGTCCATTAATGTCACTCACAAAGGGAATGCATTAACTTCCATGGAGGTTATAAGTGAATATAGAACAGAAAATTACAACAAGACAGATAATAAATAGTACTTGGAAATCTAAAACTTCATTTTATTGCAGCGGAAATTAAACATGTTTGTTACATCATAAAACCAAGTACAATATCCATTTTCATAAAAACAAAATACATAATCCCATTACATAAATAGCCATTAAAAAGATAACAAGCTGGACTTTAATTCAACGGTCCAAGCTTTCTAAGAGAGATGAAGCAATTTAATCAAACTACACTAGAACTGGGCCCAACCTGAGGACCTGGAGGGGGAAAAAGGATAGAAATAGAGGGGGTCGGACATAAAGTCTGGCGAGTATGATAATTCTAACAATACTATTATCAAAATTACTAGACTAAGGCATAAGCTGGAAGACAAGTAAATGTCTATGAACTCTTAGGAAGATAATGATAGCGTTTAAGATAACGTTAAAGATAACGGTAAAGGCACACCTAATTACTAACGAATAATTACTACACTGCACCGCACATCACTACACTGCACCACACCAGTCACCCTATTGTTTGATCCCACTTGCTTCACACATAAACTTTATAAATAGCCTTACGTACCCCTAGCCGACTACATAGGTGCCGTCTGCCCCTATCTACACTAGGTGTACCCCACTACCCACTTTCGATCGGCTCCCTACTCGTAGATACCCGTGCTGGCCCCACAGTGGGGTGTATCACTCCCCTAAAGTGGCAACCCGATACAACTTGAGAATGCACGACTTATACCTACACGATGCAACAACGTGTTACGTACCAGCCTGGGTCCACACACGCATATGAAACCCGTTGGACTTGCGTTGCCACCGCTCCCCGTTTTGGCCTCTTATAGTCAAACCCAGCATGCGTGTCCCGTCCTCGACTTGGGTCGAGCCCACAAAGATACGTTTGGGATACTGGTCGAAATGGGCCCCCACAAGCTACCCACCTAAGCTTGTCACTAGTATATCCCACTTAACCCTCTTAGTCATGTTCATTTACATGTGTGTTTGGTTAAGTCTTACTAATCGAATTTCACATGCCACTAAGGGCACCCCCTAGATTCCTCATGACACCCAAGGCACCTACTTAACCCCCATGTCCCACCTTACATGTTTATCTAGTTAAGTATTTCTTAATTCATTCAGGCCATAACCTCATAAAGACCTCTCACATTAGACTGGCATTTATGGCAGCTGGATTTGCCGTGCGCGTCCGGGCAGTCTTACACGATAAAAGAGTCTAACCTCGTGTCTTTACAACCGTTATGCTTTAGTTTAGGCCTAGGACCTCTCACATTGGGCTGACATTTGTGACCATTGGATTTGCCGGGGGGGGGGGTCCGGGCAGGTTTACGTCACAAACGAGTCCAACCTCGTGTCCTAAGCATTGATTAACACTTAAAATCTTTTACCCCAGTTTTAATAATTCCCTATTCAAATTATTAATTAAGTCAACTTTTAATGATGTCCATAATTGACTCAATTATGGCCATCCACTTATGGCATGCAAAATCATATCAATTGCACCCCAACTTTTTAATATTAAATCCTTAATATTACCCCTACCCCACGTTTATACGTTCGCTTATTCAACGCATAATATAGGCTAGACTTGTATAGTCTAACACCTAGCACAAAGATAAATTATCACAACATATAGACAATTAAAATAAATCTAATCATAATAGGGGTGAAACTTGCATAAACTACACATGTTAAGGATCAAAAGGTGTCAACTTGTTAAATGTCTCAATTTACATGATATGATCATAGCCCAAATCTATACATAAACTTGCATATGGGGTTTTTAGGCAACATAATGATGGTGTGAACTAGCATAGGATATCACATATGTCATAGCATAATTCTAGATGTCATAATAGATGTCTTGGCATATTTTCATAACTTTTCTAATCAATCTAACTTGCATAGGTGACTTGTCATATAGATCAACATAACCCAAACATGATGATTTAATTAATATGAACTAACTAGCATAGATGGTAACATGATGGCCTTTTTAACATGTATGATTCATCACAACTTAGCATAGAAACTTTCAACATACATAACATCATCATAGCATGATTTACAACATATAAGATATCATCATCACATAACATTGGATTTACAATATACATGATAGCAAAAGGGGTTTACAACAACATATATGATAATTCACATCATCTACTCATAATCCATTCATAACTCAACCTAACCAAAATGATAATAATCTTGTTAAGATCATCATACTCACAATTTAGAGAAGAAAAGAGAGAGTTTTTCTTTGCTTTAGGGTTGAGAGAATTAGAATTGAATTTGCTTTTCTTCTTTCTTAGTTGGCGGCGGCTCCATTGATTTCCATGGCAACGGTATGACGGTAACTATTCTATTTTAATTAGGTTTAGGGTTAGCATTAGGATGTATTTATAGGTGTAGGAAGTTATTTAGGACCATTAGATTAACCCTGAACCATGAGAACCAATCAAATGCAAAATCTGCATTTGAGCGAATCGGCCCACGGGTTGACAGCCAAACACCCTGGATTAACCCCTAGTCGACCCTGCGAGGCTCGGGTCGACCTCAAAAATGGGCCGGTTCGGTTATTTCCCCTCCCAATTCGCTGTTCTGAACTTTTTAGCATATTTATTTATTTAATTTTTTAATTTATTTATATATATATATATATATATCAATATATATATTTCTCTGCGCAACCCATTTCACTTAATTCTTTTCTAAAAATTAAGTATACTTTAATTTGTGAATTTTAATGTTATAAAATTATGGGGTGTTACAGTAGTGAACCTTTCCTCTTTTGATGTAGCAATTTTAGAATCTTCATGTTGTTTGCCATTATTCACTTCATTTTCTTTGTTTTTTGATGCATGTATATCTAGATCAAACTGGGTATCCTCTTGTGCACTGATAAAAGTATCAGCTAATATGTCATCATTATCTTCACTCACTGTTATTTCTAATTCTTCATCACTACTTAGTTCATTATCACTTTGCTTCACTTCATTTCCATTTTCTGGATTAATAGAAGCATTATTATACATTTCCTTTTCTAACTCATGTGATCCAGTTTCAGTAACATTTTTCTATTTTGATCACAACCATTAAAGTCCACATTTACCATACCCATGTCATTTTTATCTAAATTGATTTTTTTTGCTATTTTCTTCCAAGTTCTTATGATATTTCTACTATTCCTTCTATTTCTCATAAAAAAATGCCATTTTTCTTTGTCAACTCTTCCTTCCTTTCTCACTTGAGTTATTTCCACTTTATGCTTCTTGTTTCCATCTAATTTCTTATCATAACTAGCTTTCTCAACTGCTGCAACTCTATCACAATGACTATTGTCATGACCAAATATTTTATAAGTCGTACAAATATGGGGTTTCCATGCATATTCAACAATCACATTCGGGCATGAGTCATCTCCAATAACCAAGATTTCTGGTAGTTTCTTATCAGGACTAATTTCCATCAAACATTTAGCATACTTGAATCTTTTCATCTTCTCTATGTTTTCATCAAAGAAAATCAGTTTCCCCAAATGACAAGCAATCCAATTGATGCCAATCAAAGACCAGGCATAATGGGAATTTTGTAAAAATGTACCCAAATCGGGATAGCTTTAATTATAGCTTGAGCCGATGATAGTGAAGGGACAAATCTGGATATGATAAACATTTGTCCCCTGATGAGCATTGGATCTTTCTTCAAGATCATATTTTTATCTTCTTCACACGTAAATCTAAAGTAGTAGTTTTGTTTATCGAAGAAAACTTCATACTAACCTTTCAGTTTCCAGTTCCTCTCCAAGTCCATTTTAACAGCCATGTAATTTACATTATCAGCTAAGAATGAGCCAATCAAACTTTCTGACCACTGCTGAACCCCACCATCAACAACCACGGCAGGCGGGTCCATTGACTTACCAATGTAAGGAACATCAAAATGAACAAGAACATAGGTCCCAGCGTTTCAAGACATAGATTGAAACAGAGAAGCAAAGGAGGGCCTGGGCTGGAGAGAAGGAGGAATGGGTATCGGAGGAGAAGGTATGGGTACCGGAGGAGGTGGTACGGGGGCAGCAGAGGGTTAAGAGGGATTGGACAGGGAGGGTCAGGGGAAGGGATGGCTGAAGGGACGCGGTGAAGTGACAAGGCTTTAGCGACAGAAGAGTAAATTTTTGAAGAGAGCGACGTGAAGAAAAAATAAATGATAGAATTTTTGATTATACAACATTCTTATTAATGTAATTTATTTATAATGGGTTATTATCATTCCCTGTTCATTCCATTCCTTTAACTGTTGTCACTTTCATTCAGTTCCATTCATTTCTATTAATTACCATTAACGCCATTTATTTCTATCCATTTACATTCATATATTTATATATATGCTTATGTAGTAGATCTCTCACATTAAGCCTACCACTTGTAGATGTTGGATTTGCCGAGCGGTTCCGGGAAGACTTCTTCCACAAGTTGACTTAACCTCGTGTCTTAGCACCATTATATGTTTTATTTATGCACTTATATCTCTCACATTATATTTACCACTTGTGGATGCTGGATATGTCGGGAGGTTCCGGGCAAACTTCTACCACAAGTGTAATCTAACATTGTGTCTAAGCGCGGTTACAATTTCTTATTTAGTGTAAATTTTCTATATAATTTAGGCATGTCTTTTCAAATTTCCACTGTAATTTATGTTTTACATGTCATCATATTATGCCTACTTTATGTCGTACGTTCTTTCCAACATATAATCAATTCTATTTCATCATGTAATCAAATAATCAGATAATTGTTCAAATTTACATGTGATTGCCAAATTATGTAATTTTTCTCAATTTCTACCGTTAATGGTCCAGGTACATAAATGTCACAAGTTAACATGGAATTGAAACAACATTAATTACTACGCATATTTTAGAAAATTTTCCAACATATTAATATCTTAGCATATTAATATTCCAATATGTCATATTTGTCACTTTAATCCTTTAAACATATGCTTAAACATTTCAACATATCATATTTAAACATGTCATAATAACATTTCAATACTTTTAATTATTCTATCCAAATCACATTGTACAATAACGAGGAATGTCAGACAATAATATATCATTACCTAAAATGATATAACTTAAATCCACTCACCTCATATGCTTTCCAAATCCTGGATCTGGTCCAGATCTATCATTCCATGGTTTTCCCTAATTGGATTCAGAACCTAACAACCATGGATTCATAATTTTTACTAAAAGAAAGAAAAAAAGAAGAAAGAGAAGAGAATGGAAAATAGACTAGATCTAAAAATTACCTTACTTCGATAAGAGATTTGAACACTCATTTACAAACATATGTTCCTTTTCTTCAGATCTGGATTCAGAATTTTTCCTAAACTAATAGTCTTAATTTTTTGAATAGATTTAAGGAGGGAGAGGAATGGCAAAGCTTCTTCGTTGTCTCAGAAATATGAGACTTAGGGTAGGCTCTACAGGCTTATTTATAGGCGTTCAGCAACGTATTTGGTAAAAGAAATAGTCCATGTTCAAGTAGAAATAATCTGCCCAGATCTGCCATAGGGGGGTCGACTCCCATTTATGGGGTCGACCCATGGGTCGACACCCCCTTATAGGGTTGAAACCCCCTTGATGGGGTCGACACCCCTGGACGGGAATTTTCCCGCTCCCCTTTTCCACGTGAATTTGAACTGTTTTAAATTTCTAGACTTATTTTATTCATATATACTCTTCTTATGCGTATACAATCTTCAAATCTTAATAACTTCTTCATACGTTGTCAGTTTTACGCAAACCAGGTGTTTATTTTGGCCAGAATTCCGAGATGAATGCAATGGCACAGTCCGTTTCACTTAATTCTGAATATTTAATTAAGTTATACTTATTTTATTATCTTAAAAATGTGGGATGTTACATTCTCCCACCCTTAGGAAATCTCTTCTTCGAAATTCGATAAGAATAAAATCAAATAACCACTTTCATAATATCCATCCATTATGTGTGAATCCAATTTTTGCAACCATTGTGCACTTGTGCGAAGTGAAATGCAACATAATAATGCATGTATGCCTAAGCGGTACCTCCTATGTGTATGCAAATTTTTCAAAAATCCTTTTAAAATATGATGCTCATATCCTAGATATACTAGAAATTTTACATGAATGCAATATTTTGAAAATCAAAATGCTTCCTCATCCAAATTTTCCCATACTCTTACTGAGTAAGAGCATAGTTCATCCAATTGTTGCATCTATAGTCCTACCAACCAACTTTATTTTTTGAATTTTTTTTTTAAAAAAATATAATTTTCTAAATTCGATTTCTTATGTTACAAAAAGGTGGAAAACAGAAAACTTTACATCTTCCGTTTTTCTTTTATGTACCCTTTTTCTAACCGTACTTGGATTTAATGTAACTATTTATAAAGATTCCCCTATTTTCCTATCTAGGAACAACCCACATAAGAAAATTTTCTTTGTTACTGACTTTCTATTTCATCTTATCTTGAAATTTTTTATCTTTATCCATCTTTTCTCATAATTCATCATGTTTGTTGCTTTACTGAATTTGTTGTTCCCTTTTCTTAGCTTATTTAATCATCTGATCTAAGTTTAATTTTAAATAAGCCTTCTAGTCTTCAACTAAAAAAGGAAAATAGACACTATACACAGCTACTACTAAGGGCCAAGAATCTCGGGACTATGTCCCCCCTCAGACAGAAAAGTCCATACCATGGGATCCACGACAAGTTTAGGTGTTACCCCAACTACCCAATAAGAACAAAATAACTGAACGGTCCCAACAAAAATGTAGTAACGGACACTTACTTGCTCTTTTTACTATCTAGTAGTCACCACTAATTCTAGCTGTGTACCAACAATTATTTTAAGCAAAACCATAGGCTTTTCAGTGCTTACGCATTTTACGGGAACTTACCATTATTCCAAGATAATTCTCGATATTTACTTCATAGCCTCAAAACTTTTCCCGTCTTCCCTAGGCACTAATCCTTACCTACTCCATACTTTTAAAACACGTTTTGGCCTTTTCATTCTTTTTTTCAAAAGTTAAAAAGTATCAAAATTTTATTTTCCTCATCAAAACTTACTTTTTCCAAACCATAAAACATGTCATTTTATATAAAAAATGTAAATCATTTTTTTTTTCAAATCACAGAAACTGGAGTAGATAAGGACAACTATTTCTCAATTGGGTTTATAACTTGTTCTTACCTATAAGGTCGATTCAATTACTTCTTACAAGGTGCAAACATCTACCTCTATTTATAATTTCTACAACTTACTTTTTCCACCCAACAAAATTTTATCCTTTAAAACAATTTATAGAATAGAGACTTCAATTCTTTCTTTATTAAAATTTCTTGTATGAAATATAACACGAAATCTAGCGAGCTATACATGCTCTATAATATGCAACTTTTACTGAGAGAATTTTTCTTTAGACAAAGTTTTCGCAAGAAATCACAATTTAAAAAATATACCCCATTTTACATTAAAAATCAATATGTATACTTTACATATTTAAAACTATAACTTTTAAGATTAAACCTTGAAAACACCATAAATCATTTTCCCAAAACTTTTACAATTTCAAGTTCTTAAAAGTTAAAAACGGGGTTAGACTCAAAGCGGGTTTCCAATTTTTCTTGGCTTTTATAGACACTCCCACAAAGTCAATTCTCTTAACTATATATATTCCTAATCCACTTTTCTCTTTTTAACTTTTCCAATCCCAAAATACTAATCATATGGGATTCAGCTTCCTTCCATACAAAATATATTATACACTTTCCACCCAAATTTCCTAAGGGTCTCAAATTTACATATTTGTTCCTTTAGTGTACAAAACAAATATCCTATTTCTACTCATATTATGCTCTTTCTATTTAGTAGGTTCCTCTATTGATCTAGGTATATATATAATAGATTTTTTTTAAATACAAATATGTCCACTCATTATCTATACAGGAATCCTAAACCTAAGCTCTGATACCAGATGTAACGACCCAAATTCCAACAAACCGATTTTTTTTTAATTCTAATCTATCGAAACTCGTGTTGGTTTGCTCTGGTATCCTACAGAAAAGACGGAGACATAAAATAGGTCAGAGCTTAGAAAATATCTCACAGCGGAATGGATAAAATATAATATAATCAAAGTATAGCCTTACCGTATTAATAATACTGCCTATCCAGTATCCAAAGTTATCATGTCTCTGCCACAAGTCTAACCTGCGAGTATGTTATGAGGAGGGGGTCGTAACACAAGTTCTGGTGACTGGATTTAAATTATACACTATGGATAATCCTATATATACCGTTTAATCACAATTTCTTGTTTATTAGGTTACTTGGGTTAACAACACACAAGGCTTACACACACGTCGTACCCATTTACTTCCCAGTGGAATAACCTAATACATTATATATGTATCTATCCCCCAATATTGAGGTACACCCCATAGTACCCCACTCGCACGGTTTACACCGAAATGTCATAGAAATAAAGGCAGCCCCTCATCCTATGCTGGATTGACGTGCTGATCTCTACACAACATTGTTACGTTCCACATATATCTGTCATTATTATGCTACGTAAGCATACAGACTGCCACCTTCGATTGAATCTGATTCCATACAAGAGTAATGCCCTCAAGTCTACGATACACCACCCAGAGCCGACATGCATGTATCTAGACTTTCCCACATACATATCAACCGTATTCATTTCCTTAACTGCACATAATGTGCACCGAGTTCCATTGCAGGGCTATACAAGAAACACAGAACTTGGTCGGGAGCCTTTCCATATCTGTACATGCCCGTCTTTAAGAGCCTCTAAATACAGATATTCCTAGGGTCTGTTTTTCATGGTGGCTATGGCCCCACCTCGGCCCCTCCCTCAACTAGTAAAGACTACAGAGCTAAACGACCTGCCCCTAACAAGCAATCTAAACATCCAGGTGGCATCTTCCCTTAACCACCGTACCTCGATAGTGAAAGGTGAATGGTCTATTGGTTTTAGCTCTAGTCATTTCGCATCCCGCTGGCTGCCGATGATGGGTACCCAATGATCTACTATCTCTGTTGGTTCTGACCTCTGCCTCCCCGATGAGGCGACCGCCGAATCACCCTAGTGTCACCACGTTACAGCATTCTTACTGCAAAGCTACTTTCATAGTCAAGGCCTACCTACCTGGTAGTAACGCGCAGACCCAACCTCTGCGAGCACAGCCTAAACATCTGCCACTGCACAGAGGACTACCAGGAGTACCTTACGTATCTCAGGAAGCCGTGTGCTTCCCCTTCTAGTCCTTCGGAACCGACATAATAATCAGTTGAACGCGCGCTCCCCTCGTGCTTCATGACACCATGATGATATACCCCGTTGGGTTATTTACCCTCAAACTTACGGACTGGTCCAAGCACCTCATTTTAATGTGTCATAAGACCCTATGTTTAAACATTTTTTTACGCGCTTGCTTAACCTTACTAGGTTTCCATTTAACTTGGTTATCCCCGTTCACATTGACTTATTATTCAAGTTACCAAGTTTCTCTTGCTTATTAATTTCAGTCATATATCTTAACCCATTTAAGTTTATTAATAAGCCCACAACATGTTATTCTCTAGATTGTGGTCCAAGGTCTGTAATCCACAATCCCTCTTTATTCTTGTTTGATTTCATCGTTACAATAACATGTTCTACTTAATATGTAATTAAGTATATCTCAATTCACATGTTTTCTTTTTAACATGTCGGTCATTATTTATGACTAAATATAAGTTATTTAATTTCATAGGTTTTCCTCATTCTTTCTCATTTAATCATAATTCAATTTTACACCGTCACTACAACTTATCATTGTTAACTTATTAACTTAGTTCTCTTAACTAAGGTCCACTAATAAGTTTCTCTTCCCATAAATATAACTTATGTTGTCCTTATCCATAGATTTCAGATTCTTGTTCTTGTAAATAAATTAATTTACAATTAAGTATAACTTATCCCCTTACATAAGTTATTATATTCCCTTTATCGTTTATTATAACCTAAGTTATAATTTTCTCTTGTCCCTAAGACTAGCCTTAACATGGTATTCTTATCAGCTGATTTCATACTTTCAAGTTTACATATTACTTAATTTATAATTAAGTACAACTTCTTACATTTCATAAACTTCCCCCCTTTTCTCTACTTATTACAAACAACTGGTTTTAGTTTTCCCCAATAATTAAGTGCCACTTATCTCATTTCACCAGTTATCTCATGTCCTTACTAGATTATTATAACCTTAGTTATAATCCTCACTTGTACCTAGGACAAGTCTACCAATTATACAACATTCTTATTAATGTAATTTATTTATAATGGTTTATTATCATTCCCCGTTCATTCCATTCCTTTAACTGTTTTCACTTTCATTCAATTCCATTCATTTCTATTAATTACCATTAATGTCGTTATTTCTATCCATTTATATTCATATATATATATATATATATATATATATATATATATATATGCTCATATACTAGACCTCTCACATTCGGCCTACCACTTGTGGACGCTGGATTAGCCGGGCGGTTCCAGGCAGACTTCTTCCCCAAGTTGACTTAACCTCGTGTCTTAGCACTGTTACATGCTTTATTTATGCATTAGGCCCCTCACATTATGTTTACCACTTATGGATGTCGGATATGCCGGGCGGTTCTGGGCAGACTTCTGCCACAAGTGTAATCTAACCTCATGTCTATGCATGGTTACAGTTTCTTATTTACCGTAAATTTTCTATATAATCTAGGCATGTTTTTTCAAATTTCCATTGTAATTTATATTTTATATGTCATCTTATTATGCCTATTTTATGTCATACGTTCTTTCCAACATATAATCAATTCTATTTCATCATGTAATCAATTAATCAGATAATTGTTCGAATTTAACAATAACATGTGATTGCCAAATCATGTAATTTTTCTCAAAATCTACCGTTAATGGTCCAGGTATATAAATATAACAGGTTAACATGGAGTTGAAACAACAATAATTGCTACACATATTTTGGCAAAATTTCCAACATATTACTATCTTAGCATATTAATATTCCAACATGTCATATTTGTTACTTTAATCCTTTTAACATATGCTTAAACATTTCAACATATCATATTTAAACATGTCATAATAACATTTCAGTACTTTTAATTATTCTATCCAATTCACATTGTACAATAACGAGGAATGTTAAACGATAATATATCATTATCTAAAATGATATAACTTAAATCCACTCACCTCATATGCTTTCCAAATCCTGGATCTGGTCCAGATCTATGGTTCCATGGTTTTTCCCTAATTGGATTCAGAACCTAACAACCATGGATTCATAATTTTTACTAAAAGAAAGAAAGAAAAAGAAGAAAGAGAAGAGAATGGAAAATAGACCAGATCTAAGAATTACCTTACTTCGATAAGAGATCGGAACACCCATTTACAAACATACGTTCCTTTCCTTCAGATCTGGATTTAGAATTTTTCCTAAACTAATAATCTTCTGAATAGATTTTAGTAAGGAAAGGAATGGCAGAGCTTCTGCATTGTATCAGAAATATGAGACTTAGGTTAGGCTCTACAGGCTTATTTATAGGTGTTCAGCAATGTATTTGGTAAAATAAATAGTCCACGTTCACGTAGAAATAATCTGCCCAGATCTGCCATAGTGGGGTCGATCCCCCCTTTATGGGGTCGACCCAGGAGTCGAAACCCCTGAGCGAGAATTTTCCCGCTCCCCTTTTCTACGTGAATTTGAACTGTTTTAAATTTCTGAACTTATTTTATTCATATATACTCTTCTTATGCTTATACAAACTTCAAACCTTGATAACTTCTTCATACGTTGTCTGTTTTACGCAAACCAGGTATCTATTCTGACCAAAATTCTGAGACGAACGTAATGGCACAGTCCGTTTCACTTAATTTTGAGTATTTAATTAAGTTGTTCTTATTTTATTGTCTTAAAAATGCGGGGTGTTGTATAACATATATGTTTGTTATCATCAAACAAAAATCATATTGTTATATTCAACTGTACAGTGCGTTATCTTATCTATTTTATTTATCAAATTGTGGTAGTTTCATTTTAAATTTCTTAGGTTGATTTACTAACCTCTACGAATTTCGTTTAAGCACCCAACTAAGCACTCTGATACCACTATGACAACCTGGAGTTTCGAACTAGTCAAAATGCTGAAAAATCCGTCCATTTCTAAAACTACGAATGAAAACTACCAACTTAATAATCGATATTTGACAAATATTTAACAATACTGAATATACAACTTAATTAGAGTAATTGAGTAATCTACAAGATGCGCATACCTAAATTAAATATTATACATCTATTGATGTCCAGTTTGATGAGAGAGACAACCATATTGAATCATACGAACTCAATAAACAATGTAAATGCGGAATAAAATAGTAAGCAGAAAAGATATATCAATACTCGATACATAGCAAACAACAAATAGAAAAAGTTTTGTTATTTTAGGGTTTGTTTCACTACCACTTGTAACCTCCTACATTGTAACAACCCGTATTTCAATAACATGTTAAAACGAGAATCAAGGCAGAATTTAATTTTAAATTCTGAATCAAGTAAAACGGGCTATGCCATTGCGTTCGTCTCGGAAAAATACGCGAAATAGAGTACGAGTTTTTGAAAATCGGAGTCCGTATGACCCGGTTAAGGCCCAAAGAAGTTTTCGGGAAATTTGAATTTCGAAACATGCAGAAATGGGGCCAGGCGGGAAAATTCCCGCCCAGGCATGTCGACAGGCATGTCGACAGGGCTGTCGACTTGCCCTGTCGGCTGATTCTGGTCTGGTGCACCTATTTTCTATCTTGGCTAGGTTTTTGGGCCTGGTTTGAAATCTGACGGTTCAGGTTGGTCCTAGGGTTAATCTAAGGGCCTAAAACTATCCTAATCTCTATAAAAAGACCCTAAACCTACCCCTAAACCCTCATTATTCACTCATGTAACTAAACTATGGCCAAATTTCTACTCTCACGGCCTCCATCTCAAATCCCTAGAGCCTATGCATTCAAATCGGGTTCAAATCAAAAGGTGCAAGCTTGCTACACCAAATAGAGGCCAAATCAACATTGCTATGCGAGTTTCATGAAGGTTCTTCTTCAAAGGATCCACCTTTCTTCGTCAAGATGATTCATGCTTCTTTCCTTAGGCCTAACTATGTAAGTTCTAGTCACTTTTGGATCAAAACGGTATTTTTAATGTTGACATGGGATAAAATGAGGCTAAACATGATTATGCGAACCTATATGAACCTTACCTTGCCTCTTGTGTTCATGTTTATGATTTTAGGCCATGTGAGTGACTTAATCATGCCTCTCATGCTATGCATAACCTAGTTTAACTTGCAAGTTTGGATCTTTATGCATGAAATGCTAGCATGAACCTTTAGGAACCACTTTACGTGTGAAACATTGGCTAAGACAAGATTTTGGGGCTTATGCATGTTTATGAACCCAAACCCCTTATGGTAACATGCGAGTTTGTGGCCAAATCCTTTATGAGATTATGCATGCTCGTGGCCAATCCCCTCTTTTAAGTTGTGCATGTTTATGGCCAAACCCTTTTTGATAATATGCATGTTTGTGGCCAAATTACCTTATGACACTATGCATGTTTATGGCCAATCCCTTTATGATGTTATGCATGTGGAAGCCAATCCCTTTTTGGCATCATGCATGTTTTGAGACCAATATGTGACATAGTATTCTTACTATGTTGACTCGCTTTGCTTGCGTTGGGAAAACACGATTTTGGGTAGTTGGATAAACATGAACATGTCGCAAAATCTTAACTTGATTATGACATGTGTTTATACTTGAAAATATGACGTGAAAGATAACATGGAAGTTGGCATGTAAGTATGCATAAAAACGTGAGCTTGGGAATTTACCTATTAAGTTAGGTCTACCCTTTGGGAATTTACCTATTAAGTTAGGTCTACCCAAATGCTTGAAAACTTGTAACATGTTTTGGAAACATGATGAACTTAGATAATATAAGTGTGGCCAACTCGAGGTTGGGTTGAGTTTGCAACGTAAAACTACCCGGAACCGACCGGCCTAACTAGTGGTTGCAAACAATAGGACCCAATGTGAGAAGTTGGTCATGTCGCGCTTAAGACCCGAGGTTAGACTAGGTTGTGGTGTAAATCTACCCGGACCCGCCCGGCTTAACTAGTAACCACAACAAGGTCTAATTTGAGAGGTTAAGAGTGCATTAATTAAATTAATGCCACAGGATAAGGTTAAGTAAATTTGACTAATGACACTTAACCGATATGACACGAATGGGTAGGTTAAGTGGGACCGGACTTGATTCCTTAATGACACTTAACCATGCAAGATGATTAGGGGATGAGGTTAAGTAATTTACACTTAACTAATCAGACTTGGTAATTAGATGAGGTTAAGTAATTAAGACTTAACTAACCTAAACAGGGTAATTAGACGGGGTTAGGTAATTGATACTTAACTAACCTAACCACGGAAATTAGATGGGGTTAAGTAATCCACACTTAACTAATCTAAACACGGTAATTCGATGGGGTTAAGTTAAACACTTAACCAATTTAAACTTGGTAATTCAACGAGGTTAAGTAACCAATACTTAACCAACTTAATGTGATAATTTAATGGGGTTAAGAAACTTATACTTAACCAATTATACATGATGATTTGATGTGGTTAAGTGACCTAAACTTAACCAATCTAACTCGTTAAGTTGATGAGGTTAAGTTAACCTATACTTAACCAATCTAACGTGAAAACATGATAAGGCTAAGTCACGAATCACTTGAATACGCTTGACCGATTTGACTTGGTAATTTGACAAGGTCAAGTTAATTTGTCTAATTAACCAATCTAAAATGATAATTAGACGAGGTTAAGTTATGGATTGCTTAATATACTTAGCCAACTTGACACATGGTTTGTAGGGTTAAGTCTTGGACTTGGACACTTAGCCAATTTTGACATGGTTTATAGACGGGCTAAGCTATGAATTTAAGTGACACTTAACCCATTAGATAAACCCTAAAAATAGTTAACAAGGATTATGGAAATAAGGCTAAGTGGTAAACCTTAGTTAAGGGAAACTAAGTAATAATTCTTAGTCAAGGAAATTTGGACCATCTCTTAGATAGATCAGTAACCCGATACGTTAGGTCAACGTTTAAGTATGCGTGTAGGAGCAGGCTATCTGATTTAGATAAAGGCACCAATGAACTGGGTAACGAAGCAGCGGCTTCGGGGAACGTGAGGATATTCTTGGGATCCCTCTGTGAGCTGCCAGGTCATTATACTAGGCTCACGAGAGGTTGAGGTCTGCGGTAGAAGAACCAAGAATATGCCTTGGTTGCTATGCGGGCGACCTAAAGACTGGGGTGGATAGTTGTGAGTCGGCGAATACATAAGGTGCCCGAGATAGCAAGTTAGTCGATCATCTACCATCTTGAGTCAAGCGTGTACGTACGGAAAGGCAGGGAACACCCAACAGACCATAATTTGCTATCTAATTATGGGTGAGGTAGGCCGTAGGATGTGGGCTGGCCGGAGTGTAGTTCTCATGCAAGATTTTCTCTTGTGTTGCCTTTCACTAGTTGAGGGAGGGGTCTCGTGGGACCATAGCCACGTGTAGAAAAGCAGACCTTAGTATCTGCATCGGTAGATAAATCTAAAGCTCCCGACCGAGCCCTGTATTTCTTGGTTTGCCCTGTGACAGGACTCGGATGGCACGATGTGATACATGTGCATACAGTTATAGAAAAACGATTCACGATGCATGCGTGGGAAAAAGGGCGCGGTTGAGGGTTAGCGTAATCCCTAGTGGCCTAGGTGGTTTAACCCAAACCGAAATACGAAAGCGTGCAATAGGTAAGCGTAATCCCTAGTTGTGCTAGGTGGCGTAAGTCTTAGTAGTTCAAACGATGATTCATATGGAAGAGCCTAGCTAGAACAAGGGTGATAGTCCAAACGATTTCAAGGATAATACGACATGAGGAAGCCCGTACGAGGTACAGCAAAGGACTGAACTTATATACATGGAAAGAAACATATGATTTGAGTAACCTATATATGCGATATATTAGGTTGACATGGACCATTACACGACTTTGAGCAAGGGACATTCATGGTTAACACATGACGCGGGTAGGGATACTAGTACGAGAGGTGCAGAGCAAATATACATGTTAGAACTAGGAAGAATATACATAATAGATACCGTGGGATGTTAGACGGGGTAGATACCTTGGGATAATGTACTCGATAGAAATCTGACGATGTGATACCTTGACTCATCATAACACCGTAGTTTATCATGATACCTTAGTTTACCTTGCCACAGTAGCTCAACCGGCTACCCTGGTTTATCTATCTTGTAGTTATCCTTATGTTTACTTTCAGTTTATGCATGTCATGTTACCTTTACCTGTTTTTATACTGGAAGTAGATAGGACTTACTCAGTCTTTTTAACTGACCCGTTTTGTTTCGCCTCTTTTCTTCCGTTTCCCCCCCAGGTTTCAGGGAGGAAACAATGCTGTTTAGTTCGGACTTCTTCTGCTTGAAGGTCATCATGGATGGCTTGGACTTCTCTTGGCTTGGCTACTTTACTATTTTTACTTGGGGAATAATTTAATAAAAAGTCTTTATGCTTCTTTACTATTGCAAGACAGGTTTTGATGTACTCTGATGTAAAAGGCTTAGACCTTAATTATTGAATTTATGAAAGTTCGATTTTACTTCCGCTATTTTATATGTTCTGTCTTGTGATATTTCTGTGCATGTTTACCAATAATGCCCCTCTAAAGCTAGTGCATTCCTTTGCGAGTGACCCTAGCGGAGGCGGGGTGTTACATTTGGTATCAGAGCAGAAGGTTACTAGACTGGGCAAAAGTTTTTAAAAACCTTCTGAAAATTATTTGAAAAACCGTTTACAAAGAAGCATTTTTCAAGAAAATTTTCTTTTAAAAAGAAATAGGCTATTCCCCAAAGGCCATTAGCATTATCCTTGTTTCCTTGATTGAATCTCTTTTCCTTTCTTTCCTCCATCTGTAGTCACAGTGGTTTTGACTGCGACTAGTCTTTCTAGCTGCGTAAGTGTTTCCCGTACGATGGAGGTGGTTCTCGAGAGACCGTTGCAGAGTTATGAAAGGATAGTAAGAACAAGGATAAAGGATACGAGCTCAGGGATAAGCAACATGTTGGTATGGCTGAGTCCTAAAAGGAGGGAGAAAGATGAACAATAAAACCCATGACGAGAGAGTACCTTTGGCATGGTGAAACGGGACGGATAGTTAAGTATCATGGAACAGGGACAAGATCATTCGGAGGGCAATAGTATGCTCTCATTTCTAGGGTACCTCAGAAGGAGGGTAACGATCTTGTTAAAGGTTTAGCTTTTTTTGTCTATCATCCTGTCGGGACTTTGTTTTGATCACCGCATCTTTTAAGTCCGTTTCGATAGTTGAGTCTCTGCACCTTAGTACTAGCATAGTAGAGGATCCCGCTTTTGTCTCAAGTCCTATTGGAAGATCGATCCATTTACTCATGGCTTGTTTGGATTTGAGAATGTCTATATCAAGTGTTGAGCTTGGAAATAATGCTTATGTTTATAAGTTGTGGATGGATTCTAGGGATGAAGTGGTTATCCAGTAAGGGGTGCCACTCTCGGTTTTAGAAGGAGGGTAGTTAGACTCTTGGCTTGCTTTGGTAATACCCTTTAAGTACCGCGTAACCTTTTTGGGTTCTGTCATGATTAGTTACTTAGAATCCCTAGATGCCCTTGTTGGAAATTAGAAACTCGATCGAATGGTGTTCGATAAAAAGACGGATGGTTTACTTCGATTATGTATGGGTTATGGGAATTACCCTAGTAAGTGCGCACGGTAACTTGTTTACTTTCAAGAGAAAGTTTTTCTACGTGGAATACCTTATGGTACAAGGTCCAGGATTCACTAGTGAATTTTGAGGGCTCGCATGGAATAATGTGTACGCAGTCCTGTTTGCGCCAAGTATTCTAGAAGGAGAATAAGTGCAAGTGGAACGAGAGGCCACGAGGAAATGAGTTCCAACTCATGTTATGGAAACAGGAAATAAGAAGCTGCGAAATCGTGAAGTAAAAGGGGCGGTCAAGGCACGATGGAACTAAGCTCAAGGTGATGCGACTCAGGAGACTGAAGACTAAATACGTGCATGATATCTCTTTTGGGAATATATCCTCGATCCCTGTTTTTCTATTGAGCTTGCTTGTAGGCTATCTTTTATGGATATCCTCTCGGTCCTGTCTCTGTTACAAACCCCGTACGGAGTTTGTTTTGTTTATCTTCTCGACCCTGTTTCAGGGAATCTTAGGTAGAACCCTATGGATGTAAACATGTATTTGAAACATGTTATGGTTGATATGGTTGCAAATGGTTGCAAGTGGTTGCTCGTGGATGCGCGAATTTACATTAGATATTAGGTCGACTCGGTCACATTTCATATTGCATATGCACGAGTATTTATACTTGTTTATGGATGAAATTGAATGTGTTATCATGCGGATGTTGCATATGGTTGAATGTTTGTGCACGCATATAGTGTATATGACTAGGATTATTTGCATACATGATGGATTCATAGCACTAAACATATTTTTGCATTCAAAAGATTTTTCAGGCCTGATCATTAGCATTAGCTAAGGAACATGTACACACACGTTTTGCATATATTCATACAGCATTAGAAATCATCTAAGGACAATGGTTGCTTGTGAATGATGTTTTGAGTAGATGGATGATGGATGGTAGGATATGTTCTTCCTAACTTAGAGATTTCGGGGACGAAATCCTAAAAGGTGGGGAGAATGTAACAACCCGTATTTCAATAACATATTAAAACGAGAATCAAGGCAGAATTTAATTTTAAATTCTGAATCAAGTAAAACGGGCTATGCCATTGCGTTCGTCTCGGAAAAATACGCGAAATAGAGTCCGAGTTTTCGAAAATCGGAGTCCGTATGACCCGGTTAAGGCCCAAAGAAGTTTTCGGGAAATTTGAATTTCGAAACATGCAGAAATGGGGCCAGGCGGGAAAATTCCCGCCCAGGCATGTCGACAGGGCTGTCGACTTGCCCTGTCGGCTGATTCTGGTTTGGTGCACCTATTTTCTATCTTGGCTAGGTTTTTGGGCCTGGTTTGAAATCTGACGGTTCAGGTTGGTCCTAGGGTTAATCTAAGGGCCTAAAACTATCCTAATCTCTATAAAAAGACCCTAAACCTACCCCTTAACCCTCATTATTCACTCATGTAACTAAACTATGGCCAAATTTCTACTCTCATGGCCTCCATCTCAAATCCCTAGAGCCTATGCATTCAAATCGGGTTCAAATCAAAAGGTGCAAGCTTGCTACACCAAATAGAGGCCAAATCAACATTGCTATGCGAGTTTCATGAAGGTTCTTCTTCAAAGGAGCCACCTTTCTTCGTCAAGATGATTCATGCTTCTTTCCTTAGGCCTAACTATGCAAGCTCTAGCTACTTTAGGATCAAAACGGTATTTTTAATGTTGACATGGGATAAAATGAGGCTAAACATGATTATGCGAACCTATATGAACCTTACCTTGCCTCTTGTGTTCATGTTTATGATTTTAGGCCATGTGAGTGACTTAATCATGCCTCTCATGCTATGCATAACCTAGTTTAACTTGCAAGTTTGGATCTTTATGCATGAAATGCTAGCATGAACCTTTAGGAACCACTTTACGCGTGAAACATTGGCTAAGACAAGATTTTGGGGCTTATGCATGTTTATGAACCCAAACCCCTTATGGTAACATGCGAGTTTGTGGCCAAATCCTTTATGAGATTATGCATGCTCGTGGCCAATCCCCTCTTTTAAGTTGTGCATGTTTATGGCCAAACCCTTTTTGATAATATGCATGTTTGTGGCCAAATTACCTTATGACACTATGCATGTTTATGGCCAATCCCTTTATGATGTTATGCATGTGGAAGCCAATCCCTTTTTGGCATCATGCATGTTTTGAGACCAATATGTGACATAGTATTCTTACTATGTTGACTCGCTTTGCTTGCGTTGGGAAAACACGATTTTGGGTAGTTGGATAACCATGAACATGTCGCAAAATCTTAACTTGATTATGACATGTGTTTATACTTGAAAATATGACGTGAAAGATAACATGGAAGTTGGCATGTAAGTATGCATAAAAACATGAGCTTGGGAATTTACCTATTAAGTTAGGTCTACCCTTTGGGAATTTACCTATTAAGTTAGGTCTACCCAAATGCTTGAAAACTTGTAACATGTTTTGGAAACATGATGAACTTAGATAATATAAGTGTGGCCAACTCGAGGTTGGGTTGAGTTTGCAACGTAAAACTACCCGGAACCGACCGGCCTAACTAGTGGTTGTAAACAATAGGACCCAATGTGAGAAGTTGGTCATGTCGCGCTTAAGACCCGAGGTTAGACTAGGTTGTGGTGTAAATCTACCCGGACCCGCCCGGCTTAACTAGTAACCACAACAAGGTCTAATGTGAGAGGTTAAGAGTGCATTAATTAAATTAATGCCACAGGATAAGGTTAAGTAAATTTGACTAATGACACTTAACCGATATGACACGAATGGGTAGGTTAAGTGGGACCGGACTTGATTCCTTAATGACACTTAACCATGCAAGATGATTAGGGGATGGGGTTAAGTAATTTACACTTAACTAATCAGACTTGGTAATTAGATGAGGTTAAGTAATTAAGACTTAACTAACCTAAACACGGTAATTAGACGGGGTTAGGTAATTGATACTTAACTAACCTAACCACGGAAATTAGATGGGGTTAAGTAATCCACACTTAACTAATCTAAACACGGTAATTCGATGGGGTTAAGTTAAACACTTAACCAATTTAAACTTGGTAATTCAACGAGGTTAAGTAACCAATACTTAACCAACTTAATGTGATAATTTAATGGGGTTAAGCAACTTATACTTAACCAATTATACATGATGATTTGATGTGGTTAAGTGACCTAAACTTAACCAATCTAACTCGTTAATTTGATGAGGTTAAGTTAACCTATACTTAACCAATCTAACGTGAAAACATGATAAGGCTAAGTCACGAATCACTTGAATATGCTTGACCAATTTGACTTGGTAATTTGACAAGGTCAAGTTAATTTATCTAATTAACCAATCTAAAATGATAATTAGACGAGGTTAAGTTATGGATTGCTTAATATACTTAGCCAACTTGACACATGGTTTGTAGGGTTAAGTCTTGGACTTGGATACTTAGCCAATTTTGACATGGTTTATAGACGGGCTAAGCTATGAACTTAAGTGACACTTAACCCATTAGATAAACCCTAAAAATAGTTAACAAGGATTATGGAAATAAGGCTAAGTGGTAAACCTTAGTTAAGGGAAACTAAGTAATAATTCTTAGTCAAGGAAATTTGGACCATCTCTTAGATAGATCAGTAACCCGATACGTTAGGTCAACGTTTAAGTATGCGTGTAGGAGCAGGCTATCTGATTTAGATAAAGGCTCCAACGAACTGGGTAACGAAGCAGCGGCTTCGGGGAACGTGAGGATATTCTTGGGATCCCTCTGTGAGCTGCCAGGTCATTATACTAGGCTCACGAGAGGTTGAGGTCTGCGGTAGAAGAACCAAGAATATGCCTTGGTTGCTATGCGGGCGACCTAAAGACTGGGGTGGATAGCAGTGAGTCGGCGAATACATAAGGTGCCCGAGATAGCAAGTTCGTCGATCATCTACCATCTTGAGTCAAGCGTGTACGTACGGAAAGGCAGGGAACACCCAACAGACCATAATTTGCTATCTAATTATGGGTGAGGTAGGCCGTAGGATGTGGGCTGGCCGGAGTGTAGTTCTCATGCAAGATTTTCTCTTGTGTTGCCTTTCACTAGTTGAGGGAGGGGTCTCGTGGGACCATAGCCACGTGTAGAAAAGCAGACCTTAGTATCTGCATCGGTAGATAAATCTAAAGCTCCCGACCGAGCCCTGTATTTCTTGGTTTGCCCTGTGATAGGACTCGGATGGCACGATGTGATACATGTGCATACAGTTATAAAAAAACGATTCACGATGCATGCGTGGGAAAAAGGGCGCGGTTGAGGGTTAGCGTAATCCCTAGTGGCCTAGGTGGTTTAACCCAAACCGAAATACGAAAGCGTGCAATAGGTAAGCGTAATCCCTAGTTGTGCTAGGTGGCGTAAGTCTTAGTAGTTCAAACGATGATTCATATGGAAGAGCCTAGCTAGAACAAGGGTGATAGTCCAAACGATTTCAAGGATAATACGACATGAGGAAGCCCGTACGAGGTACAGCAAAGGACTGAACTTATATACATGGAAAGAAACATATGATTTGAGTAACCTATATATGCGATATATTAGGTTGACATGGACCATTACACGACTTTGAGCATGGGACATTCATGGTTAACACATGACGCGGGTAGGGATACTAGTACGAGAGGTGCAGAGCAAATATACATGTTAGAACTAGGAAGAATATACATAATAGATACCGTGGGATGTTAGACGGGGTAGATACCTTGGGATAATGTACTCGATAGAAATCTGACGATGTGATACCTTGACTCATCATAACACCGTAGTTTATCATGATACCTTAGTTTACCTTGCCACAGTAGTTCAACCGGCTACCCTGGTTTATCTATCTTGTAGTTATCCTTATGTTTACTTTCAGTTTATGCATGTCACGTTACCTTTACCTGTTTTTATACTGGAAGTAGATAGGACTTACTCAGTCTTTTTGACTGACCCGTTTTGTTTCGCCTCTTTTCTTCCATTTCCCCCCCAGGTTTCAGGGAGGAAACAATGTTGTTTAGTTCGGACTTCTTCTGCTTGAAGGTCATCATGGATGGCTTGGACTTCTCTTGGCTATGGCTACTTTACTATTTTTACTTGGGGAATAATTTAATAAAAAGTCCTTATGCTTCTTTACTATTGCAAGACAGGTTTTGATGTACTCTGATGTAAAAGGCTTAGACCTTAATTATTGAATTTATGAAAGTTCGATTTTACTTCCGCTATTTTATATGTTCTGTCTTGTGATATTTCTGTGCATGTTTACCAATAATGCCCCTCTAAAGCTAGTGCATTCCTTTGCGAGTGACCCTAGCGGAGGCGGGGTGTTACATACATTTACCTATCTAATTGGGTACCCAATTAGATTAGGTCATTTTAACGTAGTTCTCCTATCATAAATATGATTCATGGAGCCCACGATGTAGCAAACAATATGTAATTCCTAAAACTACCCACTTAACTTAATCCTTACATATAGATTTTTCAAATCTAATTATCTTTATGAAAATTACCTCCTGGTCATTATTCCCGAGTTTTTATTTCAAAAAATTTGAAATACATTTTTCTTTTATATCAAAGTAAATTTTACTTTTGAATTGAAGAACAAATT
This sequence comes from Allium sativum, assembly GCA_030737875.1. Taxonomy (NCBI): domain Eukaryota; kingdom Viridiplantae; phylum Streptophyta; class Magnoliopsida; order Asparagales; family Amaryllidaceae; genus Allium; species Allium sativum. The sequence continues at coordinate 347,384,699 of CM060918.1, forward strand.
TCTTCCTGAATATTTATTTGGAATTTCCAAAATATTATAATAAAGCATATCAAAACATATGCAACTAATCGCAAGAGGTTTCTCCCTATAATAAGGAATATAAGTATGCACCTCTATCTCCCGAGCAAAGCATACCCAAACATTTGCCCACTTTTTAGTTACAGGTACCCAAAATGTTAGTAACATAATAAAACATTTTATATCTTGAAGTGGCAAAATCATTTACATCAATAAATTTATAAAGTCTATAATATTTTTGATTTCCAAATCATTCATAACAATCATGTAAAAGCAATCGGGTTTAGTCCTTGAAACTCTTTTCATTTCTCAACTTGTCGATTTATCTATATAAAACATCTTCCGGTCAAATTAACACTACAAGAAAACACTGATTTTGCAGTGGAAAAATCCGTCGCTAAACCGTCGCTAAAGGGCATTTAGCGATGGATTTGCAGCAGAATATGGTGGTCGCTAAAAAACACGTCGGTATTTTAAGCACAATTTAGCGACAGAAATTAGCGTCGATTCTCCGTCACTTTACCGTCGTTTATGATTTATTACCATTTCATTTGTAAAATATTTCACCGACGTTTTACCGACGAATATCTATATAATAATAAAATAATTAAATATTTATCCGTCGCTAAATGCACGATATTTAGCAAGGGATTACCGACGAATATAAATGACAAACATTTTACATTTCGATTATCCGTCGGTAAATCCTAGCTATTTAGCGACGGATTAAGGACGAACGTATCTATTTACACGTGTACATCCATTTGTTATCCGTCGGTAAACCGTCGCTATCTTTAAAATTTCAGTTTCAATTTAGCCACGTTTTAGTGTCGATTTTTGTAAAAAAATTGGCAATTTTCCATCGGTATTCCCTTTCTGTTCTGTTTATATATAGCTATCACCGTTACTAGTCGATAGTTACACACACACACATATACATATATATATATACATATATATATATATGCACACACATAAAATGAGCGACATTAAAAAAAAGAAAATGCAATTGCTAGTTTTTTTTATCACAACAATAATTTTTTATTACAGCTAATCTTCCATAAACAATACCGTCCACAATCATCCATCAATTCGTACATACACTAGACTGAATTATAACTAACAAAACTATTCAGCTAGTGCTAGTGGTATACCATAAAAACATCCTTACACATAAAAGACGCATTTACAAAGAAATATATCCAGCTACCATACCTGAGTAACTCATGAAGATGACGATGACGAAGAATCTGCATAATCAGATTCATCATTTCTTTGAAGCATTGTCATCACTTGTTTCATTTGTGCTTGAAAGTTTTTCTCTATCTGCTTTTTGTTGTTGTGCAAGCCTTGTCTGCTCTTCTTTAAGTCTTTGGCAATTAGCTCGCTCACGCTCTCTGCCTCAATCCTAATCCGCTCTGCTCTCTCATTCTCGAGCTCTAAGCGCATTTCCTCAACGGTTTTTTTTAGCTCATGAACATCATCTTCATTGTCAACACAATGATGCTTCGAACGTTGAGAAAAGGGAACGCTAGCACCAGCGCTAGCACCTGCAAACACAGATGCTTTGGGAAGAACCATGAGACAACGCTAGCACCAACGCCAGTAAGAATATAAGAGAGCCACAATCCAATGTTTCCTCTGCTTCTACCAGTTTGCGTATTTAAAATCAACGGCTGTAATATGAAAAGATATAAAATGGATATGTATGCCATAAGAAACATATGAACAACCTTGGAGGTTGTACTAAAAATATTCATGAAGTAAACTTCTATAGATGAATGAATCATTTAACGATAAATATGGATGGTTGGGTTTAGAATGTGCAATACTTAAAGGTAATAACTTCATTTCAGCTTTTACAGCCTATAATTTGTTTTTGAACTGAAAAGAAGTTCCAATTTCAAGTTTAAACCATTTGAATAATTTATTCAAAATATCAGATCTGTTAGAATTTGTTGCTATATTATCTAAGTTCGACTCATTATCATAAACCCATATAATCCTCCTGAATATATTTGATTTGAATTGATAAAAGCCACATGAAGAGAAAAATGAGCATGTTTTATTTTTTAAAATACTAAATACGCTAGATTGGAAGGATTTCTCTACATATCCTTTTGAGCTGCGTTTAATAACTAAAGAAAATATAATCAATTTTTGATGACTAATAGTGTTATGGTTAAAAGGAATAAAATACTAGATTGCTCATCTAGAATATTAGGAAGGAGAAGATATTAACTCTGATTTTTTTTAATATCCCCTTTTTATTAAAGCTTTGGTAAATGGTGGGAAGAAAAATTCAAGCAAGCAAGGTTTAAGAACTGTTGGCCAAAGAATACAGACGATCCGATAGCGAAAATATGCTCGAAAAACAAGACAGTTACGTAAATATTTATATGCACACAGGTGAATTAGCATCATAATTGTTCAAACTAATAAATAGGTGATGCATCTTATATTTTTAGGCTATAAATAGTGTTAATTTGTGATCCGAAATTCTCATTAGGATTGGTTCAGCTGATGTGTCATCTAAAGGATATTATTTAGTTCCTTAATTTACTCTCTTGATTGAGGATTGGTCCAGCTGATGTGTCACCTAAAGAATGTTATTTAGTTCCTTAATTTACTCCCTTGATTGAGGTATTTTCAGCAACCTCATTTAAAGGATAAAGAAGATTCTCTCTTGATTGAGACATTTATAGCAACCTCATCAAAAGGATAAAGGAGATTTTAATTTACTCTCTTGATTGAGATAAATGCAGCAACCTCATTGAAGGATAAAGAATATTCTTATTTTTATTCTTTCTCTCCTTATCTGAATGCATGAAAGTAGAATATAAATTTACTGCTATGGTTGATATGTTGAACATGTTTGTAACAACTCCATCAATTAAATCAATAAAGTTTGCCTTTCTCCTGTGGTTTTTTCCCGCAAAGGGTTTTTCCACGTTAAATCTTGTGTGTGATTTTGTTTCTTTACTTGCTTCTTTGATCATTTATTTATTAACAAGTGGTATCAGAGCGCTGGTTTATTCAACATGGCGTCGTTAAAGTATGATCTTCCGCTATTGGATCGAAACACTCGATTCTCATTGTGGCAAGTGAAGATGCGGGCGTTGCTCGCACAAGCTGATTATGATGATGCATTGGATGGATTCGGGAACAAGAGATTTGAACTATGGACCGATGATGAGAAGAGAAAGGATCGGAAGGCTTTGTCGCAAATTCAGCTCCATCTACACAATAATATTTTGCAAGAAGTTTTGAACGAGAAGACAGCTGCTTCTCTTTGGCTGAAACTGGAGTCAATTTGCATGACCAAGGATCTCACAAGTAAGATGCATCTCAAACAAAAGCTGTTTCTACACAAATTGCAAGAGGGAGGTAATTTGGTTGACCATATTTCTGATTTTAAAGAGATTGTTTCTGACTTGACTGCAATGGAAGTCAAATATGATGATGAAGATTTGGGTTTAATCCTATTATGTTCTTTGCCCAGTTCTTACTCAAATTTCAGAGACACCATATTATATAGTCATGATACTCTCACTCTAAATGACGTTTATGAAGCCTTGCACGCCAAGGAGAAAATGAAACAACTGGTGTCTTCAACTGGATCAAGCTCTCAAGCCGAAAGCTTGTCCGTTCGTGGCAGGACAAAGGAGAAAAATTCAAATAATGGACCTCGAGGCAAAAGTTCCAATGCCTATAAAGGTCGATCTAAATCTAGAGGCAAATACAAGTCTTGCAAATATTGTAAGAGGGATGGACATGAAATATCCGAATGTTATAAGCTGCAGAACAAGGAAAAGAGAAATGGCACATACAAACCAAAAGATAACAAAGAAGATGAAGTTAATGCCAATTGTGCTCGTAATGATAGTTCTGACAATGAGATGCTTGTTGTTACCGTGTTTGCTGGATGTGCTGAGATTAAAGATGAATGGATAGTTTACACTGCTTGCACTTTCCATATGTGTCCTATTAAAGATTGGTTTACAACCTTAGAACCCATAAAAGATGCTGGCTCAGTTTTGATGGGTGATGATTCGGCATGTAAAGTAGCAGGAATTAGTTCTATTCAGATCAAGATGTTTGATGGCGCAATCAAAACTTTAACAGATGTTCGGTTCATTCCCAACATGAAGAGAAATCTGATTTCTTTAAGTGCTCTTGATGACAAAGGGTACAAATATTCAGGTGGAGGTGGTGTCTTGAAAGTCACAAATGGTTCTCTTATTGTAATGAAGGGAAATCTTAGGCAAACAAATGGCCTTTATTATCTTCAAGGCACTACTGTTTCAGGTAATGCTTCCCCTGTTATCTCAAATAATATTTCTGATTGTGATACTGCTAATCTTTGGCATATGCGTCTTGGACATATGAGTGAATTAGGTCTGTCAGAGTTGAACAAGAGAGGACTTCTTGATGGGTACAACGCAGGAAAGCTGAAGTTCTGTGAGCATTGCATTTTTGGCAAGCATAAGAGAGTGAAGTTCAACACTGCAGTTCATACAACAGAAGGCATTCTAGATTATGTGCATTCAGACTTATGGGGACCGTCTAGGAAAGCATCCATGGGCGGTGCTTGTTACATGATGACAATCATTGATGATTATTCCAGAAGAGTTTGGACATATTTTTTGAAACATAAATCTGAAGCTTTTTCAGCTTTCAAAGAGTGGAAGACTATGGTTGAGAGACAAACTGAAAGGAAGGTAAAGAAGCTTCGGACTGATAATGGGATGGAGTTTTGTATAGATGAATTTAATTCATTTTGCAAGGCTGAAGGCATTGTTAGGCACTACACCATACCTCACACTCCTCAGCAAAACGGGGTTGCCGAGCGTATGAACAGGACTATCATTTCTAAAGCTCGTTGTATGTTGTCAAACGCTGGTTTGGATAAGCGTTTTTGGGCTGAAGCTGCTTCCACAGCCTGTTATCTCATTAACCGCTCTCCCTCTGTTGCTATTGGTAGGAAAACTCCGATTGAGGTATGGTCTGGTTCTCCAGCAAATTATTCTGAATTGAAAGTTTTTGGATGTATTGCTTATGCTCATGTTGATAATGGAAAGTTAGAGCCAAGAGCTGTTAAGTGCATTTTTCTTGGTTATAAGTCTGGTGTTAAAGGCTATAAATTATGGAATCCTGAAACAAGTAAGGTTGTAATTAGCAGAAATGTTGTGTTTAATGAATCTGCTATGTTACATGATATTCCATCTACTAATGATCTTATTGAGAGTAAGCAGAAATCAAATGTCCAGGTAGAGCATATTATTGATACAGGTGCTACATCAAACGCAGAAATTGAGGGACAAGATGAAGCACCCATTGTTGAGGATCCTCCAGCAGTTATGCAACCACCACAACAATCTATTGCAACAAACAGAACTAGAAGGAATCCAAAACCAGTAAGAAGGTTTATTGAGGAAGCAAATGTTGTTGCTTATGCGTGCGCTGTAGCAGAAGAAATAGAAGGTATTGCCGAGCCTTCTTCATATTCTGAGGCTGTTATCTCTAGTGATTCTGATAAGTGGATGGCTGCTATGCATGATGAGATGAAGTCACTTGAAAGAAATGACACTTGGGACTTAATCAAATTGCCTAAAGAGAAGAAACCTATTCATTGCAAATGGGTTTTCAAGAGAAAAGAAGGTGTTTCTCCAAACGATAAGACAAGGTACAAAGCAAGATTAGTTGCAAAAGGTTACAGTCAGATTTCAGGTATTGGCTGTAATGAAGTTTTTTCCCCTGTTGTGAAACATAGCTCAATTCGCATGTTACTCAGTATTGTTGCTATGCATGATTATGTGCTTCAACAATTAGATGTAAAAACTGCATTTTTACAGGGAGAATTAGAAGAGGATATTTATATGCATCAACCTGAGGGTTTTATCATCCCTGGAAAAGAAAATCTTGTCTGTAAATTAAAGAAATCTCTTTATGGATTGAAACAGTCACCTAGGCAGTGGTATAAAAGATTTGACACTTTTATGCTATCTCAAGGTTTTAAAAGGTCCAATTATGATAGTTGTGTCTATTTGAAAATTAGTACTCATTCAGCCATTTATTTTTTACTCTATGTTGATGATATGTTGATTGCTTCAAAAGACAAGGTGGAAATTGAAAATTTGAAAAGGCAGTTAAGTAGAGAGTTTGAAATGAAAGATTTAGGAGATGCTAAGAAGATTCTTGGCATGGAGATATCAAGAGATAGAACTTCTGGAAAATTATACCTAAGTCAGAGTGGGTATGTTAGAAAAGTGCTTCGTCGTTTTAATATGCTTGATGTCAAAACTGTAAGTACTCCTCTTGCTGCACATTTTAAATTGTCATCAGCCATGTGTCCACAATCAAATGAAGATATTGAGTACATGTCTAGAGTTCCCTATTCTAGTGCAGTTGGTTCACTTATGTATGCCATGGTTTGTTCGCATCCTGATTTATCACATGCTTTAAGTGTTGTCAGTAGATTCATGGCCAATCCTGGAAGAGAGCATTGGAAAGCAGTTCAATGGATTTTTAGATATCTTCATGGCACTGCAAATGCTTGTTTGCAGTTTGGTAAATCTAAAGAAGAACTTGTTGGTTATGTGGATTCTGATTTTGCAGGTGATTTGGATAAAAGGAGATCATTAACAGGTTATGTTTTCTCCATTGGTGGTTGTGCTGTAAGTTGGAAAGCAACCTTGCAAACTACAGTAGCATTATCAACTACTGAGGCCGAGTATATGGCTATTTCTGAAGCATGTAAAGAAGCTATTTGGCTTAGAGGTTTATATTTTGAGTTTTGTGGAGATACATCTTGCATTACTATATTTTCTGATAACCAGAGTGCTATATGACTTACAAAGGATCAAATGTTCCATGAGAGAACTAAACATATAGATGTGAGGTATCACTACATCCGAGATGTTATTGCTAAAGGTGGTGTTAAAATTTGCAAGATAAGTACTCATGACAATCCCGCTGACATGATGACAAAGCCAGTTCCAATTACTAAGTTTGAGCTTTGCTCAAGCTTGGTTGGTGTTACAGTATAGTCTTTAGGGACTATTGGAGCAAGGCAGATATTTACTTGTTGAAGGAGTTCGTTTTTTACTTCAAGATGAGAATTCGTCTCAAGGTGGAGATTGTTAATTTGTGATCCGAAATTCTCATTAGGATTGGTTCAGCTGATGTGTCATCTAAAGGATATTATTTAGTTCCTTAATTTACTCTCTTGATTGAGGATTGGTCCAGCTGATGTGTCACCTAAAGAATATTATTTAGTTCCTTAATTTACTCCCTTGATTGAGGTATTTTCAGCAACCTCATTTAAAGGATAAAGAATATTCTCTCTTGATTGAGACATTTATAGCAACCTCATCAAAAGGATAAAGGAGATTTTAATTTACTCTCTTGATTGAGATAAATGCAGCAACCTCATTGAAGGATAAAGAATATTCTTATTTTTATTCTTTCTCTCCTTATCTGAATGCATGAAAGTAGAATATAAATTTACTGCTATGGTTGATATGTTGAACATGCTTGTAACAACTCCATCAATTAAATCAATAAAGTTTGCCTTTCTCCCGTGGTTTTTTCCCGCAAAGGGTTTTTCCACGTTAAATCTTGTGTGTGATTTTGTTTCTTTACTTGCTTCTTTGATCATTTATTTATTAACAAATAGTACTAAGGCTATATACGTTTGATCATGTTTATCATATACATGGAAGTGCAGTATGCAGCTCCACCTTGGATGAACTGAAGCACATCAGACATGCTACAATCATACTGTTTCAGGTATACTAATTATGGACCATGCATTGTCAGACTGACACTAAAGCATCAATGCTATGTTTTTATGTAGAACCAATGTCATGTTTGCATACACACGACCCAAAATTATATAGAAAAATAAAGTTATTGAACAACAAATATCTACTTTTGCTAATGTACCTGATGCTTTTGATAGGTCTTTTTTAAACTACTTCAACACAGCAATGAACACTAGGAATGCCTCAAATATGTCAAATGCTGCACAAAAAATCCAACATCTACTGCAATATCATCACTTTTCTACCCAGTAAAAGAAATTGAATACCTATGCCTTCTCTCCAATCCCAACCGTCTCTACAAACCTCATCGATCCTCTACTTCCTAGAAACAACCATGCAACAAACCTTGTTAACCCTTCCTTGTTCTCATTGTCTTTGATGATGCCACCCATTCAGATTCGACTGTTAGTGCCTACAATAAAAAGAACTTCGGATTATATGTAAACGGATTGTAGTATTTGAACCTAAAAGGTAATTACTTTTTTATGCAGAACCTGAATTCATTATAAGAAAATACTCTGTACATAGTATTGTATTAGTACACGAAGTATTAGTTCAACTTTATGCAGAACCTGAATTCATTGCATGAAACAGAAAACTACCATTTTTAATTTTAATATATACACACTTAAATGGGTGTTAGGTGGTAAACTCTTCAAATATTAAATCTTAAAAAAGAATGTGTTTAGATATGTGTTTAGATCATTCATTTTGTTTGTGACAGGAGGAAGATAAAATATCTTCTTAACAAGCATTTCTATTTGTAAATCCCTCTTTAACCTCCTTTTTTTCTTTTTTAAAGCTGCAAAATTGGTAGCATGGCAACTCAAAACAGAAACATTTTTTTATGCATGTAAAAGAAATAAATCTAATAATACCAAGTTGCCGGTTGGAGCACAAATTTTTTTGTCTCTGTATGATGTGCATTCATACTCATTTTTTTTTCTAAAAAAAAAACCAAGTATGAATTGTACCACCAAACAACCCTAACGCCTTTCGCTTCCATTTTTTTTTTAATGTTTACAGCAAGTTTGATTATTTCAATGATATTCTGTCGCAATTCAAGGTACACTCATAGCATGGGCACATGTTTTCCTCACTTTCCTCTGTAAATAGAATTTCTAATGATATCAACGCGAAGAATATAGTGGTAATAATTTCAAAGAATTTCCCAAAATTGTACCTTCTTCAAGTGATTTTTAACAGAAAGATTTGGAAAGAAGCAACATTAATTTCATTTTCCAATCTTGTTTGCCAGATCAATATTGTTTATTGTCAGTGATGGTTCCAGCAACCGATACTTCAAATTAATTATACTTATCAAAAATTGCATGTTTTCTCATGCTTAGTTTTTCCGATTAATGGTATTTTTTGTTAGTAACGATTTCTTTAACTTGTATTTTTGCATTACACTCATTGAACAGTATAGGACGTTATCGCTTTTATGTTACTTTTTAATATTTATGCCTATTTATTTGATTAGTAGAAGTTTGCACTTAGACATTCTGATTTGTTCATTAGTTATGGTCTCATAACAAAGCAATTGCTTCAAATGGGTGGCTAAAATTTAAATCATTGATGGGAGACTTGTCCTGCTTCTAAAATAACAAACACTGCAAAATCAATCAAAAATATAAAGGAAGCAACTATTCATGACAAAGATAAAACTCATTCACCTATTTAGTACTTATTAATTGCCACCATGAAAAACAAAAATTCAAATAGCATGCCATGATTGAAGTCCAGCGGTCACATTTGAAATGAAGAATGTTGGTAGTCATGTTTAAAACCAAAAAGCAACAAACATTAATCACTAAATTGGGTTGACGGCGCTGATAATGCTCAACCCAGGGCTACAAACGCAGAATAGATTTATGTCGACCAAAAATTTGTTTGTAGAATACAAAAGGCATTGTAAATAACTTGAGTAGTGTAAAATTTACTATAAAATTTTACACCAAACAACATAAATGTTCAGTAATTTGTAAAAATTTCGCATACAACTACCATCATAGGTATTTTCATTAAACTACCGCATTTAGGATGACAAATGAAAAATGGTAGCATTCAAAAAATAACCTAAAATTTTAAGGCCTAACATTGCAAAATTCAACCCTAAAAATAGCTTTGTAACTATTTGAAATAATTGTAGCAGCAAAATAAGTCAAACAAACTGATGTTCCAATCTTCATTATGCAAATCAAATAAGACTGATGTTGCAACTACAGTTGGTCACAACAAACGGTGATATACTTCCTCTGAGAAGCAGTTTTATCCTTTCTGTGCAATAATATAAAAGAACTTTCTATGAAATAACATAAAAGAATCTAGGTATTGGACAAGCTACAGTTGTAATTTAGAAAAACACTACCCCAAATGGATACGTGATGGTATTAACTTAGTTGATAATATGCTAAAATGAGAGAAATATGAAAGATACAATATTTCTATCTTCAGTCCAACCTGTTAAACAAAATAAATTACGTAGCAATTTATCCATACACAAAATATATATTAGTTGTTAAAAATGTGCATCCACTAATCTGAAACTAGGATGAATTTAGGATTTGATGTGAAATAAATCAATTCTGTAGAGCAAAATTATCAAAACTAAAATATAAATAGAATACAGAATCATAAGGTATGAATTATAACACCTAAAACTTTCAATTTAAAAGGTTAGATTTTGCATATAACCAAAGTAATTAGTACCTTAATCCTAAGTTGAATCCTAATATGGAGCTGACAAAAGAATACTAGAAATACCTGCAGGCTAATACAGGGTTTGATTGTTAGATCAATTATTAAATATTAGCATTTTTCAATGTGGACAGGCAAACAAAGTTGGGTGACTCTTTAGGGTTCAAATTACACCCAAACAGGAAATTGAAACTTTGAGTACGTCGATTATAGACAAATAAATCTAAAAAGAGTACGCTGCTAACTGGTGATAAATGAATAACTTTGAAACGAGTGGGAAGATTCCAATTCAAACTTCGCGTGTTGAATATTTTTACTGGGCGTTGTTGAATACCAATATGACTTACCGGTTCATGCAGCAGCCAGTGAAATAGGACGCCATAGTGCAGTGAAACTAGGACAATCAGCCGATAATTGATAAGAATGGAGATGCTGATGACAGAAATCAACAACCTGGCGACATCAACCTCAAGATGAAGATGGAGAGGGAATGAGTGACGAAAGAGAAATTAGGTTTAGGTATTAGAAGGCAGTAGAAACAAACCGAAGTTACAGATATGTTGAAGAAGTAAACACAATTTTTTGGGCTAGGTCCACTTAAGCGACAAAATGGATACAAACTGGGAGGAACGGAATTACCGTGGAAAACATGGGAAATTTCTGTTCTTCTATCTATTTCGGAAAATTTGCGAAACAGAAAATTTCGGAAGGAAAACACCGGAAAAGCGGAAGACGGAAAAAAATCCCAGCCCTACTTGTATCCATTATTTCTTGTTTTTTTTCCTAAACAGGACCTTCATGTTGTAAAAGTATAGCTTTTTAATACATTTTTGTAGACATAAAGTTGAGGGAAAATAATGTTAAAAAAACATATACTCTTTCACATGTGAGCATGTGCATGGGCTTGTGTACATGTAAATTAAATGATTAATTTATTTCAGAAACTATGATACCAATAGAACTAAAATCACATAATTTATTTCACTTTTTTCAGACAAAGTTGAAGAGAAATACTGTAAAAAAAGCATATGCTTTTGCACATGTGAGCATGCGCATGGGCCTGTGTACGTATACTAATGCAACAATGTTACATACTAATGCAACAATGGTAATAAGTAAAACAATGAATCTAGATTATGCTACAACCCACAGGCTATCGACATTTACAGCATGATAAATGTTTGCATGACTAAAATCATGTGCGCAGTATTAAAAGAACCAAATTCCACACTTTTAAAATGGCAAATGTTTACAGACTGGCCACCTACGGCTCCAAATTTCACAATTTTAACATGAGTGGAATCCAATTTCATCAATCTCAATCATATGCGCAGTATTTTAAAAAGAAAACCCAAAATTACCTTGAATTTCATATTTTCAGGTAGAGTAGGAGGAGGACAGAAGAGAAGCAGCTACGTCGATGCTAGCTAGCTAACTTCATCGGTGGAGGTGACCGAAGGCAGAGGAGGTGGCTCGCCTGCTGAAGTTTGTGAAGGCTGTCGATCGGTGAAAGTTGAGAAGGAGGTTGGTGGTGAGGAGCGTGGCAAGGTTGAAATCTAGGTTTTATTTCAATTTGGGGATAAATTCGGGATGAGATGGAAAAGAGAGAGCAGGTTTGCAAGTAGCGAAAAATAAAGTAAAAAATGTCGAGATGCGGATTGCCAGCTTTTAGCGTTGGATTTTCTTTATATAAACGGCTGAGATGAGAAATAAACAAGAGATGCAGATTAATAAAGTTGAGTGCAATGTATACACATGGATAAGCCCTCTATGCTTTTATAACGTCAAGATAACTTATAAAATAAACGTAGCTGAAGTCAAAACTTTGAGATTTAACGTAAAATATACTAGCATACTCACAGAAATTTATGATGAAAGCATAGGACTTAATTAAAAATTTAGTAATTACATCAGTTATGAGAAAATATTATATTGTTAATTCTAGATAAACAATGATTATAAGTTATTTATTATAGAACGTAAATTATTATTTATTATTACTTATAAATCATTAATTAGAATAAATTAAATTTTAATTATTGAACATGTTAAAAATTATTAAAAAAATAACACTAAAGTATATCATAGAAAAATAATATAAACATCTCTTGCAAATGTGTTGAAATTCTACTGCAAAATAGCTTCGATAAATATTCGTCGGTATTCTGCCTAGATTTGCAGCGGAAAATAGCGGCGGAAACTTTCTGTCGGTAATTTGACGCAATTTACGACGGTTTATCGAGGGATGATAGAAGACGACGATAATAAATAAAAGAAAAAAAAGTTGAAAAAAAAAACTATCCCTTGCAGATCACATGGAAATCCGTCGCTAATTAGCGACGGAAATTTCCGCTTCTAATATCTGACGCTAAATCAGTGTTTTCTTGTAGTGTAAGAGATTCTAGTCACAAGATTTTCATATTTATGTTTCAATAATAAAGTGATTTCTAATATAAATCCTTAAATTCTGACTTTATTTCATATTAAGAAAATATGGTCCTAGTAAATCAAATTTACTATCCCATTCATTGGGCCAGGCCGGATAGACAAAGAGAGCAAGAAAGTGATTTTCAAAACCCAAGCCTAGACGTTACATGTCTATCACCTATAAGATGGTCAAGTTATTTAACTTATTTTAGACCTTTATTTCTGATGAAAATCCAACATTATTGCTAAACCCCTTTTAGTCAAATTGTGAAATAAATCATAAGGTTTTAGCTTATAATTCTTTTCTACCCAACCCATGCATATAGAGCTTAATTTCTCATAAACTCGCCGCATATATCAAAAGAACAACCAAATAGATAACACTTCAATTATTCGATATTAATCAATCAAAAAATTAATTAACTAAAAAAACAGTCACTTTACTTGCAAGCACGAAATTGTGTTTTATTTTGCTCAAAAAACCAAACATAATTTATTTCCTTCTTCAATGGCGACTGTTTCCCTTTCTTGCCTCGTCTTGTTCTCCTAAAGTTTCCATCCTTCTTTCACTTTCATTCCCATTCACTTCTCTCCATCGCTATCTACTTCTTCTTTGCTTCCATCACTGAAGCAACTTCTGTTATTGTGGTGGTTTTATTTGCATCCCCTTACCTTTATTCGACCAATCCGATTACTCTCTCATGATAGATCTGCTCTTCCTCTACTTAGATATTATCTCTAAACCCTTTTTTCTCATATCCCTTCTCGCGATGTTCCTCACTTTCTTTCCACTCTCTTTCTGTTGTGGGTGTTTTTCTCTATTTCACAACTCTCGAGACTGGTTCCTTCGTGCTCTAGAAATCAATTTACAGCCACCTAAAGGCAAACCCAAAAGGGTATGGATTGCTATTGATGTATTGGTGTGTTCATAGGTATTGATTTCTGGTGCTATGAGTTTGACTCGATCTTGGTGTGTTGGTATGGTTGCTGCGCATGTGTTAATGTTTGGGTAGGTCGTAGTTTCTTGGGTGTATAGACCTAGTCGGATTTGCTTTCAAGGATGGTGGTTTCTTGAATTTTCTCTTGTGGTGTTGAAGTATTTATTGGCGTGTTGTTTTGGCATGGTTGTTGTTTTTCTCTTCCCGAGGTTTAGGTATTTGAGTGTTTGTCGTGGAGTTGCTTAGCATGGTTGTGCTATGCAACATTAGAAGGATAGGTTACTCTATTTTGGTTTGAGTAGCATCATATGGACCTTGCTATGCAAATGTGAGATATGTTACTTTGTTATGGAACTTTCAGCTTGTAATTGGCTATGGCCTTGCCTTGGTTATTGTTTTCCTTTGTTCTTGGTGAAATGGCTTCCAAAGCTGGGGTTCTTATTAGTGGATCTGCTCTACTTTAGGGACGGGATATTGTCATGTCAAATGAGTGTTGTTCTATGCGTCAGGTCAATGTTTCTCTAAGGTCAACTTTTGTTGTCACTGTTACTGTCGTAGGCTTTTATTATTTCCTTCTTTGTTACTTTGTAGCAAGTTGTCATGCTAAGTGGTGTATGTCAGAGAATAGGCTTCTTTATAGGTCATTTGTATGAGTTTGTGTGTGTTTGGTCTATAAGGAATTGTGTTGGTTGGGCTTCCTGCATGTAGATGTAATTGCTGTAGTCTAGATGTCTACTCTAGCTCTAGTACTTTAAGCTGGATAGCTTTAGTGAATTATCCACTATAAAAACCATCTTTAGTTGTTAGGTGATGTGCCTTCTCTCTTGACGAAGCCATTGACAGACTCCATTTTGCCTTTTCTCTTGACTACACCACATTGCCAGAACCCCAGTTGCCTCCATCAATTTCCCGCCACCGAACCTACAACAATCCATGTACATCTGTTAAAGTTGAGACACTTTTCTACTTTGATTTTCATCAAATTTTCCTACATCAAAGCACTCTCCTCCAGATCATCATGTCATTCTCTGATTTGCGTATCGCTGCTCAAACTCTGACGAAGTGAAGACCTAGTTTCCGACCATCGTGAGTTGTCTTCACGGAATTGCGGCGAACCTATATGAAAAATACTATGTAGACATATGAACTTGCTATCGCTTACGGCGTCGAGCAATTCGAAGCAGATTGAGAGATTTCTCTTTTTTGAAGTTTTATATGCATTTTCCCTGTTTATTGATTTTGAGCGATTTCTCTCTCGTCTCTCAATGAAATTTCAATCAGTCAATTTCTAAAATTCAGAAACAACGATATAAACAACTTTCATGTTGAACGTTTTGGCTAAAAGTGAACAGTTTAGACGTGTTGATTTTCGAAAGAAGGAAGGCACATATTTTCATTCATTGTAAATGTTGAAAACGAATCTTTTTTGTGTGTGTTAACTTTTATGTAAATCCATGGTGTGTAGCGGTATTTATAGGCTACTAAATCTTACTAGCTAAGGAACTGAAGGGACAAGGATGTGAAGGCTAAGAAGGTGATGATAAAAGAAAAGGTGTAGGATGTAGATAGTGTTGATGATGATGATAAGGCATGATGGTGATAAGTCATTAGTGAATTGAAGGGAAGTAATGATGTAACATTTCTTGAGGTGAAAGGCTAGGTGATAGATGATGTTGGCATAGGTAGAGATGATACAAAAAAGTGATTAAAAGGAATAGAGAGGGAAGAATAAGATGTGCATAGATTTCCTTATATATGGTTCAGATTTGGTATTTTGGGGTACGATGCTACCCGGTATTTCATCTATGTGTGAACTGCGTGACCAAATAAAAATATAATTGTGTACGTAATTGTGATTATCATAAAACAATGCTTAAAAAGTATGGATATTTATTTTGTTTAAATTCCAAATACGTTTCAAACATAAACTTTTGTTTTTTAAAATAAATTATATTAAATATTAATCCAAATCTGAATTATTAAATAGATTAAATATTTAATTTTGGAGCCTAAAGTTATGGGTCGTTACATCAACGATAAGTGGAACTTTAAATTTTGGATAATTGATTCAGTCTAGATTATTTCTTAAATTCAGTATTACTTATTTTACAACTAATATCTATAATTTCCAATTATTTTATTTAAACTATAGCTTTAAATTTATCTAAACTACTTTGTTTATAAGCTTAGTTATCTTATTCTATACCAAACCAATTTTTTATTTCCTGACAATTTATGCACATCCATTTTTAACCAAAACCCATCTATTTATTCAAACCCTTTTCTACACCAAGCTTACTATTTTACCGAAATTATCATGTATTTAACTTAACTATTTAAATTGAACTATAGTAGAAAATTATTTTATCTTATTTAAGGTACTTTGTATATAGAGCTTAAATATCTTATTTAAACTTTTTATACCAATTTTTTTTGAACCTATTTTATATCGAGCTTACTATTTTACTTTGACTGTTTAACTTAATTACTTTTAGATAAATATATATATTTATGATCTGAGCAATTTAAGATCCGAAATGATTGAACAAAAAGATTCAATTGATTATTGATATTCATGATGTGTAATCAAAATCAAATGTGAAGTTTTGATAATGAATTGATTTATAAATATGATTGAAAGATATCGAACATTTAAATCAAATAAGAAAACAAAATGTAACTAGTATTGAAATGTAAATTTCGAGGATCTCCGATTTGGATATGGAAGTTTTGAAATATATGTATGAAGGAATTATATAAAAACATGTGGTTAATTTGAACTTATGATTTGGAAAGGAAACTAAAATTGAAAATGTGATATTGCAAGTGAGTTTCAAAAACTTTGTAAATCTTGAAAGGTTTGAATAATATTTGATTAAGGAGATCATATTTTGAAGGCGAAATGAAATGAAATTTCGGTAATTTTTTATGTTGGAAATAGGGGTAACGGACTTATGGATATGATCGGTATGAAGCTCAATCGAAAACTATAGATTTGAAGGGAACTCGTTATGGAAACCAATATCTTCTATAATGGAATTTGTATAAAAATGATATTTGAAACTTTGACATATGTATATTTTTCCATAGAGTTTTTAAGGTAAGGGATGTACCTTTTTCCTAAATGGCAGAACTAGGTGCTGTATGTGATGATTGGTTGTCCGAACGTAATGCTCATGATTTTCCT
This sequence comes from Allium sativum, assembly GCA_030737875.1. Taxonomy (NCBI): domain Eukaryota; kingdom Viridiplantae; phylum Streptophyta; class Magnoliopsida; order Asparagales; family Amaryllidaceae; genus Allium; species Allium sativum. The sequence goes on from CM060918.1 coordinate 347,401,795, forward strand.
TTGAACTCGGATGCATAGCGAAATCCACATGGAAGCGATGACCTATGGTGATGGATGTTTCCTAGGGGAACCTAGCGCAACCATTGTGTTTACTGCGGTCTATGGTCGTTTTACGATGGCGAATTTTGTAGGGTTGCGAAGGCCTATAGGTATGGATGTTTCCTAGGGGTTCTACATGCAACTATTGTGTACATACGGTCCACTTGGCGTAATTCTAGGGGAGCAATGGCCTGATGTCTATGGATGAAAGAGATGTAACCACCCGAGTTGTTAGAAGTATACTGTGATCCATGCAAATGTCTTGAGGTATTATGGAGAAATGCGTATGGCAGTGATTACTTAGCTAGCTTTGGCCGCGACACTTTGTTCTCTCAACCTGACAATAGAGCGACCTTAGGGACTGCGCTCCGTAATGATCTCTGGTTTTTCTAGTCTTCTTTAGATGCACTCCGTTGATTTTATCATGAAGTGATTCGCAGGGAAGTGATTTCCTATGGGTACATACATTTCTTCGGGGACCAAGGCGTAACTATTGTGTGTCTGCGATTCATGAATCGTTTCAGTCGTCGGCGTCAGTTGGAACTTCCATTATCTATTGTTTTCAAAGGTTTTTAACTATTTTCGCTGGGAGTTGAAATAAGTGTAGTGAGTACTTATGGATTTTTAGTCATGCGTCGGTACCACATATGCCGAAGTTTTTGTAAGAAAAAAAATGGACTTGCTAAACTTCAAGTTATCAAGTATTTTCAACTTTAAATAACAAATCAATCAACATAATCAAAACTTATATAACTTCAACATAATAAAATAAGAAAGAGTTTTAAAAGTTTTTGAAGCCAAAATATTTGAAATTTAATTCATACCAGTTTCTTAGTTCAAAGTAATTTCCGACCCGAGAATCGTATGTTCAAATTTATGCTGTGACGGCCCGCCCCGCACCAGTCGACATTTCCTTTGAAATGTGCTGTACCGATGTCCAACTAGAACGGGACAGTGTCAAAAGAAAAGAAAAGAGAAGAAAGTAATTTGAAGTTATGAACCAACAAAGGAACCTGTAGTATATCTCACAACGCATGGAATAAAATATAATAATAACATAACTTTGACATAAAATAGGCGAGACAGTGCATAAGCTGAAAACTTAAACCATCATAGCAGCGGAAATCCAAAATACAGCTTATGATCCAACATACTTGTTACAACTTCAAATAACTGTCTCTAAAGCAAAAAAGAAAGAAAAGTTACACTACTAATGCCCACGTAGTGAACAACAAGAACACAGGGAGAATATATGCTAATAATACGTGGCAGCCTCCTGCTTGTCCCGGATCAGCTACTTGTGCATACCACCTAACTTATCTCTAGTCTGCTCGTTTAGGAGCACCCAAAGTAATAAGAAGAGACATAAAACTCTGGGTCAGACAAAAGTCTGGTGTGAGCGATAAGCAACAAAACAGAACAATAACATGTATACTCCAATCATACCTGAACCTGGATCTGCAACCAAAGAGTCAGCACAACAAGATGTACAATACTCTAAGGTAACACTAACATATGGTGAAAGGATACAAGGGAGGGGGTGTGCATGTTGTAGAGATAGCAAACAAATCAAACATAGCAGCTATCCTCATATCTCTCATTCAGTGCGTAAAGCATACGATACCCATTACTCTGTTCACCTAATCCTTTGGGCCATGACGAAGTCCAACCCCATATAACTATCACTACAAGCCCCTAATCCGTCTCTCGGTGGTGAACCAAAATTATAGGTATTGATAACCCCTTTGCACATGTCCCGCAGCAAAGCCTATTCATGAAGTTAACTCATTGGTTCCCGTCTAGATCCTGAGCTATAACTTCTCACTTAGACTACCTTTACATCTCGGGTTTTGGTCGTCATTCCCATTCGATCTCTGTTTGGTTTAGTTCATAGCTCTAAGCTTCCATTCATGTCCATACTTCAGTTCAGATATGCACGGTTAGTGACTCGCATGGTTTGTGGGTCCTGCTTATTGGTCGTGGGGTCCACTCGTGACCCTTACCCCTGTCGTGATGGTGAGCTCGGTTCGTGTCCTTTCTCCCGGTTCGTGCCCTTCATTCCGGTGGTTCGGTTCGTGACTTATGATCATGGCTCTAATCTTCAGGTCACGGTTCGCGGCTCGCTATCCTAGGGTTCACCCTATTCCTCACGGTCGGGGTGTGAGGGTTTTCCATCTTCCTCATGGTCAGGGTGTGAGGGTTCGTGATCATCCTCACGATTGGGGTGTTGGGTTTCGCTATCTTCCTCATGGTCGGGGTGTGAGGGTTCGTGATCATTCCTCACGATCGGGGTGTGGGGTTTCGCCATCTTCCTTACGGTCGGGGTGTGAGGGTTCCTGGTCATTCCTCATGATCGAGGTGTGGGGTTTCGCCATCTTCCTTACGGTCGAGGTGTGAGGGTTCCTGATCATTCCTCACGATCGGGGTGTGGGGTTCGTAATCATTCCTCACGATCGGGCTGTGGGGTTCGTGATCCTTCCTCACGGTCAGGGTGTATGGTTCGTGATCATTCCTCATGCTCAGGGTGTGGGGTTTGTGATCCTTCCTCACGGTCGGGGTGTGAGGGTTCGTGATCATCCTCACGATCGGGGTGTTGGGGGCGATCCGATTCGGTTCCTGCACAATTTCCTGCAACTCTTCCAGCGACTGTTTTACACCATACGACGGCGTTTTAGACCATTCTAACTTTTTCTAATCAATCAAAAAGCATACCATACAGTCATAGCAACATGTATAATCAACCATGAACACCAAAACAACAATATGATATGTCAATATGGATCAAACATACCCAAAATCCATGTTTTCCCCCTTAATCATGTTTAAGCACAACTAATGATAGGTTTAGCAAAACTTATCCAAATTAACCCAAATTTCTAACAGAGTCCTAAAATAATATTTTAGAATTTTACAAATTTTTCCAAAATTTAATTGCGAATAATTCCGCTAATTACCACTAATCACCCCTAATTAGCCGTAATTAGTGAAAAACGATGCAAATCACTCACCTTGGCCACAAACAAACTATAAATCTGAAATATTATCTATTTTAGGTCAAATTCTAATGTAACACAGCAACTCTAACTCTGATTTGGTGTTATTTCCCCTTGATTTGATGTAGCTTGTCTTAATCTTCAATTAGAAAGCGATTAGGAGCGATTCAGATGAAATTAGAAGATGGAGGCCATGGCAAGGGTTAGAGAAATGTTTTAGGCGGATGAAAAATGAAATAGAATTTGTTTCCCAGCTATTCTCAGCCTCCTCATAACCCTAATCCCGAAATGGGTTATGGGCCCTCTTGCTAATCACCCTAATTAGGCCCGGTTAAGCTGTTTTTCACCTTCTAAACCTTGTTTCAGCCATATCTCCCAAACGGTAAGTCCGTTTGGCTAATGTTACCACTCAATGGAAAGGTAAACCATCATTCAAATCCAATGGATTTGGTTTTAAGTCAAAATTCCATACCAATCAAAAGTTATGGCCAATACAAGATCAACTAGGGGCAAAACAATCTTATAAAATTCGGCAAAAATCGTGAACATGGGAAATGATCCCAATAGCCGTTCCCCAAAGTGACACGACCATACGACTTCACATGAAAAAGAAATAAATATTCTATGATCCTTCAATGCATAGAATATGGGTCGTTACATTGTCCCCCTTAAGAAATTTCGTCCTCGAAATTCCCTAATCAAAACATACAAAAGATCTCGCATGCCTACCGATCACTTACAAACAATCAAACATACATAATAACACAACAAGCCTGTCCTAGCATGCGGTTTACTAACGAGGGAGTATTATATCGATATAAAAACCTTACCAGGCAAAGAGTTCTGGATACGTCTTCCTCATGTTCTCCTCTGTTTCCCAAGTACAGTCTTTCTCATCATCACCCCACTGAACTTTGACTAGTTTCACCACCTTCTTTCGAAGCTGCTTCGTATCGTTCCCAACAATACGCATAGGTCTGCGGTTCCCAACCGCCTTGGTTTCAACCTCTATATCATCCAACTGATCTGGTGAAATAGCCACAATAGGGTCGTGCACAAACTTCCTTAACTGGGAAACATGAAATACGTTGTGAACTCCAGCCATCTTATTAGGTAACTCAACTTTATATGCCAAATTCCCAACTTGCTTGAGAATTGGGAATCGACCAACAAACCTTGGTACCAACTTGTATCTCCTACCAAATTGAATCACACTCTCCAATGGAGAGATCTTGACAAATACCAAGTCGTTAACGAAGAATTCCAAATCTCTTCGTCTTCTATCAGCCTAACTCTTCTGCCTATCTTGGGCAGCCTTCATTCATTGTTGGACAATCATGTTCTTATCTAATGTTTCCCTTATTACTTTTGGTCCAAGCACAAATTTCCCACTGTTTTCTAACCAACATGATGGTGAGTTGCACGGTCTTTCGTACAAAGCTTCAAATAGAGCCATTTCAATACTAGACTAACAACTATTATTACATGCAAACTAAACTAGGTGAAAATGGTCATCCCATGACCCACCAAAAATCTAATATACAAGCTCTCAAGAGATCCTCTAATACATGATTCACCCAAATACTATCAAGACCCGATCTGGTCCTTGGTAAACCATCGATGAAATCCGTTGAGGCTTGTTCCTACTTCCATTCGGGAATTTCCAACGGTTGTAACAAACCACTAAGCTCCTTTTGCTAAGCTTTAACTAGCTGGCAATTCATGCACTTAGATATAAACTTCCCAACGTCTCTCTTCACACCTTCCCAGTAGTAGGTCTGCTTTATGTCTCGATACATTTTATTACCACCGAGGGTGCATTGTCAGTTTTGAGTGATGACGTTCTCTAAGAGCTTCATCTCCCAATCCATTGACATTTGGTACAAATAGTCTATCATTCTTTCGAAACCATCTTCCTCGATCAAGTCCATACTTGTTCATCTTCTCATTGTCGATGCCCATCTCTACCTTGGAGATGATTTCCAATAGATTAGGATCGTCCTTCTGACTTGAACCAATCCTCTCAATCAAAGTCGGTTTGATCGTCAAACTTGTTAACATTTCTGGATCCAATCCATACTTAGGTCTGAAATCATATCCCACGATATACTCCAGTTACTTTCATTCAAGAAACATAGCACCTAAATTGGCATGTCTCCTACTCAATGAAACAGTACAACACTTAGTCTGGTACATCTGTGTATACCGTCATCTCTTCGTTCTCTATTACTAGAATCCTACAGGTGATAGTCTACTCAAGGGAAAAATATAGGAACAAACATAGCAACCATAGCATTCATCATACATGTCCTACCTATCACCTGCTAAAGCCATACATACGTCGATACCTACTTGACTGGTCCAACCAATCCCAAGGCTAACGGAAGCCCCGCCTCTGTACATGCGTTGATGCCTACTTGACTAGTCCAACCAATCCCAAGGCTAATGGAAGCCCCGCCTCCATACAGACTACCGTACGTCCAACGTACGTTTATCCTCCAAGGATAACTAGATCACGTCCAATGGATCCAAGGTAACGGGCATCCCTAGATACCCCTGCTTCTAGTCCGCCTAAAACACTTGAGTCCCACCCAAGTCTATCCATTATCTTGCTACCCTCTCGAGTCCAACTCGAGCTAATCCATTTCCTTGCAGCCTTCTCGAGTCTAACTCGAGTCAATCTATTACCCACAAACTCAGACCCAGTCTTGAGTATCCATTACTGACAAAATCTAATCCTGTGTGAGTCGTCTCCCTATTCGTTGCATCTCCAAGATCAACGAACACCTATTTTCTTTTACGAGTTCAACTCCAACTTGAATCATCCTAACCTTCGTTGCATCTTCCATGATCAACAAACACATCCTATTCCTTCAAAAAGAACATCAACATAGGATACTAAATAATCCATTTCTTTGCATCTTTCTCGAGTCCCACTCGAGTCATCTCATAACCCTATCAAGTCTAACTCGGGGGCAGTCCATACCATCGAATAATCTTATCATGTCACGCTGCCCATCACTCCCCGAGTAAACCAAGATATCATCCAATGAAAAATCGCAACAACTATTTATCTCTCGCACAAACCATCCTAGTCGAATTCGACATTCCCTATGCACAAGCCCCAAAAGCCTAAACCAATATCAGACAAGCACTCAAGGAACATCTCCTCTGAATTCAGACAATCTACGTGAGATGATACTAGCAAAGCAACTAAGCAATCACAAGCAAACATAAATCCATGACTTGATAAGATCACATTACAACAAATCATACCAAGATTAGTCGAGCCACCAATCGGGCTCGTCACAGCTAAAGGTCTATCGACTATCTCAGGTTCCAATCCCAACTTATCTACCAGGTCACTAGATATGAAGGAATGGGATGCCTCGCTATCAACAAAACTAGAACATAAACGTCATAAATAGAAAGCATACCTCGAATAATGACGTCCTATCCATTCTCCGTCGTAGTTGGGGCATTCGACGAAGAAGGAACAACTTTGATAGCATATGCTTTCACAATCTGCTTCTCTTTAGGGGGTTGCGGGCAATTATCCTTGTGATGTCCCACTTGGCTGCAATTGAAGCACTTCTTTTCCCCAGGCTTTTCCTAACAATCTCCAACATAGTGGCCCTTCGTGCCACAACTAAAGAACTCTTTATCTTTCTTGTCCTTCTTTTTCTGACCACCCTTGGTCTGATCCTGTTTTCTCTTATTCTGAGACTCCTTCTTACCTCCACCGCTTGCTTGCAGCTTTGGTTCCTCTAAAGATGCAAAAGCAACATCGGTCTTTGACTTAGGGTAAAGACTCTCTGATCTCAGCTTTCCCACTATAGACTCAAACGTATCGTTGATGTGGTTATCGGCCTTTTCCCTAAGTACTCATCTAAGCCGGTTATGAACTTCTCGTTATTCTTCTCGGCAGTGTCGATAAGAGATAATCCATACTTCGATAAAGTATCGAGCTCAGCAATATATTCCGAGACTGCCCTACTATTCTTCTTAAGCTCCAAAAAATTCCTAAACAATTTAGATTTGTGAGCAGCTGGAATGAACTTTTCGCTGAAATGAGTCATAAATTGATTCCAAGTAACTTGATCTTCAGGAGTAGCCGCTTTGATAGCATTCTACCAATTCATAGCTCGTCCTTCAAGCTGACGCGATGCTAACTTTCTCTTCATGACATCATCGATTCCCAAGTCCTCGAAGATGCACTCGCAACTATCCAACCAATCTTGAACATCCGTAGCCAATTCCGTTCCGTGGAACGGCTTCGCGCCAAGACTAGTATAATCCTTGTTAAGCTTGGCGAAATAGGCCTTAGGCGCCTGCACTACTGCACCACCACCGTTAGCAGCATTAGGAACTGCTCCCGAGCATTCCGAAGCATCTCTCGCATGAAGGTAGTAAACATCGTCCTCATATCAGGAACATCCCTATTGTTTTCTCTTGAACCTGTACTCCTCGTATATCAGCTCATCGTTCAGTCTGTAAAGAGAAAACGATTAACCATCTCAATGTTGTGCCAATGCAGTGCGACTTCCTCCTTAGATATACTAATAGTATATATACATATATATAGCTTTTGAAAACCAAAATATCACAAGTACGCGCTCTCATATACCTATACTAACTCTCCCTAATGTCTTCCCCTAGGTTAACTACACAACCTAGAACTCTGATACCAAATGTGACGGCCCGCCCCGCACCAGTTGACATTTCTTTCGAAATGCGTTGTACCGATGTCCAACTAGAGCGGGATGGTCGTCGAAAGAAAAGAAAAGAAATTAATTCGAAGCCATGAACCAACAAAGGAACCTGTAGTATATCTTATAGCGCATGGAATAAAATATAATAATAACATAACTTTGACATAAAACAGACGAGACAGTGCATAAGCTGAAAACTTAAACCATCATAGCAGCGGAAATCCAAAATACAGCTTATGATCCAACATCCTTATTACAACTTCAAATAACTGTCTCTAAAGCAAAAAAGAAAGAAAAGGTACACTACTAATGTCCACGTAGTGACCAGCAACAACACAGGGAGAATATATGCTAATAACACGTGGGAGCCTCCTGCCCGTCTCCTGTTCAACTACTTGTGCATACCACCTAACCTGTCTCTAGTCCTCTCATTTAGGAGCACCCAGAGTAATAAGAAGAGACATAAAACTCTGGGTCAGACAAAAGTCTGGTATGAGCGATAAGTAACAAAACAGAACAATAACAGGTATAATCCAATCATACCTGAACCTAGACCTGCAACCAAAGAGTCAGCACAACAAAATGTACAATACTCTAAGGTAACACTAACATATGGTGAAAGGATACGGGGGAGGGGATGTGCATGTCATAGAGATAGCAAACAAATCAAATATAGCAACTATCCTCACATCTCTCATTCAGTGCGTAAAGCATATGATACTCATTACTCTGTTCACCTAATCCTTTGGGCCATAACGAAGTCCAACCCCATATAACTATCACTACAAGCCCCTAATCCGTCTCTTAGTGGTGAACCAAAATTATAGGTATTGATAACCCCTTTGCACACGTCCTACAGCAAAGCCCAATCATGAAGTTAACTCATTGGTTCCTGTTAGACCCAAAAGTGGTTCTAACACCCAAATTGATTAAAAGCAAGATGAAATGAGATAAAAATAAAAATGAACACGCAGGATTTATAGTGGTTCGGCGAAGAAATGCCTACGTCCACTTATCTTTCACTATATTCAATGATTCAGTTGCAAATACAATGTAAGATTCACTCAATTCCACTCACAACTCACTTATGTTCACTCAATTGACTAAAACAAAAATGAAAGATGATTTGGATTCTCCGGGAGTAATGGAGTTCGGATTATGGAGGTGGTTGAATTCTCAAAGTGCTGAAAAAAGATCCCCTTCTTTGTCTCCAGACGGGGTATTTATAGGTGTGAATTTGCTCGAAACTTGATCCGGGTCGGGGCCACATGTCGTCCATCCCACTATCTTCGGGTTCGGATGAACTGTTATGTTGACAACGCATCAAAGGAACGGACGTTATGGGTAGGAACTGGTCACAGCCGGTCCGGATATCCAGGCGCTTTTGCAGGAGAATAACATGGAACACGGGCTCGGGTCGGAGACGCACAGATAAGGGGTTCGGATCGGAATACCCGATCCGACCCGGATTGGCTTGGATGCAACGCTCTCTTCTTCTCTAATCTACTCCGCTCCGATCCATTTTCGTGGCAAACAGGTGGCTTTCCGATCCAATTGAGATCATGTCGCCCTCCGATCCGATTAGATATACCTTACCAATTTCCTCAGCAGCAGTTCACCGATCCGAACGGAAGATTCAATCCGAACCGAACCGATATGTTGCTCTGATCCGACCCGAACAATTGCAGCTATTCAATCTAGATTATAGTGTCTTCTCCAATCCGAACCGAAGTCTTCTAATTAAAAATGCCCTTCAATGTCTGGTTTCTTGACTTTGTGTTGCCTAGTTCACAAAGTAGGCTAACACTTTGCCCCCTCAAAGGATGCTTCTGTTGGAAACGGAGCATGCTTTGACTGTCATAACACAAAAGCTTCATCCTCCCTTTCGAATTCACACGCTAAGTTGTCGTACTCCATCTTGTTCGGTTCGGATTCCGACCCGAACAGACTTCTGGCTTGGGTTCCGACCCGAACAGATCTCCTTCCTCCTGTACTCTGCGATGAACCAGTGGGCCAAGCTGTGTTCATGGGCTTTTCGAGCCGGTCCGATCGGGAATACGAATAGTCAGCTTGTTTTTTATATAAATTCACTTCTCTTTTCTTCCTTTCTCTCATTCATCGTTTCTGCTTATCCGAACCGATTTCACAGCGAAACTTTAGTCTTTCCAAGAAACTCCAAAATTCTCGCTTCAGTCTTTGAATCAAATACATAGGTAGCCTTGTAATCTTGAATCTCGTTGCCATAATTATTTTTAATTTACATTCGTAGCTAAGTTGAACGATTCGAGCAAAATAATTGGTTAATTTCGCCGCCGCGACTTCCTTCATTCTCCGCCTTCATCATTAATGGCATCAGCATCATTTCGAGGCGTTAAAGGAGGGTATTAAGACTCGCAGTCGAACACTTGAGCGCTTACCCACTTGATTTTAATTAAAGCCTGGGACATCGGATTGGGTTCACTACTCAAGAGGAGGAAGAGGAAGGAAACTGAAGAAAATTGGTTCGGATAGGAGAATAGTATGAGGAAAAGGAAAAGAGAGATATTCACAGGGCCGGATCGGGTCGGAGCAATAGGGCCAAGAAATGAACCTTAACTTGTTTGACCGGGTCGGATCGGATCTACGAATACAATGAAGGTCAAGACTTATGTGCCTGGATCGGACCCGGTTGTGAAACAAAAGAGAGAATAGGGGTCTGGTTATCCAGGTTAACCCGATCCGCTCCGAGTGTCAATCTCCGAACCGATCCGGATATATCTCTCTGAACATGAATCTTTGCTTATCCGATCCGAACCTGGTGTCTGCACCCGAACCGAACACCACTCAATCTAAAACACAAGCTTTCGTCCAACTATTTAAAAGATGTTACTTCCAACTTCATGAACAGTTAGGATAGTGCCTTGCAGACATAAACGAACATTAAGAACAACTCTGACTATCACTTTCTCTTCAAAGCTTCGTCTTACATTGTTGCACTTTTACTTTGCATTTCTCACATTCGCTGCACACATTTTAGTTCACACACATACACAAGGGGGGTACGGGATAATTTACTCTAATCCGTGCTATTGCTTCTTCAATAGTTCTATGACAATGAGGCCCAGACGCTCTTCCCGACTAGCTGAGAGGAAAGAAGCCCCGGAAACTTCTAACAAAATCACTCTTGAGGATATATCTTCTTCGTATGATCCAGAATGGGACAGTGAGTGTCCAGACTACGGGGTCGGAAATCGAGAAAGCAACGAGGCGTCTTCGGAGAACGAGGTTTCTCTGGGTTTTGAGGAGGAAGGAGGGATCGGTGACGATCGAGCCCCTGACGAATTTGAATCAGCCATTATATTGGAATCACCTTCAGATTCCATAGAATCGACAATTGACAACGATCGACTTGTTCGAATTTGCTTAAAGTATGGAATAATGAAAAGGGACACCCTAGTGCCCTCACGCTCCGACCGTCCCCACAACCCTCCAGAAGGATATATGACGGTCACTCGATTGATGTGCATGGTCGGTGCCATTCCTCCATTCTCTCCATTCATTGTTGATTTTTTAAGACAAATGCGGATTGCCCCCATGCAATTGCACCCCAATTCATATGCCTATCTGCACACCTTGTACATAGCATATCGTGAAATCTTAGGCATAGAGCTCACGTTCGATGATGTTCACTTTTTCTATAATTTCAAGCATCGGACTCGAGAAACTCCATCTTTCTGCTACTTTGAATCAGTTCCAAAAAGGAAGATAATCTCTGCACCATTTAGCAGTAAAGCTGGAGATTCCAGATTAGAATGGTTCTACGTGAAGCGACAGCCTGGATGCGCCAGGAGGTGGACAAAATCAAGTAAAGCACTGATTTTCTAAATCCGGGCTTTATACATTTGAATCATCACCTTGACTTGCTTTTTCCTTTTTGTTTGCTGTTGACAATCCCAAACAGATATCAGACCAGGTGTTTTTCGACCGGATGCACCGACTCCTCAATGGCGATCAGAAATTCTTGACTATCGACGAAACCCTTAAAGACGAATACCTTCACTTTCATGGGCTGTTGTCTGTTTTTCGTAGCATTGGACATGGGACGGTTCCATACGCGTACATTCCTCCAGTGGAGGTAGTCCCAGAGACAGGAGAAGGCTCAGGAATTCCTACAGCGCCTCTTCACACTTCACCTTCTCCATCTTCTACGCAAGATGATGAATTGGCCAATCTGGCCGAAAAGCATCGTGAAGGATATATTGCCCCTGAGGAAACTACTTCTCTAGAAAAGTCAAAATCCTCCCAAGAGTCACCACTTCACGCTTCTGAGGGGGATGCCCCTAGCACTGATGATCAAATATTTCAGGGTTTGGGGGATCTCCCCTTACCTGAGACTATATACACTTCAGAGGATTTCAGGAAGGATCCTTTAGTCTTCACTTCTTCTGAAGAGACCACTCCCGCTAAGGCCAAAGAGCCTGCCCGTACTAGTCTAGCTTCAGACTCGGGTTGGTTGGGGGGAAACACTCCACTTAGGATACACTTTACATAACAGCATTTACCTTCATTGCACCTCTTTCCTCGCGAATCCATTAATTCTAAATTTCGTTCGTTTTATCGTGCAGGTACAATGTCTCGATCCTACTATGATATAAGAAAGCTTCGTCGCAGCATGTCCAATCCTCCTCAGGATGTCAAGTATGACCGCCGGGATGATCGTGGTAGGGAGGAGAGAAGGCCTTATGATCCCTATCGTTCTCGACCCTCACGTTCTCGCTCACCCGTTAGGCCGGAACAAGAGAAATACAAAGGTTACCAAAGCCGTAGGGAGAAGGATAGACCACAATCCAAGGACTCCTCCTCTTCCTATGAGAAACGCAGTAGAGAGAAAAGTCCTCCAAAGGAAACCGGGTCTCGAAGTAAGCAAAAGGTCCCTGCTACTAAACGACCTAGGACAGACCAAGAGACTACAGAATCCTCTTCAGGAAGGGACACCGAATTGACAATCCTCGCTCCTCCCCCACCAGATGCGGGAACTGCAATAAAGCGGGCATATTTGAAAGAGCAATTTCCCGAACACTACTTCGAAACTCTGACTTTTCTACCTTCCCTTGAACCTATTTCGTCTAATTGGGCGGATGAGGCCAAAGCAAAGATTGATGCGGTGCAAAAACAATATACTGAGATGTTCAAATATTCACGCAATCTTTCTAGAATCATCCGCACTCTAATCACAAATACTGATTCAATGCAAAAGACCGTGGAGGAAGATGCTAAGGCCTTAAAAGCTCTAGGAAAAGATTTGGAAGACACTCAAGCTCAACTAGCGGTCGCTCAAAGGGACGCTTCTAATTTCAAACAACAATTCGAGGACATGCAAAAACGTTATCACGATTTGCTTGAATCTCATACTCAGGAGCGTTCTGAATTAAAAAAGCAAGCTGACGAGGCCAAGTCAGAGGCTGCTAAGACACGCATTGCTTATGCTGAGCTTGAGCGGAAAACCGCCGAGTTACCAAAGAGGAGTGCTGAATTAGAAAAGAAGAACGCTGACTTGGCTTCAAAGTTGTTGGAGGCAGAGAACAGGGCTGCTCTGGCCGAGGGCAATGTGGAGTGTGCTATTAAATCTGCGGAGGAAGCCCGCAAGCAATTATCAGAGGCGGAGGCTGATATTCAGGGCTTCGGCGAGCTAATGATTGAATTCTTCGCACACATTATTCGTCGTCGAAACATTTCTTGGATCGAGGACTATCCATCCACTCTAGTTCAAGTATGGAATCAAATCATTGAGTGGAAAAAAGAGGAACTTAAGGTCGATTCCCTCGATGAAGATAAACTGATGGAGAAATACTTGAGAGACGATGAACCGGAGCGCCTAGCTGAAGGGCGCCGCCTTATTGCTGAGGCCGTGGAAGAAGAGAGACGGAAGTCTAAACAAAAAACCATTCTCGAAGCTGGTTCCTCTTCCTCTGCCCCTGCAACTCCCGAAATAGAAGGGTATGATCCCGAAAATCCGGGAATTCCCCGAACAACTCTGCTATCCCCTATTCCTGAAATAGCCCCAGAGGTAGCAGTTACCCCTGCTGAGAATTCTTCGGAAGGTATCCATACCTTTTCTCCTCAATTCGCCAAACCTATTACTACCTTTCGCTACGTGATTGAACATTCGATGAGAGACCCATTGTTTTCGCCTGAGTTGATAACTGTTGCTTCTCATTCCGTAGGTGTCGAATCATCCGAAAAGACAGATGTAGCTCAAGGAGCTGCCGCTGGGACAAAGCCCACAGATGGGGCCAAAAAAGGGGAGGATAAGGCTGCTTCTATAGACTTGGGAGAAGGAAGTGAGCCAACTAAGGCCTCCACTCCCCATGATGAAGAAATGATAGCAGCTTTAAAGGACGATGGCGGAGACGGGGGGCATGAAGAGGAACCAGAAGTTGCAATAACCGGGGAGTCAAAAAGTGCTGATGACGTTACCTTGGCTGCAATGAAGGCTGATCAAGACAAGCATTTGCAATTAAAGGCCGAAGAACTAGACTCTGAGGTCCTCAAGCCCCTCGCAGTTGTGGATGCGGGTTCAAGGTTAGTTGTTAAGCTCTCAACTAGATCTATTATAGAAGAACTTGCTAAAAAATCTTCTCTTGATTCCAGTGCCCCGCCCTCCGGGAAGAAGTCTACTGGCTCCAGTACCGCATCTTCAGGGAAAAAGAAATCGAAGCGAATCTTGACCGAAGCCGAGAAAGAAGCAAAGGATGCGGAGAAAGCCGCCAAGAAATCCAAGGCTCATTCCAAATCTAAATAGTGGATTGCCCTGTATCTTTTTAGCATCTTTATGAACCAATAATTGCTGCTACAAAAGCAGCTCCTGCACTTTCTTTTTTTAGCTATTTCCCTGTACAAATTCATTCATCTGTAAATAAAAATAATTCACTTTTTGCAATGTTTGTTTGTTAGTAGTTCTGCATTTATGCATGTCTACAGTTGTGAAACGAAGTTGTGGAGGGGGGAAATATGCGTGTACATAAGTGTCCCCAGTCAATTTCCACAAGTTATTCAATGCTTAACCAAGCAATCTGAAAGCTCCCGATTTTCTGACGGGATAACACTTCCTGTGCCGTCAGTACCTGTCGTTTTTTCTGGCATTTCTTTTATACTCTCCCTCTTTCTCTTGAGAGTTAGAGTTCGAGTTCAGTCATCTGTTTATTCCCCGGTCGTTCAACGGGGAAAGATTTCTTTCTCGGCGCTCAGTCGGAGACGCCTTTATACTCTCTTTCTCTCTGGAAAGTTAGAGTTAGGAGGAGAATTTCTTTTTCAGCGCTCAGTCGGAGACGCTTTTATACTCTCTCTCTTTCTCTGGAGAGTTAGAGTTAGGAAGAGAATTTCTTTTTCAGCGTTCAGTCGGAGACGCTTTTATACTCTCTCTCTTTCTCTGGGTAGTTAGAGTTAAGAATGTCGTTTTCTCATTCTTTTATGTCTTATTGCACAAATAATCGTTGTGCTTCTTTTTATGTCTAAACTGTTTTCAACCTTTTTAGGCTCTGAGTTATCCTGTATTTTATAATCACAACAGAATAACTGATGAACTTAAATGCATAAAAGTAAATAACACACAATATTTTTATAGTGGTTCAGCTAAGTCGTAGCCTACATCCACTTTATAGTCCTTTATTCATATCCTCAGATTTTCCCAAGGCAAGTCGTGCCTTATTACAGAGTTCATAAGAAAAATAACACAAAGTACAGTGTTTTTAATCCAAATATCGCATTAAGTGTTGGGCATTCCATGCTCTGGGGACTTCTTCTCCATCCACGGTCGTTAACTTGAAGGTTCCTTTTTCAAGTTTCCGTTGAATGACAAAGGGTCCTTCCCATTTCGGACCAAGGTGAGGAAGGGATGGAAAGACTCTCTTTAGCACCAAATCTCCTGGTTCAAAAGTTCTGAGGCAAACCTTTTTGTCGTAATAGCGTGCCATCTGACGCCGATGCCTTGCTGCACGCAAATCTGCTTCGTCCCTTTTCTCTTCGACTTCATCAAGAGACTCAAGTAAAAGCGCCCGATTTGTCATCGGGTCATAATATGTCACCCTGTGGGAAGGAACTTCTAGTTCAACTGGAATTACAGCTTCTGAGCCAAAGGAGAGAGAGAAAGGGGTATGACCGGCGGCCGTTTTAAATGTTGTTCGATATGCCCACAGAGCTAGGGGCAATTCATCAACCCACTTTGCCTTTGCACGCTCTAATCGCTTCTTGAGGATGGATTTTATTACCTTGTTTATTGCCTCTACTTGCCCATTCGATTGCGGATAGGCAACTGCAGTATATCGTTTGTCTATCTTATACTTCTGGCAAAAATTTCTGAATTCAGTGCTATCAAATTGGGTCCCGTTGTCAGTTATAATCGTTCTTGGGATCCCGAATCGGCATATAATATTTCTGACCACAAAACTTATCACCTTTCTTGTTGTGATCTTGGTCAAGGGCTCAGCTTCCACCCACTTCGTAAAATAGTCCACGGCTACTATTGCATACTTAGCTCCTCCTTTAGCAATTGGTAAAACTCCAATAATATCAATTCCCCATGTGGCAAATGGCCAAGGACTCACCATCGATTTAAGCTGGGTTGACGGTGCCCTGGGGATTTTGGCGAATCTCTGGCACTTATCGCAGCGTCGTGAATAATCAGCTGCATCTTTGTTGATCGTAGGCCAGAAGTATCCGTACCGCAATATTTTCTTTGCTAAAGTTTGACCTCCTGTATGATCTCCACACTCACCTTCGTGTACTTCTCTTAGTACACGCTTGATGTCGTCGTGTGCTATACATCGTAACAGGGGCATAGAAAATCCTTGTCTATAGAGAGTATCATCTTGTATGACATATCTGGTAGCTTTGCGAACTACAGCTCTTTTCTCACTCTTCTTCGATGGGAGTGTCCCATTCTTAAGGAAATTCTTAATTGGAGTCATCCATGACTCCTTCTCTGGTTTCGCTTCAAAAGCAAATTCAATTTCCATTGACTCAAAGCTTGGCGACTCCAACGTTTCAATTGGAATTACTTCAGTCTCTTCTGGATTGTCGGAACTAGCCAGCTTTGCCAGTCTATCCGCTTTCTGGTTTTCAACTCTGGGAATATGTGTTATGTTGTACCGCTCTAAGCTATTCAATAGCTCTTTCACTCTCTTGAGGTAGGCGATAAGTCGAGGTCCTCGAGCCACGAATTCCTCTCGCACTTGACAAACAACAATTTTAGAGTCACAAAATATGTCTATCATTTTTACTCCGAGGTCTTTAGCAAGCTTCAGCCCGGCGATCAGGGCTTCATATTCGGAATCATTGTTAGTTGCCGAAAATTCTAATCGCAGGGCGTAATATAACGACCGTCCCTCGGGAGTGACTAAGACAATTCCAGCTCTGGACCTTCGGTCATTCTTGGCTCCATCTGTATATAATTTCCACGGATTCATCTTTAGCTCATCCTCGGATTTAACCACTCTGTCATTGATTATTTCCTCCTCTGGAATGGTGAACTCCGCAATAAAGTCTGCTAGAGCTTGCCCCCTGATTGACTTTCGTGGTTGAAAATTCAAATCAAACTGACTTAGTTCTATGTTCCATTTGATCAACCTTCCCGATGCTTCGGGTCTCTGCAACACCTGCCTTAAGGGCTGGTCGGTGTATATGGTTATTGGATGGGCTTGGAAATAGTGACGAAGTTTTCGGGATGCGATCAGGAGGCTGTAAGCGAGCTTCTCAATTTTTGGGTAGTTGCACTCTGCCGCTGCTAATTTCTTACTTACATAATACACCGGCCTTTGTACTTTGTCTTCTTCTCGAACCAGGGCTGTGCTGACAGCATGAGCCGAGACTGCCAAATAAACAAATAATTCTTCGTGATCTACGGGCTTTGATAAAATCGGCGGTTTCTCTAGCAGTTCCAACAGATTTTGAAAGTCCTCAACACAATCCGGAGTCCACTGGAAGTTCTTCTTTCCCCTTTTTATCAAATCAAAAAACGGAACACATTTATCTGTGGCTTTGGAGATGAATCTACTCAACGCCGCTACTTTCCCTGCAAGACTTTGGACGTCTTTAATTCTCCTAGGTTCTTCGATGTTTCTAATCGCTGCTATCTGGCTAGGGTTGATTTCAATTCCTCGGGAACTCACAATGAAGCCAAGGAACTTTCCCGATGCCACTCCAAATGAGCATTTCAGAGGATTCAATTTCATCCGGTACTTTCGAAGGATACCAAACATTTCCGCCAAGTCTTGCGTATGGCTGGAGGAATGCTTTGATTTGACAAGCATATCATCCACATAAACTTCCATAGTTTTTCCTATTTGATCATAAAACATTCCGTTTACCAAGCGCTGATAAGTAGCTCCAGCGTTTTTTAATCCGAATGGCATTACAACATAACAATATAACCCCAAATTCATAATGAAACTCGTATGTTCTTGGTCTGGTACGTGCATAGGAATTTGGTTGTATCCAGAATATGCGTCCATGAAAGAGAGAAGTTCATGACCTGCTGTCGAGTCTACAAGCTGGTCAATCCTGGGAAGTGGGAAACTATCTTTCGGGCAAGCTTTATTTAAATCTGAAAAGTCAATGCAAGTCCGCCACTTTCCGTTTGGCTTCTTTACTAAGACGGGATTCGATATCCAGTCGGGATAAGTCGAATCTCGAATAAATCCATTCTACTTCAACTTCTCTACTTCCTCTTTGAGAGCAGCCGACCTCTCTGGGCCCAGCATGCGTCTCTTTTGCTTCACAGGCGGATGCTTCAGATTTACATTCAGTTTGTGACTTATAATGGATGGCGATATCCCACACATGTCAGCATGGGTCCAGGCGAACACGTCTAAGTTTGCCTTCAAGAAGTCCGTTAGTTCTTTAGCTCGACGTGGATCCAATTGAGAACCAATCTTTAAAACTTTTGTCGGATCGGCTTTATCAATGGGAATTTCCACTGTCTCTTCATTAGGAGTTGCATTCCTAGCCTCTGGTTCCTCGTCTTTTCTGGGATCCAGGTCTTCAGGCGTTCCTTTGGGCAACTCCTTCGGGGTCAATTTCTCTAATTGCTACGCCGAGTCCCCCTTTGAGGGAGACGAGGCATCCTTACTCTCAACGTTAAGTCCTTTCATCAACATCTTTAGTTCGGCCACATAGCAGGCCCGTCCGGAAGCTTGATCCCCTCTCATTACTCCAGTTCCGGCTTCGGTTGGGAACTTAAGTAACAAGCACCAAGGGGCGATACAAACTCTAAATTCAGCGAGGGCAGGTCTCCCCAAAAATGCGTTATAAGGCGAATCTACGTCCAATACTACGAACTGAAGCATTCGCACTCTTCTACGTTCTCCTTGCCCCAAGGTCACGGGCAACTCTATGTATCCCATGGGAGCTGTCGTCGCCCCGTTGAAGCCTCTAATCCATCCTTCACAAGGTTTCAGATCTTCGGACTCAAGCTTCATCTGATCAAATGACTTCTTGAACAAAATATTAACGGAACTTCCATTGTCTACTAATACCTTATGGACCAAGGCCGGCCCAATGGTGGTAGTAATAACCAACGGATCATTGGTGGGTGATTGTATCCCAGTATTGTCTCGGCTGCGAAATACCACGTCGTCGAACATGGTCTTCTGTTGTTTTATGGGGGTGACATCTTCCAAATCATCACCTTCATTCACGTCTAGATGCTTGGCAGCATTCACATATTGATCCATTGATCTGAAACTTCGGATTGCCGGGTGAGGTCCGCCTACTATGGAGTTGATAACAATTCCTTTACCTTTCTGCTGCGTTGTAGGCTTGGGAGCAGGTAGAATCTGTTTTGGAGCCTGCTCACCTTGCCCCCTGTCCCTCGGGGCAACCTTGTACTCATCCAACTTCCCTTCACGCAACAGTTTCTCAATCACATCCCTTAAATGCCGACATTCTTTAGTTGAATGCCCGTGAGTTCCATGAAACAAACAAAACTTCCCTGTCGCCATTTCTTTCTCGGTCAAATCACGAGGTGGCGGTCTTTTGTATTGCAACACATTATACGTATCCAGGTAAATATTCTCCAGGGTGTCGTTCAATGGTGTATAATCCTCGTAGTTCTGAAATCGGGGTCTTTTGTTAGGGTCACTTCCCCTATTTTTGTTTCTTCTGTTACCGCTCGAATTACGGTTATTGTTGTTGTTTCCCCCACTTCCAGTATTGCCGTTTCCACCCTTGTTTCCTACATTTACTTCAACCTTGCCAGAATTATCCCCAGACTGCTTCATGGCGATATTACTCTGCACATTCTCCTTTGAAGCCATCTCAGACTTTCTCTTTCGGTTTGCCCTGGCCTCCTCTCGCCTTAGATAAATATCGGCTTTTTCATAGAATATCTCCCTTGTGGAGGGTGTCTTCCCAGAAAGGTAGTCTCCAAACTCAGATTCAGGATGGACTCCTTCCTTCAATGCCATCAGAATAGTTGGCTCATGCGGGTCACTGACCTCAGTTACAGCTTGGTTAAAACGATCAAGATATGCCCTTAAAGATTCTCCTGCTGCCTGTTTGATTCTCGATAATTCAATAACACTTTTGGACTTTCGGGCATGTAGTCGGAACTGGTTCATGAAACGCTCGCTTAGTTCCTTGTAATTAGAAATCGAACGAGGAGGAAGTCGGGTAAACCAGAACAATGCCACATCTTCTAGGTAGATTGGGAATGCTTTGCACTTCACTTCATCAGGGGCAGCAGCAGCATTCATGAGCCACGAATACCGCATCAAATGCTGTCCCGGATCAGTCCTTCCGTTGTACTTGTCCATTTGTGGCAAGTTAAAGCGTCGGGGAAATTGGAAGTCGAGGATATCGTCGGTGAAGGGAGTATGGCTTCGCTCAATGCCATAATCTTCATTTGTATAATTCCGGCTCTCGGACATAATCTGGCGAACCATTGCCTGTACATCAACATTAGTTAGGGGCCGCTCAGGTTCCCTGGCCCTCGTATCCGAGTTCCTTCTGGGCTCTTGTTCAGGAGATGCCCTTCTTCTTCGAGCTGCCTCTGCTCGATTCCGTTCCCTGCGTTCCCGGTCGATCTTGGGAGGAGGGGACTGGAGTCTTTGCCCCCGAGTGGGGTCATTGTTTCCTAATGCTCGTGCGATATCCTCACGAGATCCCAAAGATCCAAATGTCAGCTGCTCCACGTTATGAGGTCGTTCGAGTGGCCTTCGTTCACAGGGCCTCTCTTCCTTGGAAGATGAAGATTGATCTACTGGTGTGTGACGAACCGGTGATGGAGTTCTCTGTCGATGGAGTTCACTAATCTCCCGACTCATGAGCCTCATATTTTCCTGCATCATGAGATTAGTGCGCTCGTGAACTTTCATGGCCTCCCTCGTGCTCTCAAGCATGTCAAGCAAGCGCGAGAAATCTCCTTGAGTGATGGGCGCAGATGGATTGACCTGATCACCAACCCTGGTGGCTGGAATTGGAGCATTCGTAGGGACTCGAGTAGAGGTTCCAGCTTCACCAAGCATCGGGTCGGATCGGAGGTAGGAAGTCGGATCGGTTCGGAGCTGGGGAGCCTGGTCGGATCGGTGCGTGGCAAGCAGCTCGGGTCGGTTCAGATTGGGGGAATGCACTGCTTCAGAATCTCCTACCCGGATCGGATCGGAGCTCTCCCCATGTTGGCGGCTCGGATTTCCTGCATTGGTTCTT
This sequence comes from Allium sativum, assembly GCA_030737875.1. Taxonomy (NCBI): domain Eukaryota; kingdom Viridiplantae; phylum Streptophyta; class Magnoliopsida; order Asparagales; family Amaryllidaceae; genus Allium; species Allium sativum. Next base: position 347,423,219 of record CM060918.1, read on the forward strand.
CCTGCTGCTGAACTCTGCCCCCGAGACCTTGTTACAATAGCATTTTGCGGATCTTCGCCAGCTCCATTTCCTCGAAAAGGTTGAACTTCCTTGCCTTTTCCTTTGGCCATGAGTTTTTGACAATCACTTCAACAAATATAAAAAAGCGGAGAAACTTAAGGATTCACTTCTTTGAACTCAACGGTCCAAAAAGTAGAAAGAGATCCCGGAAAATAAAGAATTTAGATGAGGATTCTCAGTGAAAGCACCAAAATGTTAGACCCAAAAGTGGTTCTAACACCCAAATTGATTAAAAGCAAGATGAAATGAGATAAAAATAAAAATGAACACGCAGGATTTATAGTGGTTCGGCGAAGAAATGCCTACGTCCACTTATCTTTCACTATATTCAATGATTCAGTTGCAAATACAATGTAAGATTCACTCAATTCCACTCACAACTCACTTATGTTCACTCAATTGACTAAAACAAAAAATGAAAGATGATTTGGATTCTCCGGGAGTAATGGAGTTCGGATTATGGAAGTGGTTGAATTCTCAAAGTGCTGAAAAAAGATCCCCTTCTTTGTCTCCAGACGGGGTATTTATACCAGACGGGGTATTTATAGGTGTGAATTTGCTCGAAACTTGATCCGGGTCGGGGCCACATGTCGTCCATCCCACTATCTTCGGGTTCGGATGAACTGTTATGTTGACAACGCATCAAAGGAACGGACGTTATGGGTAGGAACTGGTCACAGCCGGTCCGGATATCCAGGCGCTTTTGCAGGAGAATAACATGGAACATGGGCTTGGGTCGGAGACGCACATATAAGGGGTTCGGATCAGAATACCCGATCTGACCTGGATTGGCTTGGATGCAACGCTCTCTTCTTCTCTAATCTACTCCGCTCCGATCCATTTTCGTGGCAAACAGGTGGCTTTCCGATCCAATTGAGATCATGTCGCCCTCTGATCCGATTAGATATACCTTACCAATTTCCTCAGCAGCAGTTCACCGATCCGAACGGAAGATTCAATCCGAACCGAACCGATATGTTGCTCTGATCCGACCCGAACAACTGCAACTATTCAATCTAGATTGTAGTGTCTTCTCCAATCCGAACCGAAGTCTTCTAATTAAAAATGCCCTTCAATGTCTGGTTTCTTGACTTTGTGTTGCCTAGTTCACAAAGTAGGCTAACAGTTCCCATCTGGATTCTGAGCTATAACTTCTCATTTAGACTACCTTTGCATCTGGATTCCCGTTCGATCTCCGTTTGGTTTGGTTCAGATCTCCAAGCTTCCATTCGTGTCCATACTTCAGTTCAGATATGCCGATTAGTGACTTGCATGGTTCATGGATCCTGCTCGTTGGTCGTGGGGTCCACTTGTGACCCATAACCTGGTCGTGATGGTGAGCTCGGTTCGTGGCCTTTCTCCCTGTTAGTGGCCTTCATCCTGGTGGTTCGGTTCGTGACTCATGATCATGGCTCCAAGCTTCAGGTCACGGTTCGCGGCTAGCCATCCTAGGGTTCACCCTATTCCTCACAGTCTCGGTATGAGGGGTTCGCCATCTTGCTTACATAAGTAAAATTTTGGCAACCTCTCCTTTTCTAAGATGAAAAGCCTTGAGTGGGAGAGAATGAAATAACTCGAAAATTTAATGTTTAAATATGAGTTTAAATAAGAAATCTAATGTTGAAAATCAATGTTTATACATGGAATTTAACAAAGAAATAAAAGCGCATATATATATATATATATATATATATATATATATATATATATATATAAGTTGAGTCCGTTTAACAACTCCCTTTTTTTTTACTTCAGCCGAATCTCTTTTTCCCTAAATTCCCAAATCGCCTTCCTCCTTCCATCGCCACAGAAACCGCCGCCATCGAGTTCGTCGTGATCTCCAGCAAGGCACCACCACTCAGTTCCGTTACATGAGCTTTCTTCTCCTCGCAACTGCCGATCGATGATGGAGTTTTCCTCGTACTCCCGACCATCTCCTTCAACTTCGACCTTGCTTGGCATTTTGCATTCCTACTCAACTACTATTCTAAAGGTGAGTATTTCTCACGACTTACTTTATTCAAGTGTCTTTACCTTCGCATAAAAAAGAAGTATAATAGTTGGTGCTCTATTTGAGGATCATTTGCTTGTGTCTTGTTGCCTGTGTTTGTTGCTGCCTGTGTTTTGTTGTCGCGCCACTTAAACATTGTAACTTAATATTTGTTTTGTATTTTTATGCCATGTTATACTTGGCATTATTTTGTGCATGGCCATTCACAAGTATTTTGATGCCTTAACGGGTTTGCATGTCTGATTATTCCCACCTGTACATGTCTTCTTTTGTGCACTTGGCTTCAACTTGATTATGGCTCCTGTGTAGTCTACTTTAATTGTGCAAGCTTAGTGTTTATCCCAGTTTTGTATTGCTACCATGATCGTCCTATTTGCTCATGTCTTTGCTGATTCACGGTCTGTTTTGCACTCATAACCACTGTATGTCCATAATCATTATTTTACACCTAACCTGAATTCTTTGGCATATCTTATAACCACTTAAAACTTGTGTACTTGTGCATAGGATGGTTGTGCACCCATATGGCCAACTTTAAGCTGCTTGCCATGTTGGATTCTTCAATTACTGAAAATTTGTTGATTCTGTTGAAAAATTATGTGGAGGAAGAGGAACAAATTAAAAGAAAATTGAATATTTTATGGAAGGAGAGAAAAAAAACCTTTTTTATTTCTTGATCCTTTCTTCATACATACATCCTATATTTATACATGAGACAATCTCCAGACACTTCTTTTTCTAGACTTTTCTTTTACATATTCTTTAGTCTAGATTCTTCTCATTTTAATATGTTTATAATTTATTTCCATTTATCTTGCCCTTTCCTAATACAATAATTAATTATGTCACTAATTAATATTTCCTATTAAAAACCAAGTTTATTTTTCAACATCCCCCCTTAAACTTGGTTTTATTATTCCAAGCAGAGCTCTCATTCTTCGAAAATCTTCAATCTTCAATGGCTTGGTAAAAATATCCGCAACTTGTTCTTGAGTTTTCACATATTTCAGCTCCACTTCATTGTTGGCAATGCATTCCCGAATAAAATGATATCTCGTGTCGATATGTTTGCTTCGATCATGAAATATAGGGTTCTTTGCAAGTGCTTGTGCTGATTTATTATCAATGCATATTTCAGTAGCTCCATTTTGTGGCAAATGAAGTTCTTTCAACAGCTTTCTTAACCATAAAGCATGACATGTACTTGAACTTGCAGCAACATATTCAGATTCACATGTTGACAACGTGACAATGGTTTGCTTCTTTGATAACCAAGAAATAGCACAATCACCCAAGAAGAATACATACCCCGTAGTACTCTTTCTATCATCTATGTCACCAGCAAAATCACTATCGCAAAATCCATGTAACCGCAGATCATTGGATGAGGAATAAAATATTCCAAAATCAAGCGTTCCTTTAATGTAACGAAGAATTCGCTTAGCAGCGGTCATATGGACAGAAGTAGGAGTCTCCATGAAACGACTTATCACTCCAACGGCATAAAGTATGTCGGGCCTTGTATTTGTTAAATATCTCAAACTTCCCACAAGACTTTTGTAAAGAGTAGGATCTACCTTTTCTCCATCTTCAACCTTGGACAACTTCATTCCAGCATCCATGGGTGTGTTCACAGGATTGCAATCAATCATGTTAAACCTTTTCAACACTTCCTTTGCATAACCTGTTTGAGCAAGAAATATACCTTCCTCCATTTGTTTCACTTCCAATCCCAAATAATATGTCATTTGCCCCAAATCTGTCATCTCAAATTCTGTCGACATACAACTTTTAAATTCATCAAACAAATCGGGTTTATTGCCCGTGAAAATGAGATCATCAACATAAATACAAACAAATATAACATCTCCATTGTTGTGAAACTTAGAATATAAAGCATGCTCATTTAAGCAACGAACAAACCCATGATCTTGAAAGTATTGGTTGATGCGGCTATTCCATGCTCGTGGGGCTTGTTTCAATCCATACAATGATTTCTTGAGTTTCAGTACCTTCTTTTCATTCCCTTCAGCTACGTAGCCCAACGGTTGATCAACATACACCTCTTCTTTAAGATATCCATTCAAAAAAGCCGTCTTGACATCCATTTGATAAATTTTCCATTTCTTTTGAGCAGCGAGAGAAATCAACAAGCGAATAGTCTCCATGCGTGCAACTGGAGCAAACACTTCATCATAGTCAACTCCATGCTTTTGTTTATAGCCCTTCGCCACAAGTCTTGCTTTATATTTCTCCACATCTCCTTTTGCATTTCTTTTCACCTTGTATATCCATTTAACGCCTATGGATTCATGACCTTTGGGAAGAGAAGTTAATTCCCATGTGTCATTCTTTTCAATGGATTTAATTTCTTCATCCATAGCGTCTCTCCACCTCTTATCTTGCACGGCTTCTTGAAAATTTATTGGCTCACTATCTGCAAAAAAACAATAAAGTTCATCATTATTAAAATTAATTTCTTCAGTTCTTTCATATATATCAGCAAGCGATTTCATTTTTGGCGGTCTTTCATTTGAGCCTTCAAGATCTGAAGCTGGAGAAGAATGTTCTTGTATAGTTTCAACATTCTCTGATTCTTGATCATCATCAAGATATGGGAGAAAATTATATGTGCTCTCTTGCTGTCCATCCCAATCCCAAGTTGCTCCTTCATCGAATTCAACATCACGACTTACCACCACTTTGCCATTGTTAGGATTGTACAACCTGTATCCTTTGGAATGATAATCATATCCAACAAAAACATACTTGGCACTTCGATCGTCTAGCTTTGAACGCTCTTGCTGCGGAACTTGAGCATAAGCGATGCTACCAAATACTCGCAAATGATGAACACTTGGCCTTTTTCCATTCCATGCTTCTTGAGGGGTTTGGTCCTTGACATTCACAGTTGGAGAGCGATTTGACAAATACACCGCACAAGAAACGGCTTCAGCCCAAAACTCCTTTGGCATATTTTTTGTTTTAAGCATACACCTTGCCATATTAAGAATTGATCTATTTTTCCTCTCTGCCACGCCGTTTTGCTGAGGTGATCTAGGAACAGTGAGAGGACGACGAACTCCATGCGCTGCACAGAAATCATTGAATTGCTTTGAAGTGAACTCGCCTCCTCGATCAGACCTCAATGCCTTGATATTGTAGCCACTTTCTTTCTCAACATGCGTCTTGAAATTTTTGAATGTGGTGAAAGCTTCTGATTTCTGTTTGAGAAAATAAACCCACGTTTTTCTGCTATAATCATCAATAAAAAGTATAAAATATTTACTTTTACCAAAAGACGGTGGATTGATAGGCCCGCAAATATCCGTATGCACCAATTCAAGTGGTTTGGAGGCTATAGATGTTGCTTTCTTTGGAAAACTTTTCCTTGCATGTTTGCCAAGAAGACATGCTTCACACAAATGATTTGGATTTTCAATTGTTGGCATTCCTTTTACCATCATCTTTTCTCCCATTGCTTTCAAAGATCCAAAGTTCAAGTGTCCAAATCTCATGTGCCAACACCATGCCACATCCTGCACATTAACCTTCAAACATCTTGCTTCAACAGTTTGGACATTCAATTTGAACATCCGGTTCCGTGACATGCCCACCTTTGCAACCAAGTTATTGTTTCTATCTTTAAGCCAAAGATAATTATCTTTCATCAAAACTTCATAACCATTCTCAACAAATTGTCCGAGACTAAGAATATTGCTTCTTAGTTTAGGAACATAATAAACATCAGAGATCAATTTATGGTCACCATTCTTTGTAGAGATGAGAATTGTACCTTTGCCTTCGATGTGAATTTTCGAAGAATCTCCAAAGGAAACATTACCTTTCACCTTGTCGTTGATCTCCACAAATTTTTCTTTGTATCCGCACATATGATTGCTAGCACCATTATCCAAATACCACGAGCTTTCAACATCATTTTCTTCCTTTTTCTCAGTTAGCAACAAGGTGGATTCTTCAACTTCTTGGTTATCATTAACAAGATTGGCTCTTTCTTCAGTATTAGCAGTTTGACATTCCCATGAATAATGACCAAATCTATGGCATTTATAACATTCAATTTTGGACTTGTCATACCTTCTTTCAGTTGATCTTTGATAATTTCCATGACCTCGTCCTCGACTTCTTCCATGGCCTCTAAAATATGAAGGATTTCTCTCTTTGTTATTTGAACTTTCACCATCGCTTCTTTCTTGTTCACGTCCTTGCCTTCCGCGTCCTCTTCCTCGTCCATATCCGCGTCCTCTTCCTCTAAAGTACTGCTTTTCTCCTTCTTCATTTTTTAAAGTTGCTTTAGTTTTAAGAATTTGCTCCTGTGGTTCTTCTTGTCTTCTCTTTATTTTCTCTTCTTGAGCGCGTAAGGAACCTTCCAATTCTTCTACTGTCATTTCTTCGAGGTCCTTCGTTTCTTCAATGACACACACAATATAATCGAATTTCGGTGTCAAAGAACGAAGAATCTTCTCCACCACTCGAACATCTGCAATTTTTTCTCCATAGCATCTTGATTGATTTACATTCGCCTTCACCCTTGTAAAGTAATCCGAAATCGATTCGGATTCACTCATCTTCATTGCTTCGAAATCACTCCTTAGTGATTGAAGCTTAACTTTCTTTACTTTATCAACTCCTTGGAAAGATTTTTTTAAAATTTCCCAGGCTTCGTTTGAAGTGGCTGCATCCGCTATTTTATCTATCATTGAATCATCCAAACATTGATGGATGAGGCTAAGAGCAAGTTGATCCTTTTCCTTCGTCTTTGCTAAAGCTTCCTTCTCCGTTCGAGTTAATGTATTTTCATTTTCTGGCTCGTCGTAGCCTTTGTCTACGATCTCCCATACTCTTTGTCCTCCAAGTAAAGCTTTCATTCGAATACACCATTTTTCATAATTTTCTTTTGTGAGACGAGGATATTGGAGGGGAAACATTCCACTGTTTGACATTTATCACTCTTTCACTAACCTCGCTCTGATACCACTTTGTTGAAAAATTATGTGGAGGAAGAGGAACAAATTAAAAGAAAATTGAATATTTTATGGAAGGAGAGAAAAAAAACCTTTTTTATTTCTTGATCCTTTCTTCATACATACATCCTATATTTATACATGAGACAATCTCCAGACACTTCTTTTTCTAGACTTTTCTTTTACATATTCTTTAGTCTAGATTCTTCTCATTTTAATATGTTTATAATTTATTTCCATTTATCTTGCCCTTTCCTAATACAATAATTAATTATGTCACTAATTAATATTTCCTATTAAAAACCAAGTTTATTTTTCAACAGATTCATTCTCCTTGCCGAAAATAATAGTTTTGAATTCAACGGTTTCTGGAAAGTTTGATTTTGTCTCCTTACCAAAAATAGAAATGTAGAAAATTTTCATATGTGATAATTTTGACAATTTCAAATATTTCGAATTATTTGTTCCTAATTTTATTGTTTGTATTATTCGAACTGAAACTACCATGTTCAAATATTTTGAAAAAATGCCCCTTTTTTCATTGATCATCATTAATAAGAACAAAGATTTGCCATCACATTGTACCTGCTTAACTTTTTAAACTGATATGATCATGTATCATATTGCCTAAATCTGTAGCCTCTTATGTTGACATGCTTTGCCCTCTCTCGGTCATCGGCCTGTTCATGTTGGGCTATCCTGAAAAATGCTATGCCATTGTGCACTGCTCTTTCTTCACTTTAGGTGTGCATGTTTGTCTCTATCTTATGCTACATCCCTGTAAAATTTGGCACTGATCTTTAATTTGCTGCACTTATATGTCTCTTGCATATGGCTGACTTGACCAATTGTGACCCTGCTGCACTTGTTTGTGTTGTAATTGGCTTAATTCTTGATACTTACGTTTGCACACATGTTATTACCATGATTTTGATCTGTTTTGTGAATTCTTTGTGCGCTGTGCTGTTGGCATGAACTGAGTACTTGTGTCTTTGCACTGCATTCTTGCAAATACATACTTGGTTCATACTATTACCCTGTTTTCCCAATTTAAAAAAAAAAAATCTAAAATACACTTATTACTGCATGCGGTTTTGCCTTGTTGCACCTGCACACTTTTATTCTTTTCACACATGGTTAGATGCCTACACATGTATGTGTATATGCGTATTTTAATGGTCGCTCTTGATTTTTGATATTGAACTATTTAGAGTATTCACTTCATGGTTTATATGTATGACGAGATAGAATGTGTATATATGCATTTATATGCACGCACACCCATACATATATACTTGAGCGGTGGTGGTGGGGTTCGCTCGTAAAATCCTATTACCAGAATAAAAAATTCTATTGCCTTGCTTAAATTTGAAGTATATCCTTTGTTTAACCTGAACTCATGGGTATTGGACGTTCGCGCATTTGGGTAGTTACATGTATCTTTGGGACAACTATTTCATGTACGTTGTAGCCATTTTAGGACCCTCTGGTGTAACCCCCTGAAACCTAAGTTTAGCCTCGCTGTAAAAATACATATGCACTTGCTCTGTTATAAAACTTTAAGCACTTTTTGATTCTGAAACATACATAATTGGGTATGTATATATATTTATATGTTTATAAGTATGTATATGTACACCAAAATTAACACACATGTTGCTCTTATTGTGTCAAAATATAACCATGAACACTTGGCCCTTGACATTGATGTGTATTTCATAAAACCAAGGTACATACCACGTACCCTGCTTTGGACTTGTGTTTGTTGTGCATTGAACTGATATGTGGTATCCTTAAAAAATATGCTAAATTGTAAAAATGAAACCGCATGTTTTCTGGTTATGCATGACATCCTTGAATTTTTGGCACATATTCAAACTTCAGGAAGCTTGTAACTTTTGTTTGTCATTTTGTCATATACTGGAAAATGGTTGGTCTCTTCGATATTGCATGTTGCAAGGACACACGCACTGTCTTTTCTATACCTATATGTGAATTAAAATAGTTGATACACTATGACCTATGCCTTGCACTCCTGAATGTACATGAGGCCTTGTTGTTTATCGTAAAACCCAGATTGCTTCAATTTTATGTCACATATATTTTGACGTTTATTACTTAGATATTTGGCATACTTGACATTTAAACTCCATATACAAGTTAGGATTGGCTATTTTATTTGAATTTGATTTACTTGAATAAAGTTAATTCTGACTCAAGTGTTTTGTGTTTTTGCATATTGCTCGGGTCAGACTGAGTATTATAGCTTAGGATTTGTAGTTGATGAAGTTGGGCAATCGTGAAGACACTCGCTCTGGTTCGTTTATTTCTGTAAATTTTTGTATAATAAAACCTTTGTATTAGAATTCCATTGTAATGATTTTTTTTTTATAACTTTGGTAATTGTATAAATTATTCTGCTGTAAGATATTATATTTTACTCTATGTATGATTATATGATGTAATTTTGTTAAACTCCATTAGCTATAGCAATTTGTTATTCTCGAGCGGTTTGAGTTGGTTTAATTACCCACTTGAAGCCGTCGAAAATGTAGGTCATTACAGAGGTGATCTTTACTGATTATACATTATGATTACAAATATAGTCCCAATGGATTACAAAAACGTAGAGAGTAAGAGAATTAGTGTTGGTAATGGCAGAACCATTGCTTATGAGCGCCTAAGTGGCAAAGAGAATACCATAAAACGTCCAAATCCTCCATTATTTATAGTTGTAGTGAAGCATAGGTAGTACATAATAATAGCCATAGAAATAGGATCTTGTGAAGATCGAATCTAGTGGGAGAAGGCCCGGATCGTTAAATGCAATATAACTTAGATCGGTAATGATCCGGAACCGGATCACGATCCGAGCACACCGATCTTGGGAGTTGGTTTTTGCCTTAGCATGTTTTTGATGTAATTCCTGAGTTGTCAAATGCGCGACGTAGAACCGATCCACTCATTTCCTCTTATGCCGAGCAGAAGAGCATCATCCTTTCGCCGATCCGAAGTAGCTGGCTTTACCTATTTGGAGTTTAGCAGTAACATAAATCCCATTGACTGGTGACTTGTTTCGATTCGGGGTAGGGCATCAGATTTATACCAATCCATGCTAAATGTCACCATAACTCCAAGCTCTGTAAACTTCGTTACTTTGACCAAGTTTTTCCAAGCGTGCATAAGTCCATGCTCATGTCTTGAGCACTCTGATAGCTATGAATCCAAAGTGCGACTGCCTTATAAAAAGGCTGGTCAACAATTAGAATGAAAATTAAGCTCCTATATAAGTTGATATTATAATGGTAAAAGATTGAACTTACAAGGAACGACCTAGAACCTGTACAACTTTAATATAATGGAAATGGACTGTAAGAGCAAGCTTGCGGTTCTTATAAGAAAATCATGACATGGTTTATGATTATAGGAAACCCTTTTATAGTACTTCATGAGGAAGTAAAAAACACAACATGTTGTCTTACTTTATGACAAAAAAAGAACTAGCTAGGCCTAATAATATGGTATTACTTCATGGAGAAGTAAGGATTGTTAGATTTAAATCTAGTATGATATTGGGAGCAAGTAGCCTATAAGGGTTAGGATAATATTTGTTGTCGGTTGGAGTTGGTCGATCAATAGCAGTAGATAGCTCAGGAACTACTTGGTACATGGCATGAGCTCGGGGAGAGTTGTCGGCGATAAAAGGAGCGCCATATTTGCCTAGATTCGTTGTTTAGGACCTTTTTATGTCTAGAGGGGCATGATCCTAGGCCTCCCAGTCCTAGTGTATAGCCATGTTTAGTCTTTGTATCCTTTATTCAGTATTGGTTTTAGTAGAGTTTACTTTTCTTTTAGTATGGATTTTCATTCTTGTGTAGTAATTTGTTTTATTATTCAAAAAAAAACTATTAGTATGATATTCACTTTATGTGTTTCTGTGAAAGTCACTGGAAATGAATAAAGACATAGAATATTGTGAATAATGTAAAAATAAAAGAAAAAGAAGGATAGCTAAAAGAAAATTGACAATAAAAATAAAACGCGACAAAGATGACAACCATAATAAATGAGAACTTCAAGAGAAAATAAATTCTTCTAAAATAAGATTGAGAAATTTAAAATGAAATCATTCTTATGCAAATCGTGCTTAGAAAAGAAAAGGTGAGATTTTTTGTAGAATAGCGACAAAAGTTTCATGCAAGAGAAAAAGGTACGCAAAACTAAAGCGGGAAATGTGAGGTTTTCTGTTTTCTATATTCTTTCAAACATAAGAAATCAAGTTTAAAAATTAGATTTTTCTAAAATTCAAAAAGTTGAAGTTGTTTGGTAGGGTTTGGATGCAAAATTTTTTGTTTGAACTGCATGCCTATCCAGTAAAATTATGGAAAAAATTGGATGAGAAGATACTTTGATTTTTGTAATACTGCATTCATGTAGAAATTGCAAGTATATTTAGGATGTGTGCATCATATTCGGAAAGGCTTTTTGAAAACAAAAAAAAAAAACTTGCATAAGAGGTGTCGCTTAGAAACTCATTTGCATTCATAGATTTTATGATGTATTGTGCTTTGCAAAGGATATGGATGGTTGCAAAATTGGATGTACACGTGATGAATGTAAAGTATGCGATGAATTACATAGTTTTACCAACGTGTAATTTCGAGGACAAAATTTCCTAAAATGTAAGAGAATGTAACACTCTGAATTTTTAATAATTAAATAATAAACTAAGATTGTAAAATTGTTAGAATTTAGCTATGGGAGTTGGATTATTGTGTCCTTGGCGATTTTCAGACAATTTACACATGTAGTTTGGAGAAATCGAAGTTAAAACAAAGAAGTTATTGCAGAAAGAAATAAAAATAAAGTGGCTAGGTCGACCCTAGTTCGACCTGCCAAAACTCCAGGGCATAATTGCATCCAAGAATGAGATCGTCATGATATTTTTTCTATTTTTTCCGACGTAACTTTTTGCGGTTGGTTGATTTCAAAATCTAAAGGTTCTGATTAGTTGAATGACGCGATAAGATCAAATCTTAAAATCCAACGGTCTTAGTTCCCTGGTTTACACTATAAATAGACTTCACTCGCAATATAATCTTTCCCCGCTCAGGGTTTTCTCTTTTGAGACAGACCGAATTCAAATTTTTCTATGGAAAGATTTTTAAAATAAAATATTTAAAATTAGCTTAAAAGCCAGAATCGGCAACAGCCATGGAGGGGAGCTTAGGACTACATGTGAGTGAATTTAAATCGTATCATTTTTAAATAATGGTATATGACATCGTTTAGTTCCTATTATAGTTAATTAAATTTGTTATAGTTTAATTCTTGTTATAATTAGACATGGTTTAGTTAGAATTATTTACAGTAGTTTAATTCCTGCTGTAATCAGTTAATTTTTACATAGTTTAATTAGAATTATTTATAGTAAATCTTTATTTAAACTGTAAAACTCGGGAAATTTATACTAATTGTATAAAACAATTATTTGTTGGAAATTGAAATTGAACAAATACAAGTATTATTAGGATAAAAGAATTGCAGAAAAAAGGAATATGCCCAAATGTTGTAAATTTACACTAATTATATAGCAATTTGGAAATTAATTAAGAACCAAAATCAAAATATACTAATTAAATTGGAAGTTAGAAATAACCAAAGTTGATTGGTTAAGAAAAAGGGATATATTTCCGTAGTTTGATTTGTAATAAAGACAACAAACGTAATTGTAAGAATAAAAGGAAAAGAAGATGGATTCGCGTAAAGTAGGGATTTGGCTGTATTTTCACTATCTGGTAATTAAGAAATAAATTAAAAGGATATCTAGCAAATAAGCACTTTTGTTCGTAGGATCGCTTTATATTAAATTATGGAAATATATCTTGTACATTTTCAGCAACCAATCAAATAAAAATGAATATAACTTTCTAAAGAAAGAACTTACAAAGACGGTAAATAAAAGAGCAATATAACTGAAAGATGTTATAAAAAGAAAAAATAATAAGAAATCAGGTTAGACACTTAATATCCCAAATAAGAGAAAATAAAACATAATAATAAGATCTGTTAATACAATACAGAAAATAGAAAGAATGTGATTATCATGATAAGTAATTTATGACATATGGACATAGCTCCAGACTGAGGTTGTCATAAAAAGTAGTTAAAGGAAAATGAGAAATAATATTATAATAAAGTAGTAAAACCATACTAAGAAAAAATAAGAGAATTAAATGCATGAGGAAAATTTAGACATAGGGTCTAACAAGAAACGTGTGATGCGTTTGGAGTAGTCCAAAGAAAATATGAAGTTACACCAAGCGATGTGGACCATAGTACATTCATCAGAGTACATTGATCTCATAAGGCACGTTTATAGAAGCATACCCTGTCAGTCAAGGGCCGATGATCTCAAGACCATCCGAACCAGCCATGCTGAAGACCGGAAGCGTAGACTTCAAAGAGGCGATACCTCGAGGATGATCCTCTGATCTAGGCGTAGTCAGTCGATCCATTAGAGGTAGGTCTATAGTCTCCATCAACAGAGTATGCCTTGACTGCTTTTATAGAGTAGGCAGTCAGAAGACTGATGGGTGACTTTAGGATTTAGAGGTTGCCTGGGCACAGAGAGCAGTCTTCGTGGTCAAGGCCCAATAAGGATAGTAACCATTCGAATACTTGTCATTCTTAGTCAAAAGCGAGCATGGAAAGATGTGGGTTAAACCACAATTGTCATTCACTATGGGGATACTGTATGAGGTGGCAAAGCTAATTGTTTTCTTAGTTTGTTTGTTTTAGGGGGAGGTTGTAAGAACCTATAATTTTGACAGTTTAAAAATAGAAATTTAAATATGTTTTAATCGATTTGTAAATATATATATATATATATATATATATATATATATATATATATGGTTTTAATTTGAAAATATACCATTTGAATTTCAATTTAAAATTTAATATTGGACTAACAAAATATTTAGCTTTGCAAATATTTGTCGATATTGGAATTAGTTGCAGTACTTAGCTAAGTGTTTTAATTAGAGAGATTAGCAAATAAATTAAGTGCTTAAGCTAATGATTATGTTAGACTAACCATAACAAATTCCTAAAGCTAAATAAATAAAACAAATCCATGTGCTCCACCTTTTGAGGTGTCATTTTCTTTTCCCTTTCCTTCTTTTTTTTACACCTCATTTTTTTTATTTCTAAGGCAAGGGTATAAGTCCATGTGAATTGCTATTGAGTTGTCATTTTTCCATGGTTTCTCCTTTTTCTAATACCATCTTCTCTCTTCTTTCTCATTTCGCTTTTCTCTTTTCTTCCTAAGCTTCACTAATGACTTCCTCCTCCTCCCCATGGTTAGGTCAGACTAATTCTCTCCCTCTCCTCCACTTTGAAACACCTCAAAACTACTCGAAAACTCCTCTCCTACCCCTCTATAGCTCACACCATGTATCTCTCCCCCTCCTTGCCATGGCCGAGCCCTCTTTTGTTTAAAAATATAACCTTTCCACTCTAAAACCATTTATACGCCTCATTCTTTTAAGTAACATGCCCTACACCTCATAGAAACCAACCTTTAGCATTTAAAACCTCAAAAAGATACTTCCTTTTCAATTTCTTTTCAAGTTAGTAAGCATCGAAAAATTTAATTGAAATCTTGAGTGGACAATAGTTTGTTATGCCGAAAGGCTGCCAAATAAAATCTATAGCTTTAAAAACGAAGGAGTGGATCCCTCGGTGAGAACACTAACTTTTGTTAGTAATTATAGTGAGAGAAATTAACCCTTATGTCTTAAAGTAGTGTATGTTTGCTTATATATGTTCTTGAGTTTGATTTGATGATGAATGCATATGATAATGGGTTGTTAATGGAGGTTATGTGGATTATGGGATGATATTTGTTTGGTTTGATGTGATAATAAGTGTTAAAGATGTAAACACGTAGGTTAAAGGAGTAAAAACACCACCTTTAAGTGTTAATGAGATAAACTCTTAAGTTATTAAGGTAAAAATGTCTCCTTTAAGTGTAAAAGGTATGAACGCTTATGTTAAAGAGGTTAAAAATGTGACCTTTGAGTATTAGTAATGTAAACACTTGAGTTAATGACACTTTATGCTGACTTTGTGGTTATTTAATGTAGATTATGTTAATGATAAAGTTAGTAAGCTAATTAGTTAAGTGGTTTAGTAATTAAAATGGATACCTTAAGGGTTATGAAGTTAAAAACCATAATATAAGTGATTAGTATTTGGTTTGGATAATTAGAAAGGTCCAAAATTTTAACTTTTTAGTGATGAATTAATTGGAAATATTTATTTAATTATTAAGTAAAGGGAAAATCTATGAATAGTGACATTGTTAGATGTTGATGTGACACTTGATTTATAACTTGGTGTGATGTGTGTTGACATTAGTTTGATATGATTTGACTTTTTAACAATTGAAATAAAGTAATAATAATAATTAATACTTTAGGTAAAGTGATTGGAAATGGTGATTAAGTGTTATTGACCTTTTTAAATGTTAAGTGTATTAACACTTATTTTAAATGATACCCAATTAAGAAGTAAGTCTAATGGTAGTAACACTTAAGTGAATGACACATGTATGGATACATATATATTGATAAAGTCTCTTTCGAAAAATAGTGGACGATCTAGGTGACAGAGAGGATATTGTCTAGGATTAGGTATGGAAAATATAGTTTCCTGCTCTCCCTGGCTATCACTAACTGATCCGGTGAAACAGATGGTTAAATTGAAATTTATTTGAATTTAAAAGTGATTCGAATTTAGGATTAATTTTGGAGTTTAACTGAATATTTTATTAATAGGATATTGAGAAAAAAATAATTTTGAATTTTAAATCTAAAATAATTTGGAAATATAGTTCAAATATTTAGGAATAGTTATTGTAAAAATTAGAATTTGATCTGAACTAGTTTTAAATAAATAAAGGCATGTTTTCCAATTTGAACTGAAAACGAATAGTAATTAAAAAAAGTCTGGTTCGATATCCAGAAAATGTCTTAACAAGATTTTATTTTCCAAACTATCTTATTTATTTCTATAATGGACTTAAGGAAAATTTGAACATCAAATAATATGTTTAGAAAAATAATATTACTTTAATGATTTAAATACTATTAAAATAATATAATAATGGAATATTTTATTTTTAAGTGAAATAATTGAAATAAAGTTTCCAAAAGTAATTATATATGTTTTATATAATCAATAAACTATTATAGAATTGATAAAATTTTAATTATAAATGGAAATTTGGTCTGAATAAGGCTAGTCGTGCAGTGGCAGTTAACAAAGTTCGACCATTAATTTAAATCGATGTACAAGGAGATCCGACTATCAAATTTTCCCAAAACGAAAAAATTTGGGTTCAAAAAGAAAAGAATTTTCAAATTAAGAAGAAAGCCTTAAGATCCGACGGTCAAATTTTAAAATAAATCCAAACCAAATTTGAATAAAAATCCCGCTAGTGTAGTTCGGGACTCGAAATGGGATTTTCATGAAATGAGTTACATTTAAATTATTAAAAACAAGGAAAAATTATGATAAATCATAGTAAATGATTTAAAAGTGATTTGGATTTAATATATAAAGTTTCTGAATGATATTTTTTTTTTGTGAAAACTAGCTATTTTTGGAAATTTGATTTGGGTTTGTTGTGAATAACGTTATTCTTTAAACCAAATATGATTATGAGTTGATTTGGAATAAAAAGTAATGACCAATATTTTTATTAAGACTAATAAAGTTCCCCAAAGTTAAGTTTTCCAGTTAATGAATTAAATTGGAATTTAATGGAAATCGATTTAGAGATAATCGAGATGGGTCTCCACGGATGAAGACCTTTACTATATAAGGAATTTAAAAGGCTTTGTTATTATTCCATTTATAGTATTAGTCTGATATGGGAATTTATATCGATTGTAAGCTGGTACGATTTTTGTGAAGGTTCCATTACAAATGAAAATATGACTTTGGGTTTGTTGTAACCAATGTTTTATATAACATTGTTTTTGACCTATATAAAGAAAAGAATGAATATAAAGAATAAAACTAAGTTAGAGTTTTAATAATTCTTTGAGTAAAGATTTAATGAATTGAATGAAAAAGGGATTGATGAAGGTAATTAGACTTACCAAAATCAATATAGATACGGATTAGGGGTATGGAACTAGTCACATTCTATCATAGGTAGAAATTACCCTAGATCGATAGAGTGGGAATGGTGTCTTCCTCTATGTTCCATTAAGGATGGGAATGAGATTTTGATTTAAGTAATAACCTTTGTGTTAAGGTTTAATTGAAATCAAGGTATAATCCAAAATATAGTGAAATTTATGATATCCTTGTATATTCTCCACAACTTTTGAAGGTACGCTTGTTATTCGGAAAGACCGGGTTTCAAACCATTCTGTATAACTATATGACGAACAATTGAATATATTGAAGACGGTGGTTGAAAACCGGAGATCTTTTCATTGGACGGATGCTCATTAATGGCTCAAGTTGATTCCCCATTATGAGGTTTTATTTGACAAGTTATCGGTTGTACTTGAAGTGATTCAGATTTACAAGGGCCTCTCTCCGTTTGTTGGACAAGGAATAAGTTGCCTTTCTTTTAAACCTAGAACGAACTTGTAAATAGATGTGTGTGTGACATTGTATTTAACGACATAGCTAATTGGTTTCTATTGATCTTATATCAGTTGGTGGAAGAGAATTTATTCTCTTAGCTTAACACCCTCCTCTGAGACTTATGTACTCAGAGGGTTATATACATACATACATACATACATACATACATACATACATATATATTAACAGGCACCGATTATATATTGTGAATTGACAATGAGGGACGTTAAGTGATGAGTTATTGATGATAAAAGTATGGCTTGGTTAAGCATAGCTTTGTGTAACGAGACTTCGACAAGCCTCATATCCTGAAAATAACCGAAATAGGAAAGGGTGTAGGAAGGTTATGGGGTTCGTGACCCTTAGAGAATGACCATTTTATTTTAGATTTTTGAAGAAACACTATGGTATGTAGACCAGGTGTTTACTTTGTGGCTATTATGAGGTAGTATTATGGTATGGAGCCATAACATTCTACTATTGTGGTTTTAATGGGAATTCGAGTACCCGTTGAGAAAGGTTGGTAACAACTGAGAAATGGCATATTCGTGTGGCATGGCTTGGATAACACCAACGACCTTGCGTTAGCAGAGAATGGTTTACTTCTCGGGACGTCCCTTTAGAGGTGTACCCATTCGGTAAGAAAGTTATTTAGCCTTGGTCATTTGTTGGAAACCCAAACTTATCAGCTACATGCCCATACAATTTTCTATTGTAGATCCTTTGTAAAACACGTAGGAGGTCAGTATATTATTATTGTACCTATGATGGCTATGGTTGATACATTTATTTACAAAAGTGATTTTCACACTACACATTAATAATAATACAAGAGAATTTTTTCATGTATCAAGCATATTTTGGCTATTGTAAGGGAAACCTCGCTCAAATGTTTATTTGCATTGTGTGTGTGGCGCGAGATCTTATGGTAGTTTCATTTTCCAAAAAGCACAGCGAGTTTTATGCACTAGTATTCATACGAGGATATCCGTTTCGTGTTATAGGCCTGGTCTTTTGATTTACCCTACTTTAAAAATGATTTAAAAATTGTTTTAGTTCTCACGCCAGTCCCATGAATAACTCAGAGATTATTGTTTTCCACCTAGACTCTGGATTCCCATAATTTCTGCATGGGCAGCCTGGTAGTTTTGGTTTTGCAGATTTAGCCATGGATTCATTTTTATAGCAGGATTCTGGATTATGGTTAGAGTATACTCTAGGTCAACTCTTAGTCTTTTGCTGACAGTTTTATATTTCCACTGTGCATGTATTTTCAATGTACTTTGATATCCGTTGTACTTTGATATATTCTTGTACTCTTATGTAATATTGTGATGATATTAATGAAAAAGGTTTTTGTTCTGTGCTAATGTGTAAGTACCCAACAATTCATCTTTGAGAATGGCTTAGGTCGGTTTAATTGCCGAGTTGAACCGGACCCAGAAGTGGGTTATTACAATGTGGTATCAGAGCTTTAGTTTATACAAAGCTTTGGGTACGACTCATTAGAACAAAAGGAAAAGAACTCATCAGAGCTAGGATTAGTAATATCCTAGAAGAGAAACTCATTAGAGAAGGATTTAGTAATGTCCTAGAATGTGTTAAGAGTATTACATGTACAAGAGAGCAAATTCATAATAAAAATTGATTTTAGAACCGGTTTTGAAAGGTTTTATTTTGAATATAAAGGATTTTGAAATGTGATTGTATAAATATAAAGAGGATTTTTTATGGTAAATATAAAGAATTCGAATTAGAAATTGAACTATCGACGCTTTTGGACAGTTGATAAGTTCTGAAACCTAATAGGTAAGAAAATTTAATGAGTAAATAGTTACGAATACCTTATCAATTAAGTTTCACAAATTTGACTAAACGATATTCGGTATATAATTAGAAAGGGCCATCGAAAAGGGGTTATAAATAAGTTTACTTGTGTCCTTTTTCCTTTTCGAGGACGAAAAGTTTTTAAGCAGGGGAGATGTAACGACCTGTAATTTTGGCAACATAAAAGTAAGAATCTAAATATGTTTTAATGGATTTGTAAATATATGTAGTTTCAATTTAGAAGTATTCCTAACAAAATATTCAGCTTTGAAAATATTTGTCGATATTGGAATTTGTTGTGCTACTTAGCTATATGTTTTAATTAGTGAGATTAGCAAATGAATTAAGTACTTAAGCTAATGAATAAGTTAAACTAACCATAACTGAGACGACCCCAAACCCCCGTTCCACGGTGGCGAGGGTAATC
The DNA here is from genome assembly GCA_030737875.1 of Allium sativum. Lineage (NCBI taxonomy): Eukaryota > Viridiplantae > Streptophyta > Magnoliopsida > Asparagales > Amaryllidaceae > Allium > Allium sativum. The sequence goes on from CM060918.1 coordinate 347,443,200, forward strand.
TTTGGAATATAACACATAAAAAAATAACAGCAAAACAGAACTATATAAATACACCAGATAATGTACAACAGAATACACTAGATAAACATAATCATCAGAGTTACACAATATATAAGATCATACTTAGTACAAAATACAGTTCAGCTTTACATAAGATCATACTTAGTACAAAATACAGTTCAGCTTTACATAAAATGTCTACAGCGGAATCAGAACATAATATGTACGACAGGAGCTGAACAGCATAAAAAAGAAAGAAATTATAGAATCCATCTTCAGCTTCATAGCTATCCAGAAAGGGCCCGCTAAAAGCTGAATACAAGGCTGCCCGTGTAGAAAATAGGGCACCCGAGTTTGCAAGTGAAACAAACTACGAGTTAGTCATGGGACTGGTATGAGAAATCTACTTAACTTATTTAATACTAAGGCCAATCACAGGGCCACGCCGCTAACGCGGAACGGGTTTACTCCATTGGATTGCCGGTGCTTTAAAACAAGTAAATCATTTAAACATCGCAATGCTTTTTATAAAAATGAAGCCATTATAAGACTCAGTTCCCATCACGCAATGCAACGCAAACTGAAGGATAGTGTTTTACCTTATAATGGCCAAATATGCTTGATACGAATAAAACAAAAGCATTCGATATTATTACTAGTGTTTATATGTTTCAAAAACAATTTCAATCATAAGTATCAATCATAGATGGCATAAATGGCCTATACCACTATGTCGCCATATATAGGTATACAATCAAAACCGCACGATGTCGTATTTGGAAGTTGGAATTCCATCATGAACCAAGGCAAGGGATCGTCCTTACCGCGTCGAGACAATCTAGCCCATGTCTGAGGAACAGCCGCAACTGCCCCCTGGATCTTCAGGGCCGGTCCAGACGGAGTGTAATACAATGCCTGAACAATGCATTTCCCCGCCCTATGGGGCGTAAACTGGTCATATCCGACCAAACCGCCGGCTCCGAAGAGACTGAACTAACCTGCGCGCCTCGCTATCCATCATCCATATAAGTAAAATGCACGAGCGTGTAAAACCCAAAGCACCACTCCTAGCTAGAAGGAAACGCATGCTCTCCCTGTAGTCCTCTCCCGTTTCTGGTCCATACCGAGTTGTGAGGCTCGCGAATCAATGCTAAACACAAAGCTAGCTATTTAAAGCAATGCTTTGATCATCAACCACAAAGCTCTGCTTTTCAACAAAATCCTTAATCACAGCAACTCTGTATGCCACATTGTCAATCTACAACGTCAGACACACATCCATTTACAAGTTCATTCTGGGTCTGAACGAAACCAGAGGCAACTTATACCTCGCACATCCGAACAATCAACAAGTACGTCCGGACAACCACCACTGTAACCCCGTCAGGGCAGCAACTCCCATCAAAGGCATCGGTAGCCATCCAATCGACGTGAAGATCATTGGTCTTGCACCGTCTTCATATCTTCGACTTCTACTCGTCGATCAATTATTTGAAATGAGAATTAACTCGGACTTTTCAAATAATTCACGTATATTTAGAATTTCAAATCAATTCATTTCCATGGTTAAATTATTTGACATCTATAATTCAATTCATTTATGTAATTTTCATGTCAAATACATTCAACCATCAAATATCCTATAAACTGAGTAAATTCAGTTTATTTCCATTCCATATCGTTTATAACATTTTATAATGATTTATCGCTATTTTTATTTATTTAAATATAGCCAATTTATTCAAATGACGCTTCAGGTCATAACGCTGTTTTTCTTCCGATTTGATTTACACATATCTGAAAATCTAACCGTTGGATCTTTACATATTTTATATCATTGGAAAGGTCTTTTCAAAGCGGACCCAACGGTTCCACTTTTGGGAAAATCCGATGGTTGGATCTCTCGGTACAATCATTTAAATTACGATTTCAAAATACGAACTGCAGCGTCGTTATTCAATTTATTTTAATTATATTTACATATATATAATCCGTTCTGGCATTGTTTTCTTTCAGATTTGAATTAAACATTCCAGACAATCCAACCGTTGGATCTTTGCAATGTTGTTATTGTTCGAAAGATATTTCCAAAGCGAACTCAATGGTTTCAGTTTCGGGAAAATCCGATGGTCGGATCTCCCATTACAATCATTTGAAATCACGGTTTCAAAATATGAACTGCAGCTTCGTTATTCGATTTATTTTAATTATAGATATATTTATAAATATAAATATAATTCGTTCTTCGATTTCCAAACCATATTCGTTTCATATATTTGATAAAATAATATTTTTAGCCAACGAATATTGATTTCAATATATGAATATCTTTAACATTTCATATATATTATAAAAATGTGATTTTTATTGTTAAAACAATTTATTTCAAAAATGAAGATTTTTAGCGATTCATATATATAATAAAAATGTGATTTTTATTATTAAAACAATTTATTTCCGACATGAATATTTTATATACTTTGTTTATTTTATAAATTTTTATTGTTAAAACAATTTATTTCAAAAATGAAGCTTTTTAACGATTCATATATTTTATAAAAATGTGATTTTTATTGTTAAAACAATTTATTTTCGACATGAATATTTGATATACTTTGCACGTACAATAAAATGTTTTTTTAATCGTTCAAGCAATTTATTTCATACATCCAATAAAAATGTTATTTTTATCATTCAAACCATTTTATTTTATATATTCGACAAAAATGTTATTTTTATCATTCAAACCATTTTATTTTATACATTTGATAAAAATGTTATTTTTATCATTCAAACCATTTTATTTCAAAAACGAATATTTTTCCCAACACATGAATATATTTCAAAACATGAGTATAAATCAAAAACAGGAATTTTTCAGAAAATTTCGGCAGCATAACGGCAGAGTAGTTAAAACCGGCACCGTCCCGAGTACGGCTTCTCATACTACCTTAAAGCCTCGCAGCTTTTGACAATGGGGATTTCAATGTCTAGTTCGTACGTAGACGAATTTTCCCATATACCAATCCTATTGGGATTTTAACCACAATCATTTCAACCATTCGTATTTATCAACCAAATTTCACATCAACCAAAATCCAAACAATCATAGCCAATATATATCGTCCATGGTCTGTGGACAAGGGGAGTATATATATATGTATATATATATATATATATACGTATACAAATGTATTTCGATTTCATTTCAATTCCATTCAACGCACATATGATTTTTACAACACATATATAACTTATACATCGCACATACAACTTATACAACGCTTATACATGAGGTGTACAATGTTTATATAACTCATACATCGATCGTATAATTTATACATCGTCATTCCATATCGTGTATAATTCAGAAATCTCACATTGCTTTTCTCTTTTCCAAAAATTGTAGCAAGCTCTAAAAATTCCCCGGTCTCTTCTAAAATGTAGAAGACGTCCTCACGGTCCCGGCGCCTTTTGTTTCACTAGATTTCAACCACATAGCAAAACGATATGATTTCTATAAGTTAATCGAACTTTGCAACGGTTTTTAAGGTGTTAATATTAGTTTAAAATATATAAACCGCACCTTTCAGCAAACCCTTCAAAACTAGGTTTGCAATTTCTGTTCAAACCGAAGCATGATATGACAACCGGCCTACGCCACGAGGAAGAACTTGGAAAGGCGCAGGCGCATAGGGGGGTGTGGTCCAGTTCATTGCTGGTACGGAGGCGCGACGGGTCTTCAAACTGCCGGAGTTCGTGGCTCCTGATTTCGTTGTACACAGCACGGTGGAGGATGCCATTTATATGGACTTGTATAGGATGGAAGGATCTACAAAAACTTTAACTAGGCCGCTCGATTTTAATGCGAGGAATCACTGAAAAGTTGGAGAGAAGGTTTGAAGGGAGAGTCGTCGTTCATCGCAGGCAATCGGGGAGAGAGAAAGAAAATGGTGAATTCTGATTGGCCCGACCCTTTTATATTTATTTTAAAATCCAAAAATACCCCTTTCTCCTTACAAACTCCAATTCAAACCCAACGACTATCGTCCCTAGCTAAATACCCCCATTCCGGACAAAATGGAATATGTTTCGTAGGCCCATTCGACTGTTTTAGTCAGTTATTCTTCAAAGTAAAATATAAAACATTAAAATATGGATTTGAACGTACATTTCGATTTGTCGGGGCCACATACTGATCCCAAAAATTCTAGAAAAATTATTTCTAGCTTCGTATTGACGATACGGTCCTAACAAAACAAGTTTTGTAAAATTTGGAGACCATTTAAAAAATACCATTTTCTGGTCGATCCAAATTGACTAAAATCATCCAAACACATTTTCCTTTGCCACGCTTACATATTAACTTCAAAAATTATGGAATTTGAAACCTAGCAATAATTCGACATCCTGGATCCAACAAAAGTGGTTCATCAAAAAACGGAGGTCGTATGCAAAATGACTATTTTCATGGGCTATATTAACTCCATAGTGACCTTTCTGAAAATTCATTTGGCCATAACTTTTGATTCCCGCTATGAAATTTTTATTTTTCAGATTCGTTAGAAAGATATTCATAAACAGATTCAAATATTTTTGGTTTCACTAAAATCCGTTTTATTTTGCATCCTGTACAGTCAGTCAAATTTTGAATTCAAATTTTCAAACTGCAATGCCATTTCAGGCCTTGTTTTATAATTAAAATAAATATATTTATTTTCCAACTTTGAGTCAAATAGACTTTTGGTCGTAATTATTTAAAATAATTTATTTTAAATATTCAAAATCCACTAAAATAGATAAATTAAATTTTTTAAATTGGTTCAAATTTTCTGGTTTGTTACAATCTCCCCCACTTAAAATCTTTTTGTCCCTAAAAAGGAATGAAGCCAAAAGTTGTTTAATTAACCAACTCAACTTTCATTCTGGCTTTCATTCTTCAACTTTTCAATTTCTAAGAATTTTCCAATTCTTCAAAAATTTGGCTAACACCCTAAATTTTTGAAAAAATTCGCCACAACCTCCTTTGTACGGGGAGGGGTTTGGAAATTTATTAGGCCATATTAGGTACCTAATAAGCATGCACATAGTTATAGTGATATATTCCGGTGTCCACAGGGGAGTGTGTATAGATCATAACTCCAGAGAATAAATTCTCATCACCCTATAAATGGTTTTTGTGCCTTAATGACCAGAGAGATGTGTTTATTGTCATCTCCAGACCCGTGTGGTTTTTCTATTAATCTTGCAATTTATCGAGACATTTTATATAGTCCATGTCCGTCTTCTGTTCAACCTATAATATATAGTCATCGCCATACAAGCCTCTCTCTCGTATGGTATTCTTCAACCTCGTCACATAAGCTCCAAATGCTTGTGTGGTATATGATAAAGTATGTTATCTTCATGTTGTATGCCATGTAATGTAGTTCAAGATTAATTGTTACTATCCTGTGGCGACATTTATTATTACACACAAAACAACCAGCACTCCGCATCCAACGGCATTCACAGGAGTTGATATAATAAATAAAATTGCGCATCCAACTCATTAAGGTTTACCTATTTGTCGGGCACGCAAATAAATTCTTTACTCAACAGCAAATCCATTTACCTGTTCAAACATATATAATGTACATGCATAAATTTCCATCTATTTTTAAACCAGTTCAATCTTTGATTGAATTGCATAAATTTACCCTTCAAGCTCTTATTGATTTTATTACTCTAATGCGATTTAGTTTAAACTAACAATCACTCCAAACAAACAACAATCAATTTAATTTTAACTTTTTCAATATATAGTAATTAATTCATATACCCTTTTAAAATCATTCAAACTACATGATTAAAAATTCTACATTCATGAAAAGGAAACAACAACCATGTAGAAAACAATATGGAAATGCAAAATATGGAAAATGTACCTTGCACCAGAGTTAATCAGAGATATCCACCCTGCACTTAGGATAGGCTTTCTTAATGCTCTCCTCAGTTTCCCAAGTACAGTCTCGTGGATCTCCACTCCATTGCACTTTGACTAAGTGAATCTTCTTATTCCTCAGTTCTTTAGTTTCTTTGCCAATAATCTTTATTGGCTCTCTTCTCACAGCTAATTCTGGAGTAATTTTCAAATCTTGCTGCACGGCTTCTTCCACGACCAAGTCTGGATCATGCACATGCTTTCGAAGTTGAGATACGTGAAATACATCATGTACTCCAGGCAACCAATTAGGCAATTGAACCCTATAAGCGAGAGTTCCAATCCGTTCGAGCACAGGAAATGGACCAATAAATCGGGGCGCCAACTTCCCGGTTTTACCAAATCGGACTACTCCTCTCATTGGAGAAACCCTCAAATATACATAGTCACCAACAGAAAAAGACAAATCCCTCCTTCTTGAATCTGCATAGTTCTTCCATCGGCTTTGAGAGACTAGTAATCGTTTCTTAATGAAATTGACTTTATCCGCAGCTTCGCGAATCATATCTGGTCCCAATACAAGTCTACTGCCAGGTTTTACCCACCAAGCGAGAGATCTGCATGGTCTACCATACAATGCTTCGAACGGTGACATTTTCATGCTCACTTGGTAGCTGTTGTTGTATGAGAACTCGGCCAAATGCAAATGGTCTTCCCATGATCCGCCAAAATCAATAACACAAGCCCGTAATAAATCTTCTAGAATATGATTTACAGTCTCAGTTTGACCATCCATTTGAGGATGATAAGCGGTGCTCAAGTTCAGTTTCTTTCCCAATTCTACTTGGAATTCTTCCCAGAATTTACTAGCGAAAATCAGGTCACGATCACTAACGATACTCATGGGAACACCATGAAGTTTCACAATTTCTCTAAAATAAATCTGCACCAGACTCTGAGCAGTTCTATTCAATCTAAAAGTATAAAATGGATGGTCTTTGTGAAACGATCTACGATCACCCAAATACTGTCATTTCCTTTCCTGGTTCTGGGAAAACAATCTATGAAATCCATAGAAATCTGTTCCCACTTCCAACCTGGAATTTCCAACGGTTGCAGCAATCCGGCGAGTTTCTGTTGGTCGCTCTTAACTTGTTGACAAGTAGAACACCTGCTAACATATATAGAGATGTCTCTTTTCTTCTCCCTCCACCAGAAGGTATGCTTGAGGTCATTATACATTTTACTAACCCCTGGGTGGGTGCTCAGTTTGGACTTGTGACACTCATCCAATACTTCTCTTTTGAGCTCAAGAATGTCGGGAACACAAATTCTTCCTTTCAGTGTCAGAACTCCTGCGCTATCCACTTGGAAACTGGAGACTTCGCCCCTTTGAATTCTTTTGATCATCTCTTTAACAAAACTATCGTTTTTCTGAAGAATAGATATTTTATCGATCAACGATGGTGTAATGATAAGATTGACGATGATCACATTCTTTCTGCTGAGCGCATCAGCCACAACATTGGCTTTCCCCGGAGTATATAAAATATCAAGATCATATGCCGCGAGAAATTCTAGCCAACGCTGCTGCCCCATATTCAGATCTTTATGGCTGAATAAATACTACAGTGATTGATGATCAGTATATAATTCAAATTTATCACCCAATAGATAATGCCTCCAAATTTTCATAGCAAACACGATGGCTTACAATTCAAGATCGTGAGTTGCATAATTCTTCTCATATGGCTTCAATTGATGGCTAGCATAAGCGACTACTTGGCCTCTTTGCATTAATACTGCGCCAAGACCTTCTTTAGAAGCATCTGTCCAGACTTTCAAGTCTTGATTGCTATCAATAATTGTTAACACTGAAGCAGTTGTCAATCTTAACTTCATCTTTTGGAAAGCTGCCTCACAATCTGGAGACCAATTGAACCCTGAATGTTTCTTAGTAAGCTTTGTTAAGGAACTAGATATCTTCGAAAATTCTTTAACGAACTTCCGATAATAACTAGCCAATCTAAGAAAACTACGGACTTTTTTGTGGGTAGTTGGCTGCTTCCAATTCTGAATAGCAGTAATCTTATTGGGTTATACAAAGATTCCTTCCTTTGATACGACGTGACCAAGGAATTTGACTTCTTCTTGCCAGAATATACATTTGGAAAATTTGGCTTTTAAAACATTCTTTCTGAGAATTTCTAACACTTGTTCCAAATGTTTTTGATGCTCGCTTTCTGACTTAGAGAAAATCAGAATATCATCAATGAAGAACAGTACAAATTTATTCAATACTTCTCTGAATACCCGGTTCATTAGATCGACAAAATAAGCTGGAGCGTTACATAAGCCGAACGACATTACTAACCACTCGTAGAATAAATCTGGACCTCTGAATGCTATCAAAGGAACACACTCTTCGACAATACGAAGCTGATGGAAACCTGTAGCTAGGTCCATTCGTGAAAATACTTGTGAGCCATTCAATCGATCCAACAAATCATCAATCCGCGGCAATGGATATTTATTCTTTAATGTTTGCTTATTCAAGTCACGATAATCCACACATAGTCTGAGAGTACCGTCTGACTTTGGGGACAAATACCACTGCTGCTCCCCAATCAGAGAAGCTAGGCTTGATCAGACCCTTCCATACAAGCTGTCGTGTCTGATTATCTAATTCTTCTTTCTCCTTCAAGGTCATTCTTCGAATAGTGTGAACTACTGGCCTTGCATTTGGAATTAAAGAGATTTTGAAATCAATTTCTCTACGAGGAGGTAAGCTAACAACTTCTTCGAACACATCCACATAGTTCTTGATAATTGGAATATTTTCTATGTCGACCGGAACATTCTCTGTAATGACATGGATATTTTCTATTTGAGTAGGAGAAACATCAATAGCTGACCAAAAATATTTTCTATCAGAATTCGGACCTTCGCATGGTATAGTTATATACCCAAGCTTTGTTTTAACTTATACAATTCAATCTACACAGTTAACTTCCGCTTCATATTTGGTTAACCAATCCAATCCCAAAATAAGATCAAACTCTGTGAAATTCATGACGATCGAGATAGTAGGGAACCGATAATAGGAAAAAGAAACAGGCACTCCACAAATCCAACTAAGATCGAGGGAACCCCCAACCGGATTATGGACAGTCATGGGTGCTTTGAGCTTTTTCAGTTTCAAATCCAGTTTCTTAACCGCATTACTTGCAATGAAGCTTCGTGACGCGCCTGTATCAAATAATACTTTAACTGGAATGTTTTTGACATTGAGCGTGCTTTCTAAAACATCTGGCCTTTCCTAACTAACCGAGAGCGCTGGAGTTTCTGACACTTCATTCACTTGTACTATTTCAGATTTCTTCAATAGCAGGTAATCTTGCTTTACATGGCCAGCCCGATGGCAAAGATGGGATTTTCTATCCTCTCGACCCTTCTTATTGGATTTTAATCCATTTCTTTTTTCAATCGAGGATTTGCAATTCCCTTGAAAATGCCCTGGCTTCTTGCAGTTATTGCATATGGCAATCGTTACTGGTTCTTTCTCAGACTTAACCTTTTTCCTATTGAATCTAGGTTTCTTACTGAACTCAGACTTTGTGCTTGCCTCAGGCTGCGTACTTATCTCTGGGCTATCAGTTTCAAATTTCCTTTTTTTGCTAGAACTGGCTTCCTCTTCATCGCCTAAAAGACCCTTCTTATCTAGATCTTCATACTGATTAGTCATGTATATCATTTTAGAGAAAGATTGTTGCACATGTGCAGTTACATTACTTTAGTACTTTCTTTGAATCCCGTTAATAAACCTCAGATTCTTCATCTTTGGATTTTGAATTAGATGTGGGGCAAAAAACACGAAAGTTCATTGAATTTCTTATGATATTCCTGTAACATCCCAAAATTTTATAACTTTAAAATTCACAAATTAAAGTATACTTAATTTTTAGAAGAAGAATTAAGTGAAATGGGTTGCGCTATTATGTTCGTCTCATAATTTCGGGTCATGGTAGACATTTGGTTTGCATAAAACGGATAACTTGTGAAGAAGTTATTAACCCTTGAAGTTCGTATGCATATGAGAGAAATATATATTTAAAAATATTTAAAAAAAAGTTCAAAACAACGAATCGTGAGGGGGAATAGTCGAACCGCACCATTTTTGGAGTCGACCCAAGCCCCGCTGGGTCGACTAGGGGTCGATCCAGGGTGTTTGGCTATCAAGCCGTGGCCCGACTCGCCCTAAGGGCTGATGTGGCATCTGAGTGATACTGATGGTTCTGGTTATCCCTAGGTTAATATGACGGCTCTTATCAAATTAAACTTCTATAAAAACACTTATAAACCCCTAACCCTAATCACATTAATTCATAACAAGAGCTGCCATTCCGTCAATGGAGAACCTAGAGTAGCCTACACTTTCAACCCTAAAGCAAGATAGAAGCTTGAATCAAAATCAATTCAAATCTAAATAACGATTAGTCTACATCAAAGGTGAGCAATTCAGTTTCAGAATACAGATCCAGAAAGACAAGACTAGTCTTTTTAATTGTGAGTATGATAGCTTTCGCAAAATAATTAATTAATTCAATTATGATAAGATATAATTGGGATTATGAGAATATGATTTTGAATCATGTGATGTAAATTATATGTATGTTTGTGGTGTTGAATCATAGGTTAGTCTTATGCAAGTTGAATCATATATCTTATGCAAGTTTGTGATGATTGGATCATATATTCATGTATGAATCTTATGCAAGTTTGGGTTGTTAAAATATATGTGAGACATGTATATGCATATGCTAATTTATGTGACATTAACCTTTATTTCTAGATCCATATGCAAGTTTACATCTTTATGTTTAGACCCATATGCAAGTTTACATCTTTATGTTTAGATCTATATGCAAGTTTACATCTTTATATTTAGATCTATATGCAAGTTTACATCTTTATGTTTAGATCCATATGCAAGTTCACACCTTAATGTTTGGATCTATAGCAGTACATAAGTTATGCAAGTTTATGCCCATTACCAATGCTACTTTTGTATCATATGCTAGTTTGAATGAAATTCATATGCAAGTTATTGGCTATGTAATCTTATGTCATGATCCTTATATCTATTTTATGTGTTATGTGATGTTGTTTTTCTTTTTATAAGTTAGACTATTTGCGAGTCTAACCTATGTCATATGAAAACATACGAATAGCGTGGGGATGATGAGATAATATTGAATATACATAAATTGTGAATTGGCATAAAATTGCCTTAAAAGGCATATAATTAATTTGAGACATTAATTGGCATAATTGGTATTTATGGACATAATATTAAGAGACAATTATGGACATAAATAAATTAGGAATTTATTGACAAATTTGAATAGGGATATTAATCCAATTTGGGGTTAAATAAAGATGTGTAATAATTAACCGCCTATGACACGAGCTTAGACTCTTTTGTGGTGTAAGACTGCTCGGACCCGCCCGGAAAATCCAACAGCCACAAATGCCAGTCTAATGTGAGAGGTCAAAGGCACGAATTAAATGCGTAACAATTGTAAAGACACGAGGTTAGGCTCGTTTGCGGTATAAGACTGCCCGAACCCGCCCGAAAAATCCAGCAACCGCAAATGTCAGCCTAATGTGGGAGGTCTTTACAAGGTTATGGTTCTAATGAATTAAGTAACACTTAACCAGATAAACATGTGGTGGGACATGAGGGGTTAAGTGGGTGCCTTGGGTGGCATGTGAAATTAAGTGGGTGCCTTGGGTGGCTTGTGAAATACGATTAGATGCACTTAACCAAGATTGAAACATGTACGAAGACATGAATAAGAATGGGGTTAAGAGAGGGAACCTTAGTGGGGACCAAGCATAAGTGGAAGGCTTCTGTCAAGCATGGGGGCCCTTTTCAAACTAGTAACCCATTAAGTATCTTTGTGAGCTCGACCCAAGTCGAGGACGGGACACGCTTACTAGATTTGATTGTAAGAGGTCAAAACGGGTTAGCGGTGGCAACGCAAGTCCAACGGGGTCATGTGCGTGCGTGGGCCCGGGCTAGTAGTTAAGACGTTGTTGCATCGTGTAGATATAAGCCGTGCATCTTTGGTGGTATCAGGTTGCCACTTTAGGGAGTGATACACCCCACTGTGGGACCAGCACGGGTATCTACGAGTTAGGGAGCCGATCGAATGGGGGTAGTGGGTACAATTAGTGGAGATAGGAGAAGACGACACCTATGAAGGAAGCTACGGGTACACGAAACAACCATTATTATTATTAAGTTCTGTAGACGGGATGAACTTTTAGGGTGACTAGTGGTGGTGCAGTATAGTAATTATCCTATAGTGATTAGGAACAAGATTAACGCCAGAATATTCCTTTGTCATGCCCACTTGTTTTATGGTCATATCTTATCTTACCAGTTTATGCCTTATCCTAGTTACTTTAGTAATTATATTGTTAAAGTTATTACACTCATCAGACTTTATGTCTGACCCCCTTGTTTTTTCCTCTTTTCTTCCTTTCGCCCCTCCCCCCAGGTTCTTAGGGTGGGACGAGTACTAGTGGAGCTTGATCTCGGATCTCTTTCTCTCTATTTTGGAAGTGCTTGGATTGCTGAAAGTAAAGTTCAGCTCATCTTTTTTATGGCAACTTGTGTTGGGGTTTATGCTTTTTATTTTATGTACTTTGAAACAATTTATCAAGATGGATATTAAGTGTACTTGGTTTATGAAGTTGTTGTAATCAAACTATTTCTCCGCTGCAATAAAAGTTGTTTTAAAATTTTCAAGTACTATTATTTATATATGCCTTGTTATATTCTGTTCTATACACTAAATACGCTCCATGGAAGTTAATGCATTCCCTTTGTGAGTGACATTAATGGAGGTGGGGTGTTACACGTGGTATCGGAGCTGAAGGTTACCAGACCAGATATGAATTTTGAAAAACTATTTTTCAAAAAGCATTTTATAAAGAAATACTTTCAAAAGTATGTTTTAAGGAAAGTATTTTCAAGAGAAAAGTTCGTTTTAAAAACATAACCCCCAAGAGCCATATATCTTTCTTTCGAATTCTCCGTTTTGAATCTCTTCATTTTCTTTTCAGCATGTCTAGAATTCCCGAGATACCCGAGGGGATACCGATACCAGGATGGTTTAGAAGGTATCTGGAAGCTTGGGCCAATGTCGCTGGCCTAGCAAATGCTCCTCCTCCTCCTCCTCCCCATCTTCCTCCTTCTCCTCCTCCCCGTGTTGATACTTTTGCAAAGATATGCAATGATTATAGGGCAATGGGCGGGAGACCTTTTCCCAGATCAGAGACGTTTGTTAAAGCTCGAACTTGGCTTAAGGAGGTGGAAGATCTATTTTGTATTTTCAAAGTAGAAGATGGAAGGAAGGTCCAAGTGGTTGCTTGGTAAATGAAAGATGAAGCCTCGTTTTGGTGGGAGGTCACGAACGGAGAACGTCCGGTGGAGACATGGATGGATTTCAAGTGTAGGTTCGAAATGAAGTTTCTCTCATGAGCAGAAGAGAATTTATGTATGGAAAGATTCTTGGCGTTGAAGCAAGGGGAATTGTCAGTAAAGGAGTACGTCAACAAGTTCAATCAGTTGGCGAGATTTGGCTTGGAATTGGTAAACACACCTGAGTAGAAGGCCCTGAGGTTCATTAAAGGTTTGAATGAGTCGCTACATGGGTTGGTGATGACCCACATTCTGATGGGGGCTACCTTTGAGAAACTGGTTGACATGGCGCTTATGCTGAGGAAGAAAAAGGTGCGAAAGCTAATAAGGCACAGGAGAAGAAAGGAGACTAGAAGAAGCCACAACAACAAAACAAGAAAGGAGGGAAAAACAATAATGGCAAAGGAAAGAAGAAGTGCTTTAATTGTGGGACACTAGGCCATCTGAGCAAAGACTGTAGGAAAAAGAAAAAGACTGGTTATTTCCACTCTGGAGAGGCAGGTCATCTAGTTAAGGACTGCCTAAGGAAACAGGGGCAAGGGCAAAGAACTTCTGGAGGGCAGCTTCAAGCTCTCATGGCACCAGGGCAGGCGAGAGGGCGGATTCAGGCTCTCATGGCACCAGGACAGGAAAGAGGTAGAAACATTTCCATTGAAAGTTTAGTTTTCTGTTTGATCATCCTGTTCGTACTTTGTTTGACTCTGGCGCTTCACACTCGTTTGTATCTGCTTTGTTAGTTGAAACACTGCACCTAAATACTAGTCTAGTTACGGATCTTATAGTAGTCTCAAATCCTATTGGTGGTTCGGTTCATCTTTATATGATTTGTCGGGATTTGAGAGTGTCTATCTTGGGCGTTGAGTTTAAATGCAACGCCTTTGTTCTGGGCTTCATGGGCTACGGCTTGATTCTTGGTATAGATTGGCTAACTAGATACGGTGCCATCCTAGATTGTGAAAGAAGGGTAGTTAGATTGTTGACTCGTAGTGGAAAGACCTTGATATTTCTTGTGACCCTAGAGGTCCGGTAATGCTTAGCTACCTAGAATCCCTAGACGCATCCAATGATGATTTGAAATCTGTTCGTGTGGTCCATGAATATAGCGACGTCTTCGATGAAGTTCGAGGTTTATCCCCGAGGCACGAGATAGACTTTCGAATATATCTAGTAGATAATGCAAAGCCAATTGCATTACCAATGCGCCACATGGCTCTGAGAGAGAGAGAGAGAAGGGAACTCAGTAAGCAAGTGAAAGAATTGCTTGAGAAGGGGTTCATAAGAAGAAGTATTTTGGAGTGGGGTGCTCCAGTCATATTTTCTACAAAAGCTGATGGTTCACTTAGATTGTGCGTGGACTATAGAGAGCTGAATAAGCTAACAAAGAAGAACAGGAACCCATTACCGAGGATAGATGATTTATTCGATCAGTTGGTGGGTGCTTCAGTTTTCTCGTGACTGGATTTAGCTACACGTTTTCATCAGCTAAGGGTGGCTGAAGATAGCATCGATAAGACTGCCTTTAGAACTCCTGACGGTTTCTTTGAGTGGCTCATCATGCATTTTGGTTTGACGAATGCACCTGCATACTTTGTTGACTTAATGAGTAGGGTGTTTAGGGAGTTTCTAAACAAGTTTGTGGTAGTCTTCGTAGACAATATTCTGGTTTTCTCTAAAAATGAAGAAGATCATGCCCTAAATCTTAGGGAAGTCTTAGAGACCCTACGAGTGAATCAGCTAAAAGCTAAGTTCTCCAAGTGCCATTTTTGGAGAAAAGAAGTGAGGTTCTTAGGACACGTAGTCTCTAAGGGAGGGATAGCTGTGGATCCCGCCAAGGTGTTGGCAATCCAAGATTGGAAAACTCCTAAGAACGCAATAGAAGTAAGAAGCTTTTTATGGCTGGCTGGCTATTATAGGAAGTTCATTAAGGACTTCGCAAAGATATCGGCCCCTCTCACTCGATTAACGAAGAAGAATTCGAGTTTTACTTGGGACGTTGACTGTGACGATGCTTTCCAACGTCTGAAGAGGGCTTTGACAAAAGCTCCAGTTTTAGTTTTCCCAGACGGGAGTAAGACATTCACTGTATATATCGATGCTTGTGGGATAAGGCTTGGCGTAGTTTTAATGCAAGAGGGAAGGGTGATATGCTATGGTGGAAGACAGTTGAAAGCCCACGAGAAAAATTACCCTACCCATGACTTAGAGTTGGCGGCCATAGTTTTTGCGCTTAATTCATGGCGTCATTATTTACTTGGCGAGAGGTTTGAGTTATATACAGACCATAAGTCACTAAAGTACTTGTTCTCCCAGAAGGACCTAAACTTAAGGCAACAAAGATGGATGGAGTTTTTGGCATCCTACGATTTTGAGATCGCATATACCCCTGACAAGGGTAACGTTGTGTTAGATCGAAATTTGGACCTAACACCCAAATTTTATGAACAGTAGAGAATTTCAAATGAAGTACAAGGAAAAAGAAAAGAACACTCAGAATTTATAGTGGTTCGGCGTTAACGAGCCTACGTCCACTTTATATCTTATTGATTATGCTTTAAAAGCTAATACAACAGTGATTTCTCTCAATATTTCAGTAGTTTGACAACAATGGCGGATTCAGTACTCAATATTGCCAAAGAGATCCCGAAAAATGCCAAGCTCTGGGCTATTTATAGCAGATTTTGTCAGGCGGATCGTGGACACGTGGCACGAATCCCGAGAGTATCGGATCGCATCGCCACCCTTGAAGAAACAGTCAAATTAGCCGTTGTGGACAGGTGTCGTGATCTGCTTGAAAATCGGATCGTGCAGATGGGGAGAATTGGTCCAGATGACGGTTGGGGACACGTGTCGTCAGATCCGTGCGATTCGGATCGCTGAAGACTAGCTCGCGCTTGAACAGGTCTGAGGGTTCGCCATGCACCAGGGGATCGGATCGGTTCGCTCGGGGTATCAATGTGAGCTTGGATCAGATCGCCCAGCTACGTCGTTCGCTGATGAGATGGGGCGATCCATAGAGACGCGATCCGATATTTGGGCGAGACGATGGCGCGCGATTCGATATCGGGCGAAACGATGATGCGCGATCCATTCCTTCATGTTCTTAGATACCGTGGTTTCATGCTTTCCTCTTACGAATGATCCTGGGTGGCTTGATCAAAAAGTGAGCCAACATTTTGCCCCCTCGAAGTATGTTTTATCGATGATGGAACATGCTTCGAAGATTCTGATTTACCTTCTCCTGAAGGGACGTAAATCAACAGTAGCATTGGTTCGAATCATCACATGTATGAATCGGATCGCCATAGGGTGCCACGGTCCGATTTGGTCACGTGCTCGTCTCGTGCTGAGCACCTAGGCCTTTGTGCGAAACGGGGCGTATTTTCCTTCGAGCCGTGTCGGGCTTTGAGTTTTGTGGGCCATCGTTTCAAGGCGGTCCGTGGGCTTCTATGCGATTCAAGCTTTGGATCGTGGCCTACATGGTGCTTCGTGGACCGGATAAGACAAAGAAAGGGAGACAAACGGTCACCCTCTTTGCCTATATAAGCCGACCCTCTCCCCTTCATTCCCCTTCTTATTTCTTTCTACCGAATCATCTCGCGTTACCGAAGAACAAACCCAAATTTTCCAAAACTTCGAAAATTCAAGTATTCTCTTAGTTTTTAGAAAGGTAACTTCATAGAAAACATTCTAAATTGTAAACGCAGCACTTTCTTGAATTCTTACGACTGATTCAGTGGAAATCCGCAATTTTCTGAAAAAAATCACCAAATCGCCATGGCCATCGGGTGTAGAGCTCGGAATTCGAGGATGGAAAGGAGAGGAGAGGAGGAAGACGAAGGAGGCAGAAGAAGAAGGAAAGCTGACTCGGATCGTGGTCAAAGATGGAAGATGAACGCGAGTGGCGAGACGACAGATCGAGGTGGCAACGAAGGGACGGATCGTGGGAGTCGCAATGGTTCATGAAGGGGCGATCCCTTCGTCCGGCGATTCGATGGGGGGCGATTCCTATGCTCCGCGAGTCGAAAGGGGGGCGATCCCTATGCTTTGCGATCCGTCTTACAGCTAACGATACGAAGAAGTTTCAGACTTTAATCAACGTCCTGTCACCATAAAACTTTGAACAGTTAGGCTAGAGCCGCGACGTTGGACTTTCTGGACCAAATGACCTCATGATTTGATTGCATATGACGACTAACGACTTCTGATAACCTTGACTGCTTTCATGCTTTATTATTATTTTTAATAATGCGCACACACAAGCACACACACCGGCACTTACACACACGGGGGACGGGTAGCGTTAATCTTATTGTTCATATTTTCTCGTCCTAGCAGCAATGTCGAACGATCACTCTTCCTCAAGATCTGTAGCAGAAGCGGAATCCGAGACTCCTGAACAGTATAATCCTGAAATTCCTCCAATCAATCCGGGAGGTGAAGATTCTGGATCTGAATACGAAGCCACAGAATCAGATCCGACAGAAAGTACTTCATCCAGCAACGACTCTGAGTCTGATGAGCGAGCTCCGGACGAAATCCCAGGCGCAGTCGGGATAGATAAATTCTCTGATTCTTTAGCGTCCAAGCTTGACGAGATAAAACTTAAGAGAATCTTCTTAAGACACGGCATTCCTTGGGACGATGTCCTGACACCCGGAAGCGAAGATAGACCCCATCTAGCACCGGAAGGGTATATGGCGATTAGTCGAACAATGTGTCTAGTAGGAGCTATCCCTCCGTTCCCTCCGATTGCCATCGAAACTTTAAGACGACTGGGCATCGCTCCGATGCAGCTCCATCCAAACGCCTACGCATCGTTATATACCTTGTACATTGCATATGCGGAGATCTTACATGCCGAACTTAAATTTATAGATTTGACGTTCTTCTTTCTTTTCAAGCACCGTTCTTCGGCAACTCCAAACTTCTCCTTCTTTGAGTCGGTGGCGAATAGGAAGGTTTTATATGATGGGTACAGCAATATAGGGGACCCTAAATCGGACTGGTTTTATATAAAGAGACAGGCCGGATGCTCACGAAGATGGCTTAAATCAAGTGAGCTTTGATCATATAATCGAATATCTTGCTCGAGGAGTTTAAGTACTAACGTTCTTCCGCTTTTTCCTTTGTTTCGAACATATCATGTCTTCCCGAAAACGGAGGGTCCTCTATACAACAGTCGATTATCCATTCTTTCACAAAGCAGATCCGACTTTCTAAGGATCAAAAAATGCATTACTGACGACAATCTCCATAAGCATCGCCTCCTAGACAGAAGATTTGGACTTGGCAGCGGCGGCAAACCCTATAAGTACTTGCCCCCAACAGAGGGAGAGGGAACTTCACGAGCGGTAGAAACAACTAAATTTCGCAAAAGTCCTTCTCCGATAGTCATCCAAGACGATGAAGACTTGAACATATACAGAGGGGATGAGTCCTATGGTGATGTGTCGAAAGAAATCCCTACCTCTGCTCCAATGGAAACTGTTGCTGACGATGACTTGACAGAAGAACAGTTATTTGACGAGCTGAATAAAATCCCTCTACCCGATATTGAATATACAGAAAAAGACTTCGGCGAGGAGCCTTTCTTTTCTGCTCCTGAAGAGGCGATTGCTTCAACAAGGGGACGAGAAATGGGTCAGATGAGCCTGTCTCCAGGCCCGGGTCTGTTAGGGGGAATTATATGGGATGCACACCTCACACACACTGTCTGACATTGCACTCTAACTTCGCGGGTATTCAAAGTTTTAATATATTCTTTTCTTTTTTGCAGGAGCGATGTCCCGCAGAAAATCCTATTCGTATCGCTCTCTCCGCGAGGGTACACCCAGCCTTCGTCCGGATATTGAGCGCCCTCGCGGTCCTCCTCATAGGCCGAGTTCCTCGCAACCTCGATCTCCACCTAAATCAACCTCTACCAGGCCTTCGAGTCATCCGATAATTCCGACTGGGGGAAAGAAACTTCCAAAAGAGCTGACTCCTCCAAAGAGTGCGCCTTCCCACAGTCGGTCGTCCAAGAGGCGTCACGAATCCAAAGATAGGGACAGAGATTCATCCAAAGAAACTGAGAAAGAGAGAAGTGACATTGTCCCCACCAGCCAACCAGAGTTAGCTGCCCCCGGGTCACGGGATTACGTCCATGGTCCCGAGATCCAAGGTAGGCTGGAAAAGCTGCGGGAACAATTTCCAGGGATGTTCTTTGACAGGATGGTCTTTGTTCCTGCTTTGGAACCGGTCCCTAAAAATTGGGATGATGAAGTTATCGGGCACGTCCAGCACGCAGCCCGACAATACGAGATGATGAAAAAACACGCAGTCAATCTTTCGGAAGTCGTCCGAAAACTCGAAGTAGAAGCACACAGGTCTAAAGCAAAACTTGAAAATAACGAAAGGGCTAGGACAAAATTGGAGAAGGACCTGGAAGATGCTCAGTCCCAGCTCGCTTTGGCACGGAGGGACGTTGAAAATTATAAGACTGAATTAGAGAATGCCAAGCAGCACTTTCATTCAGAACTGGACTCCAATAGCCAAGAAAAAATGGCTTTAAAGAAGGAGGTTGAAGATCTAAAAATGGCCAATGTCGAGTTGAGAACAGCACAAGGCCATTTTGAAGCTGAAAGGGCTGCTTGGGAGGCGGAAAAAGCGAGTCTAAAAGAAAGTTTGGCTCTGGCAGAAGCAGAAAAGGTGATTTTGAATGACCAGGTTGCGGATGCGGAGAGACGTGCAGCTCTTGCCGAAAAGAACGTTGATAGCGCCATCGAAATGGCCACTGCTTCCAACAACAAACTCCTTGCAAGAGAGAAAGAGATTGAGGGGTTTGAAGAGATGATTTTCGATTTCCTCGGCCAAGTTCTCAAAACTCGTAACATCTCATGGATCCCGGATTATCATGTTACTTTGGCCAACTTATGGGATGCCATTGTGGAGGGCGAAAAATATAGACTGGGGGTCGAAGAGATCAACGAGGACGAATTGATGAGGAGCATCCTAAGAGACAACGAGCCCGAGGACCTGGCAGAGGGTCGTCGCCTAATCCTGGCGGAAATGGAAAAGGAGAGAACCTTGGCTAAAGGTAAAAGCAAAATTGATGAAGGTTCCAGTTCCGCCGCGAAGCCTAAAACCTCTGAAGTTGAGGAGTACCATCCTGATGATCCGCTCATCCCTTTGGGCCTAACTCCCGTGGTTGTTGGAGCATCTGGAGCTACTCAATAGGGAGCAACCGCTGAAGGTATCCCTCTCGTCTCCCCACAATTTGCTAAAGCGATTGTGAATTGTCGTCGTCTGGTAGAACAACCCATTGAATTAGTAATGTGTGTCTCTTGTAACGCAGGTGGCGGGCCCGTCGACAAGGGCACTGGAAAAGAGAGAGAAGTGGAGAAGGAGACTGCCCTGCCGGGTGCTGGTATTGATGTTTCAGAGCGAGTCGAGGTCACAACAGTAGAAGGAAGCATCCCGGTGCCTAGCGCCGATGTATCCAAAGATGCTGAGACTATCGAAGCTTTAAAAGACTTGGATGGTCGTCATATGGATGACGAAGAGGACATTACCGGCACCAAAGAGGCCGACGATGATGATGATGACGAAGAACTCTTGGCCAGTCGAAAAGCCAGACAAGAGAAAGAGTTGGTTTCAAAGAAGGTAGGAGGTGAGGCTTTGGACATAGTCCCTCTTGTAGAACTCGATCCCAAAACTGGGATGATTGTGAAAATCCAGTCCAAGTCCATCAGCCGGCAGCTTCACTTCGCAAACCCCGATGACTTCCCGGCTTCCCTCTCCAGTAGAAGCAAGAGAAAAGAGGTGGAAGAGGAGACCTCAGAGGAGTCGGATGCTCCCCTTGTGGACAAGCGGAAGAGGAAGAAGGGGGATCCATCCGAAGCCGACAAGGAAAGGCTGGAGAGGCAGAGGCAAGAGAAGAAATCAAAGCATAAATAGGATGCTTGTAGTTTGTTGGTATTTTGTCTTTAGGTTTTCCACTGACCAGGAAATGTAATTGTGAGACTGGTCCTCACTTTTGTTTCTAGGTTGTTTTTCACTTTGATGATTCGTAGTACATAAACAAGGATTTATCTCTTCTTACATCATTATGTACCTGTATTCATAGAAACTTTCCATGTTTAGTCGTTAGCCAACTATTGATAATTATAAATCAGTCAATCAACAGGAAGAAGAATGTTCATGCTATGTTACACTGTTGTATCAAAGTTTAGTGTTTGCATATAAGTGCCTGGTGCCCCCAATCAGTGGTTACCGTAGCATCTGACTGGGGTTTACTAGGAATTGATTAGCACTGTCGGCAAGTTGCCCCCTATTTCTGAATACGGGGGTATAAGAGATTTCATGGGATATCGGTAATTCAGTCAACCCTCGTTCCTTTAGCAGGGAATAAGTTCTTTCTCAGCGCTCAATCGGAGACGCTTTTATACTCTCTCCCTCTCTGGAGAGTTAGAGTTCGAGCTCAGCGATTCACTCGCTCCCCGATCCTTCAGCGGGAAAGGAGCTCTTTCTCAGCGCTCAATCGGAGACGCTTTTATACTCTCTCCCTCTCTGGAGAGTTAGAGTTCGAGCTCAGCGATTCACTCGCTCCCCGATCCTTCAGCGGGAAAGGAGCTCTTTCTCAGCGCTCAATCGGAGACGCTTTTATACTCTCTCCCTCTCTGGAGAGTTAGAGTTTTGTGGTTAGGCAGCTCCGATCATGGTACACCGCCGTTATTCGTGGAGTGGATGTCGACTTTCGTGTCCTTTACACTCTCTCTCTACTCTGGAGAGTTAGAGTCACAGATCACGCAGTCTGCAATTATGCATTCTCATCAAACTCACCCTTGATGTGTACTTTAACCCGTGCTCCGTGGATTAAAGCTAGTCGGACAAGCAGTCGGAGCCTTTGCCCAAGCTATGGGTTCTTCTAATTAGTTTACGGGAGGAACCGTTGGCACCGGACTTCGGGTACCTGCATTATTCGCATTGATTTTCATAGGCAAATAAATAAAGATGCAATAAAGGTAGATGACACACAGTATTTTTATAGTGGTTCGGTCGAATCATGACCTACGTCCACTTTATAATCTCTTGCCTTAAGGAATTAGACCGTTCTAGGAAAGTCATGCCCTGTACATAGTTTTTTGACAAAGCAAAAGAATAAATTCGACACTTCTCATGTCAAATATGGCCGTAAATGTTGGGCATTCCACACTCTGGGGATTTCCTTTCCATCTACGGTTGCCAGCCTGAAGTTTCCGTTATCAAGGTTGCTGAGAATAGAGTATGGTCCTTCCCACTTCGCTCCCATATGAGTTGGGGGTGGAAAGACACGTTTCAGAACCAAGTCTCCGGGTTCCCAGGTCCGGGCTCGGACCTTTTTGTTGTAATATCTGGCGACCTGTTACTTGCATCTCAGAGCACGCAGGTCGGCTTCATCCCTCTTTTCTTCGATCATATCCAGGGACTCAAGGAGCAATTCATTATTGGTCATGGGATCATAATAGGTCACCCGATGAGAAGGTACTTTTATCTCAACCGGGATTACTGCTTCCGTTCCAAAAGCAAGGGAGAACGGGGTATGTCCTGTTGCCGATTTATATGTTGTCCTGTAGGCCCATAGTGCCAAGGGCAATTCATCAGCCCACATGGCTCTAGCCCGCTTCATTCTTCTTTTCAGGATGGACTTAATTACTTTATTTGCCGCTTCGACTTGCCCGTTCGACTGCGGGTGCGCCACAGAGGTATACCGATTCTCGATGTGGTATTTTTGGCAGAAATTTCTGAATTCAGCACTATCGAACTGAGTCCCGTTGTCTGTTATCACAATCTTTGGAATCCCAAATCGACAGATGATGTTTCTCACGATAAAGTTGATCACTCGTTTAGTTGTGATTGTCGTTAGTGGTTCTGCCTCGACCCACTTAGTGAAATAATCTACGGCCACAATAGCGAACTTTGCTCCGCCCCTTGCTATGGGGAGACTTCCTATGATATCAATTCCCCACATAGCAAATGGCCATGGACTCATCATTGTTTTTAACTGGCTTGGAGGCGCTCTAGGTATCTTTGAAAATCTCTGGCACGCATCACATCGTCGTGCATATCTTACAGCATCCTTGTTTATGGTAGGCCAGAAATAACCATGTCGCAATACCTTTTTTGCCAAAGTTTGCCCTCCAGTGTGGTCGCCACATTCGCCTTCATGGACTTCTTGCAGCACACGTTTGATGTCATCGTGGGCTATACACCGAAGGAGGGGCATTGAAAACCCTTGTCTATAAAGAACTCCGCCTTGCAGAACGTATCGGGCGGCTTTACGAATCACTTTACGCCTCTCGCTTTTCTTGGTCGGAAGCGCTCCATCCATTAGGAAATTCTTTAAAGGGGTCATCCAGGACTCCCTTTCTGGTTCCGTCTCTAGTACTAGGTCGATTTCCATCTGATCGATGCTGGGGGACCGAAGTACTTCAACGGGGGCTAGCCCCACCACTTCAGGATCGTTAGAACTAGCCATCTTTGCCAACTTGTCTGCCTGCTGATTTTCTGACCGTGGAATATGAGATATGCTGTAGTGATCAAACTCATTCAGCAGTTCTTTCACTTTCTTTAAGTATATAATCAATCTTGCGCTTTTAGCTTGGAATCTTCCAGTGACTTGATTCACAACTAACTTAGAGTCGCAGAAGATGTTCAGCTTTGTGACTTCTAGTTCCTTTGCAATCTTTAATCCGGCTATCAGTGCTTCATATTCGG
Organism: Allium sativum; assembly: GCA_030737875.1. Lineage (NCBI taxonomy): Eukaryota > Viridiplantae > Streptophyta > Magnoliopsida > Asparagales > Amaryllidaceae > Allium > Allium sativum. The sequence goes on from CM060918.1 coordinate 347,467,349, forward strand.
AATCGTTGTTAGTGGCCTGAAACTCCATTCGGATGGCATAGGTTATCAATCGTTTCTCGGGGGTTTGAAGTACTATTCCAGCGCCGGATCTTTCGTCGTTCCTAGCACCATCAGTATATAATCTCCAGGCATTAGGATCGAAAAGTAACATTGAGGGTTCCACTTCTTCGTTTGCAACACCTTCTTCAGGAACAATGAATTCTGCTATGAAGTCGGCTATCACTTGCCCCCGAATTGACCGTCTGGGCTGAAAGTTCAAGTCGAATTGACTTAACTCTATGTTCCATTTGAGTAACCTTCCAGATGCCTCCGGTTTCTGTAAAACTTGCTTGAGTGGATGATCAGTGTATATGGTGATAGGATGTGCCTGAAAGTAGTGCCGAAGTTTTCTGGAGGCAATCAGTAAACTATACGCCAGTTTCTCTACTCGTGGATAATTACGCTCTGCTGCTGTCAATTTTTTGCTCACATAATACATAGGTCTTTGGACCTTATCCTCTTCCCTTACCAACGCTGAGCTGATCGCATGGGATGACACTGCCAAATACACGAATAAATCCTCGTGATCTATTGGTTTAGATAGAATGGGAGGTTTCTCCAAGTGCCTGAGCAAATTCTGAAATGCTTCCACGCAGTCAGGTGTCCATTTAAAGTGGCGTTTTCCTCGCTTTATTAATTCGAAGAATGGGATGCACTTATCCGTAGCCCTGGAGATAAATCTGCTTAGTGCGGCCACTTTTCCGGCAAGGCTTTGCACATCCCTAATTTGCCTAGGTTCCTGAATGTTTCTAGTTGCCGCGACCTGGTCCGGATTAATCTCGATACCGCGCGAACTGACAATGAATCCCAAGAATTTTCCAGAAGCAACACCGAATGAACATTTGGTTGGATTGAGTTTCATTCCATACTTTCGAAGAATGCCGAACATCTCTGCCAAGTCAGTAGTGTGTTCAGAGGATTGCTTGGATTTAACCAACATATCGTCGACGTATACTTCCATGGTTTTCCCGATTTGGTTATAAAACATTCTGTTGACCAAACGTTGGTACGTAGCGCCTGCGTTCTTCAAACCAAAGGGCATTACTACGTAACAATATAATCCCAGATCAGTGATAAAACTAGTATGCTCTTGATTTGGAACATGCATTGGAATTTGGTCGTATCCCGAATAAGCATCCATAAATGAGAGAAGCTCGTGACCTGCCGTCGAGTCTACCAATTGGTCAATTCGAGGTAATGGGAAACTATCTTTTGGACAAGCTTTGTTCAAATCCGAGAAGTCGATACACGTTCGCCACTTCCCGTTGGCCTTCTTTACCAGGACTGGATTCGAAATCCAGTCTGGGTAGGTTGAATCTCTGATAAACCCATTACTCTTTAGCTTTCCAACCTCTTCTTTCAAGGCAGCGGACCTCTCTGGGCCCAGCATTCGCCTTTTTTGCTTTACTGGAGGATGTTTGGGGTTAATGCTCAAAGAATGGCTCATGATTGAGGGGGATATCCCGCACATGTCTGCGTGGGTCCAAGCAAATACATCCAAGTTGTTCTTTAAGAAATTTGTCAATCCTTCAGCAAGATTCGGACTTAACTGGGATCCAATCTTAAGGGCCTTCTCCGGGTCACTGTCATCGATTGGCACATCCACAGTTGCCTCGTTGGGAGTCGCCATTCTGCCCCCGGGTTCTTGATCCTCTCTGGGATCTATAACCTCGGGCATCTCTCTGGGCAACTCTCCAACAATTATCCTCTTTGGTTGCTATAAGGTCTCCGCCCCCGAAGGGGGAGAAGTGCTTTTAGTTTCGATATCCCCTCCGTTGCGAAGCAACTTTAGTTCGGCAACATAACATGCTCGCGCAGCAACTTGATCCCCTCTGACGATACCAATGCCAGCTTCTGTGGGGAATTTCAATAGCAAGCACCAGAAGGCTATACAGGCTCTGAACTTTGCGAGGGCCGGTCGGCCCAAGAAGGCATTGTATGGCGATTCAACATCCAAAACCACAAAGGGAAGGATTCTCACTCTCTGGCGTTCTCCTTCCCCAAGTGTAACTGGCAACTCTACATAACCCATTGGAGCGGTGGATGCTCCGTTGAATCCACGGATCCATCCTTGGCAGGGTTTCAAGTCCTTTATTTCAAGATTCATCCGGTCAAAGGCCTTTTTGAAAAGAATATTAACGGAACTCCCGTTGTCTACCAGCACCTTATGAACAGTGGCTGGCCCTATGGGTATCGTAATTACAGGTGGATCTTCAGTTGGAGCATGGACTCCGATGCTTTCTCGCTCTCGGAAAACAACATCATCGGTCATCATCTTCTGCTGCTTCACCGGGATATTGTCCTCGGGGTTGCTACATTCCCCCACCTCGAGGTGTTGTTTGGCTACATTGACGTATTGATCTAATGCTTTGGAATTGTGCCCAGCAAGATAAAGTCCACCGATCACGGTATTGATAACAATATTCTTTCCTTTTTGCTGAGCAGTCGGCCTAGCAGCCAGTTGATTTTGATTCTGATTTGGGGCCTGCACTGCTTGCCCCCTGTCCCTAGGCGTTACTCTGTATTCATCTAGCTTCCCTTCTCGAAGCAGCCTTTCGACTACATCCCTCAGGTGACGACATTCATTCGTCGAATGGCCGTGGATTTGATGAAAGAGACAAAACTTCCCTGTCTCACGCTCTTTCTCTGTTGACTCTCTAGGAGGTGGCCTCTTATTCTGGAGGACTTCGTACGCATCCATGAAGATATTTTCCAGAGTATCGCTTATGGGTGTATAACTTTCAAAGGCCCTGGGACGAGTCCTTCTCTGGGAGTCGTTCCCTCGGCCCCTCTTCCGGTTGTTGCCGCTACCATTGTTATTGTTGTTACCTGGTTGGCGACCGCCCCTATTCTGATTTCCGACGTTAGCTTCAACTTTCCCCGAGCTATCCCCAGTCTGTTTGATGGAGACATTGCTCTGAATTTCCTCCTTATCAGTTGTTTTAACCTTTCGGTTTGCGTATACCTCTTCCCGGCGTAGATGTACATTGGCTTTCTCATAGAATAACTCTCTGGTATGGGGCGGTTTGCCTGCCAAGTACCTCCCGAATTCAGTGTCCTTATCCACTCCGTCAATCAGTGCCGCGACGATGGTCGGTTCATGAGGGTCTTTAACCTCAGTGGCGGCCAAATTGAAACGATCCAGGTACATCTTTAGACTCTCGCCTGGTCGCTGTTTGACAAGGAATAAATCGATCACGCTTTTTGTCTTCTGTGCGTAGATACGGAATTGTTCCACGAACTTCTCGCTCAGCTCCCTGAAGCTAGAAATCGATCTCGCCGGCAGGCGAGTAAACCATAGCAAAGCCACGTCCTCCAGGAATATGGGAAACGCCTTACACTTAACCGCGTCAGAAGCGGCGGCAGCGGTCATCGACCAAGAGTATCTCATTAGGTGCTGAACAGGATCAGATCTTCCCGCATATCGGTTCATTTGTGGCATGTTGAAACGCCTTGGAAAAATTGCATCCAAAATATCGTCAGTGAAAGGGGTATGACTTCGGTCGATCCCCCAATCTTCGTTCCGCTGTCCACGGCTGTCGGCCAGAATCTGGTGAACCATGGCTGCGACATTTGCACTAGTCAAAGGAGGTTCAGTGCCTCTGGCCCGACGAGGTTCTCTGATCTCTCTTCGGGGAGCAGCCACAAAATCCGGGGCTCGAACAGGGCTTCGCTGCCCCCTGTTATCATGGGTATGCGTGCGGCGACGGGGCTGAGGTGGTCTGTCATGCACAGGACTGTTCACATCTCGAGTCCTGAGAGTCGTTGCTTGACCATTCATATTACGGTTTGTGGGTCCTGCCCCTAGTTCTTCTTCTTCCTGTGAGGGCAGGGTCCCGAACCGAAGCTGTTCTATGTTTTCGGCTCTCTCATACGGTCGCCGCGGAGGTCTGGGCGATTCTTCAGATGAAGAGGAATATACTGGGGTGAGTGGACGAACCGGCGATGCTCTTTGCCTTGCTAGCTCATCAAGTCTTCTATCCATAGCCGTCAAATTTTGCCGTAGGATGGAACTTTCCTGCCTTTGGGCAGCCAACTCATCAAACAACCTATCCCACATTTCGACGAAGCGAGAGAGATCCCCCTCAGTGACAGGAGCGGCAGGATCATAGTGATCATCACCACTCTCTCTTATGCGCAAAGTGCTCGAACCGGGTCGAGCAGAGGTTCCAGGACGATAGGAGTGGGTCATAGGTTCTTTTCCAGGTCGAGTTGTATTCTGACCATAAAGTTCGGATAGCTGCGGTTCGTGGAGGGCGATTCGCTGCGCCCCGCTGAGATCGACTCGTGGTCGTGGTACATGGGGGTTGCGAGGTGTTGCCCCGGGATCGAGTAACAACCCCTTCAGTAGCACGGATCGTCTCGTTCTCATCGACTCGGAACGAGGTGTCTTCGTCGGATCGGATCGCCCCCTGCTCTCCGCGATCCAGAGTTTCTTCGTTGCCCAGTTCGTGCACACTCTCGTCAATCGTTTCGTTGGTCTGCAAAACTTTAGATCTTTTTCCAGCCATGATATCTGAATCGCTGGAATCCTCAAAGAAGCGAATGGCGAAACTTGAAGACTGAGTTTCTCAGTGAAAGCACCAAAAATGTTAGATCGAAATTTGGACCTAACACCCAAATTGTTATGAACAGTAGAGAATTTCAAATGAAGTACAAGGAAAAAGAAAAGAACACTCCGAATTTATAGTGGTTCGGCGTTAACGAGCCTACGTCCACTTTATATCTTATTGATTATGCTTTAAAAGCTAATACAACAGTGATTTCTCTCAATATTTCAGTAGTTTGACAACAATGGCGGATTCAGTACTCAATATTGCCAAAAAGATCCCGAAAAATGCCAAGCTCTGGGCTATTTATAGCTGATTTTGTCAGGCGGATCGTGGACACGTGGCACGAATCCCGAGAGTATCGGATCGCATCGCCACCCTTGAAGAAACAGTCAAATTAGCCGTTGTGGACAGGTGTTGTGATCTGCTTGAAAATCGGATCGTGCAGATGGGGAGAATTGGTCCAGATGACGGTTGGGGACACGTGTCGTCAGATCCGTGCGATTCGGATCGCTGAAGACTAGCTCGTGCTTGAACAGGTCTGAGGGTTCGCCATGCACCAGGGGATCGGATCGGTTCGCTTGGGGTATCAATGTGAGCTTGGATCGGATCGCCCAGCTACGTCGTTCGCTGATGAGATGGGGCGATCCGTAAAGACGCGATCCGATATTTGGGCGATACGATGGCGCACGATTCGATATCGGGCGAAACGATGATGCGCGATCCATTCCTTCATGTTCTTAGATACCGTGGTTTCATGCTTTCCTCTTACGAATGATCCTGGGTGGCTTGATCAAAAAGTGAGCCAACACGTTGTAGCCGACGCCTTAAGTAGAAAGAAGTTAACTTTAAGTCCTTTGTTTGTAGAGCGTCAGAGTTTGGAGTATATATCTTCCTTTGACTTCAGACCCTTTGTCGATTATGTACCCGGATTATTGGCATCGTTAGAGGTGCAACCTACATTTTTGGTCGAGTTGGAGAGGCACAACGAAATGACCCACAATTGGTTGAGATAGTAGGCAAGCTTATAGGAGGGGAGTCCTCGAGTCATCTTGATAGATATGCTATAGATAAGAGAGGTTGGCTACTTAGAGATGGAAGACTTTGTGTACCACAAGACGAGAGTTTGAAGAAGGAAATTCTTGAAGACTCACATCGCTCTAAGATGACCATACATCCCGGTGGTGATAAGATGTATAGGGATATGAAGCGAGTTTTCTTTGGGCCGGAATGCAGAAGGACGTGGCCTAGTTTGTTGCTAGATGCTTAGTGTGCCAACAAGTCAAGGTGGAGCAAAAGAAGCCTGGAGGTTTGCTCCATCCCTTAGAGATTCCGCGTTGGAAATAGGAAAGCGTTTCCATGGATTTTGTAGATGGGTTACCAAGATCCAGGAAGGGTAATACGGGGATTTGGGTAATTGTAGATAGACTTACTAAAAGTGCCCATTTTATTCCCATTAAAAGTAGAAGGATTGCTGCATGGTTAGCATTTGTTTACCTTAGAGAGATAGTTCATTTGCACGGCATACCCTCTAGCATTGTGAGTGACAGATATCGCATTTTCGCAAGCGAATTTTGGAAAAGCTTACAAGAGGCGGTTGGAACGCAATTATGCTTAAGTACCGCTTATCACCCTCAGACGGACAGCCAGACCGAGAGAGTAAATCGGGCTCTAGAAGACCTTCTGAGACTATGCATCCTCGACTTGGGAGGAACATGGAAAGAACACCTTCCACTAGTGGAGTTCGCCTATAATAATAGTTTTCAGGCTAGCATTGGAATGGCACTTTTTGAGGCTCTTTATGGACGACCGTGCCATGTTGGTGGGAATCCGCTGATAAGGTTTTGCTTGGACCCGATATGATTAGGGAGACTTCGGAGATGATAGACCTGATTCGATGGCGAATGAAGACGGTGCAGGACCGACAGAAGTCATATGCTGATAGGAGACGAACCGATCTTGAATTCAATATTGGGGACATGGTTTTTGTTAAGGTGTCATCGTTAAGAAACGTAGTCCGTTTTGGATCAGTAGGGAAGTTGGCACCGAGGTTCGTAGGACCCTTCCAAATACGGAGAGGATTGGACAAATGGCGTATAGAGTAAAGTTACCAGAGAAGCTCAGTGGAGTTCATGACGTGTTTCACGTTTCGCATTTGCGTAAGTATTTACACGATATGGCGGAAGTGGTAGAGCCGAGCACGCTCGAAGAAGTGAAAGTAGAGCGCAATGCCATAATCAGACGAGCTCCTACACGCATTCTCGGATTGGGGGTCAAAAAGCTTCGCAACAAAGAGGTCAAGTTGGTCAAAGTGCAATGGGGGAGATGATCAAAGAGACGCGACTTGGGAGACGGAAGACAAAAAGCGTACGTTGTATCCTTTCCTTTTTGAGGGTATGTTTTAGTTTCTCCTTTCTCTACCGCTTTGTTAACACTTGGCATATCTTTTAGTATTATCTTTGTGATGACATCTTCAATCTTTAGTTAGGAAGAACCCTATGGTTGCAAACATGTGTTTGAGATATGTTATGTTTGGTGGATGCAAATGGATGCAAGTGGTTTGCTAGTGGTTGCTAGTGGATGCATGTACACACACATTAGGCACTAGATCGGCTCAATCACCTTCATGTTGGATATAAATGCATGTGCATATCTAAATTAGTGGATGTATAATGGTTGTGTTATCATATGGATGCTGCATTTTGATGAATGGTTGTGCGCACCTGTAGAAATAATATGTGTCGATAGGATTCTTTCGCATACATAATGGATACATGGCACTATCATGATTTGCATTAAGGAGGTCAACTGAATCAGTGGGCTGCCTGATCTTTGTATTAGATAAGAAACATACAAACACATTTTTGCATAAGTTCACATAGCATTAGAAATTTCTTTAAGGACAATGGATACTTGTGGATGATGGTTGAGTAGATGGATGATTGGTTGGTAGGATACATTCTTCTTAACTTAGAGATTTCGGGGACAAATTCCTTTAAGGAGGGGAGAATGTAACACCTCGTAGTTTTATAACATTAAAATTCAAAAATTAAGTATACTTAATTTTTAGAAGAAGAATTAAGTGAAATGGGTTGCGCTATTATGTTCTTCTCAAAATTTTGGGTAAAGATAGACATTTGGTTTGCATAAAATGGATAACTTATGAAGAAGTTATTAAGCCTTGAAGTTTGTATGCACATGAGAGAAATATATATATATATATATATATATATATATATAATATACGAAAAAAGTTTAAAACAGCGAATTGGGAGGGGGAATAGCTAAACCACACCATTTTTGGAGCCGACCCGAGCCCTGCTGGGTCGACTAGGGGTCGATCCAGGGTGTTTGTCAACTCGTGGCCCGATTCTCCCTAAGGGCTGATGTGGCATCTGAGTGGTCCTGATGGTTCTGGTTATCCTTAGGTTAATCTGACGGCTCCTATTAAATTAAACTTCTATAAAAACACTCCTAAACCACTAACCCTAATCACATTAATTCATAACAAGAGCAGCCATGCCGTCAATAGAGAACCTAGAGTAGCCGCCATACACTTTCAACCCTAAACCAAGATAGAAGCTTGAATCAAAATCAAATCAAATCTAAATAACGATTAGTCTACATCAAAGGCGAGCAATTCAGTTTCAGAGTACAGTTCACAGAAAGACAAGACTATTCTTTTTAATTGTGAGTATGATAGCTTTCACAAATTAATTAATTAATTTAATTACGGTAAGATATAATTGGGATTATGAGAATATGATTTTGAATCATGTGATGTAAATTATATGTATGTTTGTGGTGTTGAATCATATGTTAGTCTTACGCAAGTTGAATCACATATCTGATGCAAATTTGTGATGACTGGATCATATATTCATGTATGAATCTTTTGCAAGTTTGGGTTGTTAAAATATATGTGATACATGTATATGCATATGCTAGTTTATGTGACATTAACCTTTATGTCTAGATCCATATGCAAGTTTACATCTTTAAGTTTAGACCCATATGCAAGTTTACATCTTTATGTCTAGATCTATATGCATGTTTACATCTTTATGTTTAGATCCATATGCAAGTTTACATCTTTATGTTTAGATCCATATGCAATTTCACACCTTTATGTTTGGATCTATAGCAGTACATAAGTTATGCAAGTTTATGCCCATTACCTATGCTAGTTTTTGTATCATATGCTAGTTTGAATGAAATTCATATGCAAGTTGTTGGCTATGTAATTATATATCATGATCCTTAGAACTATTTTATATGTTATGTGATGTTGTTTTTCTTTTTATAAGTTAGACTATTTTCGAGTCTAACATAGGTCATATGAAAACAAACGAATAGCGTGGGGATGATGGGATAATATTGAATATACATAAATTGTGAATTGGCATAAAATGGCCTTTAAAGGCATATAATTAATTTGAGACATTAATTGGTATAATTGGTATTTATGGACATAATTTTAAGAGACAATTATGGACATAAATAAATTAGGAATTTATTGACAAATTTGAATAGGGATAATAATCCAATTTGGGGTTAAATAAAGATGTGTAATAATTAACCGCCTATGACACGAGCTTAGACTCTTTTGTGGTGTAAGACTGCCCGGACCCGCCCGGAAAATCCAACAGCCACAAATGCCAGTCTAATGTGAGAGGTCAAAGGCACGAATTAAATGCGTAACAATTTTAAAGACACGAGGTTAGGCTCGTTTGCGGTATAAGACTGCCCGGACCCGCCCGGCAAATCCAGCAACCGCAAATGTTAGTCTAATGTGGGAGGTCTTTACAAGGTTACGGTTCTAATGAATTAAGTAACACTTAACCAGATAAACATATGGTGGGACATGGGGGGTTAAGTGGGTGCCTTGGGTGGCATGTGAAATTAAGTGGGTGACTTAGGTGGCATGTGAAATACGATTAGATGCACTTAACCAAGATTGAAATATGTAAGAAGACATGAATAAGAATGGGGTTAAGTAGGGAAAACTTAGGGGGGACCAGGCATAGGTGGAAGGCTTGTGTCAAGCATAGGGGCCCTTTTCATACCAGTAACCCATTAAGTATCTTTGTGAGCTCGACCCAAGTCGAGGACGGGACACGCTTACTGGATTTGATTGTAAGAGGTCAAAACGGGTTAGCGGTGGCAACGCAAGTCCAACGGGGTCATATGCGTGCGTGGGCCCGAGCTGGTAGGTAAGACGTTGTTGTATCGTGTAGATATAAGCCATGCATCTTTGGTTGTATCAGGTTGCCACTTTGGGGAGTGATACACCCCACTGTGGGACCAGCACGTGTATCTACGAGTTAGGGAGCCGATCGAATGGGGGTAGTGGGTGCAACTAGTGGAGATAGGGGAAGACGACACCTATGAAGGCAGCTAGGGGTACACGAAACTACCATTATCATTATTAAGTTCTGTAGGCAGGATCAACTTTTAGGGTGACTAATGGTGGTGCAGTATAGTAATTATCCTATAGTGATTGGGAACGAGATTAACGTCAGAATATTACTCTCATTTGATTTGTCATGCCCACTTGTTTCATGGTCATATCTTATCTTACCAGTTTTTCCTTATCCTAGTTACTTTAATAATTATATTGTTAAATTTATTATACTTGCCAGACTTTATGTCTGACCCCCTTGTTTTTGCCTCTTTTCTTCCTTTCCCCCTCCCCCCCCCCCCCAAGGTTCTCAGGGTGGGACTAGTACTAGTGGAGCATGATCTCGGATCTCTTTCTCTCTCTTTTGGTAGTGCTTGGATCGCTGAAAGTAAAGTTCAGCTCATCTCTTTTATGGCTACTTGTATTCGGGTTTATGCTTTTTATTTCATGTACTCTGAAACAATTTATCAAGATGGATATTAAGTGTACTTGGTTTATGAAGTTGTTGTAATCAAACTATTTCTCCGCTGCAATAAAAGTTGTTTTAAAATTTTCAAGTACCATTATTTATATCTGTCTTGTTATATTCTGTTCTATACACTAAATACGCTCCATGGAAGTTAATGCATTCCCTTTGTGAGTGACATTAATGGACGTGGGGTGTTACAATTCCAGAATAGTCATATCTCCTTGAATCAGATAGTAGAATTCATCACTTAACCACTCAGTCGCTTCTGGAGGAATAAATCTTTCATTGAAAATTTCTTTGAATATATCCCAGGTAATATTACCTTTTGGATTATCCTTAATAACTGCATCCCACCAGATTAAAGCTTCTTCTTTGAGTGCCCAAGATGCCAGTAATCTCTAATGATCATCTCTCAGCTTTGAACCTTCAAAGATTTTCTCAGCAGAGCGCATCCATGCTTGTGTTTGAATAATAGATTCATTGCCCAAGAACGGTACTCCACCCAGGTTTCAATACTTGATTAATAAAGCCTTAATATCTGGTTCTGACCTACCTCTTCTACTTCTGCCACTCATTTTTTTCAATGTCTGCAAATAGGAGACAAAGTGTTAGGCCAATAGAAAAGGTATTTTTAAAGCATAGAGACATATACTTGAATGTAAATGTGTCTATCAGGTTGTATTTCATTCTGCTACACTCATTCTAGGATATTACTGATCCTATTTGAAATGAGTTATTCGTCCTAGAATACTTCTGATTCTATTTCTGACGAGTTCATTAATATGTTATATTCCATAATTAAGCTTAACCAAAGCTCTGATACCACGTTGTGACGACCCCAAACCCCCATTCCACGGGGGCAAGGGTAATCTTTGGAATATAACACATAAACAAATAACAGCAGAACAGAAATATATAAATACACCAGATAATGTACAACAGAATACACTAGATAAACATAATCATCACAGTTACACACTATATAGGATCATACTTAGTACAAAATACAGTTCAGCTTTACATAAAATGTCTACAGCGGAATCAAAACATAATATGTACAACAGGAGCTGAACAGCATAAAAAGAAAGAAACGATAGAATCCATCTTTAGCTCCATAGCTATCCAGAAAGGGCCTACTAAAACCTGAATACAAGGCTGCCCGTGTAGAAAATAGGGCACCCGAGTTTGCAAGTGAAACAAACTACGAGTCAGTCATGGGAACTGGTATGAGAAACCTAATTAACTTATTTAATACTAAGGCCAATAACAGGAACACGCCGCTAACGCGGAACGGGTTTACTCCATTGGATTGTCGGTGCTTTAAAACAAGTAAATCATTTAAACATCGCAATGCTTTTTATAAAAATGAAGCCATTATAAGACTCAGTTCCCATCACACAATGCAACGCAAACCAGAGGATAGAGTTTTACCTTATAATGGCCAAAATATGCTTGATACGATTAAAACAAGCATTCGATATTATTACTAGTGTTTATATGTTTCAAAATCAATTTCAACCATAAGTATCAATCATAAATGGCATAAATAGCTCATACCACTATGTCGCCATATATAGGTTTACAATCAAAACCGCACGATGTCGTAATTGGAAATTGGAATTCCATCATGAACTAAGGGAAGGGATCGTCCTTACCACTTCGAGACAATCTAGCCCATGTCTCAAGAACAGCTGCAACTGCCCTCTGGATCTTCAGGGCCGGTCCACACGGAGTGGATTATAATGCCTGAACAATGCGTTTCCGCGCACTATGGGTGTAAACTGGTCATATCTGACCAAACCGTCGGCTCCGAAGAGACCGAACTAACCGAGACGTCTCGCTATCCATCATCCACATAAGTAAAATGCTCGGGTGTGTAAAACCCAAAGCACCACTCCTAGCTAGAAGGAAACACATGCTCTCCCTACAGTCCTCTCCCGTTTCTGGTCCATACCGGGGTGTGAGGCTCACGAATCAACGCTAAACACAAAGCTAGCTATTTAAAGCCATGCTTTGATCATCAACCACAAAGCTCTGCTTTTCAACGAAAGCCTTGATCATAGCAACTCTGTATGCCACGTTGTCAATCTCAACGTCAGACACACATCCATTTACAACTCCATTCTAGGTCTGAACAAAACCGGAGGCACCATATACCTCGCACATTGAAATGATCAACAAGTACGTCCGGACAACCACCACTGTAACACCGTCAGGGCAGCAACTCTCATTAAAGGCATCAGTAGCCATCCATTCGATGTGAAGATCATCGGTCTTGCACCATCTTCATATTTTCGACTTCTAATCGTCGATCAATTATTTGAAATGATAATTAACTCGGACTTTTGAAATAATTCACGTATATTTATAATTTCAAATCAATTCATTTCCATGGTTAAATTATTTGACATCCATAATTCAGTTCATTTATGTAATTTTCACGTCAAACACATTCAACCATCAAATATCCTATAAACTGAGTAAATTCAGTTTATTTCCATTACATATCGTTTATAATATTTTATAACGATTTATCGCTATTTTTATTTATTTAAATATAGCCAATTTATTCAAACGACGCTTCAGGCCATAACGCGGCCATGGCGTTGTTTTTCTTTCGATTTGATTTACACATATCTAAAAATATAACCGTTGGATCTTTACATATTTTATATCATTGGAAAGGTCTTTTCAAAGCGGACCCAACGGTTCCAGTTATGTGAACATCCGACGGTTGGATCTCCCGGTAAAATCGTTTAAAGTTAAGATTTCAAAATTTGAACTTCAGCGTCGTTATTCGATTTATTTTAATTATATTTATATATATAATCCATTCTGGCGTTGTTTTTATTTAGATTTGAATTAAACATTCCAGGCAATCCAACCGTTGGATCTTTGCAAAGTTCCTACCGTTGGAAAGATATTTCCAAAGCGAACACAACGGTTTCAGTTTTTGGAAAATCCGATGGTCGGATCTCCCGATACAATCATTTGAAATCACGTTTTCAAAATACGAACTGCAGCTTCCTTATTCGAATTATTTTAATTAATTATATATACATATATAGTCCATTCTTCGATTTCCAAACCATATTCATTTCATATATTTAATACAATAATATTTTTAGCCAACAAATATTCATTTCAACGTATGACTATCTTTAACACTTCATATATATTATAAAAATGTTATTTTTATTGTTAAAACAATTTATTTCAAAAATGAAGATTTATAGCGATTCATATATATTATAAAAATGTGATTTTTATTGTTAAAGCAATTTATTTCCGACATGAATATTTTATATACGCTGCACATAAAATAAAATGTTTTTTTATCTTTCAAACAATTTTGTTCCATACATTCAGTAAAAATGTTATTTTTATCGTTCAAACCATTTTATTTTATACATTCGATAAAAATGTTATTTTTATTGTTCAAACCATTTTTTTTCAAAAACGAATATTTTTCCCAACACATGAATATATTTCAATACATGAATATAAATCAAACACAAGAATTTTTCAGAAAATTTCGACAGCATAACGACAGGGCAGTTAAAACCGACACCGTTCCGAGTACGGCTCCTCGCGCTACCTTAATGCCTCGCAGCTTTTGACAATGGGGATTTCAATATCTAGTTCGTACGCAGACGAATTTTCCCATATACTTATCCAAGTGGGATTTTAACCACAATCAATCAGTTCAACCATTTATATTTATCAACCAAATTTCACATCAACCAAAATTCAAACGATCACAACCAATATATATCGTCCATGGTCTGTGGACGAGGGGAGTATATATATATATATACGTATATAAATGAATTTCGATTTCATTTCAATTCCATTCAACGCACATATGATTTTTACAACGCATATATAACTTATACATCACATATACAACTTATACAACGCTTATACATGAGGTGTACAATGCATATATAACTCATACATTAATCGTATAATTTATACATCATCATTCCATATCGTTTATAATTCAGAAATCTCACATTGTTTTTCGCTTTGCCAAAAATTGTAGCAAGCTCTGAAAATTCCCCAGTCTCTTCTAAAATTTAGAAGACGTCCTCACGATCCCGGTGCCTCTTGTTTCACTGGATTTCGACCACATAGCAAAAAGATACGCTTTTTATAAGTTAATCGAACTTTGCGATGGTTTTTAAGGTGTTAAAATCAGTTTAAAATATATAAACCGCACCTTTCAGCAAACCCTTCAAAACTAGGTTTGCGATTTCTGTTCAAACCGAAGCACGATACGACGATTGACCTAAGCCACGAGGAAGAGCTTGGAAAAGCGCAGGCGCGCAGGGGGGTGCGGTCCAGTGCATAGCTGGTATGGAGGCGTGGCGGGTCTTCAAACGGCCGGAGTTCGTGGCTCCTGATCTCGACGTACACAGCACGGTGGAAGATGCCACTTATACGGATTTGTAGAGGATGGAAGGATCTACAAAAACTTAAACTAGGCCACTCGATTTTAATGTGAGGAATCACTGGAAAGTTGGAGAGAAGGTTTGAAGGGAGAGCCGTCGTTCATCGCAGGAAATCGGGGAGAGAGAAAGAAAATGGTGAATTCTGATTGGCCCGGCCCTTTTATATAATTTTTTTTAATCCAAAAATACCCCTTTCTCCTTACGAACTCCAATTCAAACCCAACGACTGTCGTCCCTAGCAAAATACGCCCATTCCGGACCCAATGGAATATGTTTCGTAGGCCCATTCAACTGTTTCAGTTAATTAGTCTTCAAATTAAAATATAAACATTCAAATATGGATTTGAACGTGCATTTTAATTTGCCAGGGCCACATACTAATCCTAAAAATTCAAAAAAATATATTTCTAGCTTTGTATTGACAATATGGTCCTAACAAAACTAGTTTCGTCAAATTTGGAGACCGTTTGAAAAATGGCCATTTTCTGGTCGATCCAAATTTGCTAAAATCAACCAAACACATTTTCCTTTGCCACACTCACATATTAACTTCAAAAATTATGGAATTTGAAACCTAGCAACAATTCGACATCCCGGATCCAACAAAAGTGGTTTCGTCGAAAATGGAGGTCGTATGCAAAATGACTATTTTCACAGGCTATATTAACTCCATAGCGACCTTTCTAAAAATTCATTTGGCCATAACTTTTGATTCCCGCTATGAAATTTTGATTTTTCAGATTTGTTAGAAAGATATTCATAAACATATTTAAATGCTTTTGGTTTCACTAACATCCGTTTTATTTTGCATCCTACACAATCAGTCAAAGTTTGAATTCAAATTTTCAAACTATCGCGCCATTTCAGGCCTTGTTTTATAATTAAAATAAATATATTTACTTTCTATCTTCGAGTCAAATAGACTTTTGGTCGTAGTTATTTAAAATAATTTATTTTAAATATTCAAAATCCACTAAAATAGCCAAATTAAAAATTTTAAATTGGTTCGGATTTTCCGGGTTGTTACAATAACAAATTCTGAAAGCTAAACAAATAAAACAAACCCATATGCTCCACCTGTTGAGGTGTCTTTTTCTTCTTCCCTTCCCTTCTTTTTACTACACCCCATTTTTCACTTCCAAGGCCAGGGGACAAGTCCAAGTGAATTTCTTTTGAGTTGTAATTTTTCATGGTTTCTCCTTTTTCTAGAACCACATTCTCTCTTATTTTTCATTTCACTTTTCTCCGTTCTTCCTTTCCTTTCTAAACTTCGCTAATGGCTTCCTCCTCTTCCCCATGGTTAGACCGAACTTATCTCTCCTTCACTATAAAATACCTCAAAACTACTCAAAAACTCCTCTCCTACACTTATATAGCTCACGCCATGTCTCTCTTCCCCTTCTTGCCATGACCAAACCCTCATTTGCTTAAAACATCACCTTTCCACTTTAAAACAATTTATACACTTCATTCTTTTAAGTAACACACCATGCATCTCATAAAAATCCAACCTTTAGCACTTAAAACCTCAAAAAGATACTTCCTTCTCAATTTCTTTTCAAGTTAGTAAGCATCAAAAAAATTAATTGAAACCTTGAGTGGACAATAGTTCGTGACGCTGGAAGGCTGTCAAATAAGTTATATAGCTTTAAAAACGACAGAGTGGACCTTTTGATGGGAACACTAACTTTTGTTAATAAGTAAAGTGAGAAAAATTACACCTTTTTGTGTTAAAGTAGTGTATGTTTGCTTATATATGTTCTTGGGTTTGTTTTGATGATGAATGCATTTGATAATGGGTTGTTAGTTATGTGGATTATGGGATGATATTGGTTTGGTTTGATGCGATAATAAGTGTTAAAGATGTAAACACTTAGGTTAAAGGAGTAAAAATGTCATTTATAAGTGTTATGGAGGTAAACTCTTATGTTTGTAAGATTAGAATGTCACCTTTAAGTGTTAAAGATGTGAACACTTATGTAAAAGAGGTTGAAATGTGACCTTTAGGCATTAGTGATGTAAAGACTTGAGTTAATGAGACTCTATCTTGACTTTATGGTTACTGGATGTGGATTATGTTAACGATAAAGTTAGTAAGCTAATTACTTAAGTGGTATAGTAATTAAAAAGGATACCTTAAGGGTTATGAAGTTAAAAACCATAACATAAGTGATTAGTATTTGGTTTGGATAATTAGAAAGGTCTAAAATGTTAACTTCTTACTGATGAAGTAATTGGAAATATTTATTTAATAATAAAGTAAATGGAAATTCAATGAATAGTAACATTGGTAAATGTTGATGTGACACTTGATTTATAACTCGGTATGATGTGTGTTGACATTTGTTTGATTTGATTTGTTAATAATAGAAATAAAGTATTAATAATAATTAATACTTTAGGTAAAGTGGTTTGAAATGGTGATTAAGTGTTAATGACCTTAACACTTATGTTGATGATGCAATTATGTGATAATTGATGGTTAATGGTCGTTAACGATTGTTATTGGATGCTATGATGAATAGTAATTGGGTTATTGGGTATGTTATTAGGTTGCAGACTTTAAGTGTATTAACGCTTATATTAAATAATACCCAATTAAGAATTAAGTGTTAATATTAGTAACACTTAGTGAATGACACATATGTATAAATACATAAATATGATGAAGTCTGTTCCGAAAAATACCAGATGTTCTAGGATGATAGAGAGGATAGTGTCTGGGTTTGGGTTTGGAAATATAGTTTCCTACTCTCCCATGCTATCCTTTACTGATCTGGCGGAAGGGATGGTTAAATTGAAATTAATTTGAATTTTAAAGTGATTCAAATTTAGGATTTAATTTGGAGTTTAATTGAATATTTTATATATAACATATTAAGGAAAAAAAATAAAAGTTTAAATTTTAAATCCGAAATAATTTGGAAACATAGTTTAAGTATTTATGAACAGTTTTCGTAAAAATAAGAATTTGATTTGAACTAGTTTTAAATAAATAAAGGCATGTTTTCCAATTTGAACTGAAAATGAATAGTAATTTAAATAAAACGAAGTTTGGTTCGGGTGTCTAGAAAATGTCTTAACAAGATTTTATTTTCCAATCTATCTTATTTATTTGTATAATGGACTTACGGAAAATTTGGACTTCAAATAAAACGTTTGGGAAAATACTATTGTTTTAGTGATTTAAGTAATATAATAATGGAATATTTGTTTTTTCAGATAATTAATTGAAATATAGTTTCCAAAACTAATTGTATATGTTTTATATAATCAATAAATTATTTTGGAAGTAATTCAATTTAATTTTATTGTAAATCATAATTTGGTCTGAATAAGGCTAATCGCATAGGGATAGTTTGCGAAGTTCGACCATTAACTTTAAATCAACGTACCGGGAGATCTGAGCATCAGATTTTCCCAAAATGAAAAATGTTGGGTTCAAAATGAAAAGAGTTTTCAAATGAAAAGGAAAGTTTTTAGATCCAACAATTAAATTTTAAAATAAATCCAAACCAAATTTGAATAAAAATCACGCTAGTGTAGTTCGGGACCCGAAATGAGTCATCTTTCAATTATTAAAAATAATGGAAACCATGTTAAATCATAATAAATGATTTAAAATTAATTGGGATTTAATATATAAAGTCTTTGAATGATATAAAGCTATTTTTGTAGTTTTTGTGTAAATTCGATTATGGGTTTGTTGTGAATAGTGTCTTGTATAACGTTATTCTTTAACCAAACTATAATTAAGAAGAAAAAGTAATGACCAATCTTTTAATTAAGATTAATGAAGTTCTCCAAAGTTAAGTTTTCCAATTAATGAATTGAATTGGAATTGAAACGAAATCGATTTAGCGATAATCGAAATGGGTCTCCATGGATAAAGTCCTTTCCTATTTAAGGAATTTAAAAGGCTTTGCCGTTATTCTGTTTATAGTATTAGTCCGATACGGGAATTTATATCGATAGTGAGCTGGTATGATTTCTACAAAGATTCCATTGCAAATGGAAATATGATTTTGTGTTTGTTGGGACTAATGTATTTAATAGCATTGTTTTGACCCATATAAACAAAAGAATGATTTTGTAGAACTAAGTTAGAGTTTTAATAAATATTTTACTAAAGATATTGAATGAATGAAATGAAAAAGGGATTGATGAAGGTAATTAAACTTACCAGAATCAATATAGATACAGATTAGGGTTGAGGAAGAACTAGTCGCATTTTATCCTAGGTAGAAATTTCCCTAGACCGATAGAGCAGGAATGGTGTCTTCCTCTATGTTCCATTAAGTGGATGAGAATGAGATTTTGATTTAAGTAATTACCTTTGTGTTTAGGTTTAATTGAAATCAAAGAATAATCCAAAACAGAATGAAATTATGATATCCCTGTTTATTCTCCATAAATTTTAAAGATACGCTAGTTACTCAGAAAGATCGAGTTTCAACCCATTCTGGATAACTATATGACGAACAATTGAAGATATTGTAGACGGTTGTTGAAGAACAGAGAACTTCACATCTGACGGATGCTCATTGATGCCTTGGGCGGATCCTCTATTATGAGGTTATATTGTGACAAGTTATTCGGTCGTACTTGAAGTGATTCGGATTTGCAAGGGCCTTTCTCCATTTGTTGGACATGGAATAAGGTGCCTTCAGTTTCGTTTAGACCCAGAACGAACTTGTAAATGGATGTGTATCTGACGTGATATTTTACGACATAACCAATTGGTTTCTATTGATGTTATATTAGTTAGTGGTAGAGAATTTATTCTCCTAGCTTAACACTTTCCTCTGAGACGTATATACTCAGAGGGTAATATATTAATAGACACCAATTATATGTTGTGAATTGACATTGTGATTTGCTAAGTGATAAGTTATTGATAATCAAGGCATGGCTTGGTTAAGTGTAGCGTTATGTATTGAGACTTTAACAAGCCTCACATCTCGGAAATGACCGAAGCATGAAAGGATGCAGCAAGATTATGGGGTTCTTGACCCTTAGGAGATGACCATTTTCTTCTAGATTTTTGAAGCAACACTATGGTATGGAGCCCAGATGTTTTGCTATGTCGCTATTATGAGGTTGAGCTATGGTATGGAGACATGGCACTCTATTATTGTGGTTTTGTTGGAAATTCGGGTATCGGTAGAGAAAGGTCGGTAACAACCAAGAAATGGTATACTCATGTTGCATGGATTGGATAGCACCGATGGTCTTGTGTTGGCAGAGAAGAATTTACTTCTCAGAATGTCCTTCTAGAGGCATACTCATTCGGTTAGGAAGTTCCTTATCCTTTTTCATTTGTTGGAAACTGAAACTTATCAGCTACTTGCCCATACAATTTTCTATTGTAGATCCTACGTAAAACAGCAGGGGCTAAGTATAATAGTATGGTACCTATGCTTGCTAAGATTGATACATTTATTTGCGAAAGTAATTTTCACACAATGCATTACAATAATAATAAAAGAGGATTTTTCACGTATCAATCATATTTTTTCTATTATAAGGGAAATGTCACCCAAATATGTGTTTGCATTGTGTGTGTAGCAGGAGATCTTATGGTAATTTCGTTTTCCAAAAGGCTTTGCAAGTTTTATGGACTGGCATTCATAAGAGGAAACCCATTCTATGTTATACAGTGTGTTCTTATGATTTCCTTACTTTAAAATGATTTTTATTTTTTTTTAGTTCTCACACTATTTCCATGACTGATTCAAAGTTTATTGTTTCCTACCTAAACTCTTGGTGCTCATAATTTCCACACAGGTAGCTTGGTAGTTTTGGTTTTGCAGATTCAGCCTTGGATTCATTTTTAGAGCATGATTGTGGATTATGGCTGGAGCTATACTCTGGATCATTTCTTAGTCTTTCGCTGAGTGTTTTATATTTCCGCTATGTATGTATTTTTAGCATACTCCAATATTTGTTGTACTCTGATGTATTCTTGTACTCTGATGTAATATTGTGATGATATTAATGAAAAAGTTTTTTTTCTGTGCTAATGTGTAAGTACCCCGACAATCCACCTTTGAGAATGGTTTAGGTCGGTTTAATTATCGGGTTATATGAAAATAGAAGAAAGATTGCAGATATCGAATCACAGATCTCTAAATTTGAATGACTTGATAGCTGAAGAAAAAAACTTGATCTAGTTTGGACAGAGGCAACATCTAGTTATCCTTTGTTTTAGAATGAATAAAACTCTGAGAGTAGTGTCTTATTTATAGCCTAGGGTCACAAATATAGTCATAAAATAAGTCCACGTACACATAAATGAGTCTAGTTTGAATCTGGGGGGTGTCGACATGGGTGTCCACACCCCCTTATGGTGTCGACCTATGGGTCGACACCCCTAGGGTGTGTCAACCCCCAATGGGTCTGATTCCCTCCCAGATCTCCAGCCTTTGAATTATAACAGATTTTTGAATTCTGAGCTTATTATATATATATAACTAGCTTATATATATACAAACTTCAATCCTTAATATCTTCTTCATATTGTGTCCATTTTACACAAACTAGTTGTCTATTTTGACCAGAATTCCAAGACAAATGCATTGGCGCAGTCCATTTCACTTACTTATGAATATTTAATTAAGTATTATGTAATTTATCATCTTTAATGTTGTTAAAATTACAGGGTGTTACATTCTCCCCTACTCAAAGGATTTCGTCCCGGAAATCTCTAAGTTAAGAAGAATGTATATCCTAACATCCATCACCCGTCTACTCATCCACTAATCACAGGCATCCATTGCCCTTAAAGGCTTTTAATGCTTATATGAACACATGCAAGGGTGTGCGTATACATCCCAATACTAATGCGAAAGATCAGATGGTCTACTGATTCAGTTGACCTCCTTAATGCAATGTAAGTTAGTGCCATGAATCCAACAAGTATGCAAATAATCCTACTATAACATGTAAGTTCTATTTGTGTGCACAATCATCCATCCAAATGCAATATCCGTATGATGATACACCCACTTTCATCCATTTAAAGAAAAAATATATGCATATGCATCCATATGCAGTATGAGAGTGATTGAGCCAATCTAGTGCCTAATGTGTGTCTATGCATCCACAAGCAAACACTTGCATCCACATGTGTCCATCAAACATAACATGTCTCAAACACATGCTTACATCCATGGGTTCCCTACTTAAAGGTTGAAGATTCGATTAATAGGATTTACTTAAATGATAGAAACAAGCATAAACAAAAGATTTGGATAGGAAAAAGGAAAGGGTACGCAGCATGAATCTTGTCTTCGGTCTCCCAAGTTGCATCCTTTGGGTTATCTCTCCACTGAACTTTCATCAACTTGACTTCTCAGTTGCATAACTTCTTGACTTCTTGGTCCAAGAATATTGGTAGGAGCTCGTCTAAGTATCGCCTCTCATTCCATCTCTACTTCCTCCAATGTACTCGGCTCTACTACTTCTGTGGTATCATGCAAGCACTTCCGAAAATGTGAAACGTGGAAATCATCATGAATAACGGATAGTCTTCATAGTAGCTTTATACTCTAGGCCATTTGGCCAATCCTCTTTGTTATCGGAAATGGCCCTACAAACCTTATTGCCAATTCCCCAACAGATCCCAAGCAGACCACATTCTTCAAAGGTGACACCTTAATGAAAACCATGTCTCCCGCCTCAGACTCAATGTCATTCCTTTTCATGTTTGCATATTACTTTTGCCTATCCTGAGCTATCTTCATTCACCGTCTAATGAGGTCAATCTTTTCGGATGTTTCTCGAGCCATATTTGGTCCAAGTAGAAGTCTTTCTGTAGACTCCCACCAACAAGTCGATGATCTAAAGGGTCGTCCGTACAATGCTTCTAAGGGTGCCATGCCAATGCTAGCTTGATAATCGCTGTTGTAGGCAAACTCTACTAAAGGAAGGTGCCCATCCCAAGTTCCTTCGAAGTCTAAAATACACAGTCTTAAAAGATCTTCAAGAACTCTATTCACCCCTTCCGTCTGTTCATAGGTCTGAGGTTATAAGCGATGCTCAAACACAACCGTGTACCTAATGCTTCTTGCAAGCTCCTCCGTAATTCACTAGTGAAATTGGAGTCACGATCACTTACGATACTGGAAGGTACTCCATGAAGGCCGACTATCTCACGAATGTAAACTGCTACCAACCATGCTGTCGTCCTCTTACTCTTAACTGGGATGAAATGAGCGCTCTTAGTAAGCCTGTCTACTACAACCCAAATAATGGTGTTGCCCTTCCTTAATCTAGGCAAACCCTCGGTGAAATCCATAGAGATACTCTCCCACTTCCACTGCGGACCCTCCAAAGGATGGAGTAAACCACCGTGCTTCTTTTGCTTAGCCTTGACATTCTGGCAAATCAAACATTGAGAGACATTCTTTGCCACATCTTTCTTCATCCCAGCCCTAAAGAAAATTCTCTTCATGTCTCTATACATCTTGTCACCACCTGGATGAATAGTCATCTTAGAATGATGGGCTTCTTCTAGGGCTGTCTTTAACAAACTCCCAATTGGGGGAACATAAAGCCTTCCATCTCGTCGCAACCACCATCTATTGACTATGGAATATCTTCTGAGGTGACTAGAAGTCTCCCCTTTACTGAGCCTATCCAAGATGTCTGAAATCTGTGGATCCTTCCGCTGTGAAGCTCCTATCTAATTTATAAAAGTAGGTCGCACCTCTAGTGATACAAATAAGCCAGGAAAAAACTCAGTGGAGGGTCTAAATTCAAAAGTCGATATGAAATCCAAGCTTTTCTTTTCCACTCCACAAACAGAGGACTTGAGGCCATCATCTGCCTATTCAATGCATCTGCCACCACATTACCCTTGCCAGGGGTATAAGCAATCTCGAAGTCATAAGATGCTTGGAACTCCATCGACCTTTGTTGCCTTAAATTAAGATCCTTTCACGGGAACAAGTACTTCAAAGATTTATGATTGGTGTACAACTCAAACTTTTCTCCAAGCAAATAATGACACCATATCTTAAGCACGAATACTTTGCCAGCTAATTCCAAGTCGTGGGTAGTATAGTTATTCTCATGGACTCTGAGCTGTCTACCTCCATAACATACTACCCTTCCCTCCTGCATTAGGACTGCACCAAGCCCTATACCACATGCACAAATGTATACTGTAAGTACTTTGTTCCCATCGGGGAAGGTCAAGACAGGGGTTGTTGTCAGATCCCTCTTCAATCATTGGAAAGCAACATCACAATATATATCCCATGAAAACGTCAAATTCATCTTTGTCAGCCTGGTGAGTGGGGCCGATATCTTTGTGAAGTCCTTAATGAACTCCCTATAATGGCCTGTCAATCTAAGAAAACTTCTCACCTCTGTTACATTCTTTGGGATCTACCAATCTTGAACTGCAACTACCTTTGCGGGATCTACTGCTATCCCATCTTTAGAAACCACATGCCCTAGAAATATCATCTCTTTCCTCCGAAAATGACATTTGGAGAACTTTGCCTTAAGCTGGTGCGCCCAAAGAGTTTTCAAGACTTCTCTCAAATGGTTGGCATGCTCTTCTTCACTCTTCGAGAAGATCAAGATACCATCAACAAAGACCATGATGAGCTTATTTAGAAACTCCCAAAAACCCCTACTCATCAGATCAACAAAATAGGCGGGTGCATTCGCCAACCCAAAAGGCATAATGAGCCATTCAAAGAAACCATATGGATTCCTAAAAGTGGTCATGTCTATACTGTCTTCAGCCACCCTCAATGGTGAACCCCCTGTGGCCAAGTCTAATAGAGAGAAAACTGAAGCACCAACAAGCTGGTCAAATAGATCATCTATCCTTGGGAGTGAGTGCCTATTATTTTTATTGAGTTTATTCTACTCCCTATAGTCCACACGTAAGTGAAGCGAACCATCCGCCATAGTTGTGAATACCACCGGAGCACCCCCATTCAGATATGGTTCGCCTAATAAACCCTTTCTCAAGTAGCTCACCTATTTGCTTGCTAAGCTCCCTCCTTTCTCTTCGAGCCATATGGTGCATAGCAATTCAACTGGCTTTCATTATCTACCAAGTATATATGAAAATTGATCTCACACCTCGGTGGTAATCCCCGAGCCTCATAAAAAACATCAGAATACTCACGGACTACTGTTATAGATTGCAGATCATCAATAGATGCATTATGTGACTCTAGGAAACTAAGCATGACAGACCCCTTAGGGTCACAAGAAATCTCGAGGGTCCTCCCTTAGTAAGTCAAAAGTCTAATGACCCTCCTCTCACAATCCAGAATGGCACCATACATGGCTAGCCAATCCATTCCTAGAATCAAACCATAGCCCATAAAACTGAGCATATATGCATCACATTCAAATTCTACGCCTAACATGGATATTCTCTCAAACCTCAAAAAATCATGGACAAATGAGTCGTACCACCGATGGGGTTTGATACAACAATGGGATCCACTACCATACTAGTATTAAGGTGTAGAGATTCAACCACAGAATTAGATATAAAAGAGTGTGAAGCGCCAGAATCAAAAACAGTTCTAACTGGATGATTGGAAGAGAAATCTAACCTTCAAGCAAAACTTTCCTACCTCGATCTAGAGTACTAGTCACAGAAGCATGTATCTGCCCTCTAGAAGTTCCTGCCCTTTGACCTTGACCTTGCTTGTTCGGGCACTCCTTAGAAAAATGTCCGACCTCTAAACATTTGATGCAAGCATTCTTCCTTCTTTTGCAATCCTTGATCAAATGAACCTCATGTCCATAGTTGCGACATTTCCTCTCATCCTTAGCCTTATCGTTCTTTCCGCCCTTCTTTTGTTGTTGCCGTTGTTGTCCCTTCTTGGGCCAAACTTTCTTGTTTTGTGTTTCTTCTACCTCAACATCTTTCTTTTTAGCTTTATCTTCCTCATGCGTCAATGCCATATCAACGAGCCTTTTAAAAGTTGTTCCCATTGGAATATGAGACATAGCTAACCCATGGAGGGGTTCGTTCAGTCGTTTAGCAAACCGCAAAGCTTTCTTATGTGGAGTATCCACTAGTTCCTACCCAAATCTTTCCAGTTGACTAAACTTGTTAACGTACTCTTTGACAGTCATGCCTCCTTGCTTGAGTGCAAGAAAACTTTCCATTTGCATGCTTCTCTCAGCTTTAGAAAGAAACTTCATTTCGAACCTCTAGCGAAAATCATCCCAAGTCTGCATTAGAGCCTTGCTTGCATCACTTCCCACCAGAATGAAGCCTCATTTTCAGCAGCCAAGCGGCTAACTAAATCTTCCTATAATCGTCTACTTCGAAAATTCCAAACAAATCCTCCGTCTCTTTAAGTCAATTCCTTGCCTTTACGAAAGTTTTGGTTCCTCGGAATGTCTTTCCACCCATAGCACAGAAATTTTGCAGATCTTAGAGAAGTTATCTACTCGCGGAGGAGGAGGATGAGGAACAGCGGCTGCATCTAGGGGAGGAACGTCTACTTGACCATCAGCAGGCGTCGTGGCCTCTAGATACCGACGAAACCATCCTGGTATTGTAACGCCCTCAGGAATATTTGGTTCCCCAGACATGCTGAAAAGAAAAGGAAAATGGATTCAAAAAGAGAATCGAAAGATGTTACATATGGCTTTGGGGAGTATATTTTTCAAAACAGACTTTCTTTTGAAAATGCTTTCTTTTAAACCTTTTAGAAAATAATTTTCTAAATCTTTTATCTGATCTAGTAACCTTCAGCTCTGATATCAAGTGTGACACCCAACGTCTATTAATGTCACTCATTAAGAGAATGCATTAAGTTTTGTGAAGCGTTATAGGTAAACAGAAACAGAAAAATTACAAGATAGATATAAAATAGCGGCGGAATTTAAAACTTTTATTTAGCAGAAAACATTGTGGTTCAAAGCACGGTTACATCATATGTTTGAAATACATAAAACCCAGTACATCATTAAAACATCTGTCTTACACTTAAAACATTAGAGTACAATAATACAAGAAGCATAATCCCCAAGACATAGCTATTACTACCAAAATTAACATTGAAGTAGGCTGGCAGTGAAGGGTGTCAGAACACCGAAAGCTTGCAGGTGGCTCAATAGAAATTGGGCCAAATACTAAGAAGGGCAAGAGAAAGAAGGGATAATATGAAAAGACGCATCAACCGAAACCCTCTCCCTCACTCTAAGGGAAGAGATCATAAGGTACTATGAGATGTAACCGACTCTCCACCAGGGTCAATCCAACCAGATCCTTCCGACAGTATCGGCTCGACGAAAAACTTCGTGTAAGGAGCCACCCTAATCTAAAACTAAGTAAGGTAGAGGCAATAAATCGGATGGATAAAGCCCAAAGGAATCTTCAATAATGACCCGCCCAAATGCCGATACACCTGAAGACGAAAGCATCAAAGGCACTAAATCGAAAGAACGCCAAGGCCACCCTGAACCAACTTTCGGAGCATCTACTACATGAATACCGAAAGGCCACATCCACGAATAAATAAGAGTGACACTAGAAACCATCCTCCAAGAATACAGGCTACCACAAAGGCCCTACTGGAGGGCTAGCCGAGACCCGAGCAGGATACAGTCTACCCGTATAGGCTACCTAATACCGAAACCTATAGTGGTTTCGACCCGGCAGCTATCAAAATATACCACGAGGGCAAGCCCTAAGTATTCACGATAAATCCAAAAGCCTACATCCGAAAGCCCATGTCAATAAGCCTATATTCAGGAGATGCTTTCAATAATTCAAGTATCATTTAAGGATCATAAACGAATACACCAAAGGCAACCGAAGGTCAAGCACTCAAAACCAAGAATAAAACGACTGACAAAGACCCATACAAGCCCAATAGCCCACCAACGGAAAGGGCCCTGAACCACTATAAATATGACCCCAGAAGTCACATTTAGGGGATCGATCTTTATTCCTTAATACTTGTTCTCTCAAAAAATAACTTAAAAAATAAGATCAATGGAGGGGTCCTCCCTATAACATTCGTGTACTCCCAGCAAAAGTTAGATGGAAAGGGATCTTCTTATATGAAAATTGTTCTGTAAGTGTGTATTATTATTTCTCTAATCGTAGTAGTTGCAGTTTTCTATTCATCCTTCAGATAAGCATGGATCCCTATTTCAATATGTCCTAGTATAGGGAGATGAGCTTTATCTCTTGGGTTTAGGTTCATCTTGGTAACCCCTAAGCGATCATATCCTCCCATACTTCAGTATCTGGAGAAGAATTCCAGTGAAAATAGCCAAATCCCCATTTCCTCTTTTAAATCTGTCCCAATTGACCCGTCTTCGGGGTTGACGAAAAATATCGTTAACATTTTGGCGCAAGAATGAGGGCCTAGACCTTCGGCCTTGTGATTAACAGCCACATATCCACCTGTGTTGTTTCATCCCAAATCGGACTAGCTTTGAAGAAGCAAAGTTATGAGTAAGAAACCCAAACGAAGGTTTTCAGGATCTCGAGCGGATAAGTCAAGAACCACAAGCCATAGGGTAATGGAGGAGTTAGAGTTAAGAGCAGAAGCCTTGCTGGTAGTAAAGAGAAAGAGGAAAATGGAACTGCATGCTTACGATATTGGGAATAGTAGCTCTTCCCACATAGGACAAATTGTGGAGTTCCTACCAAGTGGATCTACATCAGAGGACACTAACGTTTATTTCCACTTAATAGATGATTTCTATGGGCAAGTTAAGGGAACGACACTCAAGCGAGAAATGATGGATGATTTCAACCGCTTTGCCAACAAATGGTCTAAGGAAATGTCAACTCGGTTCTAGTATGTTCCGAAAAGAAAGGAGAAAATATAGACACCACAACTGGGATGAGTCGTAGGAAGATTATACCCCGATAGCAAAATGAAGAGTGTACGCAAAAGATACCCAAGGAATGCTACCTCACTACTTCAATGGAGAATGTTTACTTCCTAACAAAACACAAACTCGACTATCATACGTCCACGAAGAGGAAGCCTAAATACGAAAGAAAGACAGGAGGGCCGTACTTCCATTACCATTTGATGAATGGACACGAGAATAATCACTGTAGAACGCTCGGGGAATCATCGTTAGATTCGTTAACTAAGGTCGATTATAAGAGTTTATCGAAAAATTAAGATGAATTCGAGAAAATCCTCAGAAAAAGGGTTAATAAGTGTATGCTAGGGTACGGAGAACTCATCTCTGGAAATTTAAAAGGAAAACCCAAAAGAGGTCCAACTACAAATGGATTAAATCCCTCATCATCGCCTAATTGGCCGGGGCGAGGCATCCCCCAGAGGGGGATGGTGTCTTAGTCTTTCTCCACGCCGGAACCAAAGGGGTCAGGGTTAAAGCATTTAAAGCGTAAGTCGCCGTTTCACACCAGAAATGGTCATAGCGGTGGATCTAAAATTAGCATGCTATGCCTCTGCTCATAGAAGAGTATGCACTACCTCTGCTAGAACTAAGCACGCCCTACCTCTGCTCGCAAAAGAGCACGTCCTACCTCTTCGTATGTCCTGCGTTACCCGTAGAAGGGAATGCAAACCCCTATAATCGCCAATGATGGTCAGAATAGGGCACCCCTCGGAAGGGGTGGTGTATAAGCCTCTATCAGAACCTACAATAGGCCGTATAGAGCGTCAAAAGAGTAAACATTAGTTCTGTGTCTACAAAGGCCCCATCTAAGTTTCTAAGACTTTGTCATCGCCTACAATGGTCAGGATAAGGCGCCTCCTGGAGGGAGGGCGGGTAAGTCCTTGGACCCTGCTTGTGGATAAGCTGGCCAAATGCATATGCCCAAAGAGTGGCCAATAAAGCACGTACATCCTCTTCTTTGACATCGAAATCCCAAGAAAAGGATCGAGAAGCGCGCACAACCTTTGCTTCACCAACTGAATCCCAAAAGCGATACCGAAGTAACAAATACCGGAGAGGGTTCCAGTCTTCTATGTTAATACCCGAATCTGGGCCGATTCAGCGCTTTACCAATACCGGAGGGGGTTCCGGTCTTCTACGTATTAACACCCGAATCTGGGTCCATTCAGCTCCTCACAAAAACTGGAAGGGGTTTCGATCATATACATATTAATACCCGAATCAGGGTTCATTCAGCTCCTCATAGAAACTGGAAGGGGTTTCGGTCATATACATATTAATACCCAAATCTGGGTCCATTCAGCTCTTCATAAAATACCGAAAGACTGTCATTCTACATATTAATTCCCGAATCTAGGTTGAATCTATTTCTCAACAAAGTCCCAAAGCAAGTCGACGGTCCTACATGCCAAAACCTGGAATAATCCTGAAGGAAATCACCGTCGGATGTGGAATCGCTAAGGTGACACCAAACCTAAGAAGGATCCAACTCCTGGCCCAAACGAAAAGGAATCGCTTGTCCCTTTCGGAAATCCAAGTGGTGGATCGATGTTTTCCCCAAGGGTGGGCACATAAACCTCTCAGCGAAGTATCTTTAACTTATATGTCTGTTAGTTGTTTTCCTTTTCAATATATCAGTCCCTTACGCAAATTTTTAAAACGACATCATATCATAACACTAGTTAAAAGAGCAATTGGGAAGAAGATTACAAACATTTCTAATAATGCCCTTTGACTGACTATCCCTTTTATTTGTTCTAAGCGATTTTTCATTAAGAATATTTCAAGGATAACTGTTTCATGAAGAAATTTCTTTATCGACACATAGCACCAATAGATTTCCATTCACTACAACACCCTTGGGACACAATAATATTGTTTCTAAGATGAGCAATACGAAAAAAATCGTGTGGCACACTGACAGTTCCAACGGAGAT
Organism: Allium sativum; assembly: GCA_030737875.1. NCBI lineage: Eukaryota > Viridiplantae > Streptophyta > Magnoliopsida > Asparagales > Amaryllidaceae > Allium > Allium sativum. Next base: position 347,498,086 of record CM060918.1, read on the forward strand.
CGGGATGCAAACTGTTACACAGACACAGTCATTATTCTAAGAAATTAAACCTCCACAGCCCAAACATGCAGTAAAAATCCATTTCGGATAAGGGTTTTGCAAAGAAAATTCCAAAGAAGCGCAGTACTCTTTAGCTTTCTTCAACCCATCCTCTAACTTATCGATTTGTTGTTATAATCTACCAACCACCGCATCTGATCTCCCGGAGGATCTTGTTGTTAACTTATGTTGTAAATTGTGAATAGCTTCGTTTTTTTCTTTCAATTGCTTTTCCAAATAGGAAACTTGTTCCTTGAAGTTTGTGATTGTCACCTTCTGGAGGTAATATATCTTTTCGTATCCTGATAAGGGAGCATCGCTAAAAATATCTCTACAACCAACGGCGTCCGGACTTTCCTCCTCAAATTGCGAGGAGTGGGTCTGGAATGAATCCTCCTAGCCATAGACAAGATGAAACATCATAATACAAAAATTGCAAACATCAAGTGTATGTTAACTATATCATACTTTCAAGAGAAAAAACAATCACGTAACATTTATCGGTTCATGCAAATTATAAATACCACATTCACACAAGTACATTATCACGACACCATACACTATTGAGAATCACAAAATCAACACAATTCCCAAAAAGACCACAAGAGAATGTATGCTGAGTACAAAAACATTCGAAATCCTTTGCTAGAATCATTTGCGTTGAACCAAGCTCTTCGAGTTTTGTTTCCCTTAAATTTCTAAAATGCAGAATCTAAAACATAACTGCAGCTCAAGTCTTCGAAGAAATAGAGGATTGTTGTAATATGAGAAACCTAATTATTAATGAAACTCAAGGGAAAGGAAGACACCTTGACAGAGAAAGCCATACCTATGTGACATCAACATCAGACCGGTAGAGGGTCCCCGTCTTCCTAGAATCTAAAGAACCGTTGTCCTTAGAGGGCAGCACCTATGAGGGGTAAGTAGATTTTCCAGCACCTTTCCCGAATCCATCTGGTTGACCCACATGACCTTCCATCTCTCCATCCGCTTTGTTTTCTTCCTCCCTTTGTCCTCATAATCTTCAATATATTCATCAAACAACAATGATGAGGGATCTATATTGTTCATTGGGGGAACCTTATGCTCCCGTCTCACCTGCTCGGTCTTCTCTAAGACTCTGTCTCGAATACAGGGATCAATTAAAGTAAAGTTAAATTCCGAAAGTCTTTCATAGTTATCTGAAAAGGCAAGGATGAGGGCATCTTCATAATACTCTGTAGCAATATTGTTGAGGTAGACATTCAAGAATTTTGAAATTCTATCGTTGGCTTTGTAAATAGTTCTCTTCACACTGGAAAGCCGAGTATTCATCTTATCAATCTCGGTAGCATGATCAATCCCCAGTTCTGTTTTCTGTGCCTTAAGGTCCTCGGCCTGCTTCGTCAGCTCCTCGTTAGCCTTCCTCATCTCCTATAATGAGGCTTCCAACTTCTCGCATTCATGATCCCTCTCTGTCTTATCCCAGTGCAAAGCATTCACTTTATCCGACAGTACCTTATTCTCTTCCCTTAAAGTACTAGCCTCAGTTGCTGAAGTGGAAAACGGTAAACATACCAAGTTTCCATTGTCTAAAGAAGAGGGATACGCTAAAGATGAAAAAACGATATGTATATATATATAATAATAGGAAAAGAGATATAAGGGTGTATGTGTGTATAATACCAAAAGGAAATCCCTGATTTGTTGTCTGAAGAAATCTTCCGAGTCCAAGGTGGAAAAAGTTGAGGTAGCACCCGCTACTTCAGGAGAAAAAAGAGCCAGTTCCATAAGCTTATCAAAAGCCAAAGCCGGCTAAGGGTACGAAATGTGAAACAAGCATGGAGTAAGACGGTACTAGAAAATCAAGCCTTCCCCCATCTATTTCATGAATAACATCGAAAGGTGCAGGGTCCCTCGTGGATTTACCTTTCCGGGAGACTTTCGGGTAAGCATCAATGTCTGTCATATGCTCGACAGATATTACAGAAGGATCAAAAGTTCGCCTTGTTCTTGGAATAATGGAAGTATCTCTTGAGAAGCTATCCGGCTCGTCACACCTAGGTTTCTTCGATGAGGGGTCAATGACGGGCTAAGCTAGCCTTTTCATGGCCTGGGCACTGGCCCGACTATAAGCAACAATGATAGTTGCATCCCGAGAAGCTAAAGATCCTTAGCAAAGGGAAAGATGAATTAGAAAATGCAGCAACCTGAAAACGAGAAAAAGAATGGCAGAGGTTGCGGAGACAAATGAAAGGTTCTCGTCTAAAGCACCTGGGTGGAGGGGAGATCCAGCATTAAACACATCATAACCTGACAATAATCCTTTCAGACTAGGGAATTGGATGGGGTTTTCCCCAATATCTTTTGTCCAAGAGGAGGCAAACCATACTCGCAAAGTCTGTGACAGTAAAAAAAAATGATTTTCACATATGCTTTGTCAGTGCATTGAAGATGGCATTGAACACTTAAGCCTCCTCCGGTGTCAAAATCACATATTTGGAGGGAGGTTCAGTGACAAAGGGAAAGTTCAAAACAAAACAAAACAAAAAAACAACTACCGGGTGTCCATTTTCGAAAAGCAAGAAAACCCACCTTCGTCAATAAATTGTCCTAATATGCTGGGTAGACATTAGACAAGGAAATATTGGTCCTCCCACAACCTAGTTTTGTTAATAACATTAGTGATCAGCCTCTTGACTGGGTTGGCCCTCTAGATCGACGATTATGAGGTCTTGGAGAACATGATAATGTAACGGATGAGATTGGGACTTAAAGAACTTTGACCTGAAGCAAGCGCCAGAGCCTCCAAGCACAAAAGGGTCGTATAAGTGTTAGGCGAAAGTTGAATAGAAGCAAATTCCAGATCCACCAAAAGCTTATGTAGAAGGGGGGAAAGGGAGAAAACCCCTATGCCAAATATGAATAGCCGAATACGCGAAGAACCCTCCAAGAGGATTCTTGAGGAAGTCTGGAGAAGCCGCAATCATGGCATCCACGCCCACTATGCCAAAATTATCCAATATGGCGTCCAAAGACTGTTGGGATACAATCAAGGATGGCTTTTGCGCAAATGCCTTCTTGGGACGGGAAACCTTGGAGTCCTTGACCTTCTCCTTAGCAGGGCTTTTATGAGACATGGTTATTCTAAGTAACATCATCCGTAACAATGATATTAGTATGCATACCTCTTACACAAATTCACATATCACTAGCATTATCAAACATTATTGAGCACCATTATGCCTCGATTAACAAAGGCCAGGTATGCAGAAACCTAAATCAGACTCAAGTAGGGGATACGAGGAAAACAACGTCTTTTATACCTTAACTAACATACGACTATGCCTAACATGAATGTCCTAAGGGCCTAAGCAAAACCGACATAATTAACGAAGGAGACAGTCCCAATAACATTTGAATCCTTTCAGCAGTGGCAGTAAGATTAACACCTGAACCTATCTTTATAAACAAGCATAGCCTTAGCTAACCTTCATGTCAATTTTGATGCATAATTAGGATTGAGATATATATTAGAAGTAAAAATACACACCAGTAATCATGCTCGGGTCTTCAAGAAAGAGGAGGATTCCAGTGGTTTTTAGGAGAATAGTAACCTTGCCCAAGGATTTGATTTGCAGATGAAAGACGAGAACGATGAGGAAGAAAAGGTTTATGTTCAATTTCCAAGATCAATTTAGGCCACGCAAATAAAAGCCAATAAACGTTTGTAATTGAGGAAGACAAAAAGACTCTGACATGACACTTTGAAATATGCCAGGAGTTTGACTTGAAAAGTCGAAAGTGCCCCTTTACCAGAGGAGGGAGCAAATATTACTACCAAAATTAACATTGAAGCAAGCTGGCAGTGAAGGGGTGTCTGAAGACCAAAAATTGCAGGAGGATCAATAAAAAGTGGGGAAAAATACTAAGAAGGGTAAGAGCAAGAAGGGATAATCCGAAAATCTGCATCAACCGAAACCCTCTCCCTCCAAGGGAAGAGATCGTAAGGTACTATGGGATGTAACCAACAGGATCTCTCCGCCAGGGTCAATCCAACAAGATCCTTCCGACAGTATCGTCTCAATGAAAGATTTCGTGTAAGGAGCCACCCTAATCTGAAACCAAGTAAGCCAGAAGCAATAAACCCGACAGACAGCCTAAAGGAATCTTCAGTAATGACTTGCCCAAATGCCGATACACTTGAAGACGAAAGCATCGAAGAAACTAAACCGGAAGAACGCGAAGGCCACCCAGAACCAACTTTCGAAGCAACTATTGCATGAACACCGAAAGGCCACATTTACGAATAAATAAGAGTGACACAAGAACCACCCTCCAAGAATAAAGGCTACCACAAAATCCCTACTGGGCATCTTGCCGAGACATGAGCAGGATATAGGCTACATGTACTGGGCTAACTAGTACCGAAACCCGTAGTAGTTTCAACCTGAAAGCTATCAACATACACCATGAGTTCAAGCCCCTCTAAATATTCACGATAAAGCCAAATGCCTACCTCCGAAATCCCATGTCATCATGCCTATATTCAGGAGATGCTTTCAATAATTCAAGTATCATCTAAGGATCATAACCAAATACACCAAAGGCGGCCAAAGGTCAAGCACTAAAAACCAAGAATAAAACGACTGACAAAAATCCCTACAGGTCCAATAGCCCACCAACAGAAGGGGACATGAACCACTATAAATAAGACCCCAAAGGTCACATTTAGGGGGGTCAATCTTTCTTCCTTAATACTTGTACTCTCAAAAAATAACTTAGAAAATAAGATCTCTGGAGGGGTCCTCCCTATAGCATTCATGTACTCCCAACGAAAGTTTACTGGAAAGGGATCCTCTTTTATGAAAATTGTTTTGTAAGTGTGTATTATTATCTCCAATTGTAGTAGTTGCATTTTTTTATTCATCCTTCAAATAAGCATGAATCCCTATCTCAATTTGTCCTCGAATAAGGAGACAAGCTTCTCCTGAGTTTAGGTTCATCTTGGTAACCCCTAAGCGATCCTGTCCTCCTAGACTTTGGTATCCGGAGAAGCAATCCGGTGAAAATAGCCAAATCGCCCATTTCCTCTTTTAAATTCGTCCCAGTCGACCCATCTTCGGTGTTGACGAAAAATATCGTTAACAATAGCCATAGTAGAGAGATATGAAACCGAGACATACATCTAAAACAGCTCCAAGCAAGATGAAAGCAGAGTCCTGATCAAGCTTGAGTATTCCCTTCCCGAGAACCTGGGGGAGAAGAAGAGAAAGAAGAGGAAACAAAATAGGTCAAACATAAATTCCGGCTAGACCAGTTACTTTTAGCATATAAATAAGTAAAAGTGTCATGATAGACATATAAAGTGGATAAGATAGAGGTAACAACATATAAGGGAAGTTTGACAAGGTAAATAGGACGATTGGATAGAATAAATAGCGCTTCTCTAACACTTTCCTTTTTCTCTGCACCGATACTAGTATAACCAGAATGAGATGATCCCAACAACTATATGATGTTAGACTTAGGCATACTTCTAGTGAGAGGTTTAACCCCATACAATCAATAGGCGGCCCAAAATACCGGAGTACCCCTTAGGATAAAATGGGCTCCTAAACATATCGGAGTCTAGATGTACCCCAATTACTACCCCAACCAATCGGCTCCCTACTCAGTAGATACACTGTGCTGGTCCGACAGTAGGATGTATCACTTCCTAAAGTGGAAACCCTTCTTTTTTAGGATGTGTACAATCATATCTACAGGTGTCACAGTGTCTTAACTTCTTCTGCCGGACCCATGCACGCACATGACATCGTCGGTAAGCGCCGCCCACATCGTCCTCCATGTTTGGATCTCTTACAATCAGCCCAGTAAGCATGCCCCGACTCCGACCTAGTTCGGAGTACTCGTTTGATACCTATATATGGGTTACTGACTGAAACGGGTCCCATGCACAAGATGATACAAGCATCCCCTTACGCTTGCATCCCCATAAGGTTTTCCATAGGTTACGCCATACCAGAGTAAAAGATTGCATAACCCCATAGGTTAAGTTCGTGGGCCTATATATAAATATTACCCACAAACCCAATATTTACTTAACACACCCACAATTTCAAATAAGTTTACTTAACCCCTACTCAAGAACATGTTCATATAATCCATATGGATTCAACCAGGTTAAATATTTCAATTCATTACCATATTCTTTTATGGTTATACTATGCTAGACCTCCCACTTTAAGCCTACCACTTGTGGATGCTAGACATATAGGTCAGTTTCGGGCAGACTTCTTCCACAAGTCGGGCTTAATCTCGTGTCTTAGCACGTCTTGTGTTTATGCACTTAGACCCCTCACATTAGACTCACCACTTGTGGTTGCTGGATATGCTAGGTGGTTCTGGGAAGACTTCCACCACAAGTGTAATCTAACATCGTGTCTAAGCGCAGTTACAGTTTCTAATTACTGTAATTTTAGGCATTTCAATTATTAACCACTATGTCATTCTAGTTTTTCATGCCCCTTTCCCAAGCCTTGATCATATTGAGCTATATGCCCCAAATTAAGTTCTTTAATCACAATTCAAATTATGCCCCAATTTCATATTCATGTGCTTCATTCAAGTTATGCCAAATTTCCAATTACAAGTTATGCCCCAATTTTAACGTTTTCCCCTCGTTCCCAATTTAACGTGTTTGCATATTTCAGCAGCATGCCTAGGCTCGAAGGTAGCCTCGTATATAAAAATAAAAAGGGAAAAGATAGAGGGAAGAGGACAAGAATGATCATACTAACAAGATTTACATATAGTGGCATAAATAGTCGTAAACATAGTGACATAATGACAAGATAGCCATATAGGAACAGATCTGATGAACATGTGACAAAGGAACTGATTCAAACATAATAGGGACATCATAAGCAGGCATGAAAAGATCTAAATAATGGACTAGAAAAACAACTAATAACATATCTAACATGATAAATAGGTATAGGTTTAGATCTAGTTCATAGTCATGTCAGATAGAGGTGAGCAGTATTCGGTTCCCGAATTAACCGACCAAACCGGTTCATTTCGGTTGGTTCGATTCAGTTTCAAAACTAAATCGGTTTTTATTTGGTTTGTAGAATATATTTTTTGGTTATTTGCTTTAACCGAATTAACCAAACATGTAGTTTATTATCTAATCTTATGGCATTGTAGTACTTTAAATAATTAGTTTAGCTATATAATACAAACTCATTTGTTGCAAACAGATCAAATCTTATCATAAGCATAAAATTTACTATATAAACTTTCTCCAAACATGAATTTATGGTTTACTTTGAGTGAATGCATCATTTGAATTATAATACATCCTTCTAGTTCGGTTAAATCGGTTACCAACTGAATTAACCGAAATTAATTTGGTTCGGTTCGGTTTGGAAAATTTTCCGTTTTAATTTGGTTTGAGCTTTTTTATGTCCAAATCAACAGAACCGACCGAACGCTCTCCCTTAATGTCAGAATAACTTAGATAAACTGGTTATAATAGATCTAATATGATTCAAATAGTCATAGGCAAAGATCCAAGTTATAATCATGTCAAGATTTACTTTTTAAATTTTTGGATCAAAAATTAACATAGACTCACAGCGATAAAATCTAGGAAAATAGAAGAAGGATTGCAGATATCGAATCACAAATCTCTAAACTTGAATGACTTGTTTGCTAAAGAAAAAGACTTGATTTAATCTGGACAGAGGCAGCATTTAGTTCTCCACTATTTTAGAATGAATAAAACACCGAGAATCAGGTATTATTTATAGCCTAGGGTTACAAATTTGGTCAAAAAACACGTCCACGTACATATAAATGATTCTGGTTCGAATTTGGGGATGTCGACATGGCTGTCGACACTCCCTTATGGTGTCGACCCATGGGTCGACACCCCTAGGGTGTGTCGACCCCCAACGGGTCCGATTCTCTACCAGATCTCCCGCCTTCGAATTTGAAGTAATTTTGAATTCTGAGCTTATTATATATATAACTGGCTTATATATACATATACAAACTTCAATCCTTAATATCTTCTTCATACGGTGTCTGTTTTACGTAAACCAGTTGTCTATTTTGATAAGAATTCCGAGATGAACGCAATGACGCAACCCGTTTCACTTAATTCTAAATATTTAATTAAGTATTCTTTAATTTTTTATCTTTACTATTGTTAAAATTATGGGGTGTTACAGTTACCGGGAAAAGAAGTCATCAAACAGCCCCCAAATCATTATAGAGAATCATTTAGCTGTCAAAAGCCATTAGGTGGCCATCAAGGTCATTGGTTTCGGGATACTTTTTGGTTATAACCTTTACTCATGTTGGTATAATAGTGTTCATGATCTCGTAAGTGAAATGGGCCACCCATTTATTGTCGTTAACCCCTTCATCCTGGGTTCTCTTTCCCTTGCTTCCTAACAAAATTTTGACAGTTTTCCTTGTTATGTCCATAACACCCCGTAATATTAAAGAACATTATAATGATAAACTAAAGAATACTTAATTAAATATTAGGAATAAGTGAAATGGACTGCACCATTGAGTTCATCTTGGAATTTTTCTTAAGACAGACTCTGAGTTTGCGTAAAACGGAGATCATATGGGGAAGATATTAAGCTTAGAAGTTTGTATACATAAAAGAGAATCATATAAAAACAAATTAAGTCTAGAACTCAAATTAATTCAAAAATTATAGTGGGAAATAAAAATGGGATTCTGGCCCGTTGGGGGTCGACCCGCACCCCATGGGGGTCAACACACACAAGGGGGTGTCGACCCTAGAGTCGACCCCATGTTTGACCCACCACAGATCTGAGCCAGATTCCTACCCTGCACTTGGATGTGTTTCTGAGCGAGATTCATTGGCGTTAGGCTATAAATAGGACATCATTTCTATTGTTTTATTCACCCAAAACAATGGGGACACTGAAATTCTTCCTTGGCTTGGATTAAATTAGCATATTCTTCTGCAACAACGACTTATATGTATTTAGGAATCTCTTCTTCAACATCAACTTTCTTTTCTCTATCCTTTATATCCAGTCTAGGCGAGTTCATGTTTTTTTTAGGCATAAATATTTAATAAGTAATTCTAACATGTAAATAAATCTAGATCTAAACCTATGCATGTTAAGAATCTGATTCATATCTAAACCGATCTGCCATTACGTATCCACCTGATCTACGATTCTGTCATCATATGCATGTTCTGTTATTATGCCTATTTCAATAATCATATGCCTATTTTGTTATTGTGCCTATTTCTATCATCATATGCCTATTTTGTTATTATACCTATTTCTTCTCTCTTCTCTCCCTCTTTCCCTTTTTATCTTTATAGCTTAGGCTACCATCAAACCTAGGCCTATCACCGAAATATGCGGACAAATGAAATTGGGAACGGTTTGAAAAGAAAAATTGGGGCATAACTGGTATCGTGAATCAGGAGTGTGATTTGGGGTCATAACCTATGATGAACATAAATAATTTTTTAAGAATGAATAGGCCTAAATTCATAGTAAACAGAAATTGTAACCGCACTCAGACACGGGGTTAAACTCGACTTGTGGTAGAAATCTGCCCGGAACCGCCTGGCAAATCCAGCATCCACAAGTGATTAATTTAATATAAGTGGTATAGTGCGTAAATGTACATGTAGCGATGCTAAGACATGAGGTTAAGTCCAACTTGCGGTAGAAGTCTGCCCGGAACCGCCTGACATATCCAACATCCAAAAGTGGTCAGCTTATTGTGAGAGGTCTGGTGCATTAACATACATGAACGAGAAGTGATAATAACCTGTTGTTAGACCAAATTATGGCTCTAACACCCAAATTGTCTAGAACTGCATATTATAATAACTAGAAATGAAAGAAAATGCAATAAACACACCAAATTTATAATGGTTCGGTGTTAGCGAGCCTACGTCCACTTTATATGATTCTTATTATATGTTCGAATGTAAGTACAATTAATGATTTCTCTCAATCTCACTTTTACAATGATGATTCACTTTGTGATTTCAAGACAATACTGATAAAAAATAATGGAGGAATAGTAATGTTGGGAACAATACTCAGAATTGCCAAAAGATCCTGAAAAATGCCAAGTATGGGGCTATTTATAGGTGATATCTGCAAGTGGTTCGTGAAGACACGTGGCATGGATCCCGAGGATCTTAGACTGGTTCGTATCTTGATGGAGAAGAAGTCAAAATGGTGGTTATGGATAGGTGTTGCAAAATCCTTCAATCTCGGCTCGTGGATGACCAAGTCTTGGCCACCTTTCTCTTATCACGGGATCAGTTCATGATCTTATATCACGAACGGGTCGTGGATAACTTCTCGCGAGAGGGTCAAGGATTTGGGTCACGAGCTGGTCGTAACAGGTATGGCGAGTCGAGGAAGGATTGTGCATCACGAGCCAGTAGGAACTGCTAAGTGGATCACAAATCGGATTTATCCAAGTGTGAGCATCCTTGTTCTCCAAATGCAAGTCTTCACATCCTTGGTGGCTTGGTTCAAAAACTAGCCAACATTTTGCCCCCTCGAAGTACATTTTATCAGGGATGGACCATACTTCGAAATTGCTGAAGTACCTTTTTCTAGAAGGATGTGAATCAACAGTTGCATCTGCTTGTATAGTTGCGATGTTTTGAATAGTCCTGTCCTTTGACAAGAATAAATATCAAGTCGGGTTTCCAATTATTATTCCGTTTATCGGTTGACCTAAGTCTTTTGAATTTAGAAGTACATCGCTAGCTATCGTCCAGGTAAGTCTCAAAATTTCCAAACTTTCAAAGTCAGTTTTTCATAAATCCATTCCCCTATGATCCATATTAGGAGACCCGCATCATGATGAGGCAGCGTATCAGGCCCTCACGCAAGAAAGGGTGGGCTCATTCAGGCCTTCACGGTCCATTGGACTAGGTCGACCCTAGTAAGACAAAAAAGGGGAAGTGCAAGAGCCTTTATCTATGATATATAAACCATTCCTTCTTTCTCTCTTACCCTTTCTATCCTCTTTTACTTTTACTGCCGCCCATTCTTTCTCAGATCAAAACCCTAGTTCCAGCAATCCCCTGAAATCAACACCACCTGGAAACCCAATTTAAAGAGGCAATGATGCTAGGGAATTTCCCAATTTCTATTATCATTCATTGGCTCATAATTTCATGTCGTTCCCTTCTTGTTCACCATCGATTTCGATGAATTTCATGTCGGTCTCGAGGCCATCGCTAGCTACTAGCTGTTATTGCAATAGAGTTCGTGATATTCGACATGAGAGAGGAGGCGATGTATTGGGTAACTATGAATAGAGGAATGGGAGATCGGGTTCGGTTCAGATAGGAGGAGTGGTTTTGCAGGTGGAAAAAGGATTTAACTGGAAGGGGAGCTTCAGCAGATCGGTTCATGGGCGAGACTGTGATGCGGGTCTTGACAATGATGAGCAAGAGTTATCAACTAGGACTGTTGGTCGTGGCAATGGGTTAGCTCGTAGAGGGGAAGGCAGTATCTAGTCGTGAATGGGGTGAATTGGGTAGGTTCATGGAAGCAGCTCATAAGCCCCTTATTCACGAGTCCAGTAGGGTATGATCTTAACCCTAACCATAGCTTGGATCACAACCTGGACCTCTATCTCACGAGCCGCACCAGTTCACAAGCCATGTTATAATCACGAACCGAACCCTATCTCACGAGCCACTCCATAATGCTTTAACGAGTCAGTCTAACTAGCGAACCGACCCACATTTTGACGAAGATTATATACAATTTTAACACATCAACGAACAGTTAGGATAGAGCCTTCAAAATGAACCTTGTGAACTGAATGATCACACAACTTGGCAGCATACAATGACCAATTTTATGCTTATCTGATTAAATTTATGTTTCCATTTTCCAGCAACATATACACTTGCATACACTAGCACTTGCATGTACACGGGGTTCGCAGGTAGCTGTATTCTAATCTCTCATGTTTATTCGCCAACACAGTCAACATGTATGGTAGATGCTCAACGAGGATATCAGAAAACTTGTGGATCCAGAGTCATCAAGTTATTATAATCCTGATATACTCCCGTCAGACTCAGAATGGGATAAATCTGGATCCGATTATGAAACAGATACAGAAACAGACTCATCATCTTTCGAAAGTACATTACTTGAGGAAAAGGAAGATGATCGAGCTCCTGATGAGATTCCAGGTGTTAAAGAAGTAGAAAAAGAGAAATTGAGTGATTTTATAGTCTCCAAATTAGATGATATAAAACTTAATAGGTTATGCCTAAGGCATGGGATTCCCTGGGTTGATGTGAAAAGTCCAGAGAAAGGAGATAGACCCCATTCTGCCCGGAGGGGAACATGGCTATTAGTAGAGTCATGTGCCTGGTGGATGCCATTCCTCCATTTCCTCCAAGTGTCATCGATCTTATGAGGTAACTACGTACTGCTCCTATGCAGCTCCACTCCAATGCTTATGCTGCATTGTATACCTTGTACATAGCATATGTAGAGATTTTAGGGATCGAGCTTACATTCAAAGATTTGAACTTCTATTACTATTTCAAGCATCGCTTCACGGGAACTCCGAACTTCATTTTCTTTGAATCGATCTCCTCCAGGAAGATCTTGACAGATGGACACAACAATTTAGGAGATGCTAAGTCTAACTAGTTTTACATAAAACACCAATCTGGATGTGCGAGGAAGTGGCTACAGTCAAGTAGGTTCCGAATTCTTCATTGCACATTACAATTGTATGATTAAAGTGCTAATATTTCTCTTTCTCTGTACAGCTCATAATTTCAAAAAGGCAGAAGGCTCAATGTACGAAGACCGGTTGTCTCGTCTTTTAAAAAGCAAGTCGGAGCTCTGTGAAATTAAGAAATGCATAATCAAAGAGAACCTTCACAAACACCATCTTCCGGACGTAAGATTCGGCTTGGTCTGGGTAGCAAGTTCTACAAGTACGTGCCCAATACTCAAACAGTCGGGAAATCTAGTAGCATGCCACCGCCCAAGGGATAAGTGACCACAAAAGCTATAAAGACGACCGAATTTCATAAGAATGCTTTGCCAATGATTGACCAGGATGATGAGGATTTGAATGTATACAAAGGAAATGAAATCGGAGCTGATGAGCCAAAGGAGGTCTCAATGTCCAAGGAGCAGTCTCCCCCGAGGACTCCACCACCAATAGAGCCTACCACCCATGATACATTGATAGAGGAGTACATATTTGGGGAGTTAGGAAAAAATCCCCTTGCTAGATAACATCTACACACCTGAGGACTTCGGAGGGGAACCATTCTTCCCTGTCTCAGAGAAGGCTGCTTGGGAGAAGGAAAAGGTAAGCTTAAAGGACAATCTTGCTCATGCTGAGGAACGGGCAGCTCTTACCGAAGGCAATGCTAATATGGCTCATGAGTCTGCCTCCATTGCTACTTCCAAACTTGCTACAGCCGAGAAGGAGATGGAGGAGTTCGACGAGCTGCTAATAGACTTTTTTATTCAGGTCATTTGGACTCGAGATATCTCTTGGATCAGTAACTATCCCACTACCTTGGTTAACGTATGGGTGCAGATTGTTGAGAGTGAGAAGCGACGCTTGATGGTCGAGGAAATCGATGAGGACACACTCATCGAGACTTTTCTAAGAGGTGGAGAGCCTGAGGCTTTAGCAAAGGGTAGGCATCAAATTCAAGAGGCCATGGAGAAAGGTAGGCTTGAAATCAAGGGTAAGAACAAAATTGATGAAGGTTCAAGCACGGCACCGGAGCCCAAGGCTTCTGAGGTTGAGGAGTATAATCCGGACGATCCCTTAATCTCTGGGGTCCTGTTTCCTCTAGCAGTTGGGGTTTCTACTACGGCTTCGGGTGAGGAGTCAGCCGAAGGTATCTCCATGTTCTCTCCATAATTTGTCAAAGCTATTTTAACTTGCCGTCGCACTGTGGAGCAAACAATTGAGAATACCACATTATATCCCAAACTAATAATAGTTACTTCCCATAATATAGGTGTCAAGCCGACAGAGAAGGATGCAGCAAGATAAGTAGAGGTTGAGGAAGTAAGCGTACCCCATAGTGCTGAAGTTCATGAGGCACAAGGAAAACTGAGGGCATAACAACCGAAACGGCCATTGTGGTATCAAGCACCGATGTTCCCAAGGATGATGAAATCATTGAAGCTTTATAAGATACCGACGATGGTCATGAAGACGAGGAAGAGGAGGTCACCATCACGGGAGAGACAATGGATGAAGACTGCATGACTCTGGCCGACTTAAAGGCCAAGAAGGATGAATAGCTTGCCTTAAAAATAGAGGAGCTAAAGCCTCTGAATGTGCCACCTATCTCTGTAGCTGACCCCAAATCTAGGTTAATTATAAAGTTGTCCGGTAAATAGATAATTATGCAGCTTGCATCCCAACCTTATGACCCTCTACAGGATCCTCCTTCAGATATGAGGAAGAGGAAAAAGCAGGATAAATCTGGTGCCGATAAGGAGGAACCGAAGAAGCAGAAGAAGGCGAAAAGGCCAAGGTCATCCCCGAAGCCCAAGTAGAGCCAGTTTGTTTATGTCTTTTGTCTTTTTAGTTGTTCTACTAGCCTTATGATGTAGTTTCGAGTATGGCCCATGTATTTTATCTGGCCTTGTCCTGTAAACCTACACTTAGTAAATGAAAATCTGTTTCTTTTGCATCATTGCGTACCTGCAAGTTTCTCATTCTCAGTCACAAACATCTGAATCACAACTAAGTTAGAATCATGTACAATGAAAATTAAAAAAATCTCTGCACCGTGCATAAATGTGCATGAGTAACCATGCATAAATGTGTATGAGTATGCCCCCAATCAATCATTAATGTGATGCCTGGACAGGGCTTATTGAGAATTCATTAGAGTCATATATGTGCTGCCCCCCCATGCCCGGAAATGAGGGGGTCGGGCTTAGCTTTCATTCTTGTTACCGATTCTGCAGCGGGATAAGAAACCTTTCATGACATTTAATCAAAATGCCTTTATTCTCTCATGTCGTATGCCTAGGATAGAGTTCGAACTCAGCTTTCAATCTGCCCCCGGTTCCTTCAGCAAGGTAGGAGTTCTTTTATGATGCCCAGTCTCTGGCACCTTTATACTCTCCTGTCGAATGCCAAGGGTAGAGTGCAGTCGAGACGGTCTTTATAATCACGGTGCACCTTCATGTCTCATGGACAATCCATTTATTTGTCCTTTGTACTCTTTCTCAGGACATGAGAAGTAGAGTGTCGACAGTAGTGTCATTTATTTCATTGCACCCTCGATGTTCTGCACACTATTGACCTTCTGATATGATAGAAGGCACTTTGAATTACGTGCTGCAAGATTATTGCGAGGTTCATAGCAAATTTAAAAGATTATAATGGTTCATGTGAATAAATATTGGCAAAGTAAAAAATAAATGGTGCGGTAAAAGTAAATGACACAAGATATTTTATCGTGGTTCGATCGAATCATAAACTACGTCCACTTTGTAATCTTTTGCTTATATAATCGGACTATTCTAGGCAAGTCGTGCCTTTTTACGTGGTCCTAAAAACAAAAGAATAAACATGACAATTTCATGTCAAGTAGTGCCGCAAATGCTGGGCATTCCACACTCTAGGGTTTTCATTTCCATCCATAGTCGCTAGCTTGAAAGATCCATTATCAAACCTCCGTAAGATGGTATAGGGTCCTTCACATTTCGGACCCAAATGTACTAGGGGTGAAAAGACACGATTTATAACCAAGTCTCCGGGTCCAAAGGTTCGAGCTTGGACCCTTCTGTTGTAATACCAAGCGACTTCTGTTTATGCCTCAAGGCACGTAGATCCACTTCGTCCCTTTTCTCTTCTGCCATATCCAGGGATTCGAGGAGCAGTTCATTGTTAGTCATTGGGTCGTAGTAAGTGACCCTATGAGATGGTACTTCTAACTCAACCAGGATGACCGCTTCAGATCCAAAAGCAAGGGAAAAGGGTATATGCCCGTTGGCTGATTTGTTGGTTGTTCTGTAGGCCCACAATGCCGAAGGTAGCTCATCGACCTACATGGCTTTGGACCGTTTCAATTGCTTCTTCAAACTGGACTTGATTACTTTGTTCGCTGCCTCCACTTTTCCATTTGACTGCAGATGCGCCATAGCTATGAATCTCTTCTCGACATGATATCTCTGGAAAAAATCCCGGAACTCGGTACTGTCATATTTGGTCCAATTGTCTGTTATGGTGACTTTTGGAATTCCAAATTGACATACGGTGTTTCTGATGATGAAGTTTATCACTCGCTTGGTTGTAATCATGGTTAATTGTTCTACTTCGACCCACTTAGTAAATTAATCAACGACTACAATGGCGAATTTTTCTCTGCCCTTCGCTATGTGGAGGCTTCCAATAATGTCGATTCCCCACACAGCGAAGGGCCACAGACTCATCATCGTCTTCAATTGGCTAGTAGGTGCCCTGGGAATCTTCGAGAACTTATGGCATGCGTCACAACGTCGTGCATACTTAGCTGCATCTTTGTTCGTAGTAGGTCAGAAATAGTCGTATCGCAGTATCTTCTTTGCCAGTGTTTGTTCTCCAGAATGTTTGCCACACTCACCTTCGTGAACTTCTCTCAACACTCTTTCTATGTCGTCGTGGGCTATACATCGGAGGAGCAACATTGAGAACCTTTGTCGGTATAAAACTTCGCCTTGCATGACATATCTGGAGGCATGGAAAATAACAACACACCTTTCGCTCTTTTTAGTGGGAAGTGTCCCATTTATCAGGAAGTTCTTTAAGGGTGTCATCCATGATTCCCTTTCCGGCTTAGTCTCCAGTACATGATCAATTTCCATCTGATCGATACTTGGTGACTGCAGTACCTCTATCGGGACCATCTCATGTCCTTAGGGTTATCAGAACTAGCCAACTTAGCCGACTTATCTGCTTCTGATCGGTGGATATGTGTTATGATGTAGTGTTCGAAGCCATTCAACAATTTTCTTACTTCCTTCAAGTATGATATGAGCCTTGGCCCATATCCTGAAACTCTTCATTGACCTAGTGCATAACTATCTTGGAATCGCAAAAGATATCCAATTTCTCTATTCCCAACTCCTTTGCATGCCTAAGCCTGACAATCAAGGCTTCATACTCCAAGTCGTTGTTCGTAACGTGGAACTCTAATCTTAAAGCATAGAATATCGATCGTTTTTCAAGGGTTACATGCACAACCCCAGCACCAGATCGTCTGTCATTCCTGGCTCCATCAGTATACAACATCCAAGAGTTGGGGTCAATTAGTGGTTTTAGGGTATTCGCTTCTTCACTCACTACATCGTCCTCTAGAATAGTAAATTATGCTATAAAACCTACCAACACTTGCCCCTTTATCGATCTTCAGGGCTGAAAGTTCAAATCAAATTGACACAACTCAATATTCCATTTAAGCAGCCTTCCTAACGCCTATGGTCTCTGTAACACTTGCCGGAGTGGATGGTTAGTGTATACAGTGATGGGATGAGCCTGAAAATAGTGGCGAAGCTTCCTAGATGTGATCAGTAGCCTGTACACAAGCTTTTCTATCATTGGGTAGTTCCGCTCGCTACCGCTAACTTCTTATTTACGGAGTATATAGGGCTCTGGACTTTATCTTCTTCTCTTACCAGGGCTGAGCTTATTGCGTGGGGTGACACCGCTAAGTACACGAACAAGTCCTCATGATCTACTGGCTTGGATAATATTCGGGGTCTTTCCAAATGATTCAGGAGGTTCTGGAATGCTTCCACACAATCAGGGGTCCATTTGAATTTGCGTTTCCCTTGCTTTATCAAGTTGAAAAGTGGAACGCACTTATCTGTAGCTTTTGAGATAAACCTACTTAATGTGGCCACTTTCCCAGCGAGGCTCTGCACATCTTTGATTTGTCTTAGTTCTTGAATATTTCTGATTGCTGCGATCTGATCTGGGTTGATTTCAATTCCACGCGAACTAACAATAAAGCCCAAGAATTTTCCGGTGGAAACTCCAAACGAACATTTCAGCTAGTTAAGCTTTATCCCATATAGCCTAAGGATGTCAAGCATTTCTGCTAGATCGGCAGTATGGTTGGACGATTGTTTAGACTTCATAAGCATGTCATCCACATACACTTCCATCGTTTTCCCAATTTGACTGTAGAACATTCAGTTTACTAGTCATTGATATATAGCTCCAGCATTCTTTAAGCCGAAAGGCATCACTACATAGCAGTACAATCCCAAATCTGTGATGAATCTGGTATGCTCCTGGTCCAGAACATGCATAGGAATTTGGTTATATCCGGAATATGCATCCATGAAGGAAAGGAGTTCGTGACCCACCATAGAATCCACCAATTGATCAATTCTAGGAAGTGGAAAACTGTCTTTCAGACAAGCCTTGTTCAAATCTGAAAAATTGATACAAGTGCGCCGTTTTTTGATGGTCATCTTTACCAAAACTGGTTTTGAAATCCATTCTTGGTAAGTTGAATCTTTAATGAATCCGTTGCTCCTCAACTTCTCAACTTCCTCCTTTAAGGCAGCTGACCGCCCCAGCCAAGCATTCACCTTTTCTGCTTAACAGGGTGGTGTTTCAGGTTGATGCTCAATGAGTGGCGCATAATTGATGGGGATATCCCACACGTATCAACATGGGTCCACACAAACACATCCAGGTTGGCCTTTAGGAAGTCGGTCAATTCTTTTGCACGAGGAGGATCTAACTGTGATTCGATCTTCAAGACCTTCGCTGGGTCATTATCATGAATCGGAATTTCCTCAGTCATCTCGTTAGAAGTCACCGTTCTGGCCCTGGGTTCCTCGTCCTCGCTGGGATCTATATCCTCGGGCAGTTCTCTAGGAGGCTCCTTTGGGGTCGTCTTTAATTGCTATGCTGAATCCTCCTTTGCGGGTAGAGGAGTACCCTTTCGTTCTATGTTTAATCCTTTGAGCAACAATTTCAACTCTTTTATGTAGCAGGCTCATCCTGCGACTTGGTCATCTCTGACAACTCCCACTCCTGCATCTGTTGGGAATTTTAACAATAGGCATCAGGTTGCAATATAAGCCCTGAATTATGCTAGGGCCGGTCAGCCTAAGAAGGCGTTATAAGGTGATCCAATACCACAAACGGAAGAATTATCACTCTCCAGCGATCTCCTCCTCCCAAAGTTACAGAAATTCCACATATCCAATCGGAGACGTTGAGGCTCCATTGAAGCCACGTATCCATCCATTACAGGGCTTCAAATCCTTTTCTTCAAGCAATATCTGATCAAATGCTTTCTAAAACAAAATATTTACTGAACTTCCATTGTCCACCAAAACCTTATGGACCAAGGCGGGACCTATAGTTGCTGTGATCACTAAAGGGTCTTCAGTGGCGGAGTGAACTCCAATACTATCTCCATCACAGAAGATGGCATCGTCAGACATTATTTTGTGCTGCTTTATCAGAGCTGCAATCTCAGGATTACTGCATTCTCCTACATCAAGGTGTTTGGCCGCGTTTACATATTGATCCATTTCCCTAAAGTTGTGTCCAACAGGATGAGGTCCTCCTACTATAGTGTTGATGACGATGTTCTTTCCCTTCTGTTGAGTAGTAGGCCTAGTAGCAGGTTGGTTTTGATTCGGGGCTTGCTTAGCTTGCCTCTTATTTCTCGGAGCAACCTTGTATTTATCCAACTTTCCTTCATGAAGTAGCTTCTCGACGACATCTCTCAAATGACGGCATTCATTGGTGGAGTGACCATGGGTCTGATGGAAAAAGCAGAACTTTCCTATCTCACTTTTTTTCTCCGTTGAATCTCTCGGTAGAGGCCTCTTATACTAAAAGACGTTGTTGGTATTCAGGAAAATGTTTTCTAATGTATCATTCAACCGTGTTAAGTTTTCAAAAGCCTTGAACCGAGGTCTCTTCTGAGAATCGTTCCCCCGATTCTTCTTCCAACTGTTATTCCCATATTGGCGGCCATTGCCCTAATTCTTATTTCCAACGTTAACCTCCACCTTTCCTGAATTATCGCTTGATTGTTTGATGGCCACGTTACTCTATGTCCTCTTTATCGGTGGCCTTTCTCTTCCGATTGGCATATATCTCTTCCTAGCGTAGGCGGATGTTAGCTTTTTCATAGAATAATTCTCTAGTCAGCGGCAGCTTGCCGGCTAAACATCTTCCAAACTCAGTGTCTTTGTCCACTCCGTCAATCAAGGCTACTAAGATAATCTGTTCGTGAGGACCTCTAACCTCCGTGACTGCTAAGTTAAAACGATATACGTAGGACCTCAAAGTTACATCAGGTTGTTGTTTAATAAGAGATAATTCAATGACATTTTTAGGCCTCTGAGCATGAAGACATAATTGGTTTACAAATTGTTCACTCAATTCGCAGAAACTGGAGTTCAATCGTGCTGGCAAGCTGGTAAACCACATTAATTCCACATCCTCTAGGAATATTGGAAATGTCTTACATTTTTCTGCGTCAGGAGCAGTGGCGGCATTCATGCACCACGAATACCTCATTAGATACTGAACTGGATCCGTCCTTCTCGAATAGTGGTTCATAGTTGGCATGTTGAATTTCCTTGGGAATCAGGCATCTAATATGTCATCAGTAAAGGGCGTATGACTGCGGCCTATGCCCCAATCCTTGTTCCTCTGTCCACGACTATCCGTCATGCTTTTCCTAACCATTACTTCAACATCAACATGGGTCAATGTAGACTCAGGATCAACATTTCTAGCCGTACGAGGCCTTCCAACGTCTCTTCGACATGCTGCCGCGAAGTCTGGGGACTGAGCAGAACTTCCCTGTCACCTATTGCCATGGTCAATCACGCAGTGAGGGGATAGTAATGGTTGATTCTGAACAGGGTCAATAGTGCCTCCATTCCTAGGTAACGGAGCAGGATCATTCAAGTTACGATTATCAGGTCCCAGATTAAGGGCTGCCTCTTCTCTAGAAGGAAGTGATCCAAATCAAAGCTGTTCCACATTTTCAGCCCTTTCCAACGGTCGTCGTGGAGGTCTTGTAGGCTCCTCAGACAAGGATGAGTACTTTGGAGTAGGAGGATAAGCCGGATGAAGTGTCCTCTGCTTTTGGAGGTCATCAATTCATCTGTCCAACGCAATAATATTTTGTTGTAACAAGGAACTCTCTTGCCTTTGGGCTGCCAACTCATCATTCGCCCTATCCGACATATTAAGCACATGAGAGAGATCTCCTTCGATTACCGGAGAAGAGACATGTAACTGATCATCAACATTAGCTCTTGGACGTAAAGTACTCGATCCAGGTCGAGCAGAAGCAGTA
This sequence comes from Allium sativum, assembly GCA_030737875.1. Lineage (NCBI taxonomy): Eukaryota > Viridiplantae > Streptophyta > Magnoliopsida > Asparagales > Amaryllidaceae > Allium > Allium sativum. The sequence continues at coordinate 347,519,501 of CM060918.1, forward strand.
GCATGAGCAAGACGGGACATAATTTCCTTTTCGGGTCGAGTCGTGGTCCTATGGTGAGGGCAGTTCGTGATCCCCTCTTTAGGTCCCTGGCTCGTGATGTCCTCCTGAAGTCGGCTCGTGGTAACTCCCTGAAGGCGGCTCGTGGTGGCATTGGTGGGGCAGCTCGTGACACCCTCTACAGGGCAGCTCGTTATGACATCCTGTGACCGGGTCGTGATCCCTTCCATGGGGCGGATCGCCCCCTGTGAGCCACGATCTGGGCACTGCACTTCAGCCTGCTCGTGAACACTTTCCTCATTAGCTTCTTTTGTAGCTTTGTGTTCTCATGAAGCTAGTAAATTCTTGGACTTCTTTCCATCCATAATGTCTTGACTTTGCTGAAATCTTCAAAAACCAAAACAGTGGAAGTTCAGAATACTTTCTTCGGACACGAATATACAAATAGTGGAGCAATAATCCGATATGCTGAAACTTCGGTTCTCAGTGAAAGCACCAAAATGTTAGACCAAATTATAGCTCTTACACCCAAATTGTCTAGAATTGCAAATAATAATAACTAGAAATGAAAGAAAATGCAACAAACACACCAAATTTATAGCGGTTCGGCATTAACATATCAACGTCCACTTTATAGATTCTTATTATACATTTGAATGCAAGTACAATTAATGATTTCTCTCAATCTCACATTTACAATGATGATTCACTCAGTGATTTCAAGATAATACTAATAAGAAATAATGGGTGAATAGTAATGGTGGAAATAATACTCAAAATTGCCAAAAGATCCTAAAAAAGCGCCAAGTATGAGGCTATTTATAGGTGATATCTGCAGGCGGTTCGTGAAGACACGTGGCACGAATCCCGAGGATCTCGGACTGGTTCGTAGCTTGATGGAGAAGTTGTCAAAATGGAGGTTATGGACAGATGTTGCAAGATCTTTCAATCTTGGCTCGTGGATCACCAAGTCTTGGCCACCTTTCTCTGATCGCGGGATCGATTCGTGATCCTATATCATGAATGGGTCGTGGATAACTTTTCGCGAGCAGGTCGAGGATCTACGTCACAAGCGGGTTGTGACAGGTATGGCTAGTCGAGGGAGGAGTGTGCATCACGAGCCAGTAGGAACTGCAAAGTGGATCACGAATCAGATTTAACTAAGTGTGAGCATCCTTGTTCACCAAATGCAAGTCTTCATATTCTTGGTGGCTTGGTTCAAAAACTAGCCAACACCCGTAAACCTGTAATACCTAACCTGTTTAAATCTGTGGTGGTTATATGAACCTGTCAAATTGTGTAAGGGTTAAGTAGATCTATTAAATCTGTAAGAGGTATTTGAACCCGATAAACTTAACCTATTTTATACGTTGGGGTTATGTGGGCATGTAGATCTGTTAGGCTTAACCTGTCAAAATCCTGTTAGCGGGGATGCAAGCCTATGGGGTGGCTTGTATCATCTATTGTGTGGGACCTGTATAGTCAGTATCCCATAGTGGTATCAAAATAGGGACCCCGAACAAGGTACGAGTCCGGGCACGCTTACTGACCAGATTATAAGAGGTCCATATGGGTGGAGGTGTCTGATGGCGCATTGCAACGGAGTCATGTTCGTGCATGGATCCGCCTTCTTAGGAAAATAAGACGTTATAGCACTAGTAAATATGTTTGTGTCTATTTGGGGTTTCCACTTTAGGAAGTGATACATCCTATTGTGCAGCCGGCATCGGGTATTTACGGAATAGGTAGTCGATCGATTAGGGTAGTAATTGGGGTACATCTAGTCCTGCCTGTTTAGGAGCCCGTTATTATCATTTGGGGTAACACCCATTATTTTTGTTGGGCTGCCTGTTATTATTGTTGGGGGTAAAACCTGTCGCTAGAAGTACCTCTGAGTCTACCATTATGTTTCTGTCGGGATCATTATGTTTCTATTATACTAGTATTGGTGTAGAGAAAAGTATATGTGGAGCGTAATCTATTATGTTCTGTTTATTATTCTTATCCTGCATAGTCTGTTGTACTTGTCTTATGATAATGTTATCTCTCTCATCCAGTTTATATGCCTGTCATGATGCTTTTACTTATTTACATGCTAAAAGTAACTTGACTCGCCAGACTTTATATTTGACCCATTTTGTTTCCTGTTCTCTGTCTTCCTTCCCCCCTAGGTTTTCAGGGTGGGAATACTCAGGCTTGATTAGAATTCTCTCTTCTGTTTCTGCTTGAAGCTACTTTGATGTACCGCTTTGATTATTTATCTACCTTGCTATAGCTATTTTTGGGGACTATGATTTTATATTGTTGTACTCTAATGATTTTAGTACAAGGCAGATATTTTAATTTGATGTAATGGGTTTTCGGTATTTCAGACTTATATTGTAACTGGATTTTGGACCATGATGTTTTTAGTTTGAAAAATAAAGTTATAAATTCCGCGGTTATTTTATATATCTTGTGATATTTCTGTTTCTGCTTACCTATAACGCTTCATGGAACTTAATGCATTCAGATAAAGAGAGACATTAATGGATGTGAGGTGTCACATTTGGTATCAGAGCCGAAGGTTGAAAAGATCGGATAAAAGATTTTGAAAATTGTCTTCAGAAGGTTTTAAAAGAAAGCACTTTCAAATGAAAAGTCTATTTTGAAAAACATATTCCCTAAAGCCATATGAAATATCCTTTGATTTTTTGTCTGAATCCCTTTTCCTTTTCTTTTCATCATGTCTGGGGAACCGAATATTCCAGAGGGCGTTCAGATACCAGCTTGGTTCCATAGATATCTCGGAGTTACAGCACCAGCCGGAGGCCAAGCAAACGCCCCTCCCTCAGCTGCAGCCATTGTCCCTCCTCCTCCATAAGCGGATAATTTCTCTAAAATATGCAAGGATTTCTATGCGATGAAAGGAAAGCCTTTCCGAGAAACTGAGACTTAAGCAAAGAATTGGCTTAAAGAGATGGAGGATTTGTTTGGGATTTTTGAGGTTGATGATCGTAGGAAGATCTAGTTGGCCATTTGGCAGCTGAAGGATGAGGCTTCATTCTGGTGTGAAGTGACACAAGAAGGGCATCCAATAGAGACTTGGAGTGATTTACGATAGAGATTCAAGATGAAGTTTCTTTCTTAGACAGAAGAGAGTAAGCGAATGGAAAGGTTTATGGCACTTAAGCAAGGAGGCATGTCTGTCAAAGAATATGTCAATAAGTTCAATCAATTGGCGAGGTTTGGAGCTAGTGAATACTCCTCACAAGAAAGCTTTGAGGTTTGTGAGAGGGTAAAATGAATCCCTCTATGGATTGGCTATGTCTCATATTTCAATGGGGGAAACTTTCGAGAAGCTCGTTCATATGACATTAACTCACGAAGAAGTTAAAGGCGAAAATAAAGAGGCTAAGATTGATGAGGCACAAAACAAGAAAGTGTGGTCCAAGAAAGAACAACAATAGCAAAACAAGGGTGGAAAGAATGACAAACCCTGAGATAAGTGGAAATGTCATAATTGTGGACGCATGGGTCATTTGAGCAAAGATTATAAAAAAAAGGAAGGATGCTTGTTTCCACTATGGTGAGGAGTTTTCTTGGTTTAGCTAGCTATTATAGGAAGTTCATTTAGGACTTCGCAAAGATATCGGCTCCACTCTCCAGACTAACGAAGAAGAATTTAAACTTTTCTTGTGGTATTGACTATGAGGACGCTTTTCAGCGATTGAAGAGGGATTTGACAACAACCCAATCTTGACTTTGCCTAACGGGAATAAGGTGTTCACAGTATACACTGATGCATGTGGCACAGGGCTTGGTGATGTTTTAATGCAAGAGGGATGGTTAGTATGTTACAGTGGTAGACCATCATGACTTAGAGTTAGCTGCCATAGTATTCGCGCTTAAGACTTTGTGTCATTATCTACTTAGAGAGAGTTCAAGTTGTATACCGATAATAAATCTCTCAAGTACTTGTTCTCGAAGAAGGATCTCAATTTGAGGCAACAGAGATGGATGGAGTTCCTAGCGCCTATGATTTTGAGATTTCTTATGACCCTGGCAAGGGTAATGTGGCAGCGAATGCGCTGAGTAGGCAGAGGATGACTTTGAGTCCACTATTCGTAGAGAGGCGGAGCTTGGAGTATATATCGACCTTTGATTTTAGGCCATCTACGGATCTTATACCTGGTTTGTTGGCATCCTTAGAGATGCGACCTACTCTTATGGATTAGATAGGAACTTCGCAGCGAGAGGACCGACAGATAGAAGACATCTTGGATAGGCTCGGTAGAGGGGAGACTTCTAGTCACCTCAGTAGATATTCCATGGATGATAGAGGGTGGTTGCGAAGAGATGGAAGGCTTTGTGTTCCCAGGTTAGGAGTCGGTTGAAGACAATCCTTGAGGAAGCCCATCATTCTAGGATAACTATCCATCCAGGCGGTGATAAGATGTATAGAGATATGAAGAGGGTTTTGTTTTAGGTTGGGATGAAGAAAGACATATCAAAGTTTTTTTTCAATGTTTGATTTCCTAGCAAGTCAAAGTTGAGCAAAAGAGGCCCGGCGGTTCACTTCATCCTTTGGAGGTCCCACAGTGGAAGTGAGAGAGCGTCTCTATGGATTTCGTTGATGATTTTCCTAGATTAATGAAGGCAATACCAGTATTTGGGTTATAGTTGATAGGCTCTAAGAGCATTCATTTCATTCCTGTTAAGAGTAAGATAACTGCAGCATGGTTAGCAGCAGTTTATCTTCGTGAGATAGTCCGTCTACATGGAGTACCTTCCAGTATAGTGAGCGATTTTGACCCCGTATTCAGTGGTGAGTTTTGGAGGAGACTGCAGGAGGCATTAGGTACACAGTTATGTTTGAGCACCGCTTATCACCCTCTGACCGATTGTCAGACGTAGAGGGTGAATAGAGTTCTTGAGGATATTTTTAGTCTATGTATCCTAGACTTCGGAGGGACATGGAAGGAGCATCTTCCTCTGGTAGAGTTCGCCTACAACAATAGTTATCAAGCTGGTATTGGCACGGGATCCTTCGAGGCATTGTATGGTCGACCTTGTTGATCACTGACTTGTTGGTGGGAGTCTACAGATAGGCTTCTGCTTGGACCTGAGATGATTTGATAAACTTCAGAGAAGATTTATCTTATCCGCAGACGCATGAATACAACTCAAGACAGGCAGAAGTCCAACACAGATAAGAGAAGGACTGCCATTGAGTTTTAGGTAGGAGACATGGTTTTCATCTAGGTATCACCTTTGAGGAATGTGGTTCGCTTTGGATCTATAGGGAAATTGGCGCCAAGGTTTGTAGGGCCATTTCCCATAACAGGAAGGATAGGCTAAATGTCTTATAGGGTGAAACTCGCAGAGAGATTGGCAGGTGTTCATGATGTTTTCCATGTTTCTCATTTGCGTAATTGTCTGCATGATACAACAGAGGTAGTTGAGCCAAGTATGCCTGAGGAAGTAGAGGTGGAATGGGAGGCGACAGTTAGACGAGTTCCTACCCGTATTCTTGGATCAGAGGTTAAGAAGCTATGCAACCGATAGTTCAAGTTGATGAAAGTTCAATGGGGAGAAGACCGTGAAGATGCAACTTTAGAGACTGAAGACAAGATTCGCGCTTCGTACCCTTTTCTTTTCAAGGGTATGTTCTTAACTTCTTTTTCCAAAAGCATTTATTCGTACTTGTTTCTATCATTAAGTATATCCTATCGATCGAATCTTCGACATTTATGTAGGGAACCAATGGATGTAAACATGTGTTTGAGACATGTTATGTTTGATGGATGCAAGTGTTTGCTAGTGGTTGCTCGTGGATGCATATATGCACACTAGATTCTAGATCGGCTCAATCACTCTCATATTGCATATGGATGTGTGTGCACATTTTTCTTTAGGGATGGAAATGGGTGTATCATCACATGAATGTTGCATTTGGATGGATGATTGTGCATGCATATAGCATTTACGTGATATACTAGGACTATTCTCATACATGTTGGATTTATGGCACTGACATACATTGCATTAAGGAGGTCAACTGAATTAGTAGACCGCCTGATCTTTCACATTAATATAGAAACATATACACACACCTTTGCGTTCATATAAGCATTAAAAAACTTTTAAGGACAATGGATGCTTGTGGTTGGTGGATGAGTAGATGGATGATGGATGTTAGGTTATACATTCTTCATAACTTGGAGATTTCAAGGACGAAATCCTTTAAGTAGGGGAGAATGTAACACCCTGAAATTTTAAAGAATATTATAATAATGAACTAAAGAACACTTGGAATTAAGGGAAACGGACTGTACCATTGAGTTTGTCTCGGAATTTTGCTTAAGATAGACTCCGAATTTGCGTAAAAAGGACATCATATGGGGAAGTTATTAAGCTTAGAAGTTAGTATACATATTAGAGAATTATATATAAACAAATCAAGTCCATAACTCAAAATAATTCAAAAATTAGAGCGGGAAATCGAAGTAGGATTCTAGCCCGTTGGGGTCCACCCGCACCCCATAGGGGTCAACCCTAGGGTCAACCCACACAAGGAGGCGCCGACCCTAGGGTCGACCCCGAGGTCGACCCACCCCAGATTCGGGCCAGATTCCTAACCTGCGCTTGGACGTGTTTTTGAACGAGATTCGTTGGCGGTAGGCTATATATAGGACAAAATTTCTATTGTTTTATTCGCCCAAAACAATGGAGACACCAAGATTCTGCCCCAACTTAGATTGAGTTAGCTTATTCTTCTGCAACAATGACTTATACGCATTCAAGAATCTCTGTTTCAACACCAACATTCTTTTCTCTGTCCTTTAGATTTAGTCTCGGCGAGTTCATGTTATTTTTAGACATAAACATTTAATAAGTAATTCTTACATATAAATAAATCTAGATCTAAACCTATTCATGTTAAGAATCCAATTCATATCTAAACCGATTTGTCATTACGTGTAGACCTGATCTACTATTCAGTTATCATATGCATGTTCTGTTATTATGCCTATTTCAATCATCATGTGCCAATTCTATTATTATGCCTATTTATGTCATCATATGCCTATTTTGTTATTGTGCCTATTTCTATTCTCTTCTCTCCCTCTTTCCCTTTTTATTTTATTATAGCCAAGGCTACCAAGCCTAGGCTTATCGCTGAAATATGCAGACGAATGAAATTGGGAATGGTTAGGAAAGATAAATTGGGGCATAACTTGTATTGTGGATCGGGATTGGGATTTAGAGGCATAGCCTATAATGGACATGAAAATATTTTTAAGAATGAATAGGCCTAAATTCACAGTAAAAAAAAATTGTAACTGCACTCAAACATGAGGTTAAATTTGATTTGTGGTAGAAATCTGCCCAGAACCGCCCGACAAATATAACATCCACAAGTGGTTAATTTAATGTGAGGGGTCTAGTGTGTAAATGTACACTCAATGGTGCTAAGACATGAAGTTAAGTCCAACTTGTGGTGGAAGTCTGCCTTGAAACGCCCGATATATCCAGTACCCACAAGTGGTCAACTTAATGTGAGAGGTCTGGTGCATTAACATACATAAAATGATAGTTACCTGTTAACCTGTAATACTTAACCTGTTTAAATCTGTGGGGGTTATATGAACCTATAAAATTGTGTAAGGGTTAAGTAAACTTGTTTGAATCAATGAGGGGTTAAGTAAATCTGGGGGGGGGGGGGAGGGTAAGGTTATACGAACCCAACGAACTTAACCTATTTTATATGTTGGCGTTACGCGGGCTTGTAGATCTATTGGGCATAACCTGTCAAAATACTAGTAGTGGGGATGAAAGCGGGGGGTACCTTGTATCTTTTGTTGGGTGGGACCTGTATTAGTTAGTAACCCATACCATTATCAAAAGGCGGACTCCGAACAAGGTAGGGTTAGGGGAACGCTTACTGAGCTAATTATAAGAGGTCCATATGGGTAGAGGTGTCTGATGGCGCGTTCCAACAGAGTCACGTGCATGCATTGTAACACCCCACATCCGTTAAGGTCACTCACAAAGGGAATGCCTTAACTTCAATGGAGTATTATGGGTACTGGAACATAAATATTACAAGATAGACATATATAAAACAGCGGAAAGTAAAGTAGAAGTACTTCAAATCATTTATTAAATATAATTGTTTACAATAAAATCCCATCAGCTTCCAATACATAATTTCATAGCCCAAATATCTGTCTTGCTCAAAACAAAGAAGCATAAAAATAAACTATAGTATTCCCCAATAAAGCAAAACAATCCATAGCCAAGAGAAATCCAAGCCGTACATGAAAGAGCCTTGGGGCTTGGTAAGATCCGAACTATGCTGTATTTCCAACCTGCAAACCTAGAGGGAGGGGGGAACGGAAGAAAAAGAGGCGAAACAAACTGGGTCAGTCATAAAGACTGAGTAAGTCCTAGTGACTTTCAGCATAAAAACAGGTGAAGATAATATGGCATGAATAAACTGAAAGTAAACATAAGCATGATGACGAGGTAAGCTACAGGCACGATAAATCAAGTATAACATCGCAAGATTTCTAAGCTTCATAATTACACTATTTTCCTTGATTTCCTATATTCTCTGCGCCACTTAACTAGCGTTCCAATTAGTTTACTTGGTTATAATTACAAGATAAGTGATCCCCCATAACCCACATGATAGTTTTATAGGTATATATCCCACGATGAGGGTCCCACCTCCTATTGACAGTTTCATGTCCCCACCGTACCTGTCTTAATTGATCAGCTCTTACTTAAAATGTCTCACATGTGTTATATACTAAGGTTATCCCAACCCCGTAGTTGCGGTAGCCTTCAGGACTACATCTAATATGAGGATTTTCACCTCAACCAGCCCAATTGCCATGAATGTGTTAGATGTATCCATACTACCCTAATCGATCGACTCCTACTCGACCTAGTTCTTGTTTGTGTCACGCGACACCCTACTTGTAGATACCTGTGCTGGTCCCACCCTAGGGTGTATCAATCCCTAGGATGGCAACCCCGACACAATATTTGATGCACAGCTTTATATCTACTGATGCCCAATGGCTAAATTTTCCACTCCCGAAATATGTGCACGCCCGTAATCCGTCGGAACCTGCACTGCTGCATCACCCGCCGCCGTTTTGACCACTTACAATCAGCCCAATAATCGTGCCCCACCCTGCCTAGCTCAGGGTATCGTTGATACCTAATGTGGGTTACCGCTGAAACGGGTCCCGCTACTAGGGTTTTCCTAGGGTCTATTCGTATACCCCACAGGTTGGTTAAGTGTTATCCATTCAAGTTAACTTAAACCCACCCCGCTATCATGTTACCATGGTTAAGTGTTCTTTCTTATGTTACTTAACCCCACCACATGTCTTGTTACATTGGTTAAGTGTTCTCCCCTGTGTTAACTTAACCCTTGCCACACCTCACGTTAGATTGGTTAAGTGTATGTTAACTCAACCTCATCCACTAGCCATATTATAATGGTTAAGTGTTACCCTCGTGTATTTACTTAACCCTACCACACATCAGGTTATATCGATTAGGTGTTATCAAACCATTTAAGTTAAACCAACCCATCCGCTAGTCATGTTATAACGGTTAAGTGTTATCAACCCATTCAAGTTAACCTGACCCACTTGCTTGTCATGTTATGTTGGTTAAGTTTTATTACTTAACCGCAACCACTTGTCTAATTAACACGTTGTATTAGTTAGGTGTTCTCACTTTACGTAACCCTATCCACTTGTTTAATTAACATGCTATAATGGTTAGTGTTTTTTAGCGATTCATGACTTAACCCTACCAACTGTCGTTTGTCGGTTCACGTTGACTTAATCCACCCATATGTCATGTCAAATTGGTTAAGTCTACACTTATAAGTTTTTCATGTTCTTAACTCATACCGGTTAGGTCCATATTTACATGTCAAATTTCCATGTCATCCCACCTAACCCTCTAACCATACCCATGTCTTATTATGGTCAGTATTCCTTAATTCATTCATTATGATGAACGAAACATGACCTCTCACATTAGACCGTGCACTTTGTGGCCACTGGATTTGCCGGGCGGTTCCGGGCAAGTTTACACCACAAACTGAGTCTAACCTCGTGTCATAAATTGTTACGCCTACAATTCGACCTTCGACCTCTCACATTAGACTAACACTTTGTGGCTAATGGATTTGTTGGGCGGTTCCGGGCAGGTTAACACCACAAACTGAGTCTAACCTCGTGTCAAAGGTTCATTAATGGTCATATTCCACCCAAAACCCCAATATCAGTTCATGTGTTTAACATATAAAAAATGTTCATGTTCGTGTTCAAATCGATTATCAATACACAATCATTTTCATGTTTCAAATTCCCGACTTTACATATTAATAAACATATGCCCAAGTTCCAAATTACATGCCAATTTATATATACATATACATATATATATATATGTATATGTATATATGTATATATATACCCAATTCTAGTCAGTTTACATATGTCCAATTCTTGCCTATTTACATGTATGCCAAGTTTATGCCATTTTACCCATATCAAGTTCTAGCCAAGATTACATGTATCAAGTTTCATGTCCAAATAAACCCAAATCATGATTCATGGTGTAGTTATCCCAAACTTTAATCTTTTTATTACAACATACGCCAATTACCCAAGTTCATAATACATATTTATGCCAATTATCAAGTTTACAATCACTTTTATGCTCAAATTCCCAATTCTACTTATGCCCAATCATAAGCCTAATCTTATACCAATTTATACACATACCAAGTTTCAAGCCGTTTTACATATATCAATATTCTTTCCATTTTACATAGGTCAAGTTTCATACCAAACTACATGTATTCCATGTTTACACCAATTTACCCAAACTTACAAAATTTAATTACAACGATAATACTCAAATCCCAATTTCATGTTATGTCGTCAATTCTACCAAACATACATATCCAATATAGGCGATATTTCCCCGTATTCAATCATACGCAAATCGCAGTTTAGTCCTAGGTCCGAAGTTGACCTAGGTTCATCGAAAGAAAATAAATAGAGGAAGGTAAAATTTATATAACAACCAGTATAGAGAGAAAACTGGCATAAAAACAGCATCTCATGCATAAAAGATAGATCTTGATAATGATATCAACATGAATCAACAAAAACTGATTTACAACAGGCTGAATAGATCATAAGCTTTACATGAGAACGAAAATAGAAAAGTTCCAAAATTCAAGGTTCAAGAAGCAACAGAAACAGATCTGAATCAATAAACATACTTAATTACAATTCCACTTTATTACATGGCCATATTATAATTAACAAGTTTAAATTTAAAAAGTAACTAAAACTTACATATTGTTGCTAATGAATTAAGAACTGAATTTGTTGTAGAATACTGATTTATTGTTTGGACCATTGTTGAAACTTCGTTCTTTGAATTGATTTGAGTTTGAATGCTTAAGCTTTAATTTGGGTGCAGCGGCCATGGTTCAAGAGGGAGTTCGACAGCATAACCGTGTAAGAATGATTTGTTGTGAATTAGTTTAGGTCTAAGGGTGTTTATATAGGAGTAGGAAACTATTTTAGGTTCTTAGATAAACCCTAGAACTGACCCGAGCCATCAAAAATGTCACAGGCCCGCAAACAGACCCACTCAGCCAACCAGTCGCATTCAAGCCGACCAGGGAGGTCGACCCCATGGTTGACCTGGTCTGGCCAGGTCGACCCTATGGTCAACCCCCAGGTCGACCCTATGGTTGACCTAGGCCCTGGGCGGGAATTTACCCACCCAGCCCGCTTCTGGGTCTTGAATTCGAATTTGAATTCGAATTCCTGAGCTGTTTTTTTAATTCTGAAAATTTGTGAAACTTCTAGAGGTCATAACTCGGTCTTATGACTCCAATTTTTGAAAACTCGGACTCATTTCCAAGCAGAATTTCGAGATGAACGCAATGGCGCAACCCGTTTCCCTTGATTCTTGTTTTAAAAATTAATTCTGCCTTGAATTATGGTTTTAACATGTTATTTAAATACGGGTTGTTACATTCTCCTCTCCTTAAAGGATTTCGTCCCCGAAATCTTCAAGTTAAGAAGAATGCATCCTATCATCCAATCAACCATATACTCAAAACATCATCCACAAGCAATCATTGTCCTTAAAAGATTTCTAATGCTGTATGAACATATGCAGAAGGTGTGTGTATATGTTCCTTATCTAATGCAAATGATCTGGCCTGATTGATCTCTTTAATGCAAAATATGTATAGTGCCATGAGTCCAACATGTATGCAAATAGTCCTAGTCACATTAACACTATATGTGTGCACAAACATCCATCCATATGCAACATCCACATGATAACACATTCAAATTCATCCATAAACAAGTATAAACACTCATGCATACGCAATATGAAAGGTGACGGAGCCGATCTAGTGTTTAATGTGCGTGTATATGCATCCACGAGCAACCACTAGCAACCACTTGCAACCATCAATCATAACATGTCTCAAACACATGTTTACACCCAATTGTTCCTACCTAAAGATATAATTGAACGATAGAAGCAAGTAAAAACTTTGTGCCCATTAGGCAATGTCAAAACTGGAAATCTACGTCACATATATACTGATTAGGAGAAGAACTCCCTAAGCACCAGCCCCGAAGACCGGAATCAACATCAGGCTGATACCCAAAGAATTGCTCACACCCTCAAGCCCCAACATGTATTACTAACAGATGAGTCATACTCCCTATGGGGTTTGCAACAGAAATAGGATTGAGAATAGGACCGAGAGGATATACTTAAAAGATAGCAAGCAAGTAAGCTCTACAGGAAAGGAGGGATCAAGGACATACTCTTAAAAAGAGATATGATGTGCTTATCTAGTCATCAATCTTCTAAGTCGCATTTCCTTGAGCTTAACTCCATTGTGCCTTGACCTTCTTTAACTTCGTGATTTCATAGCTTCTTAATTCCTATTACCAAAATATGAGTTGGAACTCATTTCACTGTCGCCTCTCGTTCCACTTTTACTTATTCTTTTTCTAGCATACTCGGCTTAAACATAACTGCGTACTCATGGTTTCATGCAAGCTCTCCAAAATTTACTAGTGAATCTTGGATCTCATTCACTTACTAGAAGGTATTCCACATAAATTAATTATCTCTTGAAAATAAACAAATGCCAATCATGTTGCCAAGTGTACTTACCAAGGTGATTTTCTATAACTCATGCATAAGTGAAATGAACCATCCGCCTTAGTGGCGAACACTACTCGAGCGGATCAACAAAATGTGTCAAGAGATTCTAGGTAACTAAGCGTGGCAGAACCCTAAGGGTTACACTAGACTTCGAGGGTATTACCGAGGCAAGTCAAGAGTCTAACTACCCTCTTTTCATACTCGAGAATGGTATCATTTCTGGATAACCACTCCATCCCTTGAATCAACCCATAGCCCAAGAACATAAGCTTTACTCCTAGACTCAACACTTATCATATACTTTCTCAAATCAAAACGAGTCATGAATAAATGAGTCGATTCCCCAACCGGATTTGAGACCAAAAAAAAATGGGATTATCTACTACGCTAGTACTAAGGTGCAGAGACTCAACTATCGAAGCAGAATAAAAAGGACGCGATGTTCAAAAATAAAGTTCCCACAGTATGATAGAAAAGAAAAGATAAACTTTTAACAGAAACATTACCACCTCTCTTAGGTATGCTAGTAGTGGGAGCATAAAATTGCCCCCTCGACGATCTTGTCCTTTTCCCTTGTCTTTGTCCTATAATACTTAACTACATGTCCCTTTTTTTTCCATACTAAAGATACACTCTCTTGTCATGGGTTTTATTATTCTTTCACTTTGGCCTCTTTCCTTTCACCTTTTTACTTCTTCGTGGATTAAGCCATATCAACAAATTCCTCATCCGTAGGCTTGTGTTCTTTATCCTCGTTCTTGCTATCCTTGTATAGTTTGTTGACAAGTCTCTCGAAAGCTACCTCCATCGCACGGCAACTCTACAAAGCTTGAAATAAGATTAGACGCAGATGGAACTACTGCAGCTACAGATGGAAGTTAGGCACTTCTTTGCCCTCCTACATGTGTCGTACACCTACAAAACTATGGTGAAAAAGAAAGAGAGAAGAACTTCAAGGAGAGGATCAAAAGATAGTGCATATGGCTTTGGGGAATATGCCTTTCGTAAAACAAAACTCTTCTTAGAAGAATGCTTCTATGTAAACGTTTTGAAAATAATTTCAGAAGGTTTTTAAAAGCTTTTTCCCAGTCTGGTAACCTTCTGCTCTGATACCAAATGTAAGACCCCACATCCGTTAAGGTCACTCACAAAGGGAATGCTTTAACTTCAATGGAGCGTTATGGGTACTGGAACAAAAATATTACAAGACAGACATATATAAAACAACGGAAAGTAAAGTAGAAATACTTCAAATCATTTATTAAATATAATTGTTTGCAATAAAATCCCATCAACTTCCAATACTCAATTTCATAGCCCAAATATCTGTCTTGCTCAAAACAAAGAAGCATAAAAATAAACTGTAGTATTCCCCAATAAAGAAAAGCAAGCCATAGCCAAGAGAAATCCAAGCCATACATGAAAGAGTCTTGGGGCTTGGTAAGATCCAAAGTAAGCTGTATTTCCACCCTACGAACCGGGGGGAAACAGATGAAAAAGAGGCGAAACAAACCAGGTCACTCACAAAGACCGAGTAAGTCCTAGTGACTTTCAGCATAAAAACAGGTGAAGATAATATGGCATGAATAAACTGAAAGTAAACATAAGCATGATGACGAGTTAAGCAACAGGCACGATAAATCAAGTATAACATCGCAAGATTTCTAAGCTTCATCATTACACTATTTTCCTTGATTTCCTATATTCTCTACGCCACTTAACTAGCATTCCAATTAGTTTACTTGGTTATAATTACAAGATAAGTGATCCCCCATAACCCACATGATAGTTTTATAGGTATATATCCCACGATGATGGTCCCACCTCCTATTGACAGTTTCATGTCCCCACCGTACCTGTCTTAATTGATCGGCTCTTACTTACAATGTTTCACATGTGTTATATACTAAGGTTATCCCAACCCCGTAGTTGTGGTAGACTTCAGGACTACATCTAATATGAGGATTTTCACCTCAACCAGCCTAATTGCAATGAATGCGTTAGATGTATCCTTACTACCCTAATCGATCGGCTCCTACTCGACCTAGTTCTTGTTTGTGTCACGCGGCCCCCTACTTGTAGATACATGTGCTGGTCCCACCCTAGGGTGTATCAGTCCCTAGGATGGCAACCCCGACACAATTTTTGATGCACAACTTTATATTTACTGATGCCCAATGGCTAAATTTTCCTCTCCGGAAATACGTGCACGCCCGTAATCCGTCGGAACCTGCACTGCTGCATCACCCACCGCCGTTTTGACCGCTTACAATCAGCCCAGTAATCGTGCCCCACCCTGCCTAGCTCAGGGTACCGTTGATACCTAATGTGGGTTACTACTGAAACGGGTCCCTCTACTAGGGTTTTCCTAGGGTCTATTCGTATACCCTACAGGTTGGTTAAGTGTTATCCATTCAAGTTAATTTAACCCCACCCCCCTATCATGTTACCTTGGTTAAGTGTTCTTTCTTGTGTTACTTAACCCCACCACATGTCTTGTTACATCGGTTAAGTGTTCTCCCCTGTGTTAACTTAACCCTTGCCACACCTCACGTTAGATTGTTTAAGTGTATGTTAACTCAACCCCATCCACTAGCCATATTATAATGGTAAGTGTTACCCTCGTGTATTTACTTAACCCTACCACACATCACGTTATATCGATTGGGTGTTATCAACCCATTCAAGTTAAACCAACCCATCCGCTAGTCATGTTATAATGGTTAAGTGTTATCAACCCATTCAAGTTAACGTAACCCACTTGCTTGTCATGTTATGTTGGTTAAGTTTTATTACTTAACCGCAACCACTTGTCTAATTAACATGTTGTATTAGTTAGGTGTTCTCACTTTACTTAACCCTATCCACTTGTCTAATTAACATGCTATAATGGTTAAGTGTTTTCTAGCGATTCATGACTTAACCCTACCTAGTGTCGTTTATCGGTTCACGTTGACTTAACCCAGCCATATGTCATGTCAAATTGGTTAAGTCCACACTTATAAGTTTTTCGTGTTCTTAACTCATAGCGGTTAGGTCCATATTTACATGTCAAATTTCCATGTCATCCCACCTAACCCTCTAACCATACCCATGTCTTATTACGGTTAGTATTCCTTAATTCATTCAATATGACGAACAAAACATGGCCTCTCACATTAGACCATGCACTTTGTTTCCGCTGGATTTTCCGGGCGGTTTCGGGCAGGTTTACACCACAAACTGAGTCTAACCTCGTGTCATAAATCGTTACGCCTACAATTCGACCTTCGACCTCTCACATTAGAATGACATTTTGTGGCTAATGGATTTGCCGGGCGGTTCCGGGCAGGTTTACACCACAAACTGAGTCTAACCTCGTGTCAAAGGTTCACTAATGGTCATATTCCACCAAAAACCCCAAGTTCATGTGTTTAACATATAAAAAACGTTCATGTTCGTGTTCAAGTCATTTGTAAATACACAGTCGTTTTCATGTTTCAAATTCCCGACTTTACATATTAATAAACATATGCCCAAGTTCCAAATTACACGCCAATTTATATATATATATATATATATATATATATATACCTAATTCTAGTCAGTTTACATATGTCCAATTCTTGCCTATTTACATGTATGCCAAGTTTATGCCATTTTACCCATATCAAGTTCTAGCCAAGATTACATGTATCAAGTTTCATGTCCAAATAAACCCAAATCATGATTCATAGTGTAGTTATCCCAAACTATAATCTTTTTATTACAACATACGCCAATTACCCAAGTTTATAATACATATTTATGCCAATTATCAAGTTTACAATCACTTTTATGTTCGAATTCCCAATCATAAGCCTAATCTTATACCGATTTATACACATACCAAGTTTCATGCCGTTTTAAATATATCAATATTCTTGCCATTTTACATAGTCAAGTTTCATACCAAACTACATGTATTCCATGTTTACACCAATTTACCCAAACTTACAAACTTTAATTATAACGATAATACTCAAATCCCAATTTCATGATATGTCGTCAATTCTACCAAACATACATATCCAATATAGGCGATATTCCCCTATTTCCCTGTGTTCAGTCGTATGCAAATCGCAGTTTAGGCCTAGGTCCGAAGTTGACCTAGGTTCATCGAAAGAAAATAAATAGAGGAATGTAGAATTTATATAACAATCAGTATAGAGAGAAAACTGGCATAAAAACATCATCTCAGGCATAAAAGATAGATCTTGATAATAATATCAACATGAATCAAGAAAAACTGATTTACAACAGGCTGAATAGATCATAAACTTTACATGAGAACGAAAATAGAAAAGTTCTAAAACTCAAGGTTCAAGAAGCAACAGAAACAGATCAGAATCGATAAACATACTTAATTCCAATTCCACTTTATTCCATGGCCGTATTATAATTAACAAGTTTAAATTTAAAAAGCAACTAGAACTTACAGATTGTGGCTAATGAATTAAGAACTGAATTTGTTGTAGAATGCTGATTTTTTGTTTGGACCATTATTGAAACTTCGTTCTTTGAATTGATTTGAGTTTGAATGCTTAAGATTTAATTTGGAGGCGGGGGCCATGGTTCAAGAGGGAGTTCAGCAGCATAACAGCGTAAGAATGATTTGTTGTGAATTAGGTTAGGTCTAAGGGCATTTATATAGGAGTGGAAACTAGTTTAGGCCCTTAGATAAACCCTAGAACTGATTTGAGCCATCAAAAATGTCATAGGCCCGCAAACAGACCCATTCAGCCAACCAGTCGCATCCAGGCCGACCAGGGAGGTCGACCCCTAGGTCGACCCTATGGTCGACTTGGTCTGGCCAGGTTGAGCCCCACCTCGACCCTATGGTCGACCTGGGCTCTGGGCGGGAATTTTCCCGCCCGTCCCACTTCTGGGTCTTGAATTCGAATTCCTGAGCTGTTTTTTTTATTCTGAAAATTTGTGAAACTTCTAGAGGTCATAACTCGGTCATACAGACTCCGATTTTCGAAAACTCGTACTCGTTTCCAAGCAGAATTTCGAGACGAACGCAATGGCGCAACCCTTTTCCCTTGATTCTTGTTTTAAAAATTTATTCGATCTTGATTTAAGGTTTTAACATGTTATTAAAATATGTGTTGCTACATGCATAGATCCATCTGCTTGGGAAAATGAGACGATGTAGCACTAGTAAATATGGTTCTGTCTATCCGGGGTTGACACTTTAGGAAGTGATACATCCTACTGTGGGGCCGTCATAGGGTATTTATGGAATAGGGAGCCGATTGATTAAGGTAGTAATTAAGGTACAACTAGTCTTGCCTGTTTAGGAGCCGTTATTATCGTTTGGGGTAACACCCGTTATTTCTGTTGGGATGCTTATTATTATTGTTGGGGGTGAAACTCGTCAATAGATGCACCCCTAAGTCTACCATTATGTTTCTGTTGGGATCATTCTATTTATGTTATACTAGTATTGGTCCAGAGAAAAGTATTTGGGAAGCATAATCTATTTTGTTCTGTTTATTCTTCTTATCCTGATCATTTGGTTATACCTGTCTTATGATACAATTATCTCTCTTATCCAGTTTATATGCCTGTCATGATGCTTTTACTTATTTATGTGCTAAAAGTAACTGGGCTTTCCAGACTTTATGTCTAACCCATTTTGTTTCCTTTTATCTCTCTTCCTTCCCCCAAGGTTCTAAGGGTGGGAATACTCAGGCTTGATTAGGGTTCACTCTTCTGTTTCCACTTGGAGTTGCTTAGATGTACTGCTTTGATTACCTGTCTACCTTGCTATGGCTATTTTTGGGGACTATGATTTTTTATTACTGTACTCTGATGATTTTAGTATAAGGTGGATACTTTAATTTAATGTAATGGGTTTTCGGTATTCCAGACTTATGTTGTAACTGGATTTTGGACCACGATTTTTTCTGTTTGAAAAATAAAGTTTTAAACTCCGCTATTATTCTGTATCAATCTTGTGATGTTTATAATGCTTCACGGAACTTAATGCATTTTGATAAAGAGTTACATTAATGGACATGGGGCGTCACAATGTCCTTGAGATAAGCCTCTTTGTTATCATATTCCGTCCTCTTAAGATCATAACCTTTAGAAGTAGAGCTTCCAGACTGTTCCTGGCTACATCGATTCCCTTGATGATCGATTCTTGTCAAATGGGACCTTTTCTTCTTAGAGGATGTTGCTTTGAGCCTCTCCTTCCCTTCAGAGTGTTGGATGGGAGCCTTTCTTTTTATAGATTCACCTTTTTCGCTTTGACTTTGTTAGACCCAAAAGTGGTTCTAACACCCAAATTGATTAAAAACAAGATAAAATGAGATAAAAATAAAAACGAACACGCAGAATTTATAGTGGTTCGGCGAAGAAATGCCTACGTCCACTTATCTTTCACTATATTCAATAATTCAGTAGCAAATACAATGTAAGATTCACTCACAACTCACTTTTGTTCATTCAATTGACTAAAACAAGAAATGAAAGATGATTTGGATTCTCCGGGAGTAATGGAGTTAGGATGATGGAGGTAGTTGAATTCTAAAAGTGCTGAAAAAAGATCCTTCTTTTTGTCTCCAGACGGGGTATTTATAGGTGTGAATTTGCTTGAGACTTGATCCGGGTCGGGCCACGTGTCATCCATCGCACTCTCTTCGGGTTCGGATGAACTATCATGTTGACAACGCATCAAAGGGAAGGACGTTATAGGTAGGAATTAGTCATAGCCGGTCCGGTTAACCAGGCGATTTTGCAGGAGAGTAACATGGATCATGGGTTCGGGTCGGAGACGCGCAAATAAGGGGTTCGGATCGGTGTACCCGATCCGAACCGGATTGGCTTGGGTGCGACTCTCCTTCTCTAATCTGCTCCGCTCCGTTCCGTTGTTGTGGCAAACAGGTGGCTTTCCGATCCATTCAAGATTTAGCTGCCCTCCGATCCGATTAGATAGGCCTTAGCAATCTACCCAGTAAGAGATCACCGATCCGAACAGAGGACTCTATCCGATCCGAACCAATATGTTGCTCTGACCCGATCCGAACAGCTGCAGCTATCAATCTGAATTGTAGTGTTCTCCTCCAATCCGAACCAAAGTCTTCTAATTAAAAATATCCTTCAATGTTTGATTTCTTGACTTTGTGTTGCCTAGTTCACAAAGTAGGCTAACATTTTGCCCCCTCAAAGGATGCTTCTGTTGTATACGAAGCGTGCTTTGATATCGTTTGAAATGCTAGTCCTTGAATCAGAACGGTCAGGAGGAATGCACAGATTTCAATCCGGTTCGGTGGCGCGACTCGGTTCGGTATCCGACTCGAGCATATTTTCTTCATTTCTGAGCAAGTTTGGGAATTTTTCTCGACATATAATGCTTCTTGCAGGTATGCTCTTCCTTTATTCTTCGTCTTTGAACTCAATTCGGGTCGGATGCTAAATTAATGTGTGAAATTTATGCGGTTCGGATTCCGATCCGATGCATTTTCGTGGATTTGGTTCTTGGACATTGGGCCTTCAGGCAGAGTTGTGCTACTGGGCCTTCACTCCGGTTCGAGCGGGTGAGAAAGAATAGGAATATGAGGAGTCAACACCACCCCTTATATAAATCCTCCACCGTCTTCCTTCTTTTCTTCTTCTTTTCTGCCGCCGCTTCCAGACTCTAGTATCGAAAACTTCAGAAACTCCAATATCCTAAAACTATTCCCTGTAGATTTCTCAAATCAGACATATAGGTAGCTTTTTTAATCTCGAATAACTTCGTTATAACTGCTCTTGATTTCAATTCGTGGTTGATTGGGATGGTTTAGCTATGGGGCTTCGCTTGAACTCCACGTCGCTATTGGTGGATCCGCCATCACTTCGAGGCGCTGATAGGTTGGAGAGGGCAAATATTTGTCCTCAACTGGAGCTTTGGTGATAGAATGGATTTGTTTGTGAGTGGGGAGAAAGAGGAAGAAGATGAAGAGCGTGATGACGAATTGGAGTTGGTTCGGATAGGAGACGAAGGAGCAGAAAGGAAGGAGAAGGAAAGGGGATCGGTTTGGGTTGCATACTTTAGAAAGACGGGAAGGAAGGAAAATGTCGGTTCGGGTCGGAAAAGAGGATGGGATAAGGGGTTGAAATAAATGGACTGGTTAAGTGATGCCGGTTCGGTTCGGATCAGGTCACCCGATCCGATCCGATCAGTCCTTTATCCGAACCCATTGTTTCCCTTGTCTTGAACTGACCTTGCTTTAATGAAGCATCCGAACCGACCCTATATCTATATTTGTATTGAGCCAATTATCATATGCATATCCGAACCGAACCGAATGTATCAAACTTGGCACAGAAAGACTACCCAACTAATTCAACTAACATTCACTCTAGACAATAGCTTCGTGGACAGTTAGGATAGTGCCTTGCGAACATAAACGAGAATTAAGAACAACTCTGACTATCACTTTCTCTTCAAAGCTTCGTCTTACATTGCTGTACTTTTATTTTGCATTTCCCACATTTGCTGCACACACTTTAGTTCACACACATACACAAAAAAGGGGGGCACGGGATAATTTACTCTAATCCGTGCTATTGCTTCTTCAATAGTTCCATGACAATGAGGCCCAGACGCTCTTCCCGTCTAGCTGAGATGAAGGAAGCCCCGGAAACTTCCAACAAAACCACTCTTGAGGATATATCTTCTTCGTCTGATCCAGAATGGGACAGTGAGGGTCCGGATTACGGGGTTGGTCATCGGGAAAGCGACGAAGTGTCTTCAGAGAATGAAGTTTCCCTGGGCTTTGAGGAGGAAGGAGGGATTGGTGACAATCGAGCACCCGATGAATTTGACTCAGCCATTATATTGGAGTCACCTCCAGATTCTGTAGAATCGACAATCGACAACGACCGACTTGTTCGAATTTGCTTAAAGTATGGAATAATGAAAAGGGACACCCTAGTGCCCTCACGCTCCGACCGTCCCCACAACCCTCCAGAAGGATATATGACGATCACTCGATTGATGTGCATGGTCGGCGCCATTCCTCCATTCTCTCCTTTCATCGTTGATTTCTTAAGACAAATGCGGATTGCCCCCATGCAGTTGCATCCCAATTCATATGCCTATTTGCATACCTTGTACATAGCATATCGTGAAATTCTAGGCGTAGAGCTCACGTTCGATGATGTTCATTTCTTCTACAATTTCAAGCATCGGACTAGAGAAACTCCATCTTTCTGTTACTTTGAATCAGTCCCAAAAAGGAAGATAATCTCTACTCCATTTAGCAGTAAAGCCGGAGATTCCAGACTAGAATGGTTCTATATAAAGCAACAGTCTGGATGCGCCAGGAGATGGACAAAATCAAGTAAAGCGTTGATTTTCTGAACCCGGACTCTATACACTTGAATCATCACCCTGACCTGTTTTCCTTTTTTGTTTGCAGTCTACAATCCCAAACAGATATCAGATCAGGTGTTCTTTGATCGGATGCACCGTCTTCTTAATGGCGATCAAAAATTCCTGACTATCGACGAGGTCCTTAAAGATGAATACCTTCATTTTCACGGGCTGCTATCCGTTTTCCGTAGCATCGGTCATGGGACGGTCCCTTATGCATACATTCCTCCAGTGGAGACAGTTCCAGAGATAGGAGAAGGCTTGGGAATTCCTACAGCTCCTCTTCAGACTTCACCTTCTCCCTCTTCTACACAAGACGATGAACTAGCTAATCTGGCCGAAAAACATCGTGAAGGGTACATTGCCCCCGAAGAAACTACTTCTCTAGACAAGTCAAAATCTTCCCAAGAGTCGCCACTTCACGCTTCCGAAGGGGATGTTCCTAGCGCTGATGAGCACATATTTCAGGGTTTGGGGGATCTCCCCTTACCTGAAACTATATATACTTCAGAGGATTTCAGGAAGGATCCTTTAGTCTTCACTTCTTCCGAAGAAACTACTCCCGCTAAGGCTAAAGAGCCTGCCCGCACTAGTCTAGCTTCAGACTCGGGTTGGTTGGGGGGAAACACACCACTTAGGATACACTTTACACCACAGCATTAGCATTCATTGCACTTCTTTCTCCATGAATCCATTAATTCTAAACTTCGTTTATTTTATCGTGCAGGTACAATGTCTCGATCCTATTATGATATAAGAAAGCTTCGTCGTAGCATGTCCAATCCTCCTCAGGATGTCGAGTATGATCGTCGGGATGATCGTGGTAGGGAGGAGAGAAGACCTTATGATCCCTATCGATCTCGGCCCTCACGCTCCCGCTCACCAGTTCGATCGGAACAAGAGAAATACAAGAGCTATCAAGGTTGCAGGGAGGAGGATAGACCACCATCTAAAGACTCCACTTCCTCCCATGAAAAGCGGAGTAGAGAGAAAACTCCTCCAAGAGAAACCGGGTCTCGAAGTAAACAAAAGGTCCCTGCTACTAAGCGGCCTAGGTCAGATAAAGAGACTACTGAATCCTCTGCACATAGGAGCACCGAATTATCAATTCCCACTCCTCCCCCATTAGATGCGGGAACTGCAGTAAAGCTGGCATATTTAAAGGAGCAATTTCCCGAGCACTACTTCGAGACTCTGACCTTTCTACCTACCCTTGAACCTATTTCTTCTAATTGGGCAGATGAGGCCAAGGCAAAAATTAATTTGGTAGAAAAACAATATTCTGAAATGTTCAAGTATTCACGCAATCTTTCTAGAATCATCCGCACTCTGATGACAAATGCTAACTCAATGCAAAAGACCGCGGAGGAGGATGCTAAGGCCTTAAAAACCTTAGGCAAAGACTTGGAAGACACTCAAGCTCAACTAGCTGTCGCTCAAAAGAACGCTTCTAATTTCAAACAACAGTTTGAGGACATGCAAAAGCGTTATCATGACTTGCTTGAGTCCCATACTCAGGAGCGCTCTGAACTAAAAAAGCAAGCTGACGAGGCTAAGTCAGAAGCCGCTAAAACACGCCTTGCTTATGCTGAGCTTGAACGGAAAAACACCGAGTTAGCAAAAAGGAGTGCTGAATTAGAAAAGAAGAATGCTGACTTGGCTTCGAGGCTGTTGGAGGCAGAAAACAGGGCTGCTCTGGCCGAGGGCGATGTGGAATGTGCTATTAAATCTGCGGAGGAAGCCCGCAAGCAATTATCTGAGGCAGAGGCTGATATTCAGGGCTTCGGCGAGCTAATGATTGAATTCTTCGCGCACATTATTCGTCGTCGAAACATTTCTTGGATCGAGGACTATCCATCCACTCTGGTTCAAGTATGGAATCAAATCGTCGAGTGGGAAAAAGAGGAACTTAAGGTTGATTCCCTCGATGAAGATAAGTTGATGGAGAAATACTTGAGAGACGATGAACCGGAGCGCCTTGCTGAAGGGCGCCGCCTTATTGCTGAGGCTATGGAAGAAGAGAGACGGAAGTCTAAACAAAAAACCATTCCCAAAGCTGGCTCCTCTTCTTCTGCTCTTGCAACTCCCGAAGTAGAAGGGTATGATCCCGAAAACCCGGGAATTCCCCGGACAACTTTGCTATCTCCCATTCCTGAAATAACTCCAGAGGTAGCAGTCACCCCCGCTGAAAAGTCTTCGGAAGGTATCCCTATCTTTTCTCCTCAATTTGCCAAGGCTACTACTACCATTGGCTACGTGATTGAACGTTCGATGAGAAATCCTTTGCTTTCGCCTGAGTTGATAACCGATGTTTCTCATTCTGTAGGTGTTGAATCATCCGCAAAGGCAGATGTAGCTCAAGGAGCTGTCGCTGGGACGAAGCCCGTTGATAGGGTAAAAGAAGGGGAAGACAAGGCTGCTTCCATAGACTTGGGGGAAGGAAGTGAGCCCACTAAGGTCACCATTCCCCATGACGAAGAAATGATTGCAGCTTTAAAAGACGACGGAGGAGACGAGGGGCATGATGAGGAACCGGAGGTTGCAATAACTGGGGAGTCGAAAAGCGCCGATGACGTTACCTTGGCTGCCATGAAGGCTGATCAAGACAAGCGCTTGCAATTAAAGGCCGAAGAACTAGACCCTGAGGTCCTCAAGCCCCTCGCAGTTGTGGATGCAGGTTCAAGGTTAGTTGATAAGCTCTCAACTAGATCTATTACCGAAGAACTTGCTAAAAAACCTTCTCTTGATTCCAGTGCCCCGCCTTCCGGGAAGAAGTCTGCTGGCTCCAGTACCACATCTTCAGGGAAAAAGAAATCCAAACGAATCTTGACTGAAGCCGAGAAGGAAGCAAAGGATGCAGAGAAAGCTGCGAAAAAATCTAAGACTCATCCCAAGCCCAAATAGTGGGTTCCCCTGTATCCTTTTAGCATCTTTGTGAACCAATAAGTACTGCTACAAAAGCAGCTTCCGCACTTTCTTTTTTAGCTATTTCCCTGTACAAATTCATTCATTTGTAAATAAAAATAATTCACTTTTTGCAATGTTTATTTGTTAGTAGTTCCGCACTTATGTAAAAATGCATGTCTGAAGTTATGAAACGAAGTTGTGGAGGGGGGAAACATGTGTATGCATATGTGTCCCCAGTCAATTTCCACAAGTTATTCAATAGTTAACCATGTAATCTGAATGCTCCCAATTCTCTGACGGGATAGCACTTCCTGTGTCGTCAGTACCTGTCTTTTTTTCTGGCATTTTTTATACTTTCCCTCTTTCTCTTGAGAGTTGGAGTTCGAGTTCAGTCATTTGTTTATTCCCCGGTCGTTCAACGGGGAAAGACTTCTTTCTCGGCGCTCAGTTGGAGACGCCTTTATACTCTCTTTCTCTCTGGAAAGTTAGAGTTAGGAGTAGAATTTCTTTTTCAGCGCTCAGTCGGAGACGCTTTTATACTCTCTCTCTTTCTCTGGAGAGTTAGAGTTCAGAATGGAATTTCTTTTTCAGCGCTCAGTCGGAGACGCTTTTATACTCTCTCTCTTTCTCTGGAGAGTTAGAGTTCAGAATGGAATTTCTTTTTCAGCGCTCAGTCAGAGACGCTTTTATACTCTCTCTCTTTCTCTGGAGAGTTAGAGTTAAGAATGTCATTTTCTCATTCTTTTATGTCTTATTGCACAAATAATCGTTGTGCTCCTTTTTATGTCTAAACTGATTTCAACCTTTTTAGGCTCTTAGTTATCCTGTATTTTATAATCACAACAGAATAACTAATGAATGTAAATGCATAAAAGTAAATAACACACAATATTTTTATAGTGGTTCAGCTAAGTCGTAGCCTACATCCACTTTGTAGTCCTTTATTCATATCATCAGATTTTCCCAAGGCAAGGCGTGCCTTATTACAGAGTTCACAGGAAAAATAACAAAAAGTATAGCATTTCTAATCCAAATATCGCATTAAGTGTTGGGCATTCCATGCTCGAGGGACTTCTTCGCCATCTACGGTCATTAACTTGAAGGTTCCTTTTTCAAGTTTCCGTTGGATGACAAAGGGTCCTTCCCATTTTGGGCCGAGGTGAGGAAGGGATGGAAAAACTCTCTTTAGCACCAAATTTCCCGGTTCAAAAGTTCTGAGGCGAACTTTTTTGTCATAATAGTGCGCCATCTGACGCCGATGTCTTGTTGCACGCAAGTCTGCTTCATCCCTTTTTTCTTCGACTTCATCAAGGGACTCAAGTAAGAGTGCCTGATTCGTCATCGGGTCATAATATGTCACCCTGTGGGAAGGAACTTCCAGTTCAACTGGAATTACTGCTTCTGAGCCAAAGGAGAGAGAGAAAGGGGTATGACCAGTGGCTGTCTTGAATGTTGTTCGATATGCCCACAAAGCTAGGTGCAATTCGTCAACCCATCTTGCCTTTGCACGTTCTAACCATTTCTTGAGGATAGATTTTATAACTTTGTTTATTGCCTCTACTTGTCCATTCGATTGCGGATAGGCAACTGCAGTATATCGCTTGTCTATCTTATACTTCTGACAGAAATTTCTGAATTCAGTACTATCAAACTGGGTTCCGTTGTCAGTTATGATCGTCCTTGGAATCCCAAATCGACATATAATATTTCTGACCACAAAACTTATCACCTTTCTTGTTGTGATCTTGGTCAAGGGCTCAGCTTCCACCCATTTCGTAAAATAGTCCACAGCCACTATTGCATACTTAGCTCCTCCTTTAGCAATCGGTAAAACTCCAATGATATCAATTCCCCATGTGGCAAATGGCCAAGGACTCACCATCGATTTAAGCTGGGTCGACGGTGCCCTGGGGATTTTGGCGAATCTCTGGCATCTATCGCAGCGTCGTGAATAATCAGCTGCATCTTTGTTGATCGTAGGCCAGAAGTACCCGTACCGCAGTATTTTCTTTGCTAAAGTTTGACCTCCTGTATGATCTCCACACTCACCTTCGTGTACTTCTCTTAATACACGCTTGATGTCGTCGTGTGCGATACATCGCAACAGGGGCATAGAAAATCCTTGTCTATAGAGAGTATCGTCTTGTATAACATATCTGGTAGCTTTGCGAACTACAGCTCTTTTCTCACTCTTCTTCGATGGGAGTGTCCCATTCTTAAGAAAATTCTTAATTGGAGTCATCCATGACTCCTTCTCTGGTTTCGCTTCAAAAGCGAATTCAATTTCCATTGACTCAAAGCTTGGCGACTCCAACGTTTCAATTGGAATTACCTCAGTCTCTTCTGGATTGTCAGAACTAGCCAGTTTTGCCAGTCTATCCGCTTTCTGGTTTTCAACTCTGGGAATATGTGTTATGTTGTACCGCTCTAAGCTATTCAATAGCTCTTTCACTTTCTTGAGGTAGGCGATAAGCCGAGGTCCTCGAGCCGCAAATTCCTCTCGCACTTGGCAAACAACAATTTTAGAGTCACAGAATACATCTAACATTTTTACTCCAAGGTCTTTAGCAAGTTTCAGCCCGGCAATCAGGGCTTCATATTCAGAATCATTGTTAGTTGCCGAAAATTCTAATCGCAGGGCGTAATATAACGACCGCCCCTCGGGAGTAACTAAGACAATTCCAGCTCCGGACCTTCGGTCATTCTTAGCTCCATCTGTATATAATTTCCACGGATTCATCTCTATCTCATCCTCGGATTTAACCACTCGGTCTTTGATTATTTCCTCCTCTGGAATGGTGAACTACGCACTAAAGTCTGCTAGGGCTTGCCCCCTGATCGACTTTCGAGGTTGAAAATTCAAATCAAACTGACTTAGTTCTATGTTGCATTTGATCAACCTCCCCGATGCTTCGGGTTTCTGCAACACCTGCCTTAAGGGCTGGTCGGTGTATATGGTTATTGGATGGGCTTGGAAATAATGACGAAGTTTTCGGGACGCGATCAGGAGGCTGTAAGCGAGCTTCTCAATTTTTGGATAGTTGCGCTCTGCCGCTGCTAATTTCTTACTCACATAGTACACCGGCTTTTGTACTTTGTCTTCTTCTCGAACCAGGGTTGTGCTGACAGCGTGAGCCGAGACTGCCAAATAAACAAATAATTCTTCGTGATCTATGGGCTTTGACAAAATTGGCGGTTTCTCTAGCAGCTCTAACAGATTTTGGAAGGCGTTAACACAATCGGGAGTCCACTGGAAGTTCTTCTTTCCCCTTTTTATCAAATCAAAAAACGGAACACATTTATCTATGGCTTTGGAGATGAATCTACTCAGCGCCGCTACCTTCCCTGCCAGACTTTGGACGTCTTTAATTCTCCTCGGTTCTTCGATGTTTCTAATCGCTGTTATCAGGCTAGGGTTGATTTCAATTCCTCGGGAACTCACAATGAAACCAAGGAACTTTCCCGACGCCACTCCAAATGAACATTTTAAGGGATTCAATTTCATACGGTACTTTCGCAAGATACCAAACATTTCCGCTAAGTCTTGCGTATGGCTGGAAGACTGCTTTGATTTAACAAGCATATCATCCACATAAACTTCCATAGTCTTTCCTATTTGATCATAAAACATTCTATTTACCAAGCGCTGATAAGTAGCTCCAGCTTTTTTTAATCCGAATGGCATTACAACATAGCAATATAGCCCCAAATTCGTAATGAAACTCGTATGTTCTTGGTCTGGTACGTGTATAGGAATTTGGTTGTATCCAGAATATGCGTCCATGAAAGAAAGAAGTTCATGACCTGCTGTCGAGTCTACAAGCTGGTCAATCCTGGGAAGCGGGAAACTATCTTTCGGGCAAGCTTTATTTAGATCTGAAAAGTCAATGCAAGTCCGCCACTTTCCGTTTGGCTTCTTTACTAAGACGGGATTCGATATCCAGTCGGGATAAGTCGAATCTCGAATAAATCCATTTTGCTTCAATTTCTCTACTTCCTCTTTGAGAGCAGCCGACCTCTCTGGGCCCAGCATGCGTCTCTTTGGCTTCACAGGCGGATGCTTCGGATTTA
Organism: Allium sativum; assembly: GCA_030737875.1. Lineage (NCBI taxonomy): Eukaryota > Viridiplantae > Streptophyta > Magnoliopsida > Asparagales > Amaryllidaceae > Allium > Allium sativum. The sequence goes on from CM060918.1 coordinate 347,549,100, forward strand.
CATTCAATTTGTGGCTTATAATGGAAGGTGATATCCCACACATGTCAGCATGGGTCCAGGCGAACACATCTAAGTTTGCCTTCAAGAAGTCCGTCAGTTCTTCAGCACGACGTGGATCCAATTGAGATCCAATCTTCAAAACTTTCGTCGGATCAGCTTTATCAATGGGGATTTCCACTGTCACTTCGTTGGGAGTTGCATTCCTAGCCTCTGGTTCCTCGTCTTTTCTGGGATCCAGGTCTTCAGGCGTTCCTTTGGGCAACTCCCTCGGGTTCAGTCTCTCTAATTGCTATGCCGAGTCCCCCTTTGAGGGAGACGAGGCATCTTTACTCTCAGCATTAACTCCTTTCATCAACATCTTCAGTTCAGCCACATAGCAGGCCCGTCCAGAAACCTGATCCCCTCTCATTACTCCAGTCCTGGCTTCGGTTGGGAACTTTAGTAACAAGCACCAAGGGGCGATACAAACTCTAAATTCAGCGAGCGCAGGTCTCCCTAAAAATGCGTTATATGGCGAATCTACGTCCAATACTACGAACTGAAGCATTCGCACTCTTCTACGTTCTCCTTGCCCTAGGGTCACGGGCAACTCTATATATCCCATGGGAGCCGTCGTCGCTCCGTTGAAGGCTCTAATCCATCCTTCACAAGGTTTCAGATCTTCGGGCTCAAGCTTCATCTGATCAAATGACTTCTTGAACAGAATATTAACGGAACTTCCGTTGTCTACTAATACCTTATGGACCAAGGCCGGCCCAATGGTGGTAGTAATAACCAACGGATCATTGGTGGGAGATTGTATCCCAGTGTTGTCTCGGCTGCGAAATACCACGTCGTCGAACATGGTTTTCTGTTGTTTTATGGGGGTGACATCTTCCAAATCATCACCTTCATTCATGTCTAGATGCTTGGCAGCATTCACATATTGGTCCATTGACCTAAAACTTCTGATTGCCGGGTGAGGTCCGCCTACAATGGAGTTGATGACAATTCCTTTACCTTTCTGCTGCGATGTAGGTTTGGGAGCAGGGAGAATCTGTTTTGGAGCCTGCTCACCTTGCCCCATGTCCCTCGGGGCAACCTTGTACTCATCCAACTTCCCTTCACACAACAGTTTCTCAATCACATCCCTCAAATGCCGACATTCATTAGTTGAATGCCCATGAGTTCCGTGAAACAAGCAAAATTTCCCTGTCGCCATTTCTTTCTCGGTCGAATCATGAGGTGGCGGTCTTTTGTACTGTATCACATTGTACGTATCCAGGTAAATATTTTCAGGGGTGTCATTCAATGGTGTATAATTCTCGTAGTTCTGGAATCGGGGTCTTTTGTTAGGGTCGCTTCCCCTATTTCTTTTTCTTCTATTACCGCTCGAATTACGGTTATTGTTGTTGTTTCCCCCACTTCCAGTATTGCTGTTTCCACCCTTGTTTCCTACATTTACCTCAACCTTGCCAGAATTCTCCCCCGACTGTTTTACGGCGATATTACTCTGCACATTCTCCTTTGAAGCCGTTTCAGACTTTCTGTTCCGATTTGCCCTGGCCTCCTCTCGCCGTAAATAAATATCGGCTTTTTCGTAGAATATCTCCCTTGTGGGGGGTGTCTTCCCAGAAAGGTAGTCTCCAAATTCAGATTCAGGATCAACTCCTTCCTTCAATGCCATGAGAATAGTGGGCTCATGCGGGTCACTGACCTCAGTCACAGCTTGGTTGAAACGATCAAGATATGCCCTTAAAGATTCTCCTGGTGCCTGTTTGATTCTCGATAATTCAATAACACTCTTGGACTTTCGGGCATGTAGTCGGAACTGGTTCATGAAACGCTCGCTTAGTTCCTTGTAATTAGAAATCGAACGAGGAGGAAGTCGGGTAAACCAGAACAATGCCACATCTTCTAGGTAGATTGGGAATGCTTTGCACTTTACTTCATCAGGGGCAGCAGCGGCGTTCATGAGCCACGAATACCGCATCAAATGCTGTCCTGGATCAGTCCTTCCGTTATACTTGTCCATCTGTGGCAAGTTAAAGCGTCGGGGAAACTGGAAGTCGAGGATATCGTCGGTGAACGGAGTATGGCTTCGCTCAATGCCATAATCTTCATTTGTATAATTCCGGCTCTCGGACATAATTCGGCGAACCATTGCCTGTACATCAGCACTAGTTAGGGGCTGCTCAGGTTCCCTGGCCCTAGTATCCGAGTTCCTTCTGGGCTCTTGATCAGGAGATGCCCTTCTTCTTCGAGCTGCCTCTGCTCGATTCCGTTCCCTGCGTTCCCGGTCGATCTCGGGAAGAGGGGACTGGAGTCTTTGCCCCCGAGTGGGGTCATCGTTTCCTAATGCTCGTGCGATATCCTCGCGAGATCCCAAAGATCCAAATGTCAGCTGCTCCACGTTCTGAGGTCGTTTGAGTGGCCTCCGCTCACGGGGCCTCTCTTCCTCGGAAGATGAAGATTGATCTACTGGTGTGTGACGAACCGGTGACGGAGTTCTCTGTCGACGGAGCTCACTGATCTCCCGACTCATGAGCCTCATATTTTCCTGCATCATGAGATTAGTGCGCTCGTGAACTTTCATGGCCTCCCTCGTGCTCTCAAGCATGTCAAGCAAGCGCGAGAAATCTCCTTGGGTGATGGGCGCAGATGAATTGACCTGATCACCGACCCTGGTAGCTGGAATTGGAGCATTCGTAGGGACTCGAGTAGAGGTTCCAGCTTCACCATGCATCGGGTCGGGTCGAAGGTAGGAGGTCGGATCGGATCGGAGCTGGGGTGCCTGGTCGGATCGGTATGCAGCGAGCAGCTCGGGTCGGTTTAGATTGGGGGAATGCACGGCTTCAGAGTCTCCTACCCGGATCGGATCGGAGCTCTCCCCCTGCTGTCAGCTCAGATTTCCTGCATTGATTCTTCCTGCTGCTGAACTCTGCCCCCGAGACCTTGTTACAACAGCATGTTGCTGATCTTCGCCAGCTCCATTTCCTTGAACAGACTGAACTTCCTTGCCTTTTCCTTTGGCCATGAGTCTTTGACAATTACTTCAACGAATATGAAAGAGCAAAAAAACTTAAGGATTTACTTCTTTGAACTCTACGGTCCAAAAAGTAGAGAGAAATCCTGGAAAATAAAGAATTTAGATGAGGTTTCTCAGTGAAAGCACCAAAATGTTAGACCCAAAAGTGGTTCTAACACCCAAATTGATTAAAAACAAGATAAAATGAGATAAAAATAAAAACGAACACGTAGAATTTATAGTGGTTCGGCGAAGAAATGCCTACGTCCACTTATCTTTCACTATATTCAATAATTCAGTAGCAAATACAATGTAAGATTCACTCACAACTCACTTTTGTTCATTCAATTGACTAAAACAAGAAATGAAAGATGATTTGGATTCTCCGGGAGTAATGGAGTTAGGATGATGGAGGTAGTTGAATTCTAAAAGTGCTGAAAAAAGATCCTTCTCTTTGTCTCCAGACGGGGTATTTATAGGTGTGAATTTGCTTGAGACTTGATCCGGGTCGGGCCACGTGTCATCCATCGCACTCTCTTCGGGTTCGGATGAACTATCATGTTGACAACGCATCAAAGGGAAGGACGTTATAGGTAGGAATTAGTCATAGCTGGTCCGGTTATCCAGGCGATTTTGCAGGAGAGTAACATGGATCATGGGTTCGGGTCGGAGACGCGCAAATAAGGGGTTCGGATCGGTGTACCCGATCCGAACCGGATTGGCTTGGGTGCGACTCTCCTTCTCTAATCTGCTCCGCTCCGTTCCGTTGTTGTGGCAAACAGGTGGCTTTCCGATCCATTCAAGATTTAGCTGCCCTCCGATCCGATTAGATAGGCCTTAGCAATCTACCCAGTAAGAGATCACCGATCCGAACAGAGGACTCTATCCGATCCGAACCAATATGTTGCTCTGACCCGATCCGAACAACTGCAGCTATCAATCTGAATTGTAGTGTTCTCCTCCAATCCGAACCGAAGTCTTCTAATTAAAAATATCCTTCAATGTTTGATTTCTTGACTTTGTGTTGCCTAGTTCACAAAGTAAGCTAACAGACTTGGCTTAGTTAATTTTGAAGACCTGTGTGCTTGAGTAGCATACATTTGAGATTGCATCTCCTGGACTCGTTTTTCTAGAGCCATGAGTTTAGTGTAATTTTCTTCCACGACATTTGGATTTGGTGGTTGCACAGGATTAGAGGTTGCTCCTATTTCAGTGTTGTTAGGATTGAATGTTGGACTCACATTCTCTACAAGAGTTGCATAGGGAGGTAGTTCTTTATTCAATGCCTCCAACCTTTTTGACTTTATCTTTTCACTATCATAAAGCAATAAGTTCACCAAATTAATCCATAATAGAGTAACAAGATCGGAGGTTCAGACCCTCCTTCTAGCGCCAAAATGTTAACGATAAAAATCGTCAATAACTGCTTTAGGCTTAACAATGCATATGTATTGAAGTTTTAATGGGTAATTAGTCTAAAGGATGTTGAAATGTAGCTTAGTCTAAACAATCTTAACTTGCTATGTTGTTTCTTTAGCAACAAGATCTTAAGTTCGAAGATTAGTTATTTTTCCTTCTGAGAGGTGAGTATCATGCTTACGAGACTTCAGGGTCGATGTTTACCTTGGGATAAGGAAGTGATGGGTTATTGAAGGTTTAATACCTTACTGCAATAGCCATCCTTAGATTCAAGATAATATAATATACACCGTATTGAAAGGAAACATGCTAATATCTCACAATAATTAGGTTGTCAACATGTTATAACACTTGTCAACTTAGGTGGTACTTACACATCGAACTGGCCAAAGAAAGGCCTTGGTTTTGTTAGTTATCCAGTCAAAAGCTTACAATTGGTTTCCTACATATGTTGTGCTTCATTGGGCTTATTATGAAAGATTTAAGTCACATATGGGAGGATCGAAAGAGGAGGTTCTTAGTTTCACCCAAAGCACTTCATCTTCCGAAAAAATTATGATTAACCACTTTACGAATAGGATTAACGATAACTCCCTATTTAATCACAACAAACACATTATGATTATAGAATCGAGAAATATATAAGTTCTGGGCCTCTCCTTTTTATTTATTTTGAGTATATTACAAGAATTGATGAAATCGCTAATTTGATTGAGAAAATACGATTTTCCATCAGAGAAAAGAGTACAAGATTGAAGAATGAGAATTTAACCCCTAAAATGTGACCAGGGCTCTTATTTATAGAAAATTTGGCCCCTTATTTGCTGTTGACCTAGTAGGACCCCTTTCGGGTGTGACAACATGGTGTCGGCCGCCTCGTACCTTTTGGTTCCAGCGGTAGCGGCTTTGGCCACCTTCCCTCATCCTCAACATTGTTTTTTGGGTATAAAGTTGCCTTTGGTATGCCGGTCTTGGCTTTCGGAAAGCTACTCCTAGTCTTAGAACCTTCTCTTTGATGTTGCTTCTACATTCCGTATCAATACCAAGCCAGTTGGTATGGATAGCTTTGGGGAATGGCTTTCAACTTTCAGGAATAAGGTTCGATACATCTCTTGATGGTTCCTGAAGTTTTTCTTTAGTGGTCGACAAGCTTTGACTCCAGTAGATGGCTTTTCGGGATGCTTTATTTGTGTTTCGGCTTCTTCTGTCTTTGATATTTTCACCGTCTTCTGTATCGACACTAAGTTAATTTGTGTTGATAGCCCTTTTGTTTCCTTTTGTTTGGCTTTGAGATTCCTGGCATGCCTTTAGGTTGTAGGTGATAAGCTTTCATCCTTTCTTTCCCATCTGCTTCCGGCTTTCGGTGATTTTCCTTTGGGATTGATTTCATATTGGTTGCTTTCGGTATTACCATTGCCTTGCTACTATCTCTCTTCGTATCGGCACCAAGTTTACCTCTTCTATGCTAGTGCTGATAGCCTATTGACCCAATCGCCTTCTTTATGCTTTCGGCTTTAGCTTAATGTCATGTCCACGCTTTTGGAATCATTCTTCTGTGTTGGTAGCGGTCCAATACCCCTTCACCAATATCTGGTTTTGGAGCCGAATTTGGTAGTAACAATTCTGTTAGTGGAAATTATTGTTATGTTCTAATTTCATTAGATAGTTTTCAATATTGTAATAAGTCCTTTTATCTCCTTTTTTGAATTAAAACATGCATCGTAATTTTTCCACAAGTCCCAAAATCTTGTTCAATCACTCTCATTTTATCATTTTTACTACATTATGTTCTACTTCTAATTTACACTACATGTATTTTCAATCTATTCCAATAATTCTGTATTTTTGGGTCTACGCGAAATCTTTCTCTTTTTCTTACTATTTTCATGTAATCTGAATGGTTTAACATTGACAAAATCGTACCTCCTTTATACACGTAAAAGAATTATAAACTAATGGTATTTAATAATAAAAAGGTTAATTTATTTACTTAATTACAAAATTAAATTTTTATGTATTCTCGCTTTTTGTTATAATCCATATGTTTACAGATTTTATGTCTTTACTGTAAATTCACTCTGTTTTCATTTAATTTCAGATCTATAGGTTTTACATTGTTTTTTTGGTAAATTCAGCCTTTTTTAATCCTTATTCATGAAATCCGCTCACTTTTCATTATTTTTCACATCAACAAAAGAAGTACATTTTCTTTTAAAATTAAAATTTATTGATTCATTAACCATTAAGAATATATGTAAAAGAACTGTAGAAACAGATGGAAAATAGAAAAACTATAAGAAAAAAAACTAAACATATATTTTAGAGATAATAATTTAGAAATTGTAAAACTATAAATATACAACATTATTATTTTAATTATCCCAATTCTAAATAATAACTACTGCTCATTTATCGTCCTTAGTTGTATTTCGTCGTCTTCTTAAATCCCTCTCCTAGGCTGTTTACTTATTTTTATATTTAAAATATCCTATTAGAAAATATCTACATTTAAGGTCATGCCTTAGGCAAAAAGAACCCACAGGGAGAAGACTTGTGTATAAATGAAGTGGTTAAGCATACGTTCTTGTTTATAGTAGAGTTATTGGATCTCAGACCATAGGATTAGCTAATTAAATCAAGTCCAGCCATTGAACCCAAGTTCAATCATCCGATCAAGAAACGAATGCACCAAATTCGCAAATTTCCAAAATTTAAAATGGTCGGCTTGCACCTGGACTTTTTCACGTTTATACATAAAGGCGGGTCGAACTAGGCTTGGTGAGGGTTGACCATGCTGAAGGTCAAGTTGACCCAGCCTTCGCATTTTATTCTCTACTATTTGTTTATTTAATTCTTAACTATACTTTTTGATTATTAATTCCTTTATAACACTTTCATTTGAACTTGGATTCTGATAAGTTATACATGGAAATTGCTCTAAAAATTGTCAGATTCAATGGTGCAACTCTTGTGGCCAAATTGTGATAATTTCACACAAGTTTATTTTATTAATTATGATTGCTTAAATTTCGGATTGTTACAATATTCAAACCCATAAACTTTTTTTAGACATAGCGGTTAAAAGCATTATATAAATATATTAGAAAGGGAGTAAATAACAGAGAAGTGGGAGCAGGAAGGTGGGGGCTCTAGCTCAACGACGACAGACGACGGATTTTGCAATGGCGGTGGGTAATCGGCAGTATCAAGGGCCTTATTTTATTTTAATTTTAATTTCCTTTGAGTATTTTGGAAGGTAGATTAGTGAATGTGTTCTCTAGTTCATGGGCATATTTCAGATTAGAAGTTCGTTAGTGATGGTCAGCACTGGCCTTTTTTTTCCTTAACTGATGCTAGCCATCGGTAGAGTCGGTCTCTATTTGCAACCATTCAAGTAGTATAACTAGTATTAACGACATCAACTGGATTGATACTACCAAATCCAGTTGTAACATGCATATACTCCCACTCATTTTGGGGAAATACTAATATCCCTACTTACATTTGACCTAGTTGTCTTTGTTTAATAGCAAAAGAAAGTATAAAAGTAGGGAAATAAACGAGAAATTCACCGATAGCAGATTGTTGTGGCCTATGCTTCAAAAAAAATTGGTGTAGTATTTTTCCATGATACAACCTGACTTAGAAAGCCTGTTCTAAAGTAATAAATAGAATTGTAGCATAAAGATATACTGTAGAATGGAGACTTGATGGTGTATTAATGAGAAAGAATATAAAAAGTAAAGAAATTAGAAAAGATATCTGTTCATGGGCCTTTTGGACAGCCTATCAAGGCTCGACAATGATGCAGGCTCGTATCTTGAACGCTCGAAGTGGGCCACTCGATGAGGCCAAATATTTGAATTTACTTCCCACACCAGACACGATCCAGGAGAAGACCGTTGTGACCAAGCATGTTCAGCCGCATTGCATCCTGCTGTGAGCCGAAAGCCTGCATACAGAGTAGCTCATCTCTGATCTTATCCATTTCAAATCATCTGAATCATACTGATCAGTTGCCACTTCTTGTTGATAATTCAAGGAATACAATTCCTTAGGAGATACCGATTCTTTTGGGTTTAACTACTCTTATGGATCCCACAACGCATGTCCAAACTGTCTCAAGTATTGTATCACCTATAAATACCTCTTCTGAATTCAGAGGAAGGGACTTTTGTAAGTTTAGAAGCTCTAGCTTTGGGGTACTTGTTATTGATCTCTTGTTGTACTGCCATTGTAACTATTTTGTCAAATAGTTGAAATAATATATAAGAGATTATAAAGGGGCGTAGGCTCATTAACGTCGAGTCACTATAAACTTGTGTGTGATTTCCTCTATTTTTAGTTCTTTACCATTACTAATTTAAATTTATTCTTTACATAACCCTTTCTTTGGGTGTTGTGCCAATTTTTAGTGTCAACACTTTGGTGCTTTCACTGAGAATTGGTATTCTCAGCCTGGATTTTTATTCTACTTTCGGATCACCAAGTCTGAGACAAAGATTTTATCATCTTTCCCGCATTGTTGAGTGACGGCCAGAAAAACAGCTCGTAATACTGGAAAGCAGCTGCATGTAGGAACATCTGTAGAAGCGGACGGCGGATTGGCCGCACCCGAAACTACTTCGAACCAACCTGCATTGCCCCCCGCGGTAGACTCGACTCCATCCTTAGCTTTTGCCACCCGAGATGACTTTATGGCCGTGTTAAATCGCCTTCAGGAAACTACGGATGCCTTAAAATCCCATGCTTAAGAGAATGTCGCGATGTGATAAGATATGACTCGCATGACGAGGCAATGGGAGGAGTTCAGGAACCAAGCTCAGGAGGTTCGGGACCATCAGCTACCCCTCTCCAGCCAAATCGAGTATCGGAAGGCTCCTCATCATTCGAGGGAAGTAGAGATCCACGTCAGTCCTAGAAAGAGATGAGAATGTTCACTAGTTGTGCCTTGAGGAACGTCAAGACTAGTCAAGAGCAGGCGACTAAACCCAGGTCGACTAAGACGAGGTGGAAACTATTGGTCCTATAGCTTCAAAAAATCGAGAAGCCTCTCCTTCTAGTTATCAGAATGCTACTCGGGAAGATCGGGCCCCTATTCATCCCCATGAAATCTTATGATCGATTAAGACACCTGGAGAGGAAGAAGGACAGCCCGAACGGTAAGTCAGACGACGCAGCACAATGAAAGAACCAAGAGGGATCGGTCGGTCGAGGAAGCCAATCGAGACGCAGTCATTCCGCCAAATTTGACCGCGATGTATGACAAATCATAAATGACAATCATGGACATATGAATGAGGACTGGGGAGTAGATCGAAGCAATACACCTTTCATCGATGATATCTTATGGGCGGAATTCCCCAGGAGATTCAACATGCCCTAGATGAACCGGTACGATGACACTTCCTACCCACAACAACATCTTATAAGATATTCATGGCACATGGAGGTGGTCGTAGCACTCGACATTATCAAAAGCTCTTTCCAATCTTTTTGAGCGGAGTAGCACTCATGTGGTTCGTATGCCTGCCTGCACGGTTGGTTACAAGTTTTAAGGATTTAAGTGAGAAATTTCTGAATTAATTCCGTCTCCATGCCACTAAATCAAAGCATGTCATGACTCTTTCAGCCGTCAAGCAGGGAAGGGGAGAATCCCTAAGGAATTATCTTAATCGATTCAATTAGGCTACCACAGAAGTAATCAACTCGATCATGAAACCGTTCTGATGGCCAAGGTCAATGGCATCGATAAGCGAGCAGAGTTCGTAAAGTATTTGATTGGGAAGACGTCCACAACGATCAAAGCATTCTATGAGAAGTCCACATCCAATTGATACAGGAGGATGCACAATTAGAAGAAGAGGATGGATCAAGAAACAAAGCTGTCACACCAATTCAATACAATGTCGCAGTCAAACAATCTGGAGACAGTTCAGGCAAAGTAGAAGTGAATGTTGCAAAACCGCGACAAACGAAATGGCGAAGGGTCGAAGGAAACTTGTGGGAATCCTAGACAAAGGTGGAACGCCAAAAAACGACCCCGGTTACAGGTGTTCGATACTTATACATCCTTGAATGACACGCTGGAGATTATCTATCTCGATACTTGCAGCATGTTTCATACAAGAAAACGCCCTTATATGAACCTATAGAGAAGGAACGGACCACTGGGAAGTATTGCTTATTCCACGAAATATATGGACATATGACCAATGAATGTCGGCATCTTAGGGACATCGTTGATAAGTTAATCCAAGAAGGGAAACTTGATGAATATAAGATGACCTCACGAGACTGGGGTAAGGGACCCCTAATGACCAAACAAAGCCCAGACACACCTCGGGACACAGTCTAGGAGAAAGGAAAGGGGATTGTAATTAATGCCATTGATGGGAGACCACACCCAGCAGGTTACAACATTCGATGCATGGAGCGCTATGTGAATTCCGCGAAACACCTTGACATTGCGGAAGCAAGTCCCCTCGAAGCTGAAAGTCCCGTTAAATAGAAAAAACGATGTTCGACAATATCGTCTTCCGCGACCGGGAGTCGATCAGCATAGAGGCACCAATGGTCGATCCGCTGGTAATAACAGCCATTATCGGACTAGCTACGGTGCGAAAGGTTCTGGTCGACAATGGGAGCTCAGTGAACCTTTTTTTCAAACAAGCCTATGACCAAATGAAATTGGAGTTGAAGGACTTGGAGCCGTGTACCTGCTAGACACGTGGTTCAATCGAGCTTCGACTGAACCCATTAGCCAAGTTAAGCTATCTATAGAATTGGAGGATGGAGATCGCCGGAGAGTTAGGATTTTGCCATATTTAGTGATGAAACATCATCTTGTAGTATAATGCATTTCTAGGACGATCGGCCTTAGCTGTATTCAGGGTGTGTGATGTCTACTTTTAAAGTTTCCCACTGATAGCGTAATTGGGACAGTATGAGGAGATCAAGTAACAGGCCGATCCTGCAACTTGGTAGAGTGGAAGGAGCAATGTAACAGCGACCGTGAGGAGTCTTAAAAACCCTTTCCCTTTGCGAAGGGGAAAGAAGCACAACAACTACATACAACATACCGATCAGAACCGTACATCTGTGAAGTCGAGGACATCGACCCAAGAGAGGATGAGGAACCGAAATGTGGTAGGTTAGCCCCGAATAAGGCTACCGTGGATATTTCGATTTATGGAAATGAACTTACCATTGTTCAGAAGGTTGGGTCCTACCTTGATCCCCATCGGACGAGGGAATTGACTGAATTTCTCCCGGCCAACCTTGACGTGTTTGCATGGATCTACACTGACATGTATGGAATTTCACCTTCCGTTGTAACTCATTCCCTCAGCTTGGCCCCAAAAGGTCTACGGCCTTGAAAATGGAAATCGGGAAGCTGCAAGCCAATGGATTTATCTAAGATTCGACTTATCCCGACTGGATAACAGACCCGGTACTTATGATGAAGGCTAATGGGAAGTGAAGGATTTGTATTGATTTTTTTGACTTAAATAAAGCTTGGCCCAAGGACAACTTCCCATTACCGAGATAATCAGTTGGTTGACTCGACCACAAGGAACGAGCTACTTTCATTTATGGATGCATATTCGGGATATAATCAGATTGCCATGCATGTTCCTGATCAAGAGCACACCAGCTTCATCACTGACCTTGGACTGTATTGTTACGTAGTAATGCACTTCGGGCTGAAGAATGCGGGGGCAACCTACCAATTGTTAGTTAATTGGATGTTTCACGAACAGATAGGGAAAACGATGGATGTGTATGTATATGATATGCTAGTAAAGCCAAGACAATCGTCCGAACACTGAATGAACTATCAGAAATGTTTATCATTCTCTGAAGGTATGGAATGAAAGTAAATCCTTTAAAGTGTTCTTTCGAAGTAGCATCAGGCAAGTTCCTGGGTTTTATTGTTAGTTCTCGAGGGATCGAAATTAATCTCGACCAGATTTTGACCCTCAAAAGAATCCAGGAACCTCGACGGATCAAGGATGTTCAAAACCTAGTGAGTACGGTAGCAGCAATGGGTCAATTCATTTCGAGGGCAACTGATAAATGTCTACCCTACTTTGAGTTAATTAAAAGAGGGAAACGGAACTTTGCTTGGATGCCCGACTATGTCGAAGCTTTCCAAAACCTGCTCGACCACTTATAGAAACCCCCTATTCTATCTAAACCTAGCTACCATGAAGACTTGTTTTTTTTTATTTAGCAGCATCTGCACACGTGATCAGCTCGGTCCTGATCCGTGAAGAAGATCGAGTGCAACAACCGGTTTATTGTGTAAGAAAAAAGTTGACAGTGGCCGAGCGCAATTATCCGAAGATTGAGAACTCGCCTACAACTTATTAATTACATCAAGAAAGCTTCGCCACTACTTCCAGGCCCATCCAATTATGATATTAACCGATCAACCTCTTCGACCGGTTTTGCAATGACCCGAGGCAAGTGGGAGACTACTCAAACGGAACATCAAGTTGAGTCAATTCGACTTAACTTTTGTTCCAGGAAAATCTATCCGGGGGCAGGCCTTAGCTTATTTCATAGTTAAATTTACTACCCCGGAAGATGAAGACCAGGAAGATAATCCCGAGCCCTTGAAGATCGAGTCGAAGTCAATCGTTTGGAAGCTATATACGGATAGATCCCGTAATGACCAACGTTGGGGGGCTGGCATATTGCTACTGTCTCCCGAAGGACGGTCGATCTATTATGCTCTGAGATTAGAATTTCTAGCAACAAACAATGATTCCGAATATGAGGCCCTGATTGTCGGGCTCAAACTCGCGAGGGACTTGAAAATAACGTCGCCCGAGATTTTTTGTGATTCACAACTTATGGTATGCCAAGTTCGAAAAGAATATCTTACCAAAGGGAATCGACTAACTTCTTACCTTAAGCAAGTCAAAAAATTGTTGTGAAGTTTCAACTAGTCTAGCATCTCCCACATTCCCAGAAGGGAGAATCAGAAAGCAAATAGGTTGGCAAAGCTAGCCAGTTCAGACCATCCAGGGGAAACTGAGATGGTTCCTATAGAGACCCTGAGCATACCAAGCATCGAACAGATGGAAGTCGACCAGGCTGATATCGAGCCTGAAAAGGAATCTTTGATGACTCGAATCAAAAACTTCCTCCTCCATGGTACGTTACCCGAAAGAAGGAATGAAAGACGAACTATAGTGCGACAAGCTTCCATGTATGTTATTCAACAAAGCCAGCTATATAGCAGAGGTTTCTCAGTTCCCATGTTCCGATGTGTGGCCAACGATGATATCAAGAGGATATTGAAGGAAGTACCTGAAGGAGACTCCGGAGCACATACTGGGTACAAACCCTAGCCAGAAAAGTATTGCGATATGGATACTTTTGGCCAACTGTTAACAAAGATGCTGCTAACTATTCCAAAAGATGTGACAAATGTCAAAGGTTCGCACAGATCTGACGAACTCCTCCGACAGAGATCACCCAAATGGCTAGCCCCTAGCCATTCGATGTTTGGGGAATAGACATTATCGGAACTTTTCCCATTTCAAAGGGAGGCACCAGATATGCGATCGTGATAGTAGACTATCTCACAAAATGGGAAAAGGCTGAGCAGATGACTATGATCACGACAAAGGGAGTCATAAACTTATCGTAAGAAACATCATATGCCGGTATGGGATACCCTGCACAATTACCACAGATAATGGAACTCAGTTCGATAGCCTTGAGTTCAGAGATTTTATTGAGAAATATCACATTAAGAAGAAGTAAACTGCAGTAGCGCATCCCGGCCTTATGGTCAAGTTGAATCGATTAATAAAATTATCAACACCATCTTCAAAATGTGGCTCGAGTGAGCCAAGTGAAAATGGGTCGATGAACTACCTCTAGCCCTTTGGGTATATCGTACCACTCATATGACAACTACGGGTCATACTCCTTTTGCCCTATCCTACAGTTCGGAAGCAGTTCTCCCAATATAACTCGATGTCCCTTCTCATTGGACGACTTACAACGACCCCTTGTCTAATAAAGCACTTCTCTTGACATCTTTAGACAAGATTGACGAAAAAAGAGAAGAGGCAAACCTTCGCATAGAAGCCCACAGACGATGGGTCACACGATACTACAATAAGAAGTTCCGACCAAAGGCTTCCGATGTAAGCAACCTTGTTTTGAAGATGCCTTACCAATCCTCGTTCACATGGGCCCCAAGTTGGAAGGACCCTATGTCATTCAATGAAAGCTTGATAATGGAAGCTCCAGGCTATCAACTGTTGATGGCGAACCCTTTTAAAGAGAATGGAATGCAAAGCACTTACGACTTTATCTTTCTTAGAACTTTTTAGTTTCATTACTAGTTCATTTGTTTTAGTATTTTAATAAGCAATCCATCACCGATTGTTGTAACATATGAATAAAAGGCTCCATTCCTACTCGATTTCATTGTTGTAAAAGCTAAATGTTGTGATTCAACCAACTGTAGCTTGCGTCCTGACACCCCTAATGCACTGGTCCAGGACAAAGCAGACCAGCACCATTAAAATAAAAAAGGTTCGACCAAAGCAAAGGTACTGATCTTAGACTTAGATCGACCAAACAGCTTTCGACTCAAACTTTATTGACTTAAAGAAAAGGTTAACGCCTAACCAAACATATCGACTGACTATCTGAACATAACTCCAGTCCTCTCGACTTAAGGAAGAGTATAATAAATGATGGAAGAGCAAGAAAGGTGCACCCCGACAGAAGACTGCTCAATCCTTAAAAACTCTATCCCTTATCAACTAAAGGGTGAGTATAAAAGGCTAGAGAAGCCCCTGCTTAAGGGAGTCTAACCCTCCGTCTCGGGTCAAATCCACTAGAATATGATTGAAGAACTTGCCCTCCAAACAGCTTACCCCGACACTGGGGGCTAGAGGGTCGTTGAATGACCTAGACTAGGGTAACATTAAAGTAACCCTCAAAGGATGGAATAAGATAGAAAATTCAAACGTCATTTCCATTTTGGACGTATCCAACACATAATTGACACAAGTATTTAAGGACATAGATGTTCATTTACAATAACATGACATGATTACAAAATATTACTGTAGGTATGGTTTAAATATCATCCCTAGAAATACAAAGTCTGATAATAACAAAAACACAAGGATCGAACTCGCATGAAACTTCTAGAGGGCCTAAAAAGAAAATTACAACAACAGGAGTTTAAAACGGAGGTTTCGTATCCCCACGTTCGATCATATCTGCTAGCTCTTTCTGTTTGACCATCTCCACTGCTTTCTCGATGCTCAATGTGCATCTTGACCCCCGAGCGTACTTCCAAATGAACGGGCAATGGATGCTGAGACTTGTGGATTGATGGAATCCGTGAAAGGAGGAACCTCAGATGAAGAAAGGATTGTCGGAGGAATAGCTTGGATGGGATGAATATTCAAAGGATCCTCGGATGGCTCAGGCTTCATGAATGAAATTTCCTTCACACTTTGAGCTTTGATCGCGGCCATGGATGGACGGTCATCATTTTTAGACTCCCCGACAATCTCAACGTCATCATCCTCTGATGACTTTATGTCAATCCTCTCCTCCCTCAAGACTTTGTTTGTATCCTCAGCTCTGCTCTTCTCCTTAGCAATGGTTTCTGCCTCTATATTTTCCTTCACCAATGAAGTAGCTGCAACAAGAAAGGTAAAGTAGAAGTCAAGGCGAGAGAAATCAATGTAAGATTAGCAAATGTTCTTGCCTCCAATATTAGATTTAATTAACTACTCTTCCACAACTTTGGCTAGCTCGAGTGGAGGGATAGATGACGAACCCTCCCCAACGTTTGCAGAAGAGAAAGAGATGAATACCTTGGTCCGACTGCTACCATCTTCTTTCTCGGGGATCTAATTCACCTTTGTTTTGCTGCTTTCCGCCTCAGCCGCGCTCCTTTCTCGGCTTGTTTTCTCAACTAAAAATGCTTGTTCCTTGTCATTTAGAATGTTAGTCATCAAAGTCTCCTATCCACTGGTTTCCCCTATGCCACCTCTCTTCCTTCCCTCAAAACTAGTTTCCATGCATCAGCCAATATAGTGGAATACCCCGCATCTAAGACAGATCCCTACGACGAAGGAACCTTGCAAAGAATGAGAGAGCTTGACGTCCATGACTCTTTTTAAGCTTAGACATTTCCTGAGTGTGTTCGGCTTTGATGGTCCGAATATCGATATCATGTTAAAGCTTCAGGTTATTGGTTGACTCAATTGTCATGGCAGCATTCTCTTCGGCCAAATTTTTGGCCAGCTCAGATGAATGAAGGGCGGCCTTGAGGTTCTGCACTTCTAGGCCCAGTCAATCTTTGTCACCCTTCAGAGATTCAATTTCGCCCCTCATAGAATCACGCTCTTGATTTTTTTGTTGAACTTGGGCATTCAAATCTTCGATTGCTTTCTCATATCTCCCCTTATCGGCCGCTTCCTGCAGCTCCTTATCTTAAATTTTATTTTCAAAGAACCCGAAGGTCTTGTTATCACAAGCTATGCTTCTCTTCGGACTGACAATCTCGGTCAGCTTGTCCTTCAACACTCCACTAACTTGCCTGGCGTACTCACGCATCGCGTCATATTGAGGAAGAGCACGGTCGAGGTTATTTCGAATATGACGCGAAAGCTACGAGATAATGGTTGTAACTCGAGGCCATGTTCAATCTCTGTAAAGATAAGATCGGAAAAATCTCGTTCCAATTCTCTAATTCGATCGATGGAGGAAGGATCGACCGAAGACTTGGAGCGACTTAGCATAGCCCAAGAATGTTCCCCTTTCTCACCCTCCCCGGGTTTTTTTTCAGAGGACGGGGAGAGAGCCAAAGCTTGGGGGTCTTATTCCCTTTTTATAATTTTGGGCACACAACCTAATTCCACCTTTTCCTCCGATGCCCGATAATGTTTTCCCAAATTTCTCTTCTTTTGCTTGCTTTGATCTCGAGTCAACTCATTTTCTCTCCCTTTCTCTCTCTTTTTTTCTTCCTTCTTGTTGTTTTCTTTTTTTTCCTTCCCTTCTTTCTCTTCTTTTCCTCTCTCTCTCTTTCTTTGTCTCTTCTCGTGTTTTCGTCTTTCTTCTCCTTCATCCTCTTACTGTTATCGTCTTCATCATCATCTCCTCTCCCAACGTGCTGCAAAGATGGCTTGACTGGCCTAATATCCAGTGGGAGGGAGGCAAAAATATTGCCACAAAACTCTTCATCGATGTCCTCTGAGAAAAGAAGAAAGATCATGATTAAGGCAGTCAACATCTGATTCACACAAGAGGAAAATAGTACTATGACGTGTAGTGCAAAGGATATGTGATAAATCATTTAGATAAACCCTACATTAAGGGAAAGATCGTACCTTCGACACCTTTTGGTTTGACCGGGAAAGACATCCCCTCAACTGATTGGCAAAAAATTGGTTTGGATCCAAACTCTGTGGTGAAAGGATGATATCTAGCATCTGCAGTTTTTCCAACCCAAGAAGAGGGGATACGATGTGTTCCCCCTGCGAGTCATAGACCATGGAGGGATCTTTCTCGATGTTAGAACCTCTCAAGAGATCCTCCATGGGGTTCTCTATGGCTGGCTCCCATTGCAATTTCTTCGGAATTTTCTTGGCAGGAACCTTCTCTTTTTTTCGATGCTCGACCTTTTGAAACTCGGCTTCTCAACGCTCAGCCTCTCGAGTCCGTCTTTTGAAAGTAGGCTTCTTTTGATGGAGTTTCTTTTTCTCCCCAGGCGAGGAACAAACCGAAGGTTCCTCGACCAGATGAGTCATCTGCATACCTTCCGATTCCTTCTTGGCTGGGGGCATCACTTCTTGGCTTGGTGTTGTTGACTCAGACCCCTCCTTCAGTGACCCGATTGTTCTATCCTCTTCAAGAAGAGCATATCGATGTAAGTGCTTGTCAGTCAAGCAATTCCAAAATCACCGCCGCTCTGGGTCCATTATGATCAATCGCCAATGGCGTTCCTCAAACACTTCCTCCTCAGGCCTCGTCGGGTCGTCCCCTAAAAAAAGGGAGAGAGAAAAAGGGATGATTAACATAAATAACCCTGCTATGGGAGTATCGACCGATGAGGAGACTTACTGCATTGAAGAAAATATCGAGCGCATCCCCTCTACTCCTTAATTCAAAACCATTCCGTCTTTGGATCACCCACCTTGCTTGGAATCTCTTTAATAATCTTCGATGGATTTGGCAGCCACGAAATAAAGAAGAAAAGGGGATTGTTTCTCGTTGTTTCTGAACTGGAAAAGGAAAACCAAGTAATCAAAAGTTGGAGGGTAACCTAAGTACCTCATGTACAAGTAATAAACCCATAGCAGATTGTCGTAAGCAATTATATGGAATTGCATCGGAGCCAGTCCATCCGCATTAAGAAAGTGACAATAAATAAAGGAAAAAAGGGAATAGCTCCCACGTTACACATTAGGAGAGATATTGCCATATAATCATCTGGGATATGTGAGAACATTCGTTTTTCTAAGGGGGAAGAACATCATCGAAAGGAATGTTATGTTTACCAATAAAATTCTATAGCAGTTTAAGAGTTGTCGTTGTCCTCTCTGCATCTGAGCGGTTCAATAGAGTTTTTGCACCGGGAAGCATGTCGAATGCTATATGAACGGGTGCCACTTCATTTTACTCGACCGTTACTTTGAGGAGAGGTAGTTGACTTATTAACTGACTTCAAGGGTCGCTATCAGAATCAGGTTTCGATCGGGTCAACGAATCAGAAGTCCTATCCACTCTAATAGAAAAAGATAACTCCTCGCCTGACCCTCGCTTATGGGTGTCACGTGCCTTAACCATCGGTAGATGAAAAGACAGTCAAGATGAAATTAAAGGTTAATTCAAAAGGGGTTGGTTCCACCTTACAGGGGTGAGCAATATTCGGTTGGAACTGAATTAACCGACCGAACCGGTTTATTTCGGTCAGTTCGGTTCGGTTTTGAAACTAAATCGGTTTGAATTCGGTTTGTAAAATAATCTTTTTTGGTTTTCGGTTTAACCGAATTAACCAAACTTTTATCATATTATCTAATTTAATGATATTGTAGCACTTTAAATAATTGAATTATTAATAAAATACAAAGTTTTTTGCTAAAGGTAAGTAAAATTTTACTGTAAACATAAAATTTAGTGAATAAAATCCCTCTAAGCATAAATTTAAGTTTTAATTTGAGTGAATTAATCATTGGAATAATAAAATATCCTTCAAGTTCGGTTAAATCGGTTACGACCGAATTAACCGAAATTATTTTGGTTTGGTTCGGTTCGGTTTTGAAAATTTTCGGTTTTAATTCGATTTGAAACTTTTTTCCTCCAAACGAACCGAACCGACCGAACGCTCACCCCTACCACCTTACAGTGCTACCTCAGTAAGACAAACCATAGAAATTACGATTTGTTTCCATATATCAAATCGTGCACAGGTCAATATCATTTCACCACTCTCTCGAACACTACCATGTGTCCTAGGGTTTAACAATGCCTTGGCACACGAAACACCACTAATAGGCGGGAAAGTTATATACCCTCATGGCATAATTGGGTTGATGGATCCGATACTATCAGATTTTCCCAAAATGACATTAGGATCACCACAGACAATCGGATCACTACTGACTCCAGCGATCCGATGCTGATGATCCCAATCACAAATCATGTAAAACCCAAATTACAACAAGAAAGCATAGAAAAGAGAGATCCTACACAAGAATGATATTTAGGCGTTTTGAAAAAGGATAAAGAAACAATTGCTACCTGTAAAAGATGATCTTGGGAGAAGATGGCGATCGTCTTCTGTTTTCTTCCAATAGAGCAGTAAATCGATTTTTGCAATACGAAGGTAAAGAGAAAAAGGTGAAAGAAGTTTTGCTTTTATAATATGATGCAGTGGCTATTCACATTCGGCTGACATGACCTTCAGACTGGACCCGGCTGATGTGTAAAGCAGTTGGCAAGACAAGGATCAGCCGATAAGACAGATGATAGCGAGGCATCATCATTACATGAACTCATTTAAGTTTCCAAATGGCTGATAGATTTATTACGATTCACAAGGCTCATTAAATGGACGACTCAAACAGACTAATGAAATTCTTCGCTTGATATGAAAACATTTGTTCAGAGCACATGTTTATAAAGTATTCTCCATTTTCAATTTACCATACTTTGGGGCGCAAAGTGTTATGGGCCTTTCGGACAGCCCATCAAGGATCGACAATGCTGGAGGCTCGTACCTTGAATGCTCGGAGTGGGCCAATCGATGAGGCCTGATATTTGAATTTACTTACCACACCAGATAAGATCCAGGAGAAGCCCGGTGTGATCAAGCATGTTCAGCCGCATTGCATCCAGCTATGAGCCGAAAGCCCGCATACAGAATAGCTCATCGCTGGTCTTATCCATTCCAAATCATCTAAATCAGACGGATCAGTTGCCACTTCTTGCTGATAATTCGAGGAATACCAATTCCTTATGAGATACCGATTCTTTTAGATTTGACTACTCTTGTGGATCCCACGACGCGTGTCCAAATTGGCTCAAGTACTGTATCACCTATAAATACTCCTTCTGAATTCAGAGAAGGGACTTTTGGATGTTTAGAAGCTCTAGATTTGAAGTACTTGTTATTGATCTCTCGTTATACCGCCATTGTAATTATTCTGTCTAATAGTTGAAATAGTCTATAAGAGATTATAAAGTGGACTTAGGAACATTAACGCCGAACCATTATAAATTATAAGAGATTATAATAGTAGGGCACTTTAATTATGGCATTCAATTTAATTGTTTTATATTTAATTCATTATTTGTTTTGTTATGTAATATATGTTTATTTATTGCAAATAAAGCACACTAGAGTAAGCTCTATATTTTCATTCTATCGCGACAATAGATTTTTAATTCAAGCATCAACAAACCAAAAAAACAAGAAAAAACAAACCGAATAAACTAAAAAAACAATTTATACCAAACCAAACAAAATGAAAATATATTATGTGAATATTAGGCTCACATCCCTATTTTGAAACTTAATTAGGCTCACATCCAGTGATAAACTTATTATAAATTAGGTCCCTATTTTTCAAAAGTAGCAAAAAAAATGAAAAAAAAAACGAAAATTATTATTTTAATAAATTATGCATTCGACAAAAAATTGCCAAAAAAATAAAAAAAGTCCACTAAAAATAAAAAACAGTAAAAAACGTCGAAAATATGCAATTACGTGCATAATATTATGCAACAATTCCTATTTCTGTCATATATATGTGCATATTTTCCACTGTTGCATCTCCTTTTGATTTTTCTGCACATATATGTGTAACTATTGCACCATTCTTGCATAAAAACATGCATTATTTCGTAATACTGCAACTCAGTTCATTTTTTACCTTTATGCAATAATGGCATATATGTATGCAAGTATTGGCAATATTTGCATACATATATGCAACTATTTTATTTTTTCTTGTCGTGGACTTTTGGGATTATTTCTAGATTTTAGATTTTTTTTTTTTTTTTTTTTTTTTTTTTTTAGAAGAGCCGCACATTTTTCTGGAGAAAAAACGAAGGAAGCAAAGTAAAAAGGAGGAGCAGGCGGAACTACAAAAGAGGAAGCGGATCCACTAAAATAGCATGTGGCAATTCAAAAGTAGAGGGCGGAAACGTATGTGAACCTATGACCAGTTTTTTATTTATTTTGAAACTTAAAAGGGACCTCTAAAAAACGCACCCTTATATTATTAATGACGACTGTGCATCCTTTTCAACAGATAACTATAGTACCCAAGCTGCTCTTCATGAGATAGCTCCTCTACCATATCCAAGACTGAACGGTCAGTACGAAATAACCGAATAATCTTGCACCTCTGAAGAGTAGTAAAAGCAAAACATAAGAGAAAAACAATGCATCGTTGCCTTGATGAAATAATCCATCTATACGAAAGATCATGATTTGTCAGAACTCGCATACCTGGTGGAGGATTGGTGTGTGGTAGAGCGGGTTAGGTGTTACTAGTCATCCAGTTACCGTACATACAAAGATTTATCGACATCAGTGAAAGACAGAGCTGGGGATGAGATAGTGGCGCTATTGTCATCTGATATTGGCAAATGCTCTTTTTTATGCATCCACCAAACAGACTGTTCCACCATTAAATTGTGGTATGCTCTTTTTTATGCATCTGATCTCTAGCTCCTTGATCTCTTTGGAGCATCTCTTTAAACTTGCATCTCCACACAGATCATTCTACCATTCCTTAAGTTCATTGAGAAAATCATTCTTAACATTCCATCTTGGGTGCATCAGACACGTCAAACGCAGTAGCGGAGCTTGGTATCTTTCTCAGGTAGGGCGGAAAGTAAGAAATGGCCACAAATCATTTCAGCTAGGGACAAAGTCACAGTTTTTTACATAGGGTTAACAAATTTGAGCTAGGGCTTGTGTCCTAGTTGGGCTTGCTGTGGCTCCGCCACTGGTCAGACGGTCGGATGCATTTAAAATTGTGATGGTTCATTTTATTACTGCAAACGACACTGTATTGTGTTTTGAGATTGAACCGACGTCCAATGTTAGTTGTTTCATTATATGAGTTGATGCTGGAAAAACTTAGGTGGCGTTCGATTTACTCTTTACAGTTTTGAGCCCGGATACGTTTAAAGGAGTAACGGATTATTTTCTTACTACAAACACACCTAATAGTGGTTTGAGAATGAATCAGCATCCAATGTAGTCATTACACTATATGAATTTAAACTAGAAAAACTAAGATGGGGTTTGGTCTACTCTTTTTCATTTTGAGTTTTCATTCAAATAAAAATGAAAATGACACATATATATCATGAAATATGATCGTTTTAGAGAACGAAGTCAAAGCACAATACGGATTTTCTTCTTCTTCTGTGTTTTCTAAAGTAATAAAGGAACAATTCCATGGATCATTCATCCTCTCCATTGCCCCCCCCCCCATTTTTCTTTCAATCCCTTTCATCGTCAGTCAACCGCTAATTATTTTTTTTGTAAGGTACGTTTAGAACTTAAAACATATAATAAATCAAATATCACTCAAATTAATATAAACTCTTTTGCTTGTTATATAGAGCTTAAGTTCTTAGAGGAAGCGTAGAACAAGGCTGCAAAATAGCAGTATTTCATTGCTTCAATGCGTGGATCCCTTTATTGGTGCAGTTGGACTCAGCCTCATATTGTAGCTCACGGATTTGGTGAAGAGCCATTTCAGAAAGTCAAAGGGCTATGAATGAGGCACTTGATGCAATTTAATAGTGCTAGAATGATGTGTATCTGCTAGATCCTAGCAACATTGGGCCAGATTTGAGAAATTAAGCCATATATGACCAAATTAATTGAACCCAGTAAACGAAGTAGAATAAGGAAATGGTTCTAATCTGATAATTCATCCACATGCCAAGGTAATACTAGTATTACCGCACAACGGTGGAGAACCACCCGTTAGATTATATAGTTTAAAAAAAAAATGTTTTTTTGTTTTAGTTAAACATAAAAAAGTAATGTGATAGAGAATATTTAGAATTGGAGAGATCTAAGAGGAAAAAAGTGGACAAAATTAAGCTAATTAGATTGGATATATTTAAGGAGACATGTTTCATGTTTTTTGGGCTTCGTAAAAACTGATTTTGGTCAAGTGATAGCAAGCAAACCTCCCTAACGGTTTGTTTGATAAACTTCCAAGGGAAATTTTTGAATGAATCTTTTGTTCTTATCCACAGCTGCAACAGAGCTTATATTTTATGGATTCATCCTCTGTTAATACACTTGGGTTCGAATTATTATTGTTTATAAATGGTTGTGAAATGTCAATTTAAATATCTATGTCGTCTAGGACTTTATTTTATTGAGATGCATGGGCCATAGGTGAATCTAGGCTACCTGGGATTTCGCTATTACCTTTGAAGTTAATGATTAAATCATCAAACTGAATAAATAAACCTCAGTTGTAACTAAGATTTTGATACTCTCATAGCATGACTAGCAAGATCATGTGCAGAAATTTATTTGACTTGCGCAGAAAACGACGATGTGTGACAATGACCTACGTATGTGTAATCACACCCTGGAGACGACGACTCGACACGTACGACTAAAGGACAAGGTTTAAGTGCTTATCTGTGACAGTCAGGATTCTCATTTGAAAGACTCTGATCCAACAAATACATTTGCAAACAATCAGAAGCTCGCTGGGGAATATACGCATATAAAAAGTTCAAGCGTCAAGATTATCCAAAAGAACACGATATTTCCTCACCGCCATCTCTGTGGAAAAAACTACATTGGCAAGAGTGTATTGTTCATCTCATTTAAATCATGTCTAATCCATGACGTCATGTACTTTGGAGAGCTAAATATTGACCTGTTTTTTGACGAGGCCGTCATGTGCTTAGTCCCCCAGACTAAGATTGCTCAAGACTCAAGCTCAACTGATGTCAAGTCACAGGTGCTAAAAGGCAACCTAGCTCGATTTGGTAGGATTTCAGTTCGATATTTAAAGCTAAGCATATAAGGCGCTCTCCTCTGGGATTGACCTTTCCTAGGTTGGTGTCCTCAACTCGGCCTCCTCGGCTTGGCCCCTCCAACTCGATCAAAAAAAATAGATATTATCAAGATAACTTCCCGGTTCGGCATGACATATGCCAAATCGAGGCATGCCGAACCGAGGCATGTCGACCCGAACTTGGCAATGAGGCTGAAGTGGCCATGACCTCCACTAATTCACCACATGTTTTCCACTACATCCATTACTCTAAAATCTTCCGCTAAGCAACATGTCGACCCAGATCCGAACTTCTCTATAAGTAACTCCCTAGGAGACACCAACAAATTTTTTTATTCCACTTTTGAACTGCTCATTTACAGTAACTATTTATACTCGGGATTTACACAATTCTACCCTCTTTAATCATCAGATTAATGCAAAACTAATGATAATTGTAAAACAGACGTAGGCATGTTTGAGCCGAACCACTAGAAATCATTGTGTGTTCATTTTTCTCATTTATTTTTTCACTTTAGTTCTCTATTAATAGGTTTTGGGGTGTTGAACCATTTTTTTGTCATTAATAATGTTGCTATATATTTTACAACAATGGCAAAAAAGCAAATAAATTGCCAAGTTAAAGTCATACAAATTGATGTTGGTGTGAACATAAAACCATTATTTATTTATTTTCATAATAAAGGTATGATTCATAGAGTTACTTGTCCCTACACATCTGAACAAAATGAAATAGTAGAAATGCAACACAGACACATAGTTGAATCTGGTTTTTCACTACTTTCATACACATCCTTGTCATTAAATTTTAGCCATATTCATTTAATATTGCAGTCTTTCTAATTAATAAACAACAAGAGTGTTAGATGGATTGAGCCCATTATGGAAAACATAATGTAATAAACCAGTTTACAAAATGTTAATAAGGTTTGGACGTTTGTATTTTACTTGTCTTTGACCATATAACATAAACAAATTAAACTTCAGATCTAAGCCATTATCCTTAATTGGTTTGGTAAACCAAAAAGGAAATAAATGTTTAAATAACAATGGAAAAATCATTATTAGAGGGCATGTTGTGTTTAAGGAATATGTATTTCCTTTTAGTTGACAAGATAAAAACTATAGGTAAGGTATACAATCTAAAAAGATTTTCTAGACTTACCAATATATTGTGATGTAATAAGAAATGTGGAAACCGACGGACCAAAAGTGCAATAGAATTATATCAAATAGAGCCCACTAGGCCAGTCATGACATAATCATCAAGTCAAACTGATCAGTTTCCTACAATGTCAACTAGTCAAACTCATCAAACTAAAAGTAAAAACTCAAGTATTGAGGTAAATAGTTGAGAAAGCAATAAGTAGCAAGCCAGTGATGGAATATCATAGAAAAAAACTAAAAAACGACTTGAACATCCCATAATCACAAGAGCCAAAAGTAGGATCCTTAAACCAAAAGTTTATACAGTAATGTCAGTTTTTGATGAACCAAAAAACTTCAGCCAAGATGTCAAAGAAAAAACTGGAAAATAGCCATGGATGACGAATATGGTGCTCTTGTAAAAAAAATAAAACTTAGGAAATGGTTTTCCCATCAGGTAAAAATACATTGTATGTTGCAAATGGACTTATAATCTAAAAAGAAATCCAGATGAGACTATCAACAGATAAAAAATAAGGCTTTTAACCAAGGTGGTACACGCAAGAATATTGCTTTGATTTCAATGAAACTTTTATTCTAATAGTAAAACCAACCATAGTTAGACTTGTTCTTGGTATTGCTTTAAACAAAAATTTGCATATAAAATAATTAGATGTCAATAATGCTTTTTTAAATGGTATATTATGAGAAAAATTTACATGAAATAGTTGTATGGTTATGAACAAAATATGAACTTTGTGTGCAAACTTTACAAATGAATACATGGGCTCAAGCAAGCTCCAAGTATATGGTTTATTTGATTGAAAACAACATTAATAATACGGACGATTGGTTTATTAATATTGGTAACTCATTATTCATCAAAATCCATACTACATCATCATTTATGAACTAATTTATGTCAATGATTTAATAATTACAGGTGATGATGAAGTCCAAATCAATGAAGTGATTTAACTTTTTAACAAACAATTCTAAATAAAGGATCTTGGTTGTTTAAATTACTTTCTGGGCATAGTGGTGAGTGAAAGACGCGAAACAGAGATGAATGAAAGTCAAAGAAATATATCATAGAGCTGTTAACAAAAAAAAAATGAATGGTGCAAACTCTCTGCCCACCCCAAGGATAGGTAACCAATGTTAGTCCAAAACCAGGGGAAAATCTATATCCAGTATTGAACAATATAGAAGTATTATTGGTTCATTACAATATGCTATCATAATAAGACTACGTATAAAATTCATTATCAATAAATTATCCCAATTTATGCAAAAGATACTGGATGATCATTCGAAAGCCATTAAAAGAACTCTGAGATACCACAAAGAGACTAAAACTATGGTTTATAACTAAAAAAGACAAAAAACTCAACATTTTGAGTATGCTGATTTAGACCGGGTTGGTGACCCTGATGATAGAAGGTCAACCATATAATAGTGCATCTATTCAGGTGGCAATCTAATGTCATGAAGCTTGAAAAACAATCGACTATTTCCAAATCAAGTACAGAAGTGCTGCGAGTGCTACAACAGAGATAATGTGGTTACACTCTTTATTAAGAAAACTAGAATAAAAAGTGGAAGCAAACCAACATATTGGTATGATAATAAAAGCACTTTGCGCACATATGTCGATCTAATTTTACATGCATGTACCAAATATATATAAATAGGGTTACTTTTCTAAGAGTAGTAACTTAGAGGAGAACTATAAGTTTATCAGGTAACTGCCATTTATCGAAAGAATGATATATGTGAGAAAGCTTTGTTAATCAAAAAAAATTTGTAGGCTCAGATCTGATATAAGGGTGGTGCAAAATTAGCACGAAGACAAACCAAGCAAGTAGCTTCTGCCTCAATCCCAAAGGAAAATAGCAAACTTGACTGAAGATCTAGTTAGATCAATTCGAATCGAAGCCTTCGCTCTCATTTCCTAATAATAGAGCTTTATGAGCTTGTATACCTAGTGTTACTTTTGGGTCTTCATTTAACAGGTTACAGGTTGTGTTTACTTTGAGCCTATAACATTGTAATCTCGGTATATCATGCCAATGTACATATCACTTAACCAATTCGAAACTAGAAAGACAATTTCTATTTCAATGCAGTGAATTCCTAAGTAGTCCCTTTTTTCTTAAAAAATTCAAGGACGAAACTACTCATTTTCAAATTTTTTTTTTAATTTTACAATCTACCTTGTAGTGGCTCTATGTGGTTCTGTATTGAACCACACAAGGACACTGCGTAGTACCTAATGATATCATGTAGTGACTCTACATGGTACCTTTAAGTACCACGCAGTGCCCCTACGTGGTTTTCCACTTAACCACGCAGATGCTCTACGAAAAATGGTAATGTTGGTTGTTTTTAAATTAAATGGGGGGCTACTCAGCAAAATGATGACTTTTCCTGTTTTTGCTTAAGTTAAGGGGGCTATTCAGCAATTAGCTGGGTGGAAATAGAATTACCCTAATAGAAATTTTAATATCAAAAGCTTCTTTCAAAGTTTAATATAATAGTTGAAATCTTTCTGCTGTGATTCAACGTCTACAAAATTTAATTCAGAATCTTAAAAAAGTTGAGTAAAACTTGTATCAATGTTTAAAGCATAACATTTAGTGATGAATCTATGTTGATTATACCATTTAGGGCTGTTATGATAACAATTTATCATTACCAATCAATTGGTGACCATCATTGATTGAAATCCGGATACCAGTTAAAAAAGCATGGTAACGGTAAATTTACCATTTTAAGGCAAATTATCGGCAGTATTTCTTCAATACCAACGATAAAGACAATTTTACTAGTCAATTTAAAACATATGTATACCAATCGGATATGCTTTATTACATGTATTTAGAATCAAATAAATGATTAAATTTAGTTCAATAAAACGTGAAATAATTTTAAGTACACTTACTTTTCATTTATGTTTTCATTAACTAACACTACATATAGTATATTTAACATTATATATAATACAATAGAGATGCACTGTGTACAAAAAACAAGTCAAGATACAAAATTTTATGGGGAAACAGTGACTTACCGTTACTAGTGTAATGATTACCACATTATTGATATATCAGTCTTCGGTATACCAGTCTATCGGTAATGGTAATGGTAAGCAATTCTGACTTATCAGTAAAAACGGTACAATAACGGTATTTGTCAAACAATAATAGTAATCATTACGATAATATCCCTAATGTCATCAGGTGGCCAAGAAAAAAACATTTCTATCCTTGGGTTGAACTATGCCTTTATTTTGATGACTATGATAGAATCGTTCAAACCAATAACTATATCCTCGAACAATTCTACAAGTTTGTTTTTTAACCTCGATACGAATATCTTGCTTAAAATCAATTGAACCCTCAATATTTTCTTTACCAAGTCCATTTACAACATTAACCAAGCATTTAGAAAGAAAAGTCTTATAAATAGTAATCATCTTCTTTCCATTAAAGTGCATCAATAGTCAAAGCAGCTATGTTTCCAAATTCTAGTTGATGGTTTGAGACTCTTTTCGGTCAACTTTCCATCTAAACTTCCATTCCCTTCGTTTTTTACGGTCTTTTCTACATTTTAGTTCTACATGTATAGCACTTACTGAGCCAAACTATTATATTCCTTTTAGTCTGTTGTTTGTACTTCCTAAAATGGTAATTTTTTGGGCAAGGTTGGGATGATAGTTGGTGTATCAAAATATGACCCAACCCATTTACCCTATTCATAAATGGATTTGGTAAACCCATTTATGAATTTTTTTAAATGGGTAATGGGTTGGGTTAACCCATTTTTAAAAGGGTCATAAATGGGTAACCTGCTTTACCCAAAATAAACTTAAAATTTGAACTTATAAACACACATTTTAGTTTTACATGACGACTGAAATTTGTACTAAGAAAATTACGAGCTGTCGTATCCTCATATTTGCACTCTCCTTAGTGGGGAAGCCTCTATTTTTTTGTCCAAACTGCAATAATTTCTTCATAATAACTCAAAATCGTACGAGATTTCAACCGATAAACTCCCACCTATATTATCGGGAACATGTGACACTTATATAGTTCGTCGGGCGAATTGACAATGCACTTCTCTATGGAGACTGACAATTGTACTTGGAAAATAACAGGTTGTAACATACCATATTTGCAATCTCCCTAGTGTTAAAGCTGCTATTTTTTTTCATGCTGCGGTAACTTCTTCATAATTACTCGGAATCAGACGTGACTTCGACCGATCAACTCCCACCTAAATTACATACAATATGTGACACTCAAATATTTCTTTTGGTGAATTCAAAATGTAGAAGCCGCTATTTTTTTTCAGGCTGCGATAACTTCTTTATACTTACTCGGAATCAGATGTGACTTCGACCGATCAAGTCCCACCTAAATTACGTACAATATGTGATGCTCGAATACTTCATCTGATGAACAAAAAATGTAGTACCACATGGAGACTGACAGTTGTACATAGAAAATAACAGGTTGTCACATTTAAACTTACATGGTATATTACTTATATCCCAAATTAAATTAAAAATTCCGAAATTTTAAAAATTGGAACTTTGAAATTTTGAATTTTTAAAATTTAAAATTTGAACTTTTATAAATCTAAATTTTGGATTTGAAAATTTAAATTTTGAAATTTGAAATTTTGAATTTTAAAAGTCCAAAATTTTATTATTTAAATTTTTTTAATTAAAAATTTGAAGTACAAAATTTAAAATCTAAAATTTCAACATTAGAAATTAAAGTTTTAAAATTTGAAATCGAATATGGAATTCGACACTTGAATTTCAAATTTTGAAAATTCAAAATTTTATGGAATATTCTGAAAATAAAAAATTTTAGCACTTGTTTTTATTAGCTAATCAAATTTAGATACTTAAGTGGGTTAAATGGTTAACCCACTTATTAGAGGGTTGGGTTATAAACGGGTTGGTTAATAAATGAGTTAAAAAGGATAGGTCATAATTTGGTTGGGTCAAAAGTCGGCCCTGCTCATTTAGACCCAATCCAACCCATTTGACACTCCTAGATGATAGCAATCGGCTTAGAATTACCATGCAATCCATTTGTTCTTATAACCAATCGTTAAATAAATTTCAATAACATCAGTAGGATTTATTTCTCCTTTGTTTCACAACAGCCAGAGTATTTATCCTTATAGAATTATCCTTTGATGCATAAAGCTAAGTCTACAATTTGATTTTAGCTATTTCCAAGAATTCACGTATCTAGTTGGATATATGGAAGCACTTTAGAGCTGATCCAAAGAGGATCGATAGCTAAACACCACATTTCTCTTTATTCGAGCCTTGATGGCTTTTAGTTGCATCTCGTGTTGGCACAAGAAGTACTAAGGGTGATAGACTCATCAATAGTGATCTTTTGAATGTGAAATCCTTATAGAGGGTTGCTGGACTTTATGAGTATTGGTTTCCATCGACATCCTTTGTGACTCTTTTTGTATCTTTTCTCACTTGTTTGACTTTATGAGCACTTAAATTAAGTTCTAGCACTTAATATTTTGAGTATAAATTTGTGATTTCAAGAAAGCATCATCATCTGTAAACATCGATTACCGAGCTAGATCCAAAGTTGTTTTAGGGAAGAACTTTAGTTTTGCAAATTCTATTCAAACTCACCGAACTGTTGAGTTGCGCTCCCCCCCCCCCCCTGAAAAATCCCTCTGTTTTTCTATGTTGCCACAAAAATACCCTCCCTTGCAGTACCATTGTGAGATACTTTCACGGTCCACGCAGTCCAGTGGCATGGTACATAAAGGAACTTCGCACAGCGACTGCGTGGTTACTTAGAGAACCACGCAGTGCTACTACATGGTACATGAAAGAACCTCGCAATGGTGTGCGAGGTAATCTGGCAGATTGAAGAAGAAAAAACACAAGAAGGGTAATTTTGTCAATGAAAATTTTGCCTAAAAGAGGGCAGACTTAGCAATTCTGTGAGTTTAAATAGAATTTGCCCTTTTGTTTACTACTTAAATTATTCCTTTCTCTTTTTGGTGAAAATCTTTGTAGTGACCCGAAAATCCCTGCCCTCCGGATCGACCACAAGGCCCAATCCGAAAGTCAGAAATCGTCGGTTCGCTAAATTTGGGCATACAACACATCAGAACAATAACATAAGACTTTTATAAACATCATAATAATGTGACATCAGAGTACATAATATATCAGAGTATATCAAAATATAATACAAAACGGAAATTAATTTACAATAAATGTAATACAATGCAGCGGAAACAAGTAAACTGACACAGCAGAAGACTATCAACGCTCTGGACACAGCTTTTTGCCTCGATCCAGAATCCTGCTAAATGAAATAGTCTACAAAACTAAACTACTGACTGCCCATATGGAAAATATGGACACCTAGAGTTTAGGTAGAAACAATAAACTCTGAGTCAGCCATGGAATGGCGGTGTGAGAACTCAAAACGATTATTAAACTTTACTTTTAAAATACGGTAAATCACGGGACCACGCCGCATGTCACGGAACGGATTTACCCCTATGAATGCCAGTGTATAAACAACAATCAGTAATAGAGTTATGGATCTACTATGCATCTATCAACATGCAATATCCCAATTTACCCATTTAGATTAATCACCACACTTAGATTTTCCAAATCCAATTCAATTTACAAAAATTATTCCTTTGGACTTTATTTTCTGATTTCTATTTCAAATTATTTGAAATACATATCTAACTTTTATATCAAAGTAGATTTCACTTTGGGAACTCAAACCATATCGTTTGGAAATATGAATTCCAAAACATAACAATGCATACAAACAAGTATACAACCAAATATCGGGAATCTTCCCTTAGACAAGGCAGTAAGCGCCCTCCAACTCGATATATATATATATATATATATATATATATATATGTGTGTGTGTGTGTGTGTGTGTGTGTGTGCACCTCCCACGCATGGAGCAGGCTACACTGCTGACTACTCACCCTAAGGCACTGAATCCAGCCCATACTTTTAGTCGCTATCAGGTCACCCGAATCTTTAGCGACACGCTAAACCATTTCATATCCCGAAATAGAGAAAATCATTCCACAACATAATAATCACAAGTACATTCAAACTATAGTACTTCACATCAGGAATCCAGACATATGATCAGTCACTATTAATCACATAACCTTTGAGCTCGTACGTCTCAAAGAAGGGTGTTATGCAAGAGAATAAATTCTTACCAAACAGATATACTATCAATAGCAACTAATTGGATACGCAATGAACCACAATGTAAAACCATAATACATTTCCAAATCATTTCGAAATCATCGGGTTTTAGCCCTTGAAATCCTTTCTGTTTTATAAACATTTTTTTATAAAACATTCCCTATCTAAAATCGGGAATACAGTTCTTTTCTCTTAAGAAAAATATCATTTCAAAATCATTCATTAAATTTGAAATGAACTCCACTTCGCTCAACACCTTATAGTCAAATCGTGAAGTGTTTCACAAGGCGTTAGCACACAGATATTTTCTACCTAACCTAATGCTAAATGTAAAAGCATATTCTGCTCATAAACTGGTCAAGCACCATCCACACAGTCAATCAATCAATAATAATCAATATCAACACTCAATTAGACCAATCCATATCAACAACCAAGTATATTTGGTTCAATCACGTTTTGGTAATTTATTTATTACCATTTATTCATTCCCCATCTAATTAAATATTTATTCAAACTATATTTGGTTTCTCTAAAATCATTTCTTATTGATTGTTCAACTTTTTGGAAATTAATCATGCTTTAACTAGATTAAAGAGCCAATGTCATTTAAACATAGTTCACGACAAACCCAAAATCCAATTCGATATTAAAAATAAGGCTGCGAATAGAAATTATATTGGCTTATGTTCAATATCAAATTCTAAAATCAACAAATATCGTATTAGGAATAACGATATATATATATATATATATATATATCTCCCAAATTCCTCCACAATGTCTGTATAATCACGGAATCCAATATCGAAATATTCCGAAGATTATTTCTACTCAAATTCATTCCAACTTATATATATTGGGAATTTATGGTTATTTCAAAGCCCTTTCCAAGTCCAATATTTTTATTTAAAAATTATTGGATTATTAATCTAGTTAATAACTGCTTCAATTTGATAAAAATATGTTTTTATCTTCATAAATGTGGAATTTTTCATCCAAATTATTTCCAAATCATTTATTATGATTTTACACAATTTATTGATATTTTGAGTAATTTTATCAAGGCCCGTTCAGTCGATTTCCATAAACGGTCATAGAACTGCACTTACAACGACCTTTTCTAAATTTGATTTGGACATAATTCCAAATCTAACCATTAGATTTCAAATCTTTTGTATTCATTGGAAAGCTCTTAACGAACTCAAAGGTTCCGGTTTTAGGAGAATCCGACGGTTGAATCTCATGTAATATCAATTCGAAGTTAATGGTTGAAATTCGCGAACGGTCATTGCGCGGCGTGTTCTATTCATGCCATTAATATATATATATATATATAATATTCTTCATCGATTTCCACTTAAATCGTATTTTATAAATCGTTTTAAATTCGTTTTAAAAACGATTTCAACTTCCATTTCAATTTTTAATCAAAATTGAATATTCCATTACATGGCAATTTTATACATCTCATATATAAGCTAAAAATATATTTTTAGACAACCGATATTTATTTCATTCAAACTTCTTTTATATATTATTCACATCGAATATATATTTCATATATATATATATTATTCACATTCC
Source organism: Allium sativum (assembly GCA_030737875.1). NCBI lineage: Eukaryota > Viridiplantae > Streptophyta > Magnoliopsida > Asparagales > Amaryllidaceae > Allium > Allium sativum. Next base: position 347,584,087 of record CM060918.1, read on the forward strand.
GTATATATATATTATTCACAGCTCACATATATATATATATATATATATATATATTTTATTCACATTCCATATATATATATATTATTCACACCTCATATATATATTTTTCACATTTCATATATATTATTTTCAAACTTCATATATATATTTTTCACATTTCATATATATATATATATATATATATATTATTTTCATTCAAATATATATTTTATTCATTTCATATATATATTTTTCATACTTCATATATATATATTTTATTCGTTTCATATATATATATATATATATATATATATCATTTCATATATATATATATATATATGATTTTCATTTGGTTAGATCCAAAATTGGCTCTAACACCCAAATGAGTAATGATTCTACTGAAATGAAATCAAAAAACAAAGAAAACACACAATTTATAGTGGCTCGGCGTTAAATATCCTACGTCCACTTTCTACTCTTTGAATTGATGACTTGGATGCAATACAATGATCATTCTCACTCAATTTTTACTTATACAATGCATTGATTCACTCAATTTCCTTCATAATATGATTCAAAAGGTGATTGTAATCTGAATAAGTTGATGAAATTCGGATAGCAAAGGAGTTTGAGTTCTGAAAATGCCAAAAGATCATTCCAAATGCCCTTGATGGTGTATTTATAGGTGGAAAATCTTCGGTTCGGATCCACGTGGCATCCATACCATTATTATCGGGTTCAGATGAATATGGTGGCAACAACGCATCAGGTTAGTGGCAAACGTGGGGAGAACGTGGGTATAATCGCTCCGGGTCTTAAGGAAACACGGGCTGTAATCGCTGCTACTTCAATTGTCTGGGTTCGGATTGGAAGTACTACAAATTAGGGGATCGGATAGGGTTTACCCGAACCGATTCGATTTGGCATGCGCTCCTTCCTTCTCTGCTCTACGCTGTTCTGCCTTGACCAAGGAAATCCGATCCGATCCGACTTGAATAAAAAACATTCTTCATTCTTTTGATCTTTTAATCTTTGTGTAGCCTAGTTCACAAAGTAGGCTAACATTTTGCCCCCTTAAATGACGCTTCTATTGAAGATGGAGCGTGCTTTAACGTTATCTGTTCACTTGTCTCTGAATTTGAACTATTGAATAGTCACTTCCATTCGTTCATAGGGATGCGTTGTGTCATGAAGTCATGTCTCCTGTTGCCTATAAATACACCAAAAAGTTCACATATTTCCTTCTTCGTTTCAAACAGTTTTGAGAACTTTGAATTTTGTCCAGCGACTCCTTCAAGTAAGCTCTTTGTTTATTTTTATTTTCCTTTGAATTCAATTCATATGCCAAGCCAATGTGCATAATTCCATCGGGGTTCGGTCTCCGATCCGGACGGCTTTTCTTACACTTCACCATCATTGAACGAATGGGCTAAATACCTGTATGGGCCAGTATTCTGGTCCGATCGGAATGACGTGTTAGGAATACTAAGAGCCATTCCAGCTCTATATAAATTCACTATTCATCTTCTTCTTCCTTCTTTCCTTCACTATCACCATTTTCTAAGTTTTGCAAAAGAGAAAAAACCCTAATTTCTGAAAAATCAAAATTCCCTTCGATTCTCAAAATAATCATATAGGTAGGTTGCAAAACTTCAGTTGATTCCCTTTTAATTGATTTCGATCGTGGGTAATTTGGACGATTTGAGTATGGTTCTTAGCAGGCCTTAACGCCATGATCCTGTCCCCTCCCCCTAGCTATCTCCGTTAATGGCCTCATCGCCATCTCGAGGTAGTAACTTAGGGGATTTAGGATCGGGTCAGAGTGAAAAATAAAGAGAAGGATAAAAACGAGGTGTACCCAACCGGGTCGGGTCGGAGTGATAGACATGGTCATGGAAATATATGGGAACTTGGACCCATCCGGATCATGTAAAGTACCAACCTCCGAACCGAACCGATATGCTCTAAATACATTAACTTCTGCTTTGGGCCACACATGGTCCTGCACCCGGTCCGAACCCTTTCCTTTGTGGGCGCCTGATCCGATCCTAAAATATATATATTCGAACCGAACTGGAACCGTCTAATTTAATGCACAAGAAATGTCCGACTTGCTCAATCAATGCTTTCCTTGACTTACAACTTAATGAATAGTTAGAATAGTGCCTTATGAACATGAGAAAATATTTAAGACTATTCTGAACATTACTGTTTCGCCAAACCTTTGGATTATTCTTTTATGTGTTTACTTTGCATCCCTTGCACACATCGCACACACTTTAGTTCACACACGTGCACGGGGGGATACGGGCTATTTTACACTAACTTATGTTATTGCTTCTTCATTAGTTAAGCGACCATGGCAGAGAGACGTTCATCTAGGTTAGCAGAAAAGGGAGAAGTCGCAGAAATTTCGAGAAACTCATTCTTGATGACATATCCTCTCCCTCAGACCCTGAATGGGATGATGAAGGCCCAGATTATGAAATGGGAGCACACAATAGTGAAGTATCTTCCGGGAGCAAAGTTTCTCTTGGTGAGGAAGAGGAAGGAGAGATAGGAGATGATCGTGCTCCCGATGAGTTTGAAACTACCACTATATTGGAGTTACCCAAAGATTCTGTTGCGTCAACGATGATAGACTCGTCCGAATATGTCTAAAGCATGAGATATTAAAAAGAGATACCCTGGTGCCTTCGAAAATAGATTGCCCCCACAATCCACCGAAAGGATTTATGGCAATTACCCGATTAATGTGTTTGGTTGGGGCTATTCCACCGTTTCCGCCTTTTGTTGTTGATTTTCTGAGACAGATGCGGATTGCCCCCATGCCATTACATCCTAACTCTTATGCTTATTTATACACCTTGTATATAGCATACAAAGAAATTTTAGGTGTAGAGCCTACCTTCGATGATGTCCACTTCTTTTATAATTTCAAACATCGGACTCAAGAGACTCCCTCCTTCCCATACTTTAAATCAGTCCTAAAAAGGAAAATTTTTATTGTTCCATATAGCAGCAAGGCTGGTGATTCTAAACTTGAATGGTTTTATATCAAACAGCAGTCGGGGTGCGCCAGGAGATGGACCAAATCAAGTAAAGCACCGACTTTCTAGATTTCAATTTTAAATGCTCATGCCAACACATTAATTTGCTTTCTTTTTCATTCGCAGTTGATAACCCAAAGCAAATATCGGGTCAACTATATTTTGATCGTTTGCATCGGCTGCTCAATGGTGACCAAAAGTTCTTAACCATCGATGAAGTTCTTAAGGATGAGTATCTCCGTCATCACGGGTTACTATCTATTACCCGTAGTATAGGTCATGGGATGGGTCCATATGTGTACATACCCCCGGTTGACATTATTCCTGAGACGGGTGAGGGCTCTAAAGGTCCAACGATACCTCTTAGGACTCCTCCTTCTCCATCCTCAACTCAGGACGATGAATTAGCCAACATAGTTGAAAAGCACAGAGAAGGGTATACCATTCCTAATGACACCATTTCCCCTAAAAAGTCAACATCCCCTAAAGAGCTGCCACTAGACGCTTCTCAAGGAGATGCTCCTACTACCGACGATCCCACATTTAAGGGTTTAGGAAATCTCCCCCTACCCAAAACTATTTTACTTCAGAGGACTTCGGAACGAATCCTTTAACCTTCACTTCTTCAGAGGAGACTACTCCCGTGAAGACCAAAGAGCCCGCTCATGCTAGTCTGTCTTCAGGCTCGGGTTTGTTGGGGGAACTTCACTTAGGATGCACATAACACATTCGCACTGCACGTCACAGCACTCATGTCTTATGTGAACATTGATTCTGAACTCCACTTATATTGTTGTGCAGGTACAATGTCACGCCCTTACTATGATGTCAGGAAAATTCACCGTAGCATGTCTAAACCACCTTCTGACACTAAACATGATCGCCGTGAGAGCCGGGGCAGAGATGACAGAAGACCTCATGATTCACTCTGACCTCACACTTCACGCTCTCGTTCTCCTTTTCGGTTGGATCCAGACAGGTATAAGAGCCACCAAAGTCTTCGTGGGGAAGATACATCACATTCCAGAGACCGAATTTCTCCCCAAGACAAATATAATCGAGAAAAAAGTCCACCAAAACACACTGATTCGCGAGACAAGCACAAAGCTTTTGAGAAGCGATCTGAAAAAGGAAATGCAGCATAGTCCCTGCTAAGCGGAAACACATTGAACTATCATATTGCAAACCCCCACCACTGGATGATGATTCCAAAACAAAACTGGCATATATGGAGAAGCCGTTCCCAGATCACTACTTTGAGAATTTAATTTTCTTACCCACGCTCGAGCCTATTTCTTCAACGTGGGTAGATGAGGCTAAGGCAAAGATTGACGCAGTAGAGAAACAGTACTCAGAGATTTACAAGTATTCACACAATCCCTCTAGAATCATTCGGGCCTTAATTACAGACGTTGATGCAATGAAGAAGGCTGCAGATTCCGATGAGAATGTTTTGAAAAATCTGGAGAAGGACTTAGAAGATACACATGCTCAACTTGTCATTGCTCAACGAGATGCCAACAACTTCAAAAAGCAATTTAAGGAATTACAAAAGCGTTATTATGACTTGCTGGAATCTCATAGTTAACAACGTTTAGAGCTGAAGAAACAAGATGAAGATGCTAAGTCAGACGGTGTCAAAATGCAACTAGCTTACAATACTCTTAAGCAAGAAAAGGCCAAGTTAGCGAGGAAGAACGCCGAGTTGGAGAATTGAAATGCTGATTTGGAGTCCAAATTAATGGAACCCGAGACTAGAGATGCCTTAGCTGAGGGGAATGTGGACAGCGCTATTAAGTCTGCTGAAGAACTCATAAACATCTATCAGAGGCTCAAGAAGAATTGCATGGCTTTGACGAACTGATGATTGAGTTCTTTGCACACATAATCCATCGCCGAAACATCTCTTGGATCGAAGACTATCTGACTACCTTAGTTCACGTATGGAGTCAAATCATCGAATGGGAAAAAGAGGAACTTAAGATAGACGTCGTTGACGAAGACAAACTCATGGAGAAGTATCTGACAGATGATGAACCAGCACGTCTGGTTGAGGGGCGTCACCTTATTGCTGCTGCCATGGAGAAGGAGAAACGCCTGGCCAAAGAAAAGAATATCCTTGAAGTTGGTTCTACTTCTGTTACCGCCGAAGCTACTAGTGTCGAGGAATATGATCCCGAGAATCCGGGAATTCCTAGAGCATCTCTTTTATCTCCTATACCCAAATCAGCATCAGAGATGGTAGCTGCCCCAATTGAGAAATCATCAAAAGGTATTTCCACCTTTTCACCCCAATACGTCAAGGCAGTCTCCACCTTTCATCACATCATTGGGCAATCGATCGAGGATTCTTTATTTTCTCCTGAGTTGATAACTATTGCTTCTCATTCTGTAGGAGTTGAACCAACCGAGAAGACTGACGAGCCTCGGGGAACCACCATTGGGGGAAAATCTGTGGAAGAGGCTCAGGGAGGACAGGATAAGGCTACCGTCTTTGAATCCGGAGGGGGAGCTGAACCGCCTAAGGCCGACTCTTCTCATGGTGATGAAATGATAGACGCTTTGAAAGACGACGATGGTAATGAGGGGCATGAAGAAGATCCTGATGTTGCTATAACTGGGGAATCGAAAAATGATGATGACATGAATTTGGCTGAAATGAAAGCCGAACAAGATAGACGCATGCATCTGAAAGTCGAGGAGCTAGATCCTGAAAGCTTTAAGCCCCTTGCAGTGGTGGATGTTGGATCGAGATTAGTTGTTAAGCTTTCAATTAGGTCAATTATAGAAGAGCTTGCTAAAAAAACTTCTCTTGATCCCAGTGCTCCGACTCCTGGGAAGAAATCTACCGATTCTGGTACTTCAATTACAAAGAAGAAGAAACCAAAGAGTTTCATGTCTGATGCTGAAAAAGAAGCTAAAAATGCTCTTAAGGCTGCCAAGAAGTCCAAGTTTACTCCAAAGCCCAAGTGACAATGCGCTTTATTTTTTATTTTGATATTCCACTGGTCCGATATTGTTGTGGCGAGTGCGGCCCTCGCATCTTTTGCTTAGCCTTCCTATATAAACTCACATGTTTGTGAATAAAGTAGTTTGTTCCGTGCAATGTCTGATATTCGTAAATTTAGCATTTAAGTAAAAATGCAAATGAACAGCATGTCCTATCATAGTTATATAATAAAGTCATTATTAAGGGGAACATGTGTACGTATATATGCCCCCAATCAATCTTGGATAACTGATTAATACTTATTCAAGATTGATTAAATTCAAAATTCAGCTGCCCCCGATTCTCTGACGGGGCCATATTCTTTTCGTCATTGATGCTTATTCTTTTTAGCATCTTTATATTCTCCTGTCTTATAACCAGGTTAGAGTATTACAGAGGCGGTCTCTTATCGGGGTGCACCTTCATGCCTCAAGGGACGTCGTCATCCCGTCCTTTATACTCTCTCTTGTTTCATGAGAGTTAGAGTTAGAAATGTCATCTTCCCATTCTTTGCATCTTATCATGCAATCGGTCATTTGGGTTGCTCCTGCACATAGGTTATCTCCAATTTTTCAAATTTAATTTAATGTTTTGTGTTCCATTGTCATGACAGAACAATGGTTGAAGATATAAATAATGCAGGAATGTAAATGACACACGATATTTTTATAGTGGTTCAGCTAAGTCGTAGCCTACATCCACTTCATAATCCTTTTCTCATATAAACAAACTTTTTAAGGCAAGTCGTGCCTTTATACATAGCTTATACAAACAAAAAGGAAGACATTTCATATTTATCTTAGGTATCGTCGTAAGTGCTGAGCATTCCAAGCTCTGGGAATCTCTTCACCGTTGACGGTCGTTAGCTTGAATGCTCCTGTATCAAGCTTCCGTTGGATGGCGTATGGTCCTTCCCATTTTGGACCCAATTGGGTTGAAGGCGGAAAGACTCGTTTCAATACTAAGTCTCCTGGTTCAAAGGTTTTAAAGCAAAATTTCCAGTCATAATAACGTGCTACTTGATGTCGATGTCTTGAGGCATGCAAGTCTACTTCGTCTCTTTTTTCTTCAACCATATCAAGAGACTCTAGGAGGAGTGTTCTATTCGTTATCGGGTCATAGTATGCGACTCGATGAGAAGGGACTTTTGTTCTACCGGGATTACTGCTTCTGACCCGAAGGAGGGTGAAAAAGGAGTATGGCCAGTGGCCATCTTAAAGGTTATCCTGTAGGCCCACAAAGCTAGTGGCAACTCATCTACCCACTTGGTTTTGGCCCGCTCCAACTGCTTCTTGAGAATAGATTTAATGACCTTGTTTATTGCTTCAACCTGCCCGTTTGACTGCGAGTGAGCTACAGTAGTGTATTTTTTATCAATCTTGTACTTCTGGCAGAAGTTTCTGAATTCGACGCTGTCGAACTATGTCCCATTATCAGCTATGATGGTCTTCGGTATCCCAAATCGAAAGATAATGTTTTTGACCATAAAACTAATCACCTTTCTTGCCATGTTCATTGTTAAAGGTTCAGCTTCCACCCATTTCGTGAAATAGTCCACGGTGACGATCGCGTACTTTGCTCCCCCTTTGACAATAGGCAACACTCCAATAATATCAATTCCCTACATGGCGAACGGCCATGGGCTTACCATCGACTTGAGCTGAGTTGGAGGTGCTCTGGAAATTTTGGCGAATCTTTTACATCTGTCGCAGCGTCGTGAGTAATCAGCTGCATCTTTATTCACGGTAGGCCAAAAATATCCATACCGTAATACTTTCTTTGCTAGGGTTTGGCCCCCGATGTGGTCCCCACACTCACCTTCATGTAATTCTTGCAGTACACGTTTGATGTCGTCATGTGCGATACAGCGTAGTAGGGGCATTGAAAACCCTTGGCAATAAAGGATGTCGTCCTGTAAAACGTATCTTGCAGCCTTACGTCTTACAGCTTGTCTTTCGCTTTTCTTCAACGGGAGGGTTCCACTCTTGAGAAAATTATTGATCGGTGTCATCCATGATTCTCTCTCTGGATCAACTTCCACCTCCATCAGGTCGAAATTGGATGATTTCAAAACCTCTATCGTAACCATTTTAGTTTCTTTGGGATTATCAGAACTTGCTAGTTTTGCCAACCGATCTGCTTTCTGATTTTCTGTTCTTGGAATATGCGTTATGCTGTAATGCTCCAAACTACCCAGCAACTCCTTTACCTATTTGAGATAAGTAACGAGTCGAGGCCCTTTAGCAACAAATTCCTCCCATACCTGGCATATAACCATCTTGGAATCGCAGCATGTATCCAGTGTCTTCACCCCTAGTTCTTTGGCGAGTTTCAGCCCGGCAATCAAGTCTTCATACTCGGAATCGTTATTGGTTGCAGCAAATTCTAATCGCAATGCATAAATAGATCGTCCTTCAGGAGTTATTAAAACAACTCCGGCGCCAGATCTTCGATCATTTTTGGCTTCGTCCATATATAGCTTCCACGGACAAAGTTCTAATTCTTGGTCCAAAGTAACCACCTTGTCACCCACCGTTTCCTCTTTGAGAATTGTGAATTCGGCTATTAAGTCGGCCAATGCCTGCCCCCTTATTGATCTCCGTGGCTGAAAATTTAAATCGAATTGACTCAACTTGATGTTCCATTTAAGTAACTACCCCGATGCTTCGGGTTTTTGCAACACTTGTCTTTAAGGTTGATCAGTGCATACAACTGTCGGGTGAGCCTGAAAGTAATGACGAAGTTTGCGGGAAGCAATTAGGAGGCTATAAGCAAGTTTTTCTATCTTCGGATAATTATGTTCTGCAGCAGTTAGCTTCTTGCTCACGTAGTATACAGGCCTCTGGACTTTATCCTCTTCACGTACCAATGTTGTACCGACAGCATGAGATGATACCGCTAGGTAGCAAACAAATCCTCATGTTCCACGGGTTTTGATAATATCGGAGGCTTTTCTGATAAGTCTAATAAATTCTGGAAAGCCTCCACACAATCAGGGGTCCAATCAAAATTTCGTTTTCCTCGATTTATCAGATCGAAGAAAGGTACGCACTTATCTGTGGCTTTGGAGATAAACCTGCTTAATGCAACAACTTTTCCGGGTAGGCTTTGAACATCCTTAATCTTTTGTGGTTCTTCAATATTCCTTGTTGCTGCTATTTGACTAGGATTTATCTCAATCCCTCGAGAACTCACGATAAACCCAAAGAATTTCCCAGATGCGACCCCAAATGAGCATTTTAGTGGATTTAACTTCATTCCATACCTTCGAAGAATATCAAACATTTCAGCTAAGTCCCTTGTGTGGTCGAAAGATTGTTTAGACTTCACAAGCATGTCATCCACATAAACCTCCATGGTTTTCCCGATTTGATTACAGAACATGCGGTTTAACAAATGCTGATACGTGGCTTCTGCATTCTTTAATCCAAATGGCATTACCACATAACAATATAACCCCAAATCTGTGATGAAACTTGTGTGCTCCTGATCTGGTACGTGCATGGGAATTTGATTTTACCCCGAATAGGCATCCATAAAGGATAAAAGCTCGTGTTCGACTGTCGAGTCTACTAGTTGATCGATCGTGGGAAGAGGAAAGCTATCCTTCGGACAAGCCTTGTTCAAATCAGAGAAGTCAATGCATGTACGCCACTTCCCGTTAGATTTTTTTGACCAGGACAGGATTTGATATCCAGTCGGGATATCTTGATTCCTTAACGAATCCATTATCCTTCAATTTCTCTACCTCTTCCTTCAAAGCTGCTAACCGCTCTGGGTCTAACATTCGTCTCTTCTGTTTGACCGGTGGGTGCTTTGGATTAATGCATAAAGAGTGGCCCATAATGGCAAGCGAAATCCCATACATATCAGTGTGAGTCTAGGGAAACACATCTAAATTTTCCCTTAAGAAATCAGCCAACTCTTTCGCTCGAATTGGATGTAGCTGCGAGCCGATCTTTAGTACTTTTGTCGAATCTGCCTCATTAATAGGTATATCTATTGTTGTCTCGTTGGGAGTCGCCTTTCTATCCTCAGGTTCTCTATCCTCTCTGGGATCTATATCCTCGAGCACATCTAAGGGCGAGACTCTTGGGGTTGGACCCCTTAATTGCTATGCTGATTTTTTCCTTCGAAAGGGGAGAATTGTCCTTAGATTCTATGTTCAACCCCTTCATTAGCATCTTCAACTCCGTCATGTAACAAGCTCGTCCCGTATCTTGGTTGCCTCTCATCACCCCTATTCCTGCATCAGTCGGGAATTTAAGCAGCAAGCACTAAGGTGCGATACATGCCCTAAACTCGGCGAGGGCCGATCGGCCTAGGAAAGCATTGTAGGGTGATTCTACATCCAAAACTACAAATGGCAGGATCCTCACTCTCTGGCGATCTCCCTGTCCTAATATTACGGGTAATTATACGTAGTCCATCGGAGCCGTTGACTCCCCATTGAAGCCCCGTATCTATCCTTCGCAGGGCTTTAGATCTTTTACTTCAAGTCTCATTTGTTCAAAAGCTTTCTTGAAGAGAATATTGACCGAACTCCCGTTGTCCACCAACACTTTATGGACTGAGGCAGGGCCCATGACCGTGGTAATTACCTGTGGGTCTTCAGTTGGTGATTGAATTCTGGAATCATCTCTACTACGAAATATGACGTCGTCTAACATCGTCTTTTGTAGTTTTATTGGAGTAATGTCTTCGAGTTTACTACATTCCCGTACCTCAAAGTGCTTGGCAGCATTGACGTGCTGATCCATTGCTTTGAAACTACGGCTAGCTAGATGGGGTCCTCCTATAATAGTATTGATAATGATCCCCTTACCTTTCTGCTGGACTATGGGTTTAGAAGTAGGCTGGTTTTGGTCCGGGGCTTGCCCCCTGTCCCTTGGGGCAACCTTGTACTCGTCTAAATTCCCTTCCCGCAACAATCTTTCAACTACATCTCTCAAATGACGACATTCGTTGGTGGAATGACCGTGGGTTCCATGGAACCAACAAAACTTTCCCGTTGCGATCTCTTTTTCAGTGGAGTCTCTGTGTGGTGGTTTTTTGTTTTGCAATATGTTGTATGTGTCCAAATAAATGTTTCCCAAGGTATCGTTCAATGGAGAATAGTTTTCGAAAGTTTGGAATCGAGGTCTTTTACTGGAATTGTTCCCTCGGTTCCTACTCCTCCTATTGCCGTTTCCACACTTGTTGTTACCTTCGTTCTGGTGGCCAACGTTCACTTCAACCTTCCCTGAACTGTCTCCGGTTTGTTTCACAGCAACATTACTTTGGACACCTTCCCTCGAGGCCCCTTCGGACTTTCTCTTCCTATTTGCATGAGCTTCTTCTCGCCTTAAGCGAATATTAGCCTTTTCGTAGAACAATTCCCTAGAGGGGGGCGGTTTCCCAAATAGATAATCCCCAAATTCTGTGTCCGGGTCAACTCCTTCTATTAAACCCATCAGAATACTGGGTTCATGAGGGTCACTAACTTCGGTGACAGTTAGGTTGAAGTGGTCCAAATATGATTTCAGAAATTCGCTCGGAGCCTGTTTAATCCTTCACCACTCTATGATGCTTTTGGATTTTCGGGCATGAAGTCGAAACTGGTTCATAAAGTGCTCACTTAATTCTGTGAAATTTGACACTGAACGTGAAGGGACTTGGGTGAACCACATTAATGCCACGTCTTCTAGATAAATTGGAAAGGCCTTGCATTTTATAGGATCTGGAGCTGTTGCGGCATTCATGAACCATGCATACCTCATCAGATGCTTTCCTGGGTCTGTTCTCCCTGAATATCGATCCATTTGTGGCAAGTTGAATCGCGGAGGGAACTTGAAGTCCAATATGTCATCTGTGAAGGGGGTATGACTTCGGTCAATGCCCCAGTCCTCATTAGTGTACCGTCGACTTTCAGACACGATCTGATGTACCATTGCCCACACATTGGCATTTGTTAAGGTTTACACAGGTTCTCTAGGTCTGATATTCAGATTACCCCTGGGTTCCTGATTAGGGGATAACCTCCTGTTTCTAGAGGTGGCTGCTCTACATTGCTCCCTACGCTCCCGGTCGATCTCAGGAGGAAGGGGCTGGAGAAGTTGCTATTGCGTAGGATTAGTAATATTAGGATCCCTAGGTAGAACATGGGATCCACGCATAGGCAACAACATAGACTCTCTCAAGCTCGGGTCATCAGGCCCTAATACATGAGAGGCGTCCTCGTGGTATCCTAAAGATCCAAAAGTTAACTGATCAAGATTCTGAGGTCACTCAAGCGGCCTTCTTTCACGAGGACGTCCCTTATCTGAAGAAGATGAATAATCTGCGGCAAGGCGACATGTTGGGGAATGTGTCTTTTGCCTCTGGAGCTCCTTGAGTTCCCTACTTATGGTGATCATGTTCTCTTGCATGCAAAGACTGTCACGCTTATGGGCTTCCAATGCCTCCTTGGTACTCTGGAGCATTTCAAGAAAGCATGAAAAATATCCTTATGTGACGGGTGCAGATGGGTTAGGCTGATCATTGGTCATAGCAGCTGGAATCGGAGCATTGGTAGGAGCTCGAGTAGAAGTTCTAGCTTCACTTTGATTCGGATCGGATCGGAGCATAGTGGTACAGCCGAACCGGTTCGGATGGGGAGAGTGGGTGACTTCAACATCGTTTGATCGGCTCGGATCGGGGTCTTCGGTTCGGACCTTTTGGACCGGAGCGGCCTGCTCCAGATTCTTGACCACGCGACCTCGTCACGACCATTGTTTGCTGATCTTCGTTAAATTCGTTCTCTCGATTACTTTGGATTTCGTTGCCTTTTCCTTTGGCCATAATTTCCAACTCTTCAATGAATAACCAACAGTTACTTAAAGATGTCGAAAATAGGGGATTAACTTCTTTGAACTTGAAGGTCCAAATAGTAGAATGATAATCCCAAAAAGCGGAGAATTCAAAAATTCTCAGTGAAAGCACCAAAATGTTAGATCCAAAATTGGCTCTAACACCCAAACGAATAATGATTCTACTGAAGTGAAATCAAAAAATGAAGAAAACACACAATTTATAGTGGTTCGACGTTAAATAGCCTATGTCCACTTCTACTCTTTGAATTGATTACTTGAATGCAAGTACAATGGTAATTCTCACTCAATTTTTACTTATACAATGCATTGGTTCACTCAATTTCCTTTACAATATGATTCAAAAGGTGATTATAATCTGAATAATTTGATGTAATTCGGATAACAAAAGAGTTTGAGTTCTGAAAATGCTAAAAGATCATTCCAAATGTCCTTTGATGGTGTATTTATAGGTGGAAAATCCTCTTAGGATAGCTTCAGTTCGGATCCACGTGGCATCCATCCCATTATTATCGGGTTCGAATGGAATATGGTGGCAACAGCGCATCAGGATAGTGGCAAACGTGGGGAGAACGTGAGTATAACTGCTCCGGGTCTTAAGGAAACACGGGTTGTAACCGCTGCTACTTCAATTGTCTGGGTTCAGATTGGAAGTACTACAAATTAGTGGAACGGATCGGGTTTACCTGAACCGATTCGATTTGGCATGCGCTCCTTCCTTCTCTGCTCTACGCTGTTCTGCCTTGACTAAGGAAATCTGATCCGATTCGACTTGAATAAAAAACATTCTTCATTCTTTTGATCTTTTAATCTTTATGTAGCCTATTTCACAAAGTAGGCTAACACATTTCAAATATATATTATTCACATTTAATATATATATATATATTTCATTTTAAATATATATTATTCACATTTCATATATACATAATTTTTATTTCAAATATATATTATTCACATTTCATGTATATTTAATTTTCATTACAAATATATATTATTCACATTTCATATATATTTAATATTCATTTAGAATATATATTATTCACATTTCATGTATATATATATATATTATTCACACCTTATATATATGTATATATATTATTCACATTTTATATATATATATTATTCACATTTCATATATATATATATATATATATATATATATTATTCACACCTCATATATATATTATTCAGATTTCATATATATATTATTCACATTTCATATATATATATATATAAATATATATATCTTATTTTCACATTTCATACATATATTTTATTTCCATACATGAGTATTTTATATATTATATTCATTCAATAAAAATGATATTTTTATTGTTCAAATATTTTATTCCATACATGAATATTTTATATATTATATTCATTCAATAAAAATGATATTTTTATTGTTCAAATATTTTATTCCATACACGAATTCACAATCAACATCCACAGTACAATCAATTCAAACAAACATCCATGGTTTGTACAACAAATGGTGTCGGGTGCTACTAAACACTGTTTGCATCCTAGTATATAATTTACTGGAAAATAATTAGAGTGAGAAGATGTTCTCACCGTCGTTTCCACTCCTTCATTCTTTTATTTCTGAATTTTTATTCTATTTGAATTTAAATTCTCTTCTAATTCTGATTTGCTCCTTTTTGATTATTGTCAGTTCGCTGTTGTAGCTCTTGTTGAGACGGTTGGGTTTGCTGAATTCTGATTTCTATGACCAAGATATTGTCATTATAAGGTTCTATATAAATTTAAAATAATTTAAGTACATATATAATCAATCTTTAATTACATTTCAAAGTAATCAGGGCTGTTGACCCTTGACTTCAACTTCTCATTTTCCCGTATTCGGCCAAATGAAAATACGAGGCCCTAGGGTTTAGAATTTCCCCCAATGCGTCATGTCGGAGCACAATCATCCACCTCCACCTCGCGCCTCAGAGTTCCGCCTGCCTGCGCCTTGGATGGTGTCTTCTCTGATGATCTCTTGGCTACGAAAAATCCACTTGAGCGCTCGAGCTTTGAGCTCTTATTCCGATCTGTTTACTTTGACAATTCATATCGTAACCGCTCATTCTGTAGAGCTTGCCAAGTTAAAGAGATTTGCAGCTTAGGGCTTCAAGAATCAATGAACGGATTGAGTGATTGATTATAGAAAAGATCGGAGTGGTTTGGGCAATTGAATTGAAATCGACGGTCCTTGGAGTTGTTGACCATGTAAATAGTGAATGAGAGTTTTTGACCCTTTGACCTTGCATTTATACTAAAATGTAAATTAATATTTAATTCGAATAATACTTGTTTATCACCACGAACTCCAAATGAACCCCAATGACTGTCGCCCCTAGCTAATTACCCCCATTCCGAACACAATGGGATATGTCCGGTAAGTTGATTCGACTGTATCGATCAATTTTCATTAAATTTAAAATATAAGTCATTATATTTTAAATTCAAACGCACATTTTAATTTACCGGGACCACATACAGACTCCAAAAATTCTAGAAAAATAAATCTAGCTACATTTCGATGATACGGACCTAACAAAACTAATTTAGTCGAATTTGTAGACCGTTTGAAAAATGATCATTTTCCAATCGATTAAATTCAAATTGAATTGACCAAACACGTTTAAATTCACCACGCTCACATATTAATTCTAAAAATTATGAAAATTGGAATCTAGCAATAATTTGACATTGCGGATCCAACCAAAGTTGTCTCGTCGAAAAAGGAGGTCGTTTGCAAAATGGTTATTTTTAAGGGTTATATATTATATAAATTCCATAGCGATTATTCTGAATTTTCAGCTGGACATAACTTTTTATTCCCGTTATGAAATTTGGTTTTTCACATTCGTTAGAAAGATATTTTCAAACATATTCAATTTTTTTTGTTTTACTGAAATCCAAATTTTCAAACTACCACGCCATTTCCAATTCCTTATTAAAATAAATATTTAAATTCTAACTTCGATTTAAATAAATATATACGTTCTAATTCTATTCAAAATAAATTTCTAGTCGTTCTTGTAACACCGCGTAATTCCTATGGATATTAAAGTAACGAATTAAAGAATACTTAATTTTAAAGCCAGGAATTAAGGGAAACGGGTTACGCCATTGCGTTTGTCTCGGAATTCTGCTTGGGACAGAGTCCGAGTTTGCGTAAATCGGACACCGTACGAAGAAGATATAAGCCTTAGAAGTTTGTATACGCCTAAGGAAGTATATATATACATATAAAATAATTCCAGAAGTCAAAACAGGGTTCAATCTCGAATTTGGGTCAAAGCAGGCTGAGCGGGAAATTTCCCGCTCAGAGGTGTCGACCCCTCCAGGGGGAGTCGACATTGGTGTCGACTCCCCTATAGGGGAGTCGACCCCTGTTGGCCCAGATCTGGCCGATGACGTGTTTCGCCACATGTCACTTTATGATTCGCTGTGTGACGTGGTATTCTGCTTTGGACAATTCTGATGACTTCTAGACCGATCTAAAGGCTCTAAATCTCCATATACACCTATATAAAGACCCCTAAACCTATTGTTTTCTCCACATGAATTCATAGGCATTTATATGCTGCTAAAACCTGAAGTGACCTAGCCTCCACCTTAATCAATCAAATTATAGTTTTCAAGTTAACAATCGAAGTTACATCAAAGGAATAGCTAATCAAATTTAGAAATCAGATCCTAGAATTCAAGACCGTTCTGTAATTTGTAAGTTGATGTTACTTTCAGAATTAAAATTTAATTATGATTCTGACATTGTAATAAATCTGAATCTGAGATTATGCCTATTTCTATCTGTCTTTCTATATCCATTGGATCTAGCTCATTGATATTATTATGTCCATTCTTTGTCTCTTCTTTCCTTCTTCCCTTTTTGTTCTCATAGCCAGGCTACTACGAGCCTGAGCCAAATCCCATAAGAGATGAACGTACATTAGGAAAAATTGGACATAATATATGATTTGGACATGGCTAGCGCTAAAATTGGGAAAAAGTATTAAATTATGTATAATTGGGCATAACTGATTTGTAACGGATTTGAGGACATAATACATGTTGTATTTAAAACATAAAGTGTATCGAACATATGACTTGAGATTTGAGGCATAAAGTATGTTGGACATATGACTTGGGATTTGGGGCGTAAATTGAACTGTATACATGTAAGGCATAATACATGTTGTGGTTTAAGACCTAAAATTGGGGCATATTATATATGATAGTTTATGACTTGGAAGAAGGAGATTATTGTGTATAGCAATGTATGGCTTAGGCATGAAAACCTATAGTAAGATAGGGATGACGGCTAAATGTGAACACGCCTAAAATGTGATTTTGGGTAGTTGGCAGGCACTATAATTAAAGGCTATAATTTGGCATAGTTTATACTATGAATCATGATTGGGGGTTTTTGGAGAATATTTTGTACGGTGCAAAATGACTAAACCTTAGGGCATGTGTTATATCATGAATTATTACCATGATTTTGGGCATGTAAGTTTATAGGCTTAATTCATGATTAGGCGTGATATGTTAATGGAACTTTAAGTGATGTTTAATTTGTTAAACTGACTAATATGCTAAAAGCTGTTGAAAGTGAATACTGTAATTGGAAAGCCTATGATATTGATGAAAAAATTGACATAACTAGCCTGAAGCTGGGATAATTTGTAAATGAACCAATTGGCTAAGATAAACATGCTGAGACACGAGGTTAGACTCCATTTTTGGTAGAAACCTTCCCGGAACCAACCGGCCTAACCAGTAACCGCAAACGGTCAATCTAATGTGAGAGATCGTAGGCGTAACTAAGAAATGCTTAGACACGAGGTTAGGTCTGGCTTGTGTCAGAAGTCTGCCCGGAACCGCCCGGCACATCTAGCGGTCGCAAGCTATCGACTTATTGTGAGAGGTCTGTGCATTAATAATTAATTAATGCTGATCAAAGGTGAATATAATACCTAAAACGTGTTAGGTGGGTAGGATTAAGTTAATGAGGAACACTTGACCAATATGACATGATGAATGAGTAGGGTTAAGTTAATAAGAAACACTTAACCAATATAACATGATGAATGGGAAGGGTTAAGTTAACACAAGAAGGCAACACTTAACCAATATAACATGATGAATGGGAAGAGTTAAGTTAACATAAGAAGGCAATACTTAACCAATGTAACATGACAAGTGGGTGGGTTAAGTTAACTTGAATTGATTAATGACACTTAACCAATACAGCATGATGAACGCGTGGGGTTAAGTTAATAAGATACACTTAAACCAATGTAACTTGATGAACAAATGGGGTTAAGTTAATGGGAAATACTTAACCAATATAACATGATGGATGAGCGAGGTTAAATTAATAGGAAACAATTAACCAATCCAACATGACGAGTGGGAAGCGTTAATAAGAAACATTTAACCAACATAACATGATGAGTGGGTGGGTTAAGTTAACATGAATGGACAACACCTAACCAACCAATATGACATAATGTGTGGGAGGGTTAAGTACATATCGGGTTGGTGGGTAATATTAGTAAATATTGGCCCACAAACTTAACCATTAAGTTAACATGTTTGAATCAGTTGGAGGGTTAAGTACATATCGGGTAGGTAGGTAATATTAGTAAATATAGGCCTACAAACTTAACCATTAAATAAACATGCTTGAATCAGTGGGAGGGTTAAGTACATAACGGGTTGGTGGGTAATATCCATGTATATAGGGCCACCAAACTTAACCAGTAGGAAACCCTAGTAACGGTGACCCATTTGAGTAGTAACCCACATAGATGTATCATGGTACCCTGAACTAGGCAGGATGGGGCACGATTACTGGGCTGATTATAAGCGGTCAAAATAGCGGTAGGGGGTGCAGCAGTGTAGTTCCGACGAAGTATGGGCGTGCACTTGCTCCGGAGTGAAAAAGCAGGCACTGGGCATCAGTAGTTATACACCGTGCATCTTGAATCGTGTCGGGTTGCTATCATAAGGATTGATACACCTTATGGTGGGACCAACACAGGGTATCTACACGCAAGAGAGGGCCGATTGACATAGACACATGGAACATCAATACAAGTTGGGAACCAATCGATAGGCTAGTAAGGCTACATCTAACATCTTTATGGCAATTAGGCCGATTGAGGTAAGATCCTCATACTAGATGTACACCTGAAGACTAACACAATTATGGGGATTTAGATCACGTTGTAATATTATCATTTTACACAGATTACTAGTTGGAACACTAGTCAGGCGGTGTAGAGATATAAAAATCAGAATAACAAGATAGTAGCAAAGCAGAGAAAGAGTAGAAGCGCATTCAGTTTATCTTGCCTTATCATATGTATGCTAATCGTATGTTACCTTGTTATCCTTGTTATCATGGTACTGTCTTATATTCAGTTTATTCATGTCATAATGATTTTTCTTGTTTTCATGCTGAAAGTCACTGGACTTACCAGACTTATGTCTGACCTAGTTTATTTCACCTCTTATTCCCCCCCCCCCCAGGTTCACAGGGAGGAAATGTTACCACTTAGCTCAGTTTTCTTTCCAAGCTCAAAGATAGTCGATGTATTGCTTTGGACTCTCCCTTCCACTTCTATGGTTGCTTCATGCTTTATTGAGGAATATCATTGCTATTTTTATGCTTCTTTTATACTTGGAAGTTTTGAATCAAGACATAAGTTCTATGTATTATTTTTAAGTATGATTGAGACAATTGTTGTAAAAGCTTGACTGAACAACATTGTTTATAAAATGACTTTATTTTCCGCTGCTTTATTTGCCTGTCTTGTAGAAAACGCTCCACCGAAGTTAAGGCATTGCCTTTGTGAGTGACCTTAACAGAGGTGGAGTGTTACAATTATTATTTAAAATAAATCATTTTAAATATTCAGAATTCATTAAAATTGCCAAAATAAAATTTTTAAATTGGTTCTGATTTTCCGGGTTGTTGCAATCTTTTTCTTTTTTTCATTGTTTTACCGAGAACCATGGCTCTTATTTTGCATCCGAAAAGATTCCAATAGCAACATTCTGAGAAGCACTTGTCATAAATTATGATGTTTCCAATTACTATATAAGGCCTTCCAAAAAAGCAACAATATATGTTGAAGGCCACCCACAGAAGATACAATTACATAACACTATCGGAAAAGCTACCGATAGCGATGATTTTTAGTCTCTGGCGACTGTCGCTAGCCGACGCTAAAATCATCGTTGTAGCATTTGATAATTACAAAATAATGTCATCTTAAGCGATAACTAAATCTCTGTATTAGAAACGGTGAATGTCAAAAATATGGACGTATCACATGTTTGGAAGATCAAACTTGTGTTAACTATCACTAACCGACACAAGCGAGGAAATTAAGGGCATTGCTCTCCGGCACAAACCTGAAACAAATCAGCATCGCTAGTTGTCACCAACCGACATATATCTGAACCCGTACGTCGTCGCTAATCATCACTAATCTAGATCATAAATTATGCATTTTAGCTCCTTTTCAGCCTTTGAACCACACAACAGATGTCATGTATGTATTCACTTCCTTCATAACACATATAGACTTAATTTCATACATAATAATAACACAAGATCGCCAAAACTTGTACATATCACATATAATATAAAACATAACACAAATATCAATAGTCACATAAACTTGTATTCAGATAAAATCAATATTCTATCAACCATATATACAAATACTATGTTGATCAAATAAACGTCCACTTACACATCGCAATACTTAACCGATGCATAAAGTATATGATATAATAACACTTGTGAATATTTACAAAAAAAAAGATCAAAAACAATCTATACCTACTCTTCATCCTTCGGCCCAACCTCCCTAGGCATCCTCTTTGGTCTATTTAGTATGTCGCAATCTACTCTCCCGCCATCTGCTTTACCGCTAGTTATTGAACTCGATGATCTGCTATTTTAGCAAAGTTGTCTTCTACTTTATCTGTAATCTTTCGTAAGCTGCCTGTATCATCTTCGCCTATAATTTTGTTTATTGAGAGTTACAATTTATGATCCAGAATTAAATATAATTTATATATATTAGTTAATGACATTGTTTGCTTATGATTTCCAAAACCATAATGCATATTACTATTAGATGGGTAAATGATAGCATCCAAATGCAGTTTCACTCCTCGAAGGTCAACTCATGGCCTTTGAACTATGCCTGCTGAGTGACCTTCACCTTGTATTCCTCCTATGATGGCGAGATGTAACTTGAAACAGTGAATATTCAATTTAAAATTTATCAAATGTAAAAAAAAAAAGCATGTTTACCAATAAAGACTGAGATTTAGCGTTCGTTCAAGTATGCGAAACATTGCTGTCATCATCTATTTGCTCGACAATAGGTGTGTGAGTAAAGACCTCAGCCAATGTAGACTGAATATGATTTCTAAAATCGAAGTTATATAAATGAACAATGTTACTAATGTGATTGCACAATGCTACATCTATTTATAACTGCAATTGATGATTTTACAAATTCCCTTCGATGTTGTTGGAAGGATTTAGCTCCACCGTGGTGAAAAGTAGAATTTTAATCCTTGTTACAGGTTCCATCTTGATACCTCTTATAAAATTAAATATATAACTAACTAAATTGATATACGAAACTTAAACAAAACGTAATAAAAAACAAATTTATATAACTTACCCTTACCTTTGGAGTATCCCGCAGCTGAAGAAACTGACCCCATACATCAACACTCATCTAAGACAGCTTCTTTCATGTCCCCTCTGCTTCCAATATGGTGTCCCTTTTGCTTTTTTTTACATCCTCTAGTTTCAACAATTGACAAAAACATCTATATCTTAGGGCTAACACAAATGAAGGTCTGCATATTGAAAAAAACTGATTTAAATCATATACATTATATTAAATTTTTAATGAATTATAAATTTATATTGATTATCTCATTGGTGAATATGACGTTCATTATATGAGCGGGTATGTAGTCCGAGTGAGTCCAACAGCCCAACATCTGGCTCATTACGCCTTCCTGAAGACTGGTAAAATATAGTCTATAGGTGGACCTCAACCCCCTCCCCCCCACCCCCCCCCCCCCCACACATAAAATAAGATGCAGGCATTTAATAAGTTTTAAATAATAAACATGTAATGAATTTTGTTACTTACCTTACACTCTTACAAACGAGCTCTGCATTATAAGCAATGTCATCTTTCCAATACAACATGCAACCTTTTATATAAGCATCTACCGTTTTGTACGACAAACCAAATGTCAACATACGTGTTTTCAATTTGTAATAAGTGTGGCACATTAGATTATTGGGTGTCATACATCTTTTGTTAATTGTACAATTGTTATAAAGCCAGGTTATACAAAGATGAATTTTGATTTCATAACAATGTATTAGGCAATCACTGATAATTTGATTTCACTTTTACAACCATCCCACAACGACCTATCAACAACATCCAATAAATCATAAAAAATTTTCCTTTTGCATTCGGTTCTTGATCAATATTGACGTCTTCATCGTCAGCATGAATGGTAAGGTACATTGATCGCACTGTATATTCTACCATACCTTCAAATGAATTCATTGTAACAAAATCTTCCCTTAACACTACTAGTTTGTGTAATATGTTCACCACGATGATAGCATAAATAGTAATTTGGCACAAAACCAGATTTATGCATTAACTGTATCTGATTTCTAATGCTTCAAATGTTGGTCCTTACTACAAATGCAATGGATTCATGAGTTATTTTGATTATTAGATGTTGCAAGTCTAATAAATTCGTGTACACAATTGCAGAAATGTTCTTCCACCAAACCTTTCACTACTTTTCCGACTTTATACATCCAACTACGGTCGGTAAAATAATCGAACATTGTACTAATTAAAAATATTTGTTAGTAATTTCGATAACATATATAACTTTTTATTGAATTTGTTCAGGGGGGAAATTGACCAAAGCCGTAAAACCCCCTATGCACCTAGCCCGGTCCGCATATACCACATAGGTGGCTAATCGTAGCGTATGCACATGACAAACCCTTTTAGCATGCCATTCCAGGTTTCGAACTCGCATTAATGTTACCTCGACATAAGTCCTTAACCGCTGGGCTAATGCTGCGGACACATATATATATATATAACTTATGTCTAAATAACAATAAAGCCTTTTTAGACTAATTAATGTCCTCGCACGCCACACTTCTGTTTAATATTGATAAAACTCCACTTCACTTCTGCATATAATAGTACATCTAAGAGGTATATAATTGTTTTCTTTTCTAAAATAAAGTAAAGCCTTTTATTATTAAAGGTTTCACGTACAACACTTCAGTCCAATTTGACACCATTTTACTTCTCCTGATCGCATAATTTCCATTTAATGGGTATATTATTGTTGTTGTATTTTCCAAAATAAAGTAAATCATTTCATGATTAAAGGCATCACAAGCCACACTTCTGTCTAATTTCGACAGCACTTCACTTCTCTTGTTTTATACTCATAAATCTACAACCAAGGGTTTATTTCTGTTATATTTTTTGAAATAAACTTTTTAGGACTAAATGCTTTAATTCTTGTATAATTGAACTTAACACTTCTTTAAAATCAATTTTATATTCATTTCAAAACAACTTAGAAAATAGATTATAGCGGAATGTTCTTGTATATTCATTTTCTAACTTTCTACAAAACCGATTTTAGTAAAATATTTGTTCTTGCTATATTCATTTTTTAATTTATTAGAAAATCAATTTTAGTAGAAATTTTATAGTTGTTATGTTCATTTCAAAAAAATTTAGAAAATTGATTTCAGTACATTATTTCTTGTTGTTATATTCATTTCATTTCTTTTTAGAAAATCAATTTTAGTAAAATAATTGTTCTTGTATATTCATTTCTTTACTTTTTAGAAAATCTTTGTGAGTAGATTATTTCTTCTTCTAATATTCAATTCTTAACTTTCTCGAAAATCAATTTTAGTAGAATATTTGTTGTTGCAATTTTTTAATCGATTCTAGTAAAATATCTGTCTTGTTAAATTTATTTCTGAACTTTTTAGAAAACCAATTTCAGTACAGTGTTTGTTATTGTTAAATTAATTTCTTAACATTCTGCAAAATTAATTTAAGTATAATATTTATTTATTTATTTATTTTATAATCAATCTAGAAATTTTAGAATGTTTTTTAAAATTCATTTAACTATTAATTTTTCATGTAAATTATAATAAACATTGTTTAACATCTAACATTCATGTGAACTTACGAATAAGCATATTAATCAATAATTATACACTAATTTATGATATTTAAATCAAGCCTAATTTTAAATTTCAAGTTAAAAAAAATCAAATCACTAATTAACACCCTCAAATCAACTAGTACATTATACTATCATTAAGTAATACTCAATGTTCATTACTTTTAATCGGCTAGGTTTTAATCTATTCCCAGCTCGACCAATACCCTATTATTATCATCTGATAAAAGTTATTCAACATATTTGTAACATCCCACTCCCCATAAATTGAAGGACAAGAAGAAAAAATTGAAGAACAAGAAGAATATTGAGGAAGCAGAAGATTTTATTGATGAAGTAATATATTTCTTGTATAAGGAGTAATTAAACAAAGACATGTATATATAGGAAAGCATTACAATGACTAATTGTAAATTAAAAATCATACTAAATATAACATAACAGCTAATTGTAAATTATAAATCATATAAATATAACATAATGGCTAATTGTAAATTATAAATCATACTAAATATAACATAACTCCTATATTGTCTTCATTATGCCTCCTCAGTTCGAACTAGGGTTTCCTATTTCGTTCCCGCCTCCATCAACTACTTTCACCTCCTCTCTTAATCTCACAAAATTCTTGGTCGATAATACTTTTGTAAGAGCGCCAGCTTGTTGATAGTAAGTAGGAATATGACAGACAATTAGCTTTCCATTTTGCGTCCTTTCTCTCACAAAATGAAGATCGATTTAAAAATGCTTTGTCCTTGAATGTTGGATTGGATTGAGGGAAAGAGAAACCATATTTTATTATCGCACCAGATAATAGATTTTCGTGTTAAATATAACCCTAATTCTTCCATCAACATTTCAATCCATGCCCCTTCCGCAATTGCACTAGTGCGAGCTCAATATTCAACTTCTGTAATGGATCTGAATGTAGTTTGTTGTTTCTTAGTGCACCAGGAAATTATGTTGTTGCCAAGATAAACACAGTTTCCTAATACAGATCGTATATCATCAACATCGTTTGCCCAACTAGCATCGCTAAAGCATTGTAAAAAAATTCTCGCTGATTTTATAATTATTCCTAAATGCTTTGTCCCTTTCAAATATCTCAAAACCCTTTTTAAGGCAATCCAATGTTCTGATAATGAATTTTGCATAAACTGACTAAGCTTGTTAACACTGTAACAAATATCTGGGCGAGTAATTGTTGCGTAATGCAGTGCTCCTATTAAACTCCTGTACTATTTTGTTTTAGTGATGGATTCCCCTTTATGTTTAGATTTGTGTTGATTACTTATCATTGGTGTTGGTAGATGTTTAGCATATTGCATATTGGCCCTATGCTAAATTTCAAAAATAAAATTTTCCTCGGATAAAATCAATTTTCTTCACTGTGTTTGATAATTTGAACCCCAAAAAAATATTTTAACTCTCCTGAATCTTTAATAGAAAAATGTTAATCCAATAATTGTATGACTTTGCTTATCTCGTGATCATTATCTCCTGTGATTAACATATCGTCCACATATATTAAAATAAAGATAGTTCCTTGCCTACTCCTTTTCATGTATAATGAGTTGTCAGGCTTGACTTAAATAAAACATAAATTTAATAATTTCATCTTGAGTTTCTCATACCAAGCCCTTGAAGCTTGTTTGAGTCCATAGATTGCTTTATAAAGCCTGCAAACCCTTTTATCATCAGAATTGTATACTTCAGGTTGTTGCATATAGGCTTCTTCAGTTAATTCTCCATTCAAAGTAGCATTGTTCACATCAAGTTATTTTGTATTCCACCCCTTACTTAAGGCAGCAGTTAAAATTATCCTAATAGTAGCGGGTTTTATAACTAGAGAGAAGGTTTCATTGAAATCAAAACCAAATTGTTGTGCATAACCTTTAGCTACCAGTTTGGCTTGTATTTGCCAATAGATCCATCAACCTTTCTTTTTATCTTATATATACCCATCTACAACCAATTACATTATTATGTGCTAGTGGTACAACAAGTTCCCAAGTTTTGGTTTTTATAAGAGCTTAATATTCTATATCCATGGCATTTTTCCAATTTCTTGACTTTAGTGCTTGAGTGAAATTAAGTGGTTCAGTTTCTGTGATGGCCACATTATAGACTTTTGGTTTAAAAATACCACTTTTTGATGTAGTAGTCATGTGATGCCTGCTTTGATGTTGTTGTGCCTGTTGTGATTATTGTTCCTGTTGTGATATTCTTGTACTGTTGTTGCTTTGCCTACTACTATTATCATCAGTGTTGTGCATGTTATTATCATCTTGACTTATTTTTGTGTCATCTGAATTTCTTTCTTCTGATCCACTGATGTGCATACTTGTTTCTCTTATATCCTCAGCCTGAGTACCTGAATGTTCATTGTCTTTAATTATTTCAAGAGTAACTGGTCTAAACTCCACAGTCTTAATAGATTCCACTCTATTATCTTCTTTGGAATTATGTCTATCAGCATAAGGAAATTTACTTTCATCAAATATCACATGACTTAAGACATAAATTCTACCATTCTTGTCAAGACATTTATAAACTTTTTGATTTTGAGCATAGCCAATAAATGTGCATGGACTTGACCTTATACTTAATTTATGTTTATTATAATCTGTAAAACATGGAAAGCACAGACAATAATATATTTTTAGAAACTTGTAGTCTGGTGTAACATTGTATATCATCTCATGTGGAGTTTTATTATCTAGGATCTTAGTGGGTAACATGTTAATAAGAAAAACTAAAGTAAAAAAGGCTTCATTCCAATACTTCAGGGGTAATGAGCTTTATAATAACAATGTTAAACCCGTTTCTACAATGTGTCTGTGTTTTCTTTCAACCAAACCATTCTGCTCAGATGTATGAGGACATGTTATTCTGCGTTTAATTCCTTTTTTAGCAAAATAATCAGCCAAAGGTTTTAATTCTGCCCTACCATCTATTTGCAAAATTTTGACATTACAATTATGTTGCTTTTCAACATGAATTATAAATTGTATAACCGTGTTAGAAGTTTCAGATTTATTTTTTAGCATATATGTCCAAGTATATCTCGAATAGGCATCTACAAAAGAAAGATAGTATATGTGCCCCTTATATGAATTTAGAGGTGCTGGCCCCCATAAATCTGCAGCAACAAGCTCCAATGGCTTGTTATACCTGGTTTTAGAATTACTAAAAGGGTGCTTGTGGCTCTTTCCAAGCTGATAATGTGTACATGTGCGTTTAATAGGTGCATTTTTAAAAGCAATATTATTAATAGATAAAAAAGTTCTTATAGTTTCATAATTTGGATGTCTAAGTTTCATATGCCATAAAGTAATATTGTCTAAAACATTATTTCTATTACAATGCTTATTACTACTGCAATCATTATTACTACAAGCATCCACATTGTTGCACCAGAGTTCACCACTTGAATTTCCAGTGTTCAAGTTGGTAAATTTGTAAAGCCCATCATGTAGACTACCTTGTAGTAATATTTCATGACTTAGAATATCTTTGATTAAGCAAAATTTTGGGTGATACTCAAAATATACACAATTATCATTAGCAAATTTTGATACACTTAAAAGATTTTTATTTATAGTAGGAACCCTAAGCATGTTATTTAGTTGAAGTAGACTTTTACAAAGAATAGTACCTTTGCCAATTTGTGCTATATTTACAGTCTCACCATTGCCCATATGTAATTTTTTTATACTTGAGTAATTTTTGCTTCCAATGTTCAAATTCTGGAGAATATTAGTTATATGATGGGTTGCACCTGATTATGGATACCATTCCTCAAAATTACTTTCATCACCCTTGTCTGCATCATTACTGTTTTGATTGTCATTATTGCATTTGCTTGAGTTTATTGTAGCAAAATATGCATGTGCTCCTTTCTAAGAAAAATTGACTTGACTGCTTTGAGAACAATTATCTAAATTGTACCTAAAGTAACATTTATTTGTCATATGACCAAACTTTTCACAAATTTGACATTTTACACGATTGTTATTATTCCATCGGCCTCTTCCACGACCTCGCTGAGGCTGGAAACCCCCTCTTTGTGCTTGAAAACCTCCTCTTTGTGGTTGAAATCCTCCTTGAAAACCTCCTCTTTGTGATTGAAAACCTCTTGAATATTGATTTTCTTGTCTGTTTGAATCATTATTGTAGTTGTTTCCTTGTTGATTATTTTTAGCTGCTGCATTATTGACAGAAAAATCACCTTGTATGGTTTTTCTTTGTTCAATCCTTCCTTCATGAGTAAGCAGAGCAGATCTAACAAATTGCAAATCAGGTAATGTTTGTTGAGTAGCAATAATAATTATTAATTGGTCATATTCCTTATCAAGTCCACAAGTGATAAACAATATTTGCTCACTATCACTTATCTTATGCCCAACTGCATTTAATTTATCATAAGTATTTTTAATTTTGCCTAAATATCCTTTCTTAATCATGCCTTCTTTTTTGGAGTTTTGTAAATTCCTTCTATACTGCATTGCCCTTGCTGCAGACTGAGAACTAAAAATTTGCTCAACAGATGACCATATTTCACGAGAACTAGTACATCCTACTATCTATGATAACAAATTTGAACTTATAGATGGCATAAGCCATGATGATAATAGATTATCCTACTTTTGATATCTAATACAGTCTGGATTTGAAATAGTGCTACCATCTTGATTCAAACTCATGACTGGTGATATTGTTATGGTTCCAATGATATATTCCAATAGACCATAACCTTTTAAAGCAACTTCAACTTGATACTTCCATAATATATAATTGTCTTCATCAAGAGATGTGGTAATAATTTGGCTTTTGGGTTTTATTAGTTTGGGGTATTTGGTGGTGGATCAGCACTTGTGTTGAGCATAGCTGCAGACGTGGCTTCATTATCATTGGCCATAGTTGTAACAACCCGGAAAATCAGAACCCACTTAAAATATTTATTTTGGCAATTTTAATGGATTTTTAATATTTAAATTGAATTATTTTAAATAATAATGACGAGAAATTTATTTTGAATGGAATTACAACATATATATTTATTTGAATCGAAGTTAGAATATAAATATTTATTTTTAATTATAAAAGGAATTGAAAATGGCGTTGTAGTTTGAAAATTCAATTTCAAATGAATGTACAAGATTCAAAATAAACAAGATTTTAGTGAAACCAAGAATATTAGAATTTATTTGAAAATATCTTTCCAACGGATCCAAAAAATTGAAATTTCATAGCGGGAATAAAAAGTTATGTCCAGTTGAAAATTCAGAATAGTCGCTATGGGAAAATATAGTCGTTAAAAATGGAAATTTTGCAAATGACCTCCTTTTTCGACGAAACCACTTTTGTTGGATCCGGGATGTCAAATCATTGTTGGATTCCAGTTTTCATAATTTATGGAATCAATATGTGAGCATGGCAAAAGGAAACGTGATTTGACAGTTTTAGTCAATTTGGATTGACCAGAAAATGACCATTTTTCAAACGGTCTCCAAATTCGACGAAATTAGTTTTATTAGTACTGTATCGTCAGTACGAAGCTAGAAATAATTTTTCTGGAATTTTCAGAGTCCATATGTGACCCCAGTAAATTGAAATTGTACGTTTAAAATTGAATATATTGATTTAAATGTTAATTTAAATGAAAACTAATCGAAACGAAGGAATTGGCTTACGGAACATATTCCATTGTGTTTGGAATAGGGGTAATTAGCTAGGGGCGGTAGTCGTTGGGTTTGATTTGAAGTTCGAATCGATAAACTAGTAATATCGGAATTAAATATTATTAAATAAAAAATATAAATATTCACAAGCCCTAACCCTAGCACATAAACGACAGCCGCCACCCCTTTCAATAAACGATCGAAATCGCATGATCCTTCTTCCTCCACTTTCTTCAAATTCGAACAATGAAACACCAAACATTATATAACATAAATGAAGAACTCTTCGAGCTCTCTCCTCTGAATGATGATGATCACCGATGGTTGCACGATGAGGGCGAATCGGGTCCTCAAAGCACTGCCTTTCGTGGCGGTCTACCAAGGCGTAGGGGCCACCGGTCATGACGAGATTGCGGGCGCGGGGAGAGGAGAAGGCGGCGCATCGGGTGGCATACCCCGATCGAAGTCCGGTCGATGGATGTGGCGATGTGGAGGAGGTTTCCAGTTGGAGTAATGGGTCGAATATGTACAGATAATTAAAGGGGGAAGGCAGTAGATTTTTCTTCCAAGTGTTGCTAAAGGTTTTGTTTTTATTTATTTATTTTGTTTAAGCTAATTGTTCTATTGTTTAAAAATCAGCTTTGAAAATATAGAAACATTGCATAAAACCAGTTTTGAAAATATAAGAACATTGTATAAAATCAGTCTTGAAAATATAAAAACATTGTATAAAATCAAGTTTTAAAAATATAAAAACAATGAATAAAATCAGTTTGTTTATAAAAATAAAATCATTTTGTTTATAAAATATAAATTAGCAATGTTTATGAAATAAAATTAGCATTGTTTTTAAAATAGTAATAGTAGTGTTAAAAATGTGAATTCTAAAATATGTTTTTTAGAAATAAAATGGCTTTGTTTAAAAATGTTAGATTTATAGTATAAACATTGTTATAAAAATATAATCTTTATTATATGTAGAGCGATATAAAAATATGATTTTTATTTATATAGTAAAGTTATAAAAATATGATTTTTATAATGAAGTAGCATATTAAAAATGTGATTTTACTGTAAACAGCATGAAAACAAATTGCGATGGAACCGAAGGTAATCAAATCCAAATCCGAACCGTTCAGAAATAAAGAATGGCGAAGTGGATCCCAAAAGTGAGAACTTCTCACTAAAATTATTTCTGTACAGTTATTTATTTTATAACTGCATATATGAACTGCTCCCCGTCGTCCACAGACCATGGATGACTTGTTTGTTTGATTGTATTGTGTTGTTAAAATCGATTGTGATGTGAAATGGACTGTATAAAATAATCATGTGTTGAAATAAACTATTTATCGTTAAAAATATAATTTTTAATGTGTATATGAATAAAATAAATATTCATAAACAAATCGGACGATTTGTTTATGTACACGCATTTGACTGATATTGATTGGGACGATAAATTTTACACATCGCCCAACTGCACAAATAAAATTCATTATTTGTTGATTGAAATCCCACACGGGAATTGGGATGATATTGGACATACACTAATCCCAATAATTAGTTGTATGCCAATCAATTGATTGACAAGCTATGTAAGCGTTGAATATTTATATTTAATGCTTATACAGTGTAGAATGCTCTTTGGATGATGGTTGATTGTGTATCATTGTTGTTGAGTAAATGTATTGTATGAAATCCATATAAATCACATTATATGGTAATTGGTTGTGTCTGACTCCAGTTCAAATATAAGGAATATTTTAAAATAATGATTATTTTTGAAATAATGAATATTTTAAAATAATATTCAGAAAAGAATCAAAATCTGATTTTGATGTCCGATTTGGGATGCACACGAATATATATAAATATACAAAGCCGTGTTGATTAGATTAACGCTATTTTGACGTGAACGATATTTGTATCGATTTTATTCATTTTTATAATGAATATCGAAAAGGAATTGATTTCAAAATCTAATGTTTTGAAAATATTATTACTTATATATTAATGATATGGAATATTCAATTTTGATTTGAAATTGAATATGAAGTCAAAATTGTTTTGAAAACGAATTTAAAATGATTTATAAAATATGTTTTCAAATGGAAATCGACGAAATATATATTATATATATAATATAATGGCCTGAATAGAACGCACCGCGCTGCGGCAGTTCGCGAATTTCGGCCATTGACTTCGAATGGACATTATGGGAGATCCGACTGTCGGATTCTCCTAAAACCGAAACCGTTGGGTTCGTATCGAAAAGAGCTTTCTAACGAATATTAGAGATTTGAAATCTAACTGTTGGATTTGGAATTATGTCCAAATCAAATTTGGAAAAGGTCGCTGTAAGTGCAGTTCGATGGCCGTTTATGGAAACCGACTGTAGGGGCCTTGATAAAATTATTAAAAATATCAATAGTTAGTGTGAAATCATAAGAAATGATTTGGAAAGAATTGGAATGAAAAATTCCATATTTAAAAAGATAAAAATAGATTTTTATCAAAATGAACTAGTTATGAACTAGAATTATAATCCAGTTATTTTTAAATAAATAAATTGGATTTGAAATGGTTTTAAAAATAACTAGAATTCCCAATATATGAATTGGAATGGATTTGAATCGAAATTATCTTTGGAATATTTCGGTGTTGGATTTCGTGATTATACAGATATTGTTATGGAAATTTGAAAGATATATTTATATCGTTATTTCCAATACGATATTTGTTGGTTGTAGAAGTTGATATTGAATATAAGCCGATATATTTTCTATTCAGAGTCTTGTATTTAATATCAAATGGGATTTTGGGTTTGTCGTGAACGGTGTCTTCAGTAACACTGTTATTGAACCCCATGTGAAGAGAATAAATCTTTTAATTAAGATTGTTAGAGTTTAAAATTATATTCAATAATTGGAATAAAAGGGAATGTGAATTGGGTTTATCGTGAACTGTGTTTTAACGACATTCGTTCTTTAATCCGATTTGCAGTGAAATGTGATCTTGAATTTATAAATATTTATTCTAAGATTAAATGGAATTTCCAAAGTAATGTTTTTCGGTTTAATAAAATAAATTGGAATGGAATGGGATTCGATTTGATAATAATCGAAATGAACTTCTGTGGAGGAAGACTGATAATATATATGGATTTTAAAAGGCTTTGCCGTTATTCCATTTATAATTTTAGTTGGATACAGAAATTGATATCAGTTATATATTGGTTTGTTTTTCCATGAAAATTCCATAATTAATGGAATGTGATTTTGGATTTATCGTGAATTGTGTTTTAAATGACATTAGTTCTTTAATCCAGTTAAAGACAAGATTTATTTCCTGAATTGGAAAAATCATTAAGTGATGATAGTTGGAAATTAAAACTGAATTAGTGTTTTAATGAATCTTTAAATAGATTGGAAGGTGAATTTGATAAATAAAATTATCAAATCCAAGAAATGATCGAGAATGGAGTATCACCAGTTTTGCTCCAAGCGTTAGTTAAATCTTTAATTAGATTTGAACGTGAAGTGGTAGTTAATTTTACCGACAACACCGTGGTGCTCGATGTGAAGTATTACCAGTTTTACTTCACGGGATGAATAGGTTGGGATTGGGAAATTAAAACAAATGATTACTTCGGTAAGGTTCACTAATCTCGACTAGTTTTGAAAACCTTAAAATGGTTTGAATTGATATCCAAAGGAAGATTAATGAATTTATCTTTGATAAAATTAATGGGAACCTTTCCTAAAGTAAAAGAATATTTGGATAAAGGAATATTCTGGAGTGGAATGACGCGTATGTTGTGTTTTTATAGCACTTGTTTAGTATATACGCGAGTTATTCAGAAAGACTGGGTTTATCCCATTCTAAATAACTGATTTGACGATATGTCGAGGATGAAGACGGTGGGTGAAGACCGGAGATCTTCACATCGTTCGGATGATTACTAATGTCTTGATTGGGCTGTACACCCAAGACAAGATAATAAGTGGTGATCGTCCAGACGTACTTGGAGATCGACCGGATATGCGAGGACCGCTCTCCCGTATTGGACATACGGGTCGAGGAATAAGGTGCCTCCGGTTTCGTTCAGACCCAGAACAAACTTGTAAATGGATGTGTGTCTGACATCGAATTTCATTCTATGTGATTGATAGACATCAATTGCATAGCATGAATTTCCTGTGTGGCATGCTTAAATGCAAATGATCAAAGTTTCTATTGAAAAGCAGAGCCTTGTGGTTAATGATCAAAGCACGGCTTTAATATAGCATAGCTTAGTGTAGTGTTAATTCGCGAGCCTCACACCCCGGTGTGAACCAGAAATGAGAGAGGACATCACGGAGGACATGCGTTTCCTTCTAGCTAGGAGTGGTGCCGGCGTTTTGCAAGCCCTAACGTTTTACTTATGTGGATGATGGATAGCGAGGCACCTCGGTTATTTTGGTCTCTACGGAGCCGATGGATGGTCTTTATACAGACCAGATTTACACCCTATAGGGCGGGGAAACGCAGTGTTCAGACGTTTTAATCCACTACGTGTGGACCGGCCCTAACGATCCAAGGGCCCACCTGTGTCTGGGTCCTGAGACATGGGCTAGATTGTCTCGAAGCGGTAAGGACGATCCCTTGCCTTGGCTCACAGACGGAAATCCAACTTCCAATACATGATAATTGCGGTTTTGATTATGGAGCCTAGTATTGGCGACATGATATATGGTACCCATGTCGTCTAGGATTGATACATTTATATTTGAAGTTGTTTTATACACTATGCACTTATAATAGTATCAAATAATTTGTTTTAACGTACTAAGCATGTTTGGTTATTATAAGGGAAAACCCTATCCTCCGTCTTGCGTTGCATTTTGTGATGGGACCTAGGTCTTATAATAGCTTCATTTTTCCAAAAAGCATTGCGCTATTTGTTTTATGCACTGGTATTATCAGGAGGAAACTCGTTCCGTGTTATACGGCGTGGTCCCTTGATTTACTCCATTTTAAAGTAAAGATTTAATAACTGTTTTAGTTCTCGCACCAGTCATATGACTGACCTGGAGTTTATTATTTTAACCTAAACTCTGGGTGCCCCTATTTTTCACACGGAAAGCTAATAGTTTTGGTTTTGCAGATTTATATTCAAAGCATCCTGTTTTATAGCTGGAATGATATTCGGAAAACTCTGTATCCGTATATTTCTTTCAGTTGTTTTTGGATTAGTTTCCACTGCTATGTATTTAAATGTAATTTTAAATCTCTGATATTTATCGAATGTATATTATTTATTCATACTCTGTTATATTCCTGTATTCTGATGAAATTATTGTAATAAGCAATGAATTGTTCTTTTGTTTGTGTTCTGATTTGTCGTGCTCTCAACTCAATCCGGGCTTTCCTTTATGGGGAAGTTCGGGTCGCTTCAATAATTGATCAAAAAAATGTTGAGCGAGGCAAAAGCAGGAAATTACATCCAATGTAAAAAAATGCAAAAGACGAAGAGTAATAATAAGGTATATAATGTACGCCTGACATGCAATATTATATCTTGTAGCCACCTTTGTGCTTGGCAAGTCAAGATTGATATTTATTACCGCTACAAAAAAATACCAATGATTAGGAGAGGTTAAATAAACTAGCAGCCTGTTGATCTTGGCGTGGCTAGTTTTCAGACCGATGATCCAAAACAATCAAGAGTTGGATGTCCCTTCGGTGAGATCTCTTATGATGATAAAAACAAAACTGAGGAGACAGATAAAATAAAACAACTCTTGGTTGATAGAAAGCCTTTCGACAATTTGCTCTGAAACCAAAATTAAAGGACAAGAAAAACAAATTGAAGAACAAGTAGAGTATTGAGGAAGCAAAAGATTTTATTGATGAAATAATATATTTCTTGTACAAGGAGTAACTAAGCAAAGACGTGTATATATAGGAAAGCACTGCAACGGCTAATTGTAAATTACAAATCATACTAAATATAACATAACGGCTAATTGTAAATTATAAATCATACTAAATATAACATAACGGCTAATTGTAAATTATAAATCATACTAAATATAACATAACTCCTCTTTAGTCTTCATTACCCTTAGCACCCCCAAATGAGTCATGCCGAGAATTGTGGAGCATTTGGGCATAACTAAACCTTTACAGAGACTAAGGTTCACAAGACATAAAATAAATTATAACGAAAACATAATATCTTATTTAAATTTAATAAAAGCATTGTTCTATTACTGAATAAAATGTTATTACATCAAAATCACTTAATTTTCAAGGTACATAATTTTTATCTAAACATCCATCTCTCAGACTAAATTACAATAAATACAAGAACTGAATTAAAATAGAAACTAAAAACATATAAGAATGAAGTGCCCAAACCATGCTTCAAATCTTCCTAGAAATCTGCTACTATTCTTGTATGCATGCCTTTGAGAGAAGAAGGAAATGGAGAGAGGGTAGAACATAAAGTCTGGTGAATCGAAGTGATTACTAGAACAATTAAAAGATAGTAGACTTGATAATAGTTCTAGTGTTATGAGGGTAACGTGTCCATGTACAATCTAAGGTGGTTACTGAGAGTGTTAGATTGTTCATCTAGTTCAAGTTGATTATTTGACTATTTGCACTGAATTTGCTACTACAAAAATATTCATTAGGATCTGTTCCTAATTCTACCCAATGATCGGTCTTTTTTATCTACTACCTCTTAGCTTTGTAGTTTATCACTATTACCATGGTACTATGTTACTGTGAACCTACCCATTGTGAAATTTGTCAACACGAGTCACCATCTTTCGATCCACCAGCAAATACACGATTTAACGCATAGACGCAATAACAATTTATTTACCTTAACAAATGTGTGACACACTCTGTCATCGCAACCACACACTAGTTGTTGCCTCAACTTTTTGACTATTTACATACCTAATTTAGCATGGCTTGCGCAGTCCTAATTTCGTATCTAAGATCATCAGTCTTGGACCTGAATGGAAATGCTGTTGTGGAAGATTGTTTTAATGAAGGGAACAAGTCCCATATCACCAAGTTATTTGGACTATTCCAAGGTATATATGATTGTCTTGTATATGTTTATGTGAATTAAATGACTTGGGCTTGAATATGGGGCTTGGGTGTGTATGCATATGGGCTTGAGTGGGCCTATAAATATTATTGTGGTCAAAAGATGGGCACGTGGGCGCGTGCGTGATCGTACGGAAGCGGCTTGGCTGTTGGCAACAGTCGCATTTTTTGAATTTCGAACAGATGGACGCATCTGTTTTTGTGCAACTGCTTCCAAACGGTAGTGACTGTTCTGTGCCTATATATGCATAATGTTCCTTCTCATTCAAATTACTTTTTTCTCTCTTCCTCCCTGTTATGTCTTTCTCTTCCAATAAAGAACTCCCGCTGAACTCACAGACATTGCTGAGTCTCTGAGTTCTAGTTTTGTTGTATCCTGGGAAGCAATCTGCCACGCAACCCGTTAGCAAACTCAATCCGAGTGGGGGAAGATATTGCTTTAAGGAAATCGATCTCGTGCCTCAAAGCCATACCAATATGAATTCTCTAAATTCTTCTACAAACTTAAAGCAATATCTGATATGGATACCGGTGCCGAATCCTCCTTTAAACTAATGAACCAGGACTTCGTGCGCCTAGACAGACTTGATGGAACCAATTTCACGCGCTGGCAAGACAAAACCGATAAGATTGGAATAGATAAGTTTCTTACTCTTAAATATTTCGAATTTCAAATGAAGTTCCTTCTCACCACTCTGAAAGTTTCCTACGCCCTGGATGAAAACCTTCCGCCACTACCTCCGCCAACAAGATGATGTCTCTGTCATGGATCAAATGCACAACTTACAAGTTCTGGTTAGCAAACTTAATGACTTGAAAGTATAGATTCCAGAATCATTTCAAGTTGGGGCAGTAATTGCTAAAGTTCCACCAAGTTGGAATAATTATCGCAAAAAGCTCTTACATATGATGAGGAACTCACATTGGAGAAGATCGGAAAACACATACGAATTGAGGAAGAAAACAGAATTCATGATGGTGTTTTCCCTTCCACTGATGTGAACAATGTGGTTTCTGGAAAGAAAAGAAAAAGCAATCATAACCAGAACTCAAAACCAAACAAGAAGAGTAAGCAAGGAAGCGACTCTAATCCGAAATACAAAAGGAATAAAGCATGCAATAACTATGGTAAACTTGGGCACTTTAAGCGTGAATGTAGGGCTCCTCCAAAACAGAAAAAGGGGAAATCTGAAAATGCAAATATGATTGAGAACGAGGAAATGCAAGAAATCATTGTTATGGTTTCTGATCTGCAAATTGGCATGATAACTGATTTGCGTATGGCTACTGCTGAAACAAAATCTTCGGATTGGTGGTTCGATTCTGGTGCCACGGTTCATGTTTGCAACAACAAAAGTCTATTCAAAACCTATACAGAGGTGGTTGACCAACAAGAAGTGCTCATGGGAAATGGAAATGGTGCAAAAGTTCTGGGAAAAGGAAATGTGCAGATTCATTTTACTTCCAACAAGAAAATAACTCTTACTAATGTTCTTCATATTCCTGATATTAAAAAGAACCTGGTTTCTGCATCTATTTTGCGCAAGAGTGGCATCAAATCAGTCTTGGAGGCTGATAGTTTGATTTTGTCTAAAAATGGCATGTTTGTGGGTAAAGGTTATGCATGTAACGGGATGTTCAAACTCAGTATTAATGAAATAAAGGATTGTTCTGCTTATACTGTTGATTCTTTATCACTATGGCATGCACGTTTAGGACATTTAAATTATAAATCTTTGAAGTAGACGTCAAAACATGGTCTTATTTCTGTTACTAATGATAACTATGACAAATGCGAAATACGTATACAAGCAAAGATAACAAAGAGACCTTTCCCAACAGTTGAAAGAAATTCAGAACTCTTGGATTTAATTCATTTCGATATATGTGAATTAAATGGAGTTTTAACTAGAGGTGGAAAAAGGTATTTCATTACCTTTACTGATGATTTTTCTAAATACACACATGTGTATTTGCTAAGAAATAAAGATGAAGCTTTTGACAGGTTCAAACGCTATAAAACAGAAGTTGAAAATCAAAAGGGTAGGAAAATAAAGGTCCTACGTAGTGATAGAGGAGGAGAATACTTCTCCACTGAATTTTATAACTTCTGTGAAGAACATGGGATTATTCATCAGCACACTGCGCCAAACACACCACAGCAAAATGGTTTGGCTGAAAGGAAAAACAGAACTCTGGTTTATATGGTAAATTCTATGTTATTAAATGCTAAATTACCACTTAATTTGTGGGGAGAAGCATTGTTACCTGCATGTCATTTGTACAATAGAATTACTTCGAGGAAAACTAAAGTTTCTCCTTATGAACTATGGAATAGTAGAAAACCTAATCTAAGGTATCTAGAGGTGTGGGGGTGTATTGCCTTCTATAGGGTGACTGATCCAAAACGGACTAAACTAGGTCCAAGAGCATTGACAAGTTTGTTTGTAGGATATGCTGAAAACTCTAAGGCATATAGTCTACTGGATTTATCCTCAAACACGATTGTTGAATCGAGGGATGTTGAGTTTATTGAAAATAAATTCAAGGAAGATTCAAATACAAATCAGTCATTAAACCCTGATAGTATTCAAACACCAATGGATGTTACTACGCCTTCTACTAGCAGTAAAAGGAAAGTAACAAATGAACAGACAGAAATAAGAAGGACACTAAGAATCAGAAAAGAGAAATCTTTTGGTCCAGATTTTATATCATCTCAAGCTATGGCATTCCTTGTAGAAGGAACTCGAGATGAAGTTACTAACAAAATTCCTATTGTACTGAATATAGAAGATGATCCAAGAACATACAAAGAAGCTATAACTTCTAGAGATTCTGCTTTTTGGAAGGAGGCAATTAATGATGAAACGGATTCAAATTTATCAAACAATACTTGGGTATTGGTAGATTTGCCTCAAGGGTCAAAACCTATTGGTTGCAAATAGGTGTTTCGAAGAAAACGTAATAATGATGGTAGCGTGCAAACTTTCAAGGCTAGATTAGTAGCTAAGGGTTTTCGGCAAAAGGAAGGAATTGATTTCTTTGATACTTATGCTCTGGTTGCAAGAATTACATCAATTCGAGTACGAATAGCATTAGCATCAATCTATCAGTTGCATATACACCAAATGGATGTCAAAACAGCCTTCCTTAATGGTGAACTTAATGAAGAAGTTTACATGGAACAACCAAAGGGTTTTATCCTTCCTGGAAATGAGAGAAAAGTTTGCAAGCTAACAAGATCATTATACGGATTAAAACAAGCACCAAAACAGGGGCATGAGAAATTTGACTCGATTATACTTCAAAATGGCTTCACTTATAATAGTGCAGACAAATGTATATACTCCAAGTTTACAAATGAATATGGAGTAATAATTTGTTTATATGTAGATGACTTATTAATATTTGCTACTAACATGAAAGGAATACAGGACACCAAGAATTATTTAACTTCAAAATTCAAAATGAAAGATTTAAACGAAGTTGATACAATTATGGGTATAAAAGTTAGTAAAGTTAGTGGGGGCTATGCACTAAATCAATCACATTCTATTCAAAAGGTGCTTCAGAAGTTTAGACATTTAAAAATTAAAGATGCCAATACCCCAATAGACTCGAGTATCAATCTCAATAAAAATGAAGGAAGATGTATTGCTCAACTCGAATACGCAAGCGCTATAGGAAGTGTAATGTATGCAATGCATTGTACAAGACCTGATATAGCATATGCAATATGCAAACTTGCACGATATGCTAGCAATCCTAGTATAGATCATTGGAAAGCAATTGAGAGATTACTTGGTTACCTAAAAAGGACCAATAATCTAGGACTTGTCTACAATGGATTTCCAAGTGTATTAGAAGGATATACTGATGCAAGTTGGATAACTAGCACCGGTGATAATAAATCTACTTCGGGTTGGATTTTCACGTTAGGTGGAAGTGCAGTTTCTTGGGCATCAAAGAAACAAACTTGCATTTCGCACTCCACAATGGAATCAGAATTTATAGCACTTGCTGCCGCCGGAAAAGAGGCAGAGTGGCTACAAAATATGTTACTAGATATCAAGCTATGGCCAAAACCAATACCAGCCATATCATTACGATGCGATAGTCAGGCTACTATGTCCCGAGCATATAGTAACATATACAATGGAAAATCAAGACATATAAGTCTTAGACATGAGTATGTTAGACAAATAATAAATGATGGAATAATCATTATTGTCTACATAAGATCTAGCGATAATTTAGCAGACCCATTCACAAAAGCTTTGACTAGGGAATTGGTAAGATCCACATCAGCCAGAATGGGACTTAAACCTTGTATTAATCAATGATAGTGGAAACCCAACCTTAATATTAATTACTTTAATTTTAAGGTTTAATGGGTAAAAACAAATTATCATATGATTGGGAAAAACACTAAATCAAATTAGTGTAAACTGTTACAGGTATAAAGAGGCTGATTTGAATGACTTTTAATAAAGTTCTAGTTAGTCTGGTAACAGAGACATCGAAAAGGAAAAGGAACTTTACCTTTATGAACTTGGAAGTGGTGTCGCTTCAAACCAAGAGTTTTAAGGTTTACTCTTGCAAAATTTCATTAAGCTGGGATGGAGCATATGGCCATAATGGTGCTCAAAGTAGGGAAATTTATTGGAAATTGAAATTGCATGTGTAGTATTTCCGACTTTATAACCCAAGGAGACTTGGTTTAAGTTGAGACCACCAAGCTCTTCTTTAAAGTCCTGAAATATTTACACTAATATATGCTTTAATCGCATAGATACCACATATGATGCACAGTTTCTAACTAAGAAAAAACTGAACATCATAAATAAAACAAACTTGTGGGGGATTGTTGTGGAAGATTGTTTTTGTTAGATCAAAATTTGGACCTAACACCCAAATTGTTCTGAATGTTATAGAGTTTCAAATGAAGAATGAGGAAAAAGAAAATAACACACAGAATTTATAATGGTTCGGCGTTAACGAGCCTACGTCCACTTTATATATTATTGATTGTACTTTGAAAGCTAATACAACAAGGATTTCTCTCAATACTCTCGTACTTCGACAATAATGGCGAATTCTGTACTCAATATTGCCCAAAGATCCCAAAAAATGCCAAGCTCTGGGCTATTTATAGCTGATTTTGTCAGGCGGGTCGTGATAACACGTGGCACAGATCCCGAGAACATCGGATCGCATCGCCTCCATTGAAGAAATAGTCAAATTAGCCGTTGTGGACAGGTGTCGCGATCTCCTTGAAAATCGGATCGTGCAGATGAGGAGAATCGGTCAGAATGACGGTTAGGGACACGTGCCGCTAGATCCGTGCGTCTCGGATCGCTGAAGACTTGCTCACGCTTGAATGGGTCAGAGGATTCG
Source organism: Allium sativum (assembly GCA_030737875.1). Classification (NCBI taxonomy): domain Eukaryota; kingdom Viridiplantae; phylum Streptophyta; class Magnoliopsida; order Asparagales; family Amaryllidaceae; genus Allium; species Allium sativum. Next base: position 347,626,472 of record CM060918.1, read on the forward strand.
CCACGCATCAGGGAATCGGATCGGTCAACACTGGGCAACAACACATGCTCGGATCGGATCGCCTAGAGGCATCGTTTCGCTGATGACATGGGGGCGATCCGTCGAGTCGCGATCCTCCGTGGGCGATCCGTCGAGTCGCGATCCTCCGTGAGCGATCCATCGAGACGCAATTCTCCGCGGGCGAGTCGGTAGTGTGCGATCTGTTCCTTTATATTCTTGGAGAACGTGGTTTCATGCTTTCCTCTTACGAATGATCCTGGGTGGCTTGGTCAAAAAGCGAGCCAACATTTTGCCCCCTCGAAGTATGTTTTATCGATGATGGAACATGCTTCGAAGCTATAGAATCGTCTTTTCTCAACGAGTCGCGGATCAGAGAACGATTCTCTTTCGGGGATTTTTCAGAATCCACATTTCTGAATTTATCGATTCGTATCGCAGGCTCGAGTCGCGGTTCGTTAGGGAGATATTCGTTCCGCTCTTGGGTGTGCACTTGGGCCTCGGAACGAAACGGGCTCCTCCTCGAGTCGTGGTGGGCTTTTGGTTCGCGGCCCGCCGGTTTTTCGTGGATCGAATAGGACAAAGAAGGGGAGACAAACGGTCGCCCTCTTTGCCGATATAAGCCGACCCTCCCCTCTTCACTTTCCTTCTTCTTTCTTTCTGCCGTATCGTCTCGCCTGCACTGTCGAAGAACGAACCCAACTATTTCAAACTTTCGAAAATCCAAGCATTCCCTCAGTCTTTAGAAAGGTAACTCCATAAAAAGCATTCTCATTCGTGAACGTAGCTCTTTCCTGAACTTTTTCGACTAATTCGAGGGAGAAATGGTGGAAATTTGCAATTTTCTGAAGAAATCACCAAGTGGCCATGGCTATCGGGCGTAGAGCTCGGAGTTCGAGGATGGGAAGGAGAGGAGGAAAACGAAGGAGGAAGAAGAAGAGGGAAGGCCGGTTCGGATCGTGGTCAAGGAGAGAAGACGAAGGCGAGTGGCGAGACGAAAGATCGTGGTGCAGCAAAGGCGCGTATCGTGGGGGTTGCAACGATTCGTGAAGGATCGATCCCTTTACTCTGCAATTCGATGGGGGGCGATCCCTCTGCCTTGCGATCCGAAAGGGGCGATCCCTCTGCCTTGCGATCCGAATCATAGTTAACGATACGAAGAAATTTCAAACTTTAATCGACGCCTAATCACCATAAAATTCTGAACAGTTAGGCTAGGGCCCTGATGTTGAACTTTCTGGACTAAATGACTGCATAATTCGGCTGCATATGACGACTAATATTTTGATGATCTCGATTGCTTTCATATTTTATTTTCAATGCACACACAAGTACACACACCGGCACTTGCACACACGGGGGTCGGGTAGTATTAATCTCATTGGTCATGTTTTCTCGCCTAACAGCAATGTCGGATAATCAATCTTCTTCGAGATCCACCACAGAAACAGAGTCTGAGGTTCCCGAGCAATACAATCCGAAGGTTCCTCCAATTAGCCCAGGAGGTGAAGATTCTGGCTCTGAATACGAGGCAACGGAGTCAGATTCGTCTGGAAGTACTTCGTCTGGTGAAGGATCTGAGATAGACAGACGAGCTCCCGATGAGATCCCGAGCGCACTTGGAATAGATAAATTTTCTGATTCTTTAGCATCTAAGCTTGACGAGATAAAACTCAAAAGAATCTGCTTGAGACCCGGGATTCCTTGGGATGATGTCTTGATGCCCGGAAGCGAAGATAGACCCCACCTAGCTCCAGAAGGATATATGGCAATCAGTCGGACTATGTGCTTGGTAGGAGCTATCCCTCCGTTTCCTTCAATCGTCATCGAGACTCTAAAGCAGCTGGGTATTGCTCCGATGCAACTTCATCCGAACGCCTACGCATCTCTATACACCCTATATGTTGCATACGCGGAAATCCTACATGCCGAACTTAAGTTCAAAGATTTGACATTCTTCTTTCTTTTCAAGTATCGTTCTTCGGCGACTCCAAACTTCTCTTTCTTTGAATCGGTGGCGAATAGGAAGGTTCTGTACGATGGATATAGCAATATAGGAGATCCTAAATCTGATTGGTTTTATATAAGGAAACAGGCCGGATGCTCAAGAAGATGGCTTAAATCAAGTAAACTTCAAGCTTTTAACTGAATATCAAGATCAAGAAGTTGAAGTATTAACATTCTTCCCCCTTTTCCTTTGTCTTAAACAGATCACATCTTCCCGAAAACAGAGGGTCCGCTATACCGCAGTCGATTGTCCACTCTTCTACAAAGCAGATCTGACTTTCTAAGGATCAAAAAATGTATTACTGACGAAAATCTTCATAAGCATCACCTCCTGGACATAAGATTTGGACTTGGCACTGGCGGCATACCTTATAAGTATGTGCCCCCAACGGAGGGAGAAGGAACTTCGCAAGCGGCAGAAACAACTAAGTTTCGTAAGAGTCCTTCTCCGATAGTCATCCAGGATGATGAGGACTTGAACATATACAGAGGGGATGAGGTTCGCGGTGACATATCCAAGGAAATCCCGATTTCTACTCCAATCGAAACCGTCGCTCCCGATGATTTGACGAAAGAGCAGTTATTTGATGAACTAAATAAAATTCCTCTTCCCGATGATGTATATACAGAGAAAGACTTTGGAGAGGGGCCTTTCTTTCCTGCTTCTGAAGAGACCATTGCTCCAACTAGGGAACAAGAAACTGGTCAGATGAGCCTGTCTTCAGGCCCGGGTCTGTTAGGGGGAATTATATGGGATGCACACATCACACACACTATCTGACCCTGCACTCTTATATCGCGGGTATTCAAAGTTTTAATATGCTCTTTTCTTTTTTGCAGGAACGATTTCCCGCAGGAAATCTTACTCGTATCGTTCCCTTCGTGAGGGCACACCCAGCATTCGTCCGGATACTGAGCGCTCTCGTGGTCCTTCTTACAGGCCGACTTCCTCGCAACCTCGGTCTCCACCAAAATCGACCTCCACCAAGCCTCCTAGCTATCCGGCAGTTCCTACAGGGGGAAAGAAACTTCCCAAAGAACTGACTCCTCCAAAGAGTGCACCTTCTCACAGCCGGTCGTCCAAAAGGCATCATGAATCCAAAGATAGGGACAATGATTCATCCAAAGAGACCGAAAAAGAGAAAAGTGACATCGTCCCTTCCAGCCAGCCAGAGTTGGCTCCCCCAGGGTCACGGGATTACATGCATGGTTCCTAGATTCAAGGCAGGTTGGAAAAGCTTCGGGAACAATTCCCAGACATATTCTTTGACCGGATGACATTTGTTCCAGCCTTGGAACCGGTCCCCAAGAACTGGGATAGCGAAGTTGTCGGGCATATCCGTCATGTTGCCAGGCAATATGAGATGATGAAAAAACATGCTTTTAACCTTTCTGAAGTTATCCGATCGCTTGAAATAGAAGCACACAGATCCAAGGTGAAACTTGAGAACAACGAGAGGGCCAGGAAGTGTAATTGTGAGACTGGTCCTCACTTTTGTTTCTAGGTTGTTTTTCACTTTGTTGATTCGCAGTATATAAATAAAAGTTTATCTCTCCTTGCATCATTGTGTACCTGTATTCAGATAAACTTTCCATGTTTAGTCATTAGCTAACTAATAATAATTACAAATCAGTCAAACAACAGAAAGAAGAATTTTCATGCTATGTTGCACTGCTGTATCAAAGTTCAGTGTATGTATACGAGTGCGTGTGCCCCCCAATCAGTTGTTATTGTAGCATCTGACTGGGGTTTACTTAGGATTGATCAGTACTGTCGGCAGGTTGCCCCTTATTTCTGAATATGGGGGACTTAGGATATTTCATGGGATAACAGTGGCGCGGTCGGCCCTTATTCCTTTAACAGGGAATGAGTTCTTTCTCAACGCTCAATCGGAGACGCTTTTATACTCTCTCTCTCTCTGGAGAGTTAGAGTTCATGCTCAGCGACTCCTTCGCTCCCCGATCCTTCAGCGGGGAAGGAGCTATTTCTTAGCGCTCAATCGGAGACGCTTTTATACTCTCTCTCTCTGGAGAGTTAGAGTTCATGCTCAGCGACTCCTTCGCTCCCCGATCCTTCAGCGGGGAAGGAGCTATTTCTCAGCGCTCAATCGGAGACGCTTTTATACTCTCTCTCTCTCTCTCTCTCTCTCTCTGGAGAGTTAGAGTTCATGCTCAGCGACTCCTTCGCTCCCCGATCCTTCAGCGGGGGAGGAGCTATTTCTCAGCGCTCAATCGGAGACGCTTTTATACTCTCTCTCTCTGGAGAGTTAGAGTTCATGCTCAGCGACTCGTTCGCTCCCCGATCCTTCAGCGGGGAAGGAGCTGTTTCTCAGCGCTCATTCGGAGACGCTTTTATATTCTCTCTCTCTCTGGAGAGTTAGAGTTTTACCCAGGCAGCTCCGATCATGGTACACCGCTGTTATTCGTGGATGTCATCTTCGCGTCCTTTATACTCTCTCTCTACTAAGGAGAGTTAGACTCACGGATCAAGCAGTCTGCAATCATGCATGCTCATCAAACTCGTCCTAGGTGTATATTTTAACCCAAGCTCCGAGGATTAAAACTAGTCGGACAAACAGTTGGAGCCTTTGTCAAGGCTTTGAGTTCCTCCGATTAGTCTACGGGAGGAACGGTTGGCACCGGACTTCGGGTACCTGCATTATTCACATTGATTTTCATAAAAATAAACAGGCAGATAAATAAAGATGTAATAAAGGCAAATGACACACAGTATTATTATAGTGGTTCGGTCGAATCATGACCTACGTCCACTTTATAATTTTTTGCTTCAAAGAATCAAACTATTCTAGGCTAGTCGTGCCTTATACATGATTTTCAATAAAGCAAAAGAATAGATTTGAAATTTTCATGTTAAGTATGGCCGTAAATGTTGGGCATTCCACACTCTGGGGATTTCCCTTCCATCTACGGTTGTCAGCTTGAAGGTTCCGTTATCAAGCTTATTCAGAATGGAGTACGGTCCTTCCCACTTCGCTCCCATATGAGTTGGGGGTGGAAAGACACGTTTCAGAACCAAGTCTCCGGGTTCCCAGGTTCATTCTCGAACCTTTTTGTTGTAATATCGAGCAATCTGTTGCTTGCATCTCAAGGCGCGCAGGTCCGCCTCATCCCTCTTTTCTTCGATCATATCCAGGGACTCAAGGAGCAATTCATTATTAGTCATTGGATCATAGTAAGTCACCCGGTGAGAAGGTACCTTTATCTCAACCGGGATGACTGCTTCCGTTCCGAAGGCAAGGGAGAACGGGGTATGTCCTGTTGCCGATTTATATGTTGTCATGTAGGCCCATAGTGCCAAGGGCAATTCATCAGCCCACATGGCTCTAGCCCGCTTCAGTCTTCTTTTCAGAATGGACTTAATCACTTTATTCGCCGCTTCGACTTGTCCGTTCGATTGCGGGTGCGCCACAGAGGTGTATCGATTCTCAATGTGGTACTTTTGGCAGAAATTTCTGAATTCTGCGCTATCGAACTGAGTTCCGTTATCTGTTATCACAATCTTTGGAACCCCAAATCGGCAAATGATGTTTCTCACGATAAAGTTGATCACTCGTTTGGTTGTAATCGTAGTTAGTGGCTCAGCCTCGACCCACTTAGTGAAATAATCCACGACCACAATGGCGAATTTTGCTCCGCCCCTTGCTATGGGGAGACTTCCAATGATATCAACCCCCCACCTAGCGAAAGGCCATGGGCTCATCATTGTTCTCAACTGATTAGGAGGTGCTCTAGGTATCTTCGAAAATCTCTGGCACGCATCACACCGCCGTGCGTATCTCGCTGCATCTTTGTTTATGGTAGGCCAGAAATAGCCATGCCGCAACACCTTTTTTGCCAAGGTTTGCCCGCCAGTGTGGTCGCTGCATTCGCCTTCGTGAACCTCTTGCAGTACACGCTTAATGTCGTCGTGGGCTATACACCGGAGGAGGGGCATCGAAAACCCTTGTCTGTAAAGAATTCCGCCTTGCAGAACGTATCGGGCGGCTTTACGAATCACTTTGCGCCTCTCGCTTTTCTTGGTCGGAAGCGCTCCGTTCATCAGAAAATTCTTTAGACGGGTCATCCAGGACTCCCTATCCGGCTCCGCCTCTAGCACTGGGTCAATTTCCATCTGATCTATGCTAGGGGACCGAAGTACTTCAACAGGGGCTAGCCCGGTCACTTCCGGATCGTTGGAACTAGCCATCTTCGCCAATTTATCTGCCTGCTGATTCTCCGAACGCGGAATATGAGATATGCTGTAATGATCAAAATCGTTCAGCAACTCTTTTACTTTCTTTAAGTATAGAATCAATCTTGCACTTTTAGCTTGGAATTTTCTAGTAACTTGGTTTACAACCAACTTGGAATCGCAGAAGATGTTCAGTTTTGTAACCTCTAATTCCTTTGCGATCCTCAATCCGGCTATCAGAGCTTCATATTCGGAATCGTTGTTAGTGGCATGAAACTCCATCCGGATTGCGTAGGTTATTACTCGTTTCTCGGAGGTTTCAAGCACTATTCCAGCACCGGATCTTTTGTCATTCCTAGCGCCATCACTATACAATCCCCAGGCATTGGGATCGAAAAGTAATTTTGAGGGCTCAACTTCTTCGTTTGCTATATCTTCCTCAGGGACAGTGAACTCTGCTATGAAGTCGGCTATCACTTGCCCCCGAATTGACCGTCTAGGCTGAAAGTTCAAATCAAATTGACTTAGCTCAATATTCCATTTGAGTAACCTTCCAGACGCCTCTGGTCTCTGTAGGACTTGCTTGAGCGGGTGATCGGTGTATATGGTGATAGGATGCGCCTGAAAATAATGTCGAAGCTTTCTAGAGGCGATCAGCAAACTATACGCCAACTTTTCTATTCGTGGATAATTACGCTCTGCTGCTGTCAATTTTTTGCTCACATAATACACAGGTCTTTGGACCTTACTCTCCTCCCTTACCAACGCTGAGCTGATCGCATGGGATGAGACTGCCAAATACACGAATAAGTCCTCGTGATCCATTGGCTTGGATAATATCGGGGGTTTTTCCAGGTGCCTGAGTAGATTCTGAAACGCTTCTACGCAGTTGGGTGTCCATTTGAAATGACGTTTCCCTCGCTTTATTAATTCGAAAAACGGGATGCATTTATCCGTAGCCCTGGAGATAAATCTGCTTAGTGCAGCCACTTTTTCGGCAAGGCTTTGCACATCCCTAATCTGCTTAGGTTCCTGAATATTTCTGATCGCCGCGATCTGATCTGGATTAATCTCAATGCCACGAGAACTGACGATAAATCCTAAGAATTTCCCGGAGGCAACACCGAATGAACACTTGGTTGGGTTGAGTTTCATTCCGTACTTTAGAAGAATGCCGAACATTTCTGCCAAGTCAGTTGTGTGTTGGGAAGACTGCTTGGATTTTACCAACATATCGTCGACGTATACTTCCATTGTTTTCCCGATCTGGTTATAAAACATTCTGTTGACTAAACGTTGATATGTAGCGCCCGCATTCTTCAAGCCAAAGGGCATCACCACATAACAATATAATCCCAAATCCGTGATAAAACTAGTATGTTCTTGATCTGGAACATGCATTGGAATCTGGTTATATCCTGAATAAGCGTCCATGAATGAGAGAAGTTCGTGACCCGCCATCGAGTCTACCAACTGATCAATCCGGGGCAACGGGAAACTATCTTTTGGACAAGCTTTGTTCAAATCCGAGAAGTCGATACGCGTTCGCCACTTCCCATTGGCCTTCTTTACCAGGACTGGATTCGAAATCCAGTCTGGGTAGGTCGAGTCTCTAATAAATCTGTTACTCTTCAGTTTCCCAACTTCTTCTTTCAAGGCAGCGGACCTCTCTGGGCCCAACACTCGCCTTTTTTGCTTTACCGGAGGGTGTTTAGGGTCAATGCTTAAAGAATGGCTCATGATTGACGGGGATATCCCACACATGTCCGCGTGGGTCCAAGCAAACACATCCAAGTTGTTTTTTAAGAAATCCGTCAATTCTTTAGCGAGATTCGGGTTTAACTGGGATCCAATCTTAAGGACCTTCTCCGGGTCACTATCATCGATCGGCACATCCACAGTTGTCTCGTTGGGAGTTGCCATTCTGCCCCTGGGTTCTTGATCCTCTCTGGGATCTATATCCTCGGGCATCTCTCTGGGCGACTCTCCAACGGCTAACCTCTTTGGTTGCTATAAGGTCTCCGCCCCCGTTGGGGGAGAAGCGCCTTTAGTTTCAATATCCCCTCCGTTGTGAAGTAACTTTAGTTCAGCAACGTAACATGCCCGCGCAGCGACCTGGTCCCCTCTGACGATACCAATGCCAGCTTCTGTGGGGAATCTCAACAACAAGCACCAGGGGGCTATACAGGCTCTAAACTTGGTGAGGGCCGGTCGGCCCAAGAAGGCATTGTAGGGCGATTCAACATCCAAAACTACCAAGGGAAGGATTCTCACTCTCTGGCGTTCTCCTTCCCCAAGTGTAACTGGTAACTCTACATAACCCATTGGAGCAGTGGATGCTCCGTTAAATCCACAGATCCATCCTTGACAGGGCTTCAAGTCTTTTATTTTGAGGTTCATCTGATCAAATGTCCTTTTGAAAAGAATATTGACGGAACTCCCGTTGTCCACTAGAACCTTATGAGCAATGGCTGGTCCAATATGTACTGTAATTACAAATGGATCTTCAGTTGGAGCATGGACTCCAATGCTTTCTCGTTCTCGGAAAACGACATCATCGGTCATCATCTTTTGCTGCTTCACCAGGATACTGTCCTCGGGGTTGCTACATTCCCCCACCTCGAGGTGTTGTTTGGCTGCATTGACGTATTGATCCAATGCTTTGGAACTGTGCCCGGCGAGATAAAGTCCTCCGATCACGGTATTGATAACAATATTCTTCCCTTTTTGCTGGGCAGTCGGCCTAGCAGCAAGTTGATTTTGGTTCTGATTCGGGGCCTGGACTGCTTGCCCCCGATCTCTGGGCGCTACCCTATATTCATCTAACTTTCCTTCTCGAAGCAGCCTTTCGACTACATCCCTTAGGTGACGACATTCATTCGTCGAATGGCCATGAATTTGATGAAAGAGACAAAACTTCCCTGTTTCACGCTCATTCTCTGTTGACTCTCTGGGAGGCGGCCTCTTATTCTGGAGAACTTCATACGCATCCATGAAGATATTTTCCAGAGTATCATTTATTGGTGTATAACTTTCAAAGGCCCTGGGACGAGTCCTTCTCTGGGAGTCGTTCCCTCGGTTCCTCTTCCTGTTGTTGTCGTTCCCATTATTATTGTTGTTACCTAGCTGACGACCACCCCGATTCTGATTTCCGACGTTAACTTCAACTTTCCTCGAGCTGTCTCCTGTCTGTTTAATGGGGACATTGCTCTGGATTTCCTCCTTATCAGTTGTTTTTGCGTTTCGGTTAGCATATACTTCTTCCCGTCGTAAGTATACGCTAGCCTTCTCGTAGAATAATTCTCTAGTATGGGGTGGCTTGCCTGCCAGGTATCTCCCGAATTCAGTGTCTTTATCTACTCCATCAATCAATGCTGCAACAACGGTTGGTTCATGCGGATCTTTAACTTCAGTAGCGGCCAGATTGAAACGATCTAGGTACACCTTCAAACTTTCGCCTGGTCGCTGCTTGAAGAGGAACAAGTCAATCACACTTTTTGTTTTCTGTGCATAGATACGGAATTGTTCTACGAACTTCTCGCTTAATTCCCTGAAGCTAGAAATCGATCTTGCGGCCAACGAGTGAACCATAGCAGTGCTACATCCTCCAATAATATGGGAAACGCTTTACACTTGACAGCATCAGAAGCTGCAGCAGCGGTCATTGACCAAGAGTATCTCATCAGATGCTGGACAGGATCAGACCTACCCGCATATCGGTTCATTTGTGGCATATTGAAACGCCTTGGAAAAGTCGCATCCAAAATATCGTCAGTGAAAGGGGTGTGACTGCGGTCAATTCCCCAATCTTCGTTCCGTTGTCCACGGCTGTCTGCCAGAATCTGATGGATCATGGCTGCGACATTCGCACTGGTCAGCGGAGGTTCAGGGTCAGTGCCTCTGGTTCGGCGGGGTTCTCTGACCTCTCTTCTGGGAGCAGTCACAAAATCCGGGGCTCGGATAGGACTCCGCTGCCCCCTGTTACCATGAGCATGTGCGCGGCGACGGGGCTGAGGAATTCTGTTATGCACAGGACTGTCCACATCTCGAGTCCTAGGAGTTGTGGCTTGATCGTTGATATTACGGTTTGAGGGCCCCGCCCTCAGGGCTTCTTCTTCCTGCGATGGCAGGGTTCCGAACCGAAGTTGCTCTATGTTTTCGGCTCTCTCATACGGTCGTCGCGGAGGCCTTGGCGATTCCTCAGACGAAGAAGAATATCCTGGAGTGGGAGAACGAACCGGCGGCGTTCTTTGCCGTGCGAGTTCATCAAGCCTTCTATCCATGGCAGTCAAATTTTGTCGTAGGACGGAACTTTCCTGCTTTTGGGCGGCCAATTCATCAAACAACCTATCCCACATTTCGGCGAAGCGAGAGAGATCCCCCTCAGTGACAGGAGCAGCAGGATCATATTGGTCATCATCACTCTCTCTTATGCGCAAAGAGCTTGAGCCGGGTCGAGCAGAGGGGCCAGGACGGTAGGAGCGGGCCATAGGCTCCTTTCCAGGTCGAGTTGTAGTCTGATCATCAATTCGAATAGCTGCGGTTCGTGGATGGCGACTCGCTATGCCCCCCCTGAGATCGATTCGCGGTCGTGGTGCGCGGAGGGTGCGAGGCGTTACCTCGGGATCGAGTGACAACCCCTTCAGCGGTCCGGATCGTCTCGTTCTCATCGACTCGGAGCGTGGTGTCTTCATCGGATCGGTTCGCCCCCTGCGCTCCGCGATCCAGCGTTTCTTCATTGCCCAGCTCATGCACACTCTCTTCAATCGTTTCGTTGGTCTGTGAAGCTCGCACTTCCTTAGATCTTTTTCCAGCCATGATATCTGAATCGCTGGAATCTTCAAAGAACTGAATAGTGAAACTTTAGGACTGATTTCTCAGTGAAAGCACCAAAATGTTAGATCAAAATTTGGACCTAACACCCAAAATGTTCTGAATGTTATAGAGTTTCAAATGAAGAATGAGGAAAAAGAAAATAACACACAGAATTTATAGTGGTTCGGCGTTAACGAGCCTACGTCCACTTTATATATTATTGATTGTACTTTGAAAGCTAATACAACAAGGATTTCTCTCAATACTCTCGTACTTTGACAATAATGGCGAATTCTGTACTCAATATTGCCCAAAGATCCCAAAAAATGCCAAGCTCTGGGCTATTTATAGCTGATTTTGTCAGGCAGGTCGTGATAACACATGGCACAGATCCCGAGAACATCGGATCGCATCGCCTCCGTTGAAGAAATAGTCAAATTAGCCGTTGTGGACAGGTGTCGTGATCTCCTTGAAAATCGGATCGTGCAGATGAGGAGAATCGGTCAGAATGACGGTTAGGGACACGTGCCGCTAGATCCGTGCATCTCGGATCGCTGAAGACTTGCTCACGCTTGAATGGGTCAAAGGATTCGCCACGCATCAGGGAATCGGATCGGTCAACACTGGGCAACAACAGATGCTCGGATCGGATCGCCTAGAGGCATCATTTCGCTGATGACATGGGGGCGATCCGTCGAGTCGCGATCCTCCGTGGGCGATCCGTCGAGTCGCGATCCTCCGTGGGCGATCCGTCGAGACGCAATTCTCCGCGGGCGAGTCGATAGTGTGCGATCTATTCCTTTATATTCTTGGAGAACGTGGTTTCATGCTTTCCTCTTACGAATGATCCTGGGTGGCTTGGTCAAAAAGCGAGCCAACAGTTTTAATGAAGGGAACAAGTCCCATATCACCAAGTTATTTGGACTATTCCAAGGTATATATGATTGCCTTGTATATGTTTATGTGAATTAAATGACTTGGGCTTGAATATGGGGCTTGGATGTGTATGCATATGGGCTTGAGTGGGCCTATCACTACACCAAACCAGCAATTCTGCAACACCCTATTGCGGAAAATTCGCAACGGCTTTGAGCCATTGTGAAATGGCAACGGCTAAAGTCCATTGCAAACTTGTTCAGTACGGTCACTGGCCGTTTCACATTTTAGAACGTACTAAACCCGTTCTCAAATTAACTACCCCTTTCAGTACCCCTTGGATACACACCCATCCCCACTTTCCTATTATTTTTTGTTCACGGAGAAAAAAGAAAAGAAAAAAAAAACTAAGACGTTGCGCCATAGATCTGGAAAACTCGAGCCCATGTTTAATCGTAATCAGTCTCTGTTGATCGTAGTCACCCTCGCCTGATCATCTCGTGAACTGGTTGGAGGCTGTAGATTGATTGATTGCGGTGAGGAGTCTGATTATAGGTGCGATTGAGAGCAGATGATTTTGGTTGCAATTTGGGTGAACTGAATATGGATCGATTGCTGTTCGGTGAAGGAGGAAGTGGTGCGGGTGGATTTGGGTATTCGCTTTAATGTTTGCAGATGCTTGTAGATCGTAGTCACCCTCGTCATATTTTGTTCATGTTGGGTGTACGATGTGCATTGTTGGAGCAAACTTGCAAAAATAAAATGATTGCAGATGCTCCTCAATTAGGCAGGTATTACATATTAAAAATAGAAGGCTGCTGTTAAAGCTTCACTGAAGAAAGGAGGAGGTTTTGCTAGTGATATTTGTTGCTGCTCCTAGTAAGGAAATGAATAGCTTGATAGTTGAAAGGGAGAGGGACTTCTTAATGGAGCAAAACAGGAAGATGAAGGTCCAGGTCAGAGATACATCTGAAGCTGTGGGTGCTATTGGTGAAGTTCTTGTTTGGTTGAGGGAGAAGGAGGATTCTCTTTTGTTTGCTGAGGTTAGCTTTTATATAAATATGATGGTTATCGTATTTTTTCTATAGTCATGTTCTTTGTCTGTCCCCCTCCATAAGTCTAGTTAATCACAATGTTTTCAATCTGGGAAAAATGAGTTCCAAATAGTAATTTCTAAGTAAAAAAATGTTAAAGTTAAGTCGTTTGGCTACTATGATCTTATGAGTAATGAATGTATAACATATGGATATCTCCTTTGTAAATTGTCTGGAAACATTAGGCTATTTCAATTATTTGCTTGGTCAAAATCGATTTGAGCGGTAAGTGAGGTTTTCTACGTACAGACTACTTTTGCAACTTTGGTTATAGGAAGCTTTTTTTTAGCACACTACTATAATCTTTGTTTATTGTCCTCCTCCTTGAATCCATTTAATTTGGAGTCTGTATGACAATAGCTTATTTCACTTTGATTTAATGTTTAAATAATTAAATCTACTTTAGTTTTGGATGATAATTTTTATTCTGAAAGCTTTTAGATGAAATTTGTCATTATAATTTGAATAAATTAATTTTGATGTTTGGCTATTGTTTTTCATGTATTTAAGCACATGGATGTTACTTATTTTATAAATAAATGATTTTTTATTTTGAAAATAAAGTCTGATTTAACGTGCAACTTTTGGGGCTAGTTAATAAATTTTGAAGTTAAAATAAGAGCTAAAATATTTTTCTACAAGTATGGATTTTATTTTATTTAAAAAAACAACAACAAATTGTGCTGTGAGCAATGTAGGCAATTCTTTTGTTCAGCATTTTTGTTTAAAAATTCACGTTATATGTAAAATTAGCAAATATAATATTACTTAATTCGATGTGTACCTATAGTTAGTCAAAGTAACATACAAGTTACTTATTACTATTTGTATGTTTGATATCAACATGAAATAATATAAAATGAGAAAGTCAATATTTGAAACCACTTCTAAACAATTGCTAATTCGAATTCTCAACCACAACAGTTCAAACAAAGCAATTTTAAGAAGTTGCCACATGTTATTGTTTTTTGTCTGTTATGCAATTGAAATGTGTAGAAGAGGTGCGAGCAATATGAACAGGAGAACGAGAAACTGAACTGCAGTACCAACAATAGATTATAACATCATGTTTTGTTCATGTTGGGTGTAGGACGTGCATTGTTGGAGCGAACTTGCAAAAATAAAACGATTGCAGATGATCTTCAATTATCTGAAAGTTCATTCGCTTTTAAACAAATTGCCAACACATTATAATGCTTGCTCTTCCAACTGGTTGACTTGATTCCACATGATAATGGTTAGTTTCATTGTCTATTTTGTTCTTTATTTTCTTTATTTTCTTTGCACATACTTTGTTCTAGGATTTAACTTTTACTTTAAAAAATTGTGTTTTTGTGCATTGTCTATAATATACCCTCTTTTTTCTTCTTAATTATTCTGGATTGTATCATGTTATGTTGTAGATATACCGAACATGAATCTACATCAGTGTCTAGGTTGAGACAGATTTATTAGGTTATTAAATTGATTTTACATTTTATTTTATGCTTGTGCTTAAGAAAACTATGATGCATATATAAGCATATAATTTTGTAGTTACTTAATTTAAGATGTCTGTCTTGCATAGGCATCGGTTATTATTACGCATTTCTATAATATATCGATTCTGAGTCAAAAAGAACAAACTCTGTTTGATGTATCCTAATAGTTTTATTATTGTTGGAAAATATAACAAGGTCTCTGATTTATTAATAGCTATTTAGTTTTTGTGTAGCATGTATATAATTGCAGTTTAGATGCTCTTATTCGACAAGCATACATGGATGTGTGATTGGCAAAGCCTTGGCTATATGCAGAGATTCTAAACTTGTTGGGTTTTGTTACCTTTACAGTATATGATTTCTACATAACAGTACACTGACCTTTTAAACTTCTTGCACACAAAGGAAAAACATATTATACATATTAATTTGAAGATTGTGAGTTCAATTTTAAACATATTACAATTTTATGTTTTAACAAAAATCAACGAGAATTTAAACAATAATTATTTTTGAAATTGTGTCATTTTACGGTCGATTTTTCCTCCGTTGTGCAGTTCTACTAGTGTAACAAAACAATTATGCAATTTTAAATGCAGTTTGAACTTGAATGGCAATGTCAATTTTTGTTTTTGTTTTTTTGTATAGATGATATATAATGCAGTTTGAAAGATAAGAGAAATAAGTTATCAAATTGAGAATGACAGAAACAATGAGAAATAAACCAAACACTAAAACCAGACTGGAAATTTTAAACAGAAATATTTGTAATATTTTTTCTTTTTGAACATTTTGCAGGATTTCAGCAGAGAACTAAAACAATAAAATTATCATGAGAAAACAAACACTGACCTATAAATACAAGGAGTTTATGCAGGGTTGTCTCTTGTTTGTAATTTTTTTAAAATGAATTTGATGCCATAAAAACAGGAACATAAAGAATTAAATAAATAGAGCCGGTCTCAATTGTTATTTTTCAAGCTCATAGCAGAAACAAATTCTTTTTTCTTAACCAAGACATATGGTGTTCTGTTATTTAATTGTACCCATTTCCTTTAGTACATGAATCTAATAGTTGCTTGCCATTAGGTAAATAGGATGCATCATATTTCAATTATTTCAATGTTGTCTAATGTGCAGTGTGACAGGTTGACAGGTGCCCATGAGCTGCTGCCTGCTGTGATGCCTGACGACGGGTATACGACCAGAGTACACACTATAAGAACTGATGTTTCACCATCTTCCGGGAAAGAATCTTCTGTACTTGAACCTATACGGGATGACGAAGTTACAAAAACCTTCGATGAGTTCTTACCTGATCGCAGGTTTATCTTCAGAATTCCATCTTATTCATTTTAGATGGAATGTTTTCCTAATTAAATGTTTACATACTCTGCCCAAGGCATTTGTTCTTGTTGTACTACTGGGAGAAGCAGAACCCATTTCAAATGAGCAGAAGACATAAGACCAACAAAATATACGTATATGCAACAAAAGAATGCATTTTTAGCTTTTCTAGAAGCCTTTTTGTTTTCTCCTAATATTTTTTTTCTTTTAGAAAGCTTTTGATTCTGGATTCGACTATTATTATTAGTTCTGTGTGATCATTGTATTCACATTCTTTTTCGAAAACTGTAGCTCAAACAATAAAATCTTACCATTTATGAGCATATGGTCCGACATTTAACTTATTACAGACACTATTTTTTGTTTGGTTATGAGAATAAAATGAGTTGAATGCTCTAGTTGGGTCTTCCAGAATAAATACAAGGATTATACACCTCACTATTAGTCTGACATTTCCAACCATTGTATATTTACAGGATAAACTTTTTGAATTTTGTAATTTTCTATAAGTAATTTGTTACATATTGGAAGCCAACAATACACATAGATATATAAATTTAGAAGGTAGCACAATGGGTTAGAAAATGCAAATTAGATTTTGGAACTTTCTAACTCATCGTTAGGTCAAAAGTGAACAACATTAGTTTCCCCACATTCGCAAAAACTTCTTTGGACAAAGAATCTAATGCCCATGAAAATAAGGATAGGACAATAATGAAACACATAAAATATAGTTTATTAAGCATCCGTTCTTCTATGTATGTTATATACATTGAATATAAAATTGATGAAACTAGGAAAGAATTGCTCATAAAACTCTTTTGTTTAGTCCTTTAATTTGTTCCGTCTCCTTTCATTTGTTTGTGTCGTTAGGTGAGAAGTTGATACATGCAAGGAAATAAGGAAAGCATACCCATTTATTTAAAGTCAGCAGTCGTTTTCATAGTTGATTATTCAGTTAAACTTAGATGTAAGACTGAAACTTTCGTGTATATATAATATATAATAATTGTTTTCCCTTTGTTTAGTTAATAGTAATAAACCAAATCAATTAAACATAGACGAACCACAATTCTGATACACCCGAAGTGTCACGTGGTTACTTCCATATGTATCCTTCAATAACAACTATTTTTTATCATAATTTTGGCAGGTACAAGTTATGATGGAGGAGAAATAATTACCCAATCAGAAAGTGGTTTTGGGAAATGGTTGGAGTAGGTTTTGATGGTTAATCAAAGAATTAAAAAAAGAGTTTGTTGTGGCAACAAAATCTGGAAAAGATAGCGAGGAGAGTTAGTTTGAAGTGGATATAAGTGCAGCACGATCTTAAAAAAGTTGTATGGTTAGATGAAGAGGCATTAGTGAAGAAAGAGGTTTGTCCATGATCTCATTCATGGTTTCTCTTTGTGCATGGCATGCACACACATTACACTTTCCATTATGTAATGTTTCATTTTGTTTGTAAGTGCTTGTAGAAACTGCATTATTTGCTTTAATGCTCCTGGGCCATGTAAGGAAGTGCCAGAGTTTAAGTCACTGCATTCAAGGAGACTTCAAAACCTGAAACAACATTTTCTCTCTCTCATGACCTTGATTTTATAACGTTTGAACTGTCACATTGACAACTCAATTGAATATGAACTGTTTTATACATGTTAACCTCACATATGTCGTTGCATTCGTCCTGTGCTTTCAAAAAGGCTAATTTGTAATATATTTTCTGGTATCTTTATGATATTCGTTCATTATATATGATATCCAGTAATGATTATTTCTTGTACTAACAGTTTTATGAGCAAAAGGCTCAGGTTTCTATTAAGCAAATACTTAGGGTTGTATTCTTGGATGTTCGGAAATCATCTCCTGTAAGATGCCACCTTCTGGTTAAGTAAAATCAAAAAAATAATAACGTAAAGATATTATCAATTCTTTTATTAATTCTTCTATCTAATGTAGGAATTGGAGAAACTAAACCGAAAACTTGTTGAAGCTGAAGCAGCACTTGAGGCACACAAAAAGCTCCCATAGGAAGCAGGTCCATGTATCGTTGGTGAAAGCCTTGATATTGATGAATGGGTAGTTTTAATCGATACAATCAGATAGTTCTTTTTTCACATGTATCTGTTTGAGAATATTTTCATCCATAAATTATTTATTGTGTTCAAAACTGACAAAAAGAACGGAATGGAAAGATATGTAGCGCTCCTGGTTCATGAGCATTTAGGATATGTTGTCTTAGTGACATATGTACTTGTTATATTTATAATGTTGAACATAATCCAAAGTAATCCAGGAGATTGTTAGTTCATAGATGTTATGTTTAAATTCATCATATAGCAGATCAATCAAATTTCTGTGAAGAAAAGTGGAGGAAAATTAGGAACATGTTGACGTTTACCATTGCGAATAACCTTAATCTTTTGATTGGATAAATGTGAATTACTCTGTTTCCTCATTATTTGTATAATATTTGTGGAAGGTGGTTCATGTTGGGAGATGGACATCTGTTTATGCGGCTGATGCTAGAACTTGTTTTATTTTGGCAGGGGCCTTTTAGATGATACAGATTCAAGGGTAGTTTATTATTCTTTAGCTTTTCGTTTAAAGGTACGCTTTGCTAAATTTGAGCAAATGAGAGCTATTTTCAGTTTGGCCTTCTGATTATTTTATTTTTTATTTTGGTTCTCAGAGAATGATGACTAATCAACCTGAAAATTAACAGCGCATGCTTCATGATCTTATACTCAAAGCACAGCAGGTATAATTTAAACTGCATCTGTGAATATTGGAAGACTAATCATGCCTGTTTTAGTTTAATAATATTTTTACTATTTTTCAGAGCAACAATGAAAATCTGTTAGAGAATCCTTACCTTCAGATGCGAGGCATACTTAAGCTGTTGAATGACTGTGTAAAATATGGTTTGCCAATGTTTGTAAGCTTTTTTCTTACTTTGTCCTTAGTGTTGTTAAGTGTCTTGTATTTATGTACTTGTTTGCTTAATTGACTAATGTATGATCTTACGATTCATCTTGAAACGGTAAAATGCTTTTATGACATTAGTCCCTTACGTTGTGGTCCTGTATTTATTGTTGTATTCTACTTGTGGATAATGACGATGTCATTAAAAATACAATATATATTTTAATTTGTATGACCCCATCTCCATCTTACTCACATCAATGTTCTATGCTGCTGTGGTATATCACCACACGATCTGTCTACAAGTACTTTAGGGATTTCCCACATAGAGTTTCTATGTTTTTTTCTGACAAATTGTTGGCGGTTCAATTTTATAGTTTAGACTTGTACCATATCGAGTTTTATACTTTAGACACACACCCAAGCTCAATTTAACACATTCATTTTACATTGTATCGTGAATACGATCGCATTTTTTTGCTTCTAATTATCCTTCCTCCCTACCTGAAATTAAATAAAAAATAATAATAAAACAGTTGAACTCTTTATCCTGCAAACTAACATCAAAGCTAGTGTCTCATCTTATCCTTTGCAATAGTCTTGTACTGAAACCGCCTGTTTTCTCATAATCCATTAGAGCCCTTGCAGCAGCACCTATACTTTTTGGGTTTGAATATTCATACCAGCGGCATTAGCCCATATCTTTATATTGGTCTGTGTTTTTGTATATGTACATTTCACATCTTTCCTCATCTTCCTATTAAAAAAACTCAAAATTCACGTTTTCCACTTAGAAAAGCGAACTAAAAGAATAGTTAGAGACATGGTGGGTCTAGTGAGCAAGGCTATGGCAGTAGCAGCAAGTGTAGGAGTTGCAGAGCTCTTAAAGATCAAGCTGGACTATGTAGGTGGAATCATGCAAATGAATTTTTTCATGGACATGCTTCAAGCACTAAAGGTTCTTTTTTCCAGTTCCAGATTATAATGAAATCATCTTCCATTGATAGAATAAGTAAAGAGAGGAACAAGGAGGATGCTAAACTATCAGAAAAGTCTTGTACTTAAGTAAAGAGTTGAACCATATACAAATTAATATGCTTGTGACCTATGTATTGTATTTTGTAATATTTTGTTGCTATTGCTGCTGAACTTTTAATTGTAACATACCATTGTTGAACGTTATAATTTCAAATTTTGTTGTTAAGTTTGGTTATTGTATTGAATTTATAAAAAAATATTTAGTTTAATGATCTTTCTTCTGAGATATTATGTTTAACTGTAAATGTTTGTATGGAATATGAAAATTAAATGAATTTGATATTGTAGGGGAGTCTAAATAGGTTCAAAATATTATAAAAAGAGATTTGCAAATTCGCAACGGCTTTGAGCCGTTGCTAAATAAGAAATCGCAACGGCTTTGAGCCGTTGCAAAATATAATTTAGCAACGGCTTCAGGCCGTTGCTACTTTTTTGCAACCCCAGATTTTGCAACGGCTCAAAGCCGTTGCAAAATCATTTCGCAACGGCCCAAAGCCGTTGCAAAATCATTTCGCAACGGCCCAAAGCCGTTGCGAAATAGCATTTCCGGTGTAGTGTATAAATATTATTGTGGTCAAAAGATGGGCACGTGGGCGCGTGCGTGATCGTACGGAAGCGGCTTGGCTGTTGGCAACAGTCACATTTTTTGAATTTCGAACAGATGGATGCATCTGTTTTTTTGCAACTACTTCCAAACGGTAGTGACTGTTCTGCGCCTATATATGCATATTGTTCCTTCTCATTCGAATTACTTTTTTCTCTCTTCCTCCCTGTTTTATCTTTCTCTTTCAACAAAGAACTCCCGCTGAACTCACAGACATTGCTGAGTCTCTGAGTTCTAGTTTTGTTGTATCCTGGGAAGCAATCTGCCACGCAGCCCATTAGCAAACTCAATCCGAGTGGGGGCAGATATTGCTTTAAGGAAAGCGGTCTCGCACCTCAAAGCCATACCAATCTGAATTCTCTAAATTCTTCTACAAATGCTACTGGTACAAATCCTGACAACCAATATTCTAATTGCAATCCTTTTCCCAACCCAGTCGTTGAACTGAGTTTTATTTGTTAACCCAATTCATGGTATGAGTTTTCTTTATTGACCTAGCCCAAGATCTGAGTTAATTAGGTTTTATTCTTTTCCTCCTACTCAGTTTATTATGATGTTCTAACTTCCCTGACAGTTTTCAATATCCTAATAAGTCCTTTCATCTTTCTTTTTTTGAATTTAAAGTCGTGTCATAGTTTTTCCACTGTCTCTAAAACTAGTACAATCACTCTCATTTTATCATTTTTACTATAATTAATGTTCTGCTTCTAATTTTCCTTACATGTATTTCCGCTTCCAGAAAATACCCTGAAGGACAAGATGAATAAAAAATTGTTCCATAAGGAGAAGGAGAAAAAATTTTGTTTATAAGAACAAGTTTTAGTGCAAATGGAGAAATTATAATGGGCCCCCTGAAGTCCTCCCTTTACACTAAATTTTGTCCTTGAGGATAAAATTTTGCCCCATTGTTCTTATGGAACGCTTTGGTTGTTGAGATTGAATTGACATCCAATGCGAGTCGTTACATTATATGAGTTTAAGCTAGAAAAACTAAGGTAATGTTTGATATACTCGTTTCGATTTCAAGTTCTCATTATAAAACCGAGAACAACGCATGCATGTCGTGAAATACCACCGTTTTAGAGAATGAAGTTAAAAAAATAATACATAAAGTAATTTTATTTATTTTTGTGTTTTGTAAGGTAATATCTTCATTCTCTCCATCGCCCATTTTATTTTTCTTTCAATTCCCTCATCGTCAGCCAACGCTTGATATTTTCTGTAATATAAGCTGAAAAACTCAAAACCAAAAAATAAATCAAATATCACTTAAATTATTATAAACTTCATTTTCAATTGTTATACAGAGAGCTTAAGTTCTTAAAGGAAACGCATGATAACAAGGCTGCAAAATAGCAGTATTTCATTGCTTCAAAGCATGGATCCCTTTATTGGTGCAGTTGGACTCAGCCTCATATTGTATGTAGGAACAAGAAAACCAAAAACTAGTACCTTTTAAATATGCAACAACGGGGAAACTCCAAAAATCACAAAAAAAAGGAAAGCGAAATAACCGAACAGAGATCAACTCAAATTATATATATATATATATATATATATATATATATATATATATATATGGCACCCCTCTTTGTTGGCACCCCATTTGCCCCTCTATAATAATCATGCATTTATTATTTAATTAGTTAGTGGAGGGAGAGAGAGTTAGTGGGAGGAGAGAGAAACATAATTGTGTGGTGGAAATCAGAAAGGCTAAAGGCAGGACCGGTCCTTGGACATTTTTTGCCATGGGCAAACTTTAAGTTTGGGCCCTTTCATATGGTTACAACTAATACATTCAAACGACAATAATAATATAAATAATACCCAAAAATAAAAAAATAAAAAAAAGTTAATTAAATTTTCATTACACCCTAAAAGTGTCAAACTGATAACTTTTCAATCATAACAATAATAATGGGTTAAACTTTAATTTTCATAGCACGGCAAAACATATCAAACTTACAACTAAGCTTTAACAATAGTAAAATAATAATAATGTAAACAAAAATCAAAACAATACAACCTGATTCATGCGCTTGGACTGTAGTCCATTCATCAAACAATTATCTCATCTTGGAACCTAAAAAATTAGGGAAAAAACCCTAGGATGCTGTAAAAACAGTGATGCTTTGAATAATTAGAATATAAACAATTATTCCATAATTTTCAATACCAGATGAACTAGAAGTACACCTTTAGTCTGCAGCTGATAAGATTAGAAATTTGCAATTCTACTGAAAATAAATAAGGAAATCGAACTGGAGCAGAACATTACAATGTTATTCCTAGAAAAAAAATGAAGAAATTGCTTCGTCTTCTGTGTAGTGCAGACGCGTCTGTTTAATGTTCATTAATTCACCTCAGCTAAGCGTGAGAAATTACTGCTATATGGTAATAATTAAAGAATACATGGCTGCGGTTTAAATAGCTGGCAGCTTTTTGTGCATGAGAAGGCTTCAAGTTTCAATATATGATATTGAAGTTTTAAATAGCTGGCAGTGTGCCCCCTTGGAACTAGGGCCCTGGGCTGTCGTCCATGCTGCCCAGTCCAAGGGCCGGGCCTGCTCGCTGGTCATGTCCCTGCACTAGAGCTAGTTCCCATCATCACACTTAAATTAACCCTTGGTTTTGTGTTTTATTTTTCTTTGTGTGGAAAATTATTATTTACTGTCGTACGAAAGCTAAACGTTGGACATTCTAAAAATTGACTAGCAAGATATTTTACCTCTGCAGATATGGAAATATTAGTCATTCATATGCACATTTATTCATGTACATTTATACATTCATGCATAAACATACAAACGCCCCATCCTCTCCACTCCCTTCCTTCATTATTGTTCCTTCACCGCCATTTGGCTTGGATTATATACTGTTATTTTGTGGTTTGTTATGAACAGAAGTCATGCCAAAATTCTTATTTCAGTTAGTTTTATTCTATTCAATGGTACGTAACTTGCAGTATTCAGAACTATATTTTTAATTGTTGTATATTCAATGGTATTGCAACAATAAATGACTATGCTTATAAACTGAAATAATGATTATAGTTCATGTTTAAACAACGAGGGATAGATTTGCATATCTTAGTTCTCTTCTTGTAATACATTTGAAGTACTTTTAGAGGAGCATGGGCTGTGTTTAAGCCTCTTATGCCCTCGTCCTAATTTATAATTAATACTTTTTAAAGTGTATTTTTCATTTTTTTGTATCTTTTGTAATTTACTGCAAATATTTTGTAGAGTGTACGCAAATTTCGATTACAGTGATGCGATTTTTTGTTAGTATGGTTCGATATATATATATATATATATATATATATATATATATATATATGAGATAGGATCAAGAGCACCCCAAATAGTGCAACACCCCTTTAGCCAGGCCCGACCCTTGGACTGGGCAGCATGGGCGACAGCCCAGGGCCCTAGTTGCAAGGGGGCACACTTCCAGCAATTTAAAACTTCAATATCATATATTGAAACTTGCAGCGAAGCCTTCTCATGCACAAAAAGCTGCCAGCTATTGAAACCGCAGCCATGTATTCTTTAATTATTACCATATAGCAGTAATTTCTAGGGGTGTTACGGTTACGACAACCGTCACTTTTACCTCTAACCATAACCGCAACCGTAGTTGACGGTTAGCAAATTTTATAACCGTAACCGTAACCGTCTAACCGTTACTGCAACCATTACCGTAAATTTACATTGTTATCTATAAATAATTCAAATTCTAACTTTTTTCTTAAGAATTAGTTTGTTTATCAATGAAACAAACCATCCATGTGCACGTTGTCTATAAATTAAAGCGTAAATAATTTATATATTTGTTATTTCTCTACCTTAAGTTATAAAAAAACACATATCTTTGCAAGAAATACAACAAAAAAATCACGTGCGGTCGGTATGGTTTACCGCGGTTATCAAAATCCACAACCGTTACCGTCACCGTTACCGTAGTAGACGGTAACTGTGTGTACGGTTGGTACGGTTTGGCGGTTGAAAGTCCAACCGTAACAGCCTTTGTAATTTTTCACGCTTAGCTGAGGTGAATTAATGAACATTAAACAGACGCGTCTACACTACACAGAAGACGAAGCAATTTCTTCATTTTTTCTAGGAATAACATTGTAATGTTCTGCTGCAGTTCGATTTCCTTATTAATTTTCAGTAGAATTGCAAATTTCTAATCTTATCAGCTGCAGACTAAAGGTGTACTTCTAGTTCATCTGGTATTGAAAATTATGGAATAATTGTTTATATTCTAATTATTCAAAGCATCACTGTTTTTACAGCATCCAAGGGTTTTTTCCCTAATTTTTTAGGTTCCAAGATGAGATAATTGTTTGATGAATGGACTACAGTGCAAGCGCATGAATCAGGTTGCATTGTTTTGATTTTTGTTTACATTATTATTATTTTACTATTGTTAAAGCTTAGTTGTAAGTTTGATATGTTTTGCAGTGCTATGAAAATTTAAGTTTAACCCATTATTATTGTTATGATTGAAAAGTTATCAGTTTGACACTTTTAGGGTGTAATGAAAATTTAATTAGCTTTTGATTTTTTTTATTGTTTTTGGGTATTATTTATATTATTATTGTCGTTTGAATGTATTAGTTGTAACCATATGAAAGGGCCCAAACTTAAAGTTTGCCCATGGCCAAAAATGTCCAAGGACCGGCCCTGCCAGCGAGTACTGATGGCTTTATCGAGCCTTTATTAGATTCTGCAGCCTCTCCAGCTTGATGTTTAGTGTTCGATTGACATCTCGTAGGGTTGATTGCTTTTAAAGCACCATTCGCACTTGACTGTCCAACCGTCCAAGTCTTGTATGCGCCAATCGTAATCCGTAACTGATGATCCAAGCCTTATCAGGCTTTAGTTGAACGTAAGTCGTACCCTTGCTTTGTTACCTTACAGAGTTTTGTTACGCATCAACCATACACGAGGGTTTAAAGACTCATCGGGCTTCGCTAAGCATAAGCCATACTTATCATTCTGATTTTTGGGTTGATCCCCATCAAGCATCAACAATACTTAGTGGTTCACGATTTGGTTGATCCCCGCCGAGCATCATCCATACTTGATTGTTCACGATTTGATTGGACGGCCAAGCATTAGACAATACCTCGTAGCATAGTTGGATTTCTACCAAACATCGATCATACTTGACGGTTCACCGTTTTGTTTGCGTTCCATCGAGAATCAACAATATTTGATGGTTTATAGCCTCCTGGGGCTCTTATCGAGCATCATCTATACTCGACGATTCATAGCCTTACTAGGCTCTTACCATGCATTAGTCATGCATGACGATCCGGTTAACTAAAGAGTTTTGAACTTGATGAGCATCAACCATATTCACCGAGTGATCAAAGTTGTTTGGCGTCATATTTTACAGTCGAAGCATTAGTTATGTAGCACCTCACATTTTTATAATATTAATTCAATTAAATAATTATTAAAAATGATGAATGAAAAACGGATATTTATTGAAATGTCATAATTAGACTTCGAAACGTGTACCATTGTGTTTGTTGCATTTTTCTAATAAATTTATATATATAATATGTTCTGAACGGAGTTTATGAACACAGTGTCGGAAAATATTTGTATCTAAATGTATGTAAATATAATTTATGTTCTTAAATAACATATGCATATAAATTCCAAGAAAAATGGTAGTTTGCAATTGGAATAAATGAACAGTTAAAAAGAAGAAAGTAGTTGACATTAAAATTGAAACGTTCCTATTAATTGATAACACATGTCAGAATATAATTAACATCAAAATAAGCATGTATTATAAATGGTAGAAAATACGCAAAAAAAAGAAGTTTGAAATAGTGCCAATTAAGTAGCGTTTCAATTTAAGATAAATATGTGCATATTAATATATTAATGGTGCACATTTGAAACGGAGTTAATACGCGCTAAAATTGGCGTGTAACATAATAAAAATAAACGTTAAAGATAATGTTCATTGAATTAAAAAAGGAACAAAAACGCAGAAAATTAAAACGAGTAGAAATTATAAGAGCGCATTAATTTCACGTTTGAAATTTGAAATGGATAAAACTAAAGAATAGGAAACTAAATTAAATCAGAAATAAAATTATAATGTTAAGGAAGAGAATAGGCAATACTTAATCACTGCATTTGAAGGCATATACACATTTTCTCCAAACGTGTATATCTATTTACAGAAGAGAATAGGTGGTTTTCCTTTGAGAGACGGTTCTGATTTTCTTCCCACGAATCTAACGGATCAGGTTCTTTTGAGCGACTATATATAAACGTCTAGGGCTAGCCATCAAACTCATTATTTTTTTAGTAGACTAGGAATCCATGTCGTTTCATTTTTTTCTCTAACCCTTTTCTAAATCAAATTAAATTAGTTTAGGCCTTCCTAAATAAGAATTGGAGAATGAAATTCATAGGTTAGGATTGTAGACGCTCAAAATTCCTTTCCATATACGGTAAATTTCATGGATATGATTCCAGTTCAATTATATTGTTTTCTTTTGGGTTCTGAATTGTAAATCTGTGGTTATTACAGTATTGAATCAAATTTGGAAGAAACCATGATTATTAATTTTAAGTCAGATTCTGGAATTGAAAAACATACATGTAAGTGGATTTAAATTATTCCTTTTGGTAACGGTATATTTATCGTTTATTTATCCATAATTCTTGATGTAATGAATAATTGAAATTGTGGTAATTGTGATGTAATTCATTTCCTACATGCGTTAAGAATATTACGGTTGTGTAAATTCATTCCTATATTTTTTGTTTAGGCTTAAGAAACTACTATAATAACAAGATTGTAAATTTGATGATTATTATGTGTGTATTCCTAAGATTGTAAATTTGACGGTAAATTGAATATATCCCAAAAATATATTGTTCATAATATAATTAAAATGTTCGGTTGAGAAAGATTACAAAAAATTGTGGAAATAGCGAAATAAGAATTAGTAAGCCTAATTTTGAAAAGAAATTTACCGTAATTAAAATGGAGTTGGGAATTTTGTAAAAAATAGGAAATAATATGTAACTCAAAAAAGGGAACTAACAGCGGACTGAGTTAATTAGGGGTGTAAAAGGGATACATTTTCATAATTACCATTACGGTAAATTACAAAGAACGTAATTGCATAAAAAAGAAAGGTAATAAGGATTAGTGTGAAATAGGGGTTTTCGCCGTATTGCACACTAACCAATTTTATATAAATGATGTAATAAAAAGAAATAGCTTGTTTGTAACAACCCAAAAATGTCGACATACCATTTTTTTTCCAAAATTCTCAATCTGTCAAACTCAAGTCGACTTATCTGGTATCTTGCAGAAAAGACAAAGATAATAAATATATCAGAGCTCGGTAAATATCTCACAACGTTATGGATAAAATATAATATAATCAAATATAGCCATACCGAAGTAATAATATTGTCTAACCAGTAATCAAAGCTGTCAAACCTCTGTCATAAACCTAACTGGCGAGTATGTTATGTGGAGGGGGTTAGAACACAAAGTTCTGGTGATTGGATAAATTATATATTTTGTAATAACCCTACATATAACGCTCAGTTATGTTTTCTTATTTATTAGATTATTTTGGGTTAACAGCACTCAAGGTTCTGCACTCACGTCGTACTCATCTACTCCCCTATAGATTAACCTAATATAGTATATATGCATCTATACCCCACATATCAAGGTACTTCACATAGTACCCTCCTCGTAAGGTCTACACCGTCATTGCCAAAGAGGTGTATGCAACATCCATTCAACGTCGAACGACGTACGAAAATCGAAGTCATTACGCCATGTAATCGCACTGAACTATCATCGCTAATCCACATAAGCGTACGGATCATCATATCTGAACTCCTCGATCGAATCAAGTCTCAACACAAAGTAATGCCCTACTGTCTACAATACACCACCCAGTGTGTGTATCTAGCTAGACCTTCACATGAACGTACTGTCTACTATACACTGAGTCCATAATAGTGCTGCATCCAATGCATAGAACGTGACCGGGAGCTTTCCATATCTGTAAAGACCCGCCTCATTAGGCCTAATGTACAAATATACAGAGTATGGTCTGTACTTTTATGGTGGCTATGGCCCCACCCTTGCCCCTCCCTCAACTAATGAAAGACTACATGAAGAGCTAATTGACGTGCCCTTATCAAATAATTTAGCTCCAATTTGGCGTGTCCAGCAACCAACGTCTCGATAGTGAAAGATCGATGGTCTCTAGGCTTAGATCTAGTCATTCTGCATTACACACTAACTGCCGATGATAAGTACCCGACGATTACTATCCTATATTGGTCCTCACCCGCCTCGCCGAGGAAAATCGCCGAATCACCCAACACCATCCGTTACTGCCTTCTGACTGCCAACTTACAATTGCAGTCACGGTACACTCACCAGGTGGTACTGCATAGACCAAATCCCTGTGAGTACAACCTGAGCATGCACCGCATAAAGTACCACCATGAAGTACCCTATCACGTCCCGTAGAAGTCGCATGCTTCCCTCCAGTCCCGCAGAACAATCAAATAGAATAACTAAGCAGAATAATCAGATGGACGTGCTCCTCATATATATCCAGACACCATGATGATCTACCCCGTTGGGTTTTTCACCTTCATACGTACGGATTGGTCCAAGTGCATCATAATAACGTATTCTTAGACCCTATGTCCACTCTTTTAATCAGGTGCTCACTTTATCTTATTAGATTACTGATTAACTTGATTACCCAAATATTCCTTTTTTATTCAAGTTACCCAAATATTAATGTGTTCTTAGACCCTACGTCCAAGTACACATCTATGAAGGACAGGAGCTAGTAGCCAGCGGTTGAATCAACAAGCTGGTCGATCTTTGGGAGTGGTAAGCTGTCTTTAAAGCATTCCTTGTTCAAGTCCGAGAAGTCGATGCACGTCACCACTTGCCATTTGCTTTCTTGATCAGGACTGGGTTGGAGACCCATTCGGGGTAGAAGGTGTCACAGATAAAGCTGTTATCAAGTAGCATATCTACCTCCTCTCTAAGTGCAGTTGATCTTTCGATTCCCAAGATTCGACGTTTCCGTTCGATTGGAAGTTTCCAGGGGTCGATATTGAGCATGTGACAAGCGATTCCTGGATCGATGCCAAACATGTGGGAGTGAGTCCAAGCGAACAAGCCGAGGTTGGCCCTTAAGAATTCCACAAGCTCTTCCTTTATTGTGCGGTGGAGTTGCGATTCAACTTTCAAGACCTTTATCGGGTCGTCTGGGCTGATTGGAACATCCACCGTTGGTTTTACCTTAGTAGCCCTCTCAAAATTGGGTTGTTCATCTTCCCTCGGATTGAGATCGACAAAATGACGACCGTGGCTCTTGAGCCAAGACTTAGACACCTTTGATTGCTTTGCAAAATGGCCTTGGCGCAAGAAGGTAGAGGCACCATTTTGCCTTTGTCCTTATTGCGCGTGTTCTTCCACTCTGTGAGGTAGCAAGCTCTTGCATCGCTTAGTCGCCTTTAACTGTGCCGATCCTATTCTCAGTTGGAAATTTCATGAGACGGGAACATGGGGACATATAGACTCTGAATTCTGCAATGAAGGGGCTGCCAAGGAAGATGTTATAAGGAGAGATGACGTTGATGACCACAAAAGCGATGATTTAGACCCGGCTCTGATTCCCTTCTCCGAATTTTACTGGAAGGTTGACCATGCCGCGGGTTGGTTGGAATAACCGTTGAAGCTGTGAATCGTGGCATGGCCAGGCTTCAAGTCTTTGGCTTCTAGTTTCATTTGATCGTAAGTCACCTTGAAGATGATGTTGATCGAGCTTCCTGAATCAATTAGGATCCTTCGAATGAGGGCAAGACCAACCTAAGTAGAGAAGATGAGAGGATCTATGGTTGGGATTTCAATTCTTGTAGATTCCATCTCACGGAAGACGATATCGTCCTGCATTGTCTTTTGTAGCTTGGCGGGGACAGATGCGTCCAAAGTATAGCATATTTCGTAGCTGGCATGCTTGATGGAGTTGGCATATACTTCCATCTTTCGGAAGCTTTCGTGTGCGGGGTGAGGTCAACCGCAGATAATATTGATTACGATGCCATATGATCTTTGATCGGACGGCCCTGGGGCTGCATTAGCTGAGGGAAGAGCGGACGTTGAAGGGACCATGGTTGCTTCAGAGGGAGCAGGATCTTGAACGTATTTCTCTAAACATTTCTCGTAGATGAGTTTTTCAATCACATCCATGAGGTTACGACGGTCATTAGTGTTGTGCCTGTACATATCGTGGAATCTGCAATATTTGCTGGAGTTTTTTCTCGCAGTCAGTAGATTCTCAAGTGTTAGGCTTCTTATACTGATGAGTATTATAGGTCTCCAAGTAGATTGTTTTGTGGTCTTGATTGAGCGGACTGTAGTTCCAATAATTTTGGCAGCATTCGTGCTTATTGGGATCCGCGAGAGCTTGGTTGTTGTTTCGACTTCCAGTTCTGTCGTTGTTCATCTTGCGCTTGTATAGGACTACCCCCTTTCCCTTGTTAGAAGGTCCCTCGAATTGTTCTCCTTTGACACCACTTTCGATAGCGCCATTATATGGGTTGTTAGGGTGGCTTCCCTAGGTTGCCATATTGTGCCGAACTTCTTCTTGACATAGGAATTTCCCGGCTTTCTCATAGAAGGCTTCAAGAGTCTTCAGTTTCCTTTTGTCTAACCATGCCTCAAATTTGGAATCATCGAGGATGCCTTTGGCAAGCTGGATGAAAAATGTGTTAGGTTCCTTGCTTTCAATCTCGACGAGGGAGGTATTGAAACGCTCGATGTAGCTTTTGAGAGTTTCATTTGGACCCTAATAGAGGTCAGAGAGGATGAGAAGTTCTTCGGTGTAAGGACATGCATCTTGAACAGTCTGACCATCTCGGTCGCCAACGGGTCAAAGCTAGTGATAGAATGGAGCGAAAGGCGGGTGAACCAAAGCAAGGTTGTGCCTTCTAAGAAGATTGGGAAGAATTTACACTTGACGGCATCAGTGACCCTATTGGAGTCCATGTGCCACTCATAGCAGTTTAGAAAAGCACAGGGGTCAGTTGTTCCGTCATAGAGCCCCAACTGTGTCATGTTGAAGCGTCGAGGCCACTCGGTTTCATGCCCGACCCTGGTGAAGGGGTTACATATCAAGTGGGTTTCCTACACGTCGTTGATGTTCCCTCGCATATTCCTCATGGTCGTCCGGACCATATCAGGGAGACATGCATGATAAACAATCTCTAGCGGGATCTAAACGGTTGTTGCTCATCTTGAGAGTTCTGGGTCATGGAAGCCACCTAGGGTGGACATCGGGCTCGTTCTCATCCATGTCATCATCATTTTCGACTCGATTCTAGTATGGTTGATGAGGTTGAGCAGGTTGGGGCAGATTCTAATCAGAGGGGACTTGGGCCTGTTGAGTTGCTGGATACGTAGTCCCCAAGTTTAAAGTGGCGACAGTTGGGTTCTATCGAGGAAGAGGTCGGTTACTCAGACCTGGTTCATCATTGATAACCAACGGGAACGGTCAGGTTGACGTGTTCCATCGATGATGGTTATGGTGGTTCCATTGTCATTGCCGTTGGTATGGGCGTTAGTGTGAGCGGTGGCATTGGTGTTGAAAGTGAACCTCCTTCTTTAGCTTCGGCCCTGAGTTTCAGATCAGGCACTTTTCGAAGAGTTGTGTCGTAGTCGACCGTGGTTCTGAGCAAGCATGAGTCGAGCGACGAGGCATTGACTCTCTTGAAGTTGACGCATAATGTCGATGTTATTCTTCAATGCATCATTGAGCTCGAGAGATCTGTTCTTCAGTATTTTATAAAGCACCTAAATTTGAGCTTGAGTTGTCGGAGGATCGGGAT
Source organism: Allium sativum (assembly GCA_030737875.1). NCBI lineage: Eukaryota > Viridiplantae > Streptophyta > Magnoliopsida > Asparagales > Amaryllidaceae > Allium > Allium sativum. Next base: position 347,658,775 of record CM060918.1, read on the forward strand.
CCATAGGAAGAAGGATGTCCACTTCGACAGGGTTTCCCATCGATTGAAGTTGTTGAGTATTAGCAGCTTCGGCTGCCACCGAAGTTTCGATCATCAAGTTCTTTGCTCTCTTTACCATCGTAAAGAGAACTCGAGCGTTATGATATGAAGAAACCTGAGTAGCGCGTCAAAGTCAAGATGGAAATCTGCAAAAAAGGGTTGGGTCTAAGTTCTCGGTGAAGGCACCAGAATGTTGATGACAAAAAATGTCGTAACACCCAAGGATTCTCAATTATTTAAGAATAATGTTTCACGTGGGAAAGAGAGTGGAAAAAGCAGTAAATAACACAATAGATTTATAGTGGTTTGGTCCCGTGTAGGGCCTACGTCCATTTTGAAGAAGTTCACTGATATTTTGTTTACAACAATATGTTACAAGCTTTGAGCATCATCTAGGCATTTGATTATAAGTGTTTCCATGCAATTTGGAGTCACAGTTGTCGTATATGAGTCTTAGGAAAAATTAGGTTTTATGCTTCTTCTTCCTTAAGCATTAAACCTCCATTAATGAGTTCTTGGAGCTCTCGGGAAATACCAAATCATAAAAAATCCAACCCCCTTGAAGTGTGAGCAAGGGGCAATTTATAGTTGAAGGGTTAGGTATGAGCACATAGGATTTGGGGACCACACAGTGAATATTCGTATCCATGAAGACCCGCCTTCCAAACTTCGACCCCCTCATCAAAATACATAGATAAAATCATATCCCTATTAAGGGATATGGAATAACGTATCCTCTAGGGAATATGGTCATCCCGTATCCCTCGGGGGTACGAGCACTTCGTATCCCCAGGAATACATTGCATGCAGTGTAAATAAGGATACAAGAGTTTACATCAGGGGAGTCGAAATTCCCAATGACGTGGTATCTGAAGTATGCGATGTGGAGGGAGTCGGAATTTTGTTGAGGCGAGGGACACGAAGATTAGGTGGGCCGAAAGAGTCGAAACTTTTGGTGAAAGGAGGGAGTCGTGGCTCCGAAAGCGAGGTGGAGGGATCCGAAAGACCTGGGATCAGAAACGTCTTATGGCGAGAGACACGAGATGGAGGGAATCGAAGGTTTCGGTATATGAGGCAGAGGGATCCGAGGTTATGTGGGAGAGAAGGGTTTGAAATCCCTTGAACGAGAGATACGAAGATGTGATTGGTGCATGGTTTTCAGGAGTTGTGAGGCTTCTGCTCGCATGACTTCTTCTAAGCTCATACCCTCAGTTATTTGGCGACACTGTGGGCTTTAACACCACGCGACGTGTTGAGCCGAGCGTGCCTGGTGTACATTTGGGAATTGGACCAAAAGGCCAGTTAACATCCATAAAATTTAATTAAGCTAATTAGCAATTTATATTTATTTAAAAATATTTGCATATGTTTTTATTTAAAATTAAGAGTGCACTAATTATAGTTAAACTAAGTGCTAGTTTTTCGTTTAATATAATGTTTTATGTTCGTAAAAACATTAGAAACGAGTTACATGTGCTATTTTAGAGTCATCCGCTATATCCTGCTAGTTCCTCGCTTTATCTCCGCTACGACTTTTCGGACCTCCGCCGCATTTAATCCGCTAAGCGCTTTAACTATACAGGGAATGACTACATATATATTATATTAGGTTTAATTTTCTGAGGAGTAGAAGCGACGTGTGTGCAGAGCCTAGAGTGTTGTAAACCCAAATAACCTAATAATTAAGAAAAATATAACTGAATGGTATATGTAGTGTTATTTCAGAGTGTATAATTTGTCCTCTAACCGGAACTTGTGTTCTGACCCCCTCCTTATAACATACTCGCAGGTTAGACTTATGACAGAGATTTGGTAACCTTTGGAGACTTGTTAGGCAGTTTCATTATCTAAGTAAGGCTATATTTGATTATTATATTTTATCCATTCTGTTGTGAAATGTTTTATTGAGAACTAATATATTTATTATCTTTGTCTTTTCTGTATGATACTAGACAAGCCAACTTGAGTTTAAATGGTTTCATATTTAGAATATTTGAAAAATCCGAACCCGCTGGAATTAGTGTTGTTACAAGGTATACTCACCAAATGGTACTATTAGGGTTATTAATTGCAAATTCCATGCCAGATGAGAATCATCCATACACGCCAAATAATCCTATTAAACAGATAAAACATGATATCAAAGTTTGATGGGCATCATCCATACATGCCAAAAAACTTTATTAGGGTAGAAAAAGTAAAATTTATTGCCAAAACTAATTGGTTTATCGCATTCAGAACTTTCCTAGGGATCATTTTGGTTCCCATACAAGAGTAAACAAGCTGAATGGAAAACAAAAACAAAATAAAATAGGTAGTTCATCATGGTCCAAGAGCATGCTAAGGGATCTTGCTAGTTCTCATGCATAGGTATGAGACTTAGCCACCATTATTGTCTGATTTCCACTTGTCAATTGATGACGAGGCCCAACGAGAGCTAGGCTCGCCTTACGACCATTGGTTGTTCCTGTTCCACTGCTGTATTTTTATTCTGGACGTATTGTCCTAGTTGTTCATTTGTCACTTGCTCTTAAATGAAGATCCACAAGTGTTTGCATTCGTCTATTTTAGTTCCAATCATGAAACAAGCAGAATTTCCCAGAAGTTATGTTTCATTTGGTAGGCTTCTGTCCAATTTATCTTCCTGCCGAAAGGCGGTCTTTGATATCCAAGAAGAGTTGCTATGGACTAGCATATGATGTGTGTACGAGTCATACTTTGGCACTTTTTTGTTTTCAGTTTCCTGAGCCTAAGTTGCCATGAATTTGCGCTTTCCTTTATTTTCCTAGAATTAGATGATCCTTCATCCTTAACATTATTAACTTTATGATCTTCTCTGGTCACTCTTGCACCTTCTTTCCTTAGAAACATGTCGGGTTCGTAATAGAATTCTCCAATTTTCCACGGGGGATCCCTTTCTAATAATATCTTAAATTCAGATTTTTCCTAAGATGCCAGAGGTTGTAGTAATGAGAATCATTGATGGATCTGGTCGATCCACTGAAGCCGCTACAACATTGAATCTTTCCAGGAATTTACGTAGAGCCTCATTAGTCCTCTACTTGGTTGTTGTCAAAACCATTACATTTTCAGGTTTAGCAATGTGGACCGGAAATTATTCAATAAGTTTTTACCAAGATTTCTCCGGCTTATAGTTGAATTTGATTCTAGCTACCAAAATAACATAACGGCTATGTCGAAGAGAAAGAGGAGGAAACACTTATCCATGACATCGTAGGATGCCCATAGTACTTCCATGTGAAGCATAAGACATATGAAGTGGATGGTATGCTATTTCCTACCACCATATAATTCCAAGTATGGTGACTTGAAGTGCGATGGATTCCGTGAGTTCCTGAAAGCTTAAAAGAATGAACTTTGATTGACGCAGTCCAAGTCTAGTTGAGATAGTCTACCTCTCGAAGCCCTTCTAATCATGTCCATGATTTGATTTGATTCTTTTCATTTAGTAGTTGACACCAATTACCAAGTCTTACACCTACAATCTGAGTAATCTGAGTATTCCATTCATAATTCAAGCCTGAGTGCACCTGATTTCCACGTCTATTTCCTAAATTCCATTCCCCAGAAGAACTGAATTCCATGACAGCATCATTAGGCGATTTCTCTTACTTCCATATGATTGATGTTGATCCCTAATGTAGGATTGTACCAAGAACTAGTTATTGGGGATTGTATCCTCTAGTTCTAGTTGATTTGATGATTGCTGTTGGGTACGGTTCTTGCGGTTGGGTTCTAATTTTCAGGTCTTCCTGGTTGTCTATCTTGATTGAAGAGTTTTGTCATCATTTCCTCTTGTCCCTTTAACAAGATCTGTTGACGTTGGAGGCTATCTTGCAATTCATTCACCATCTCGTCCATATCCTCTCTTGTTAGATATAAGGAAGGATTCTCATGGAAGAAGCCTCCTTACTTTATAGTGTCAGTTAAGTTGCCTTGTCGATTGGGTCGATAAGATGGGAGTTTTAATGAGCTTTTTATTTCTTTGACAGTGACAATGTGCAACTCCCACTGATAGATGAAATAAGTGTATTTCGTAGAAACGAAACAAGGAGTAGTTGTGATGCGATAGGGAGATAAGGTAACATGCGATAGTGTGCCAAGGGGATAAGGCGACAAGGTTTTGTTTGACTTCTTTATGCAGAAGATGAATTCCCAAAGATTGTAGCAAGCTAATTCCTTGTTTCATTTGGCTCGAGTAATGGGATATTACACTAACCCTCCCTTACTCTTGAGGGTATGTCCATGTTTAGATTCCTTGCAAAAAATTTACTAAACTCCTTGTAATATGTCATATTCAAAGAAAATTTACAAAAAAAACTATTAGTAGGAGGTTTTTGTTAAATTTTGGAGATTAAAATATATTAATGAGAAGACATTATTTGTTTCCATAATCAAGTCAATTATGAGAAATAAATTAATCTATAGAAGGCAACTGATTTAAAGAATCAATCAAGAATTGGTAGGGTGAGAGAGGCATTAATTGTTCCCATAATCAAGCCAAATATGGGAAACAATTAATTGATTTGGAGAATCAGTGAAGAATTTATATAGGTGGAAACCAAATTAATGCGCAAGATTTGTGGTGGATAAAATCAAGGAAATTCCTAAACATCTTCCTCCTTATCTTCTAGAATTCTCTATTCTTCCTATATATATGAAGCAATTTGCTCACTTTTGTATCATCACAAGAAAATATATCTCTCCATATTATTCCTTAATAGATCCTTATTTTCTGTATCTATTATAGGGTGAGAATTAGTATTGAGTTTTTTGTTGTAATTCTTCTCATTTTTGTATCCTCCTCTTGAAGTAAAGAAATAAAGAAGTTGTTGGGTCTCCGTGGACGTAGGATATTCTTATCCGAACCACGTTAAATCTTTTATTTCTTCTCCTCCTCTTCTATCTATGTTCTTTCTGTTTGGTGATTATTTTTATTGAGTTAGTGGTTGATAACTAATCGACAAGCTAGATCCATTTTAGCATCGCTTCCGCATTTGTGCAATTTTTGCACAACAGTTTGGTATCAGAGCTAGTTGTCTTGTTCTAGATTAGTTACCAATGGCTAATTCTTCTAGTAGTTGTATGAAAAATTATGGCGTCACAAAATTTGTTAGAAGAGAAGTTTTTGGGACATGGAAGGTCAAAGTGAAGACTAATGACGGTGTTCTTTAGCAACAACTTCATTCACTTAGAGGAAGAGATAAGATGCAGCAGCGCCTTAGAGGAGATATGCATAGATTCCACTTCTTAGGTTCTAGAAGAGGTGCTTGCTATTATTGTAAGAAGAAGGGACATTTTATACGAAATTGTTCAGCCCTGAGAAAAAAGAAAGAGAAGAAAGAGAAAGCTTCAATTCAGACAACATTTAGATCAGATGCAGATAGATGTGATAGTGATACATCATTATTTTCAGCCACCATTCCACCTTTAGAGAGTACAAGTTGGGTGATTAATTCTGGAGTCCCTTTTCATATGCCGCCAGATAGGAGTTGTTTTGTCAGTTATGAGAAAATTGATGGCGGAGCAGTTCATTTGGAGAATGGCACATCTTGTCATGTTGTGGGCGTTGGTAGTGTGAGGTTTAAGATGCATGATGGTGTTATTAGGACTATCACGGATGTTCGACATGTTCCGGTACTGCAAAAGAGTGTGTTGTCAGTTGGAGCTTTGAGTAGGCTTGGTATGAAGATAATAATAGATGGAGAGAATTTAAGAGTGGCGAAGGGTTCCTTAGTAGTGATGAAAGGGGTGCGAGTCGATGATATTTATATGCTTCGTGGAGAGACAATATTTGGAGATTCAGTAGTTTCTACTGATTGTAGTGTTCCAGATTCTACTCAATTATGGCACCTTCGTTTAAGTCATTTTGGTGAGGAGAGCCTGGAAGTATTGAAGAAGCATAGGTAAATTGTTGTTGATTCTCAATTAAAGCCTAGCTCTGGTGAAGATTGTTCTTTTGGAAAGAAGAAGCATGTCACATTTGTTGTTGGAAGACCTAGAGCTACAGAGTTTCTAGAGTATGTTCATTCATATGTTTAGGGACCCACCCCAATTGCATCTTTAGGTGGAGCCAGTTTCTTCATCATATTTGTGGATGATTTTTCGCGTATGGTTTGGGTCTATTTCATGAAGACTAGATCCGAAATATTTTCCCAATTTCAGAAGTGGAAGACCTTAGTTGAAAAGAAGTCAGGAAAGCGGCTGCAAGTTCTTAGAGTTGGCAATAGTAGTGAATTTGCATCACAAGAATTCACTAACTATTGTGCGTCCGAGCATGTACTTAGAGATTTTTCTACGAAGTCACATTCTTTTGAAGTGGCGGAGAGCATGTGTCGGATATTATGGGAAAGAGCAATGAGCTTGAGACTGACTGCTGGTCTAGACGAGGGATTTTGGGCAGAAGCGATATCTATGGCAGTATTTCTCATCAACCGTACACCTTCTATTGCCATAGATATGAAGATCCAAGAAGAAGTATGGAAAAGAGAGTATGTTGATTATTCATTCCTTAAAGTGTTTGGTTGTTCAGCTTATTTAGAAGATGAGAGACATGATAGGCTGAAGCTTAGAGGAAGCAAGCACATTTTGTTAGGCTATGGAGAAGGAATGAAGAAGTATAGGTTGTGGTGCAAAACAACCAAGAGAATTGTGACTAGCAAACATGTAATATTTGATGAGAGGTCTTTATTGAAGGTGGAGCCTCTATCAAGTGATGACATTAGGAGGACACAAAATCCCCAAACACATTCGGAGTCATCAGATTGTTTCCATATTCAGAGAGAAAGTGGTATTTCCGATGGTACCATGGTTGATGGGAAGATTTCAAAGGTTCAGACTCTAGGTGGAGCTCGGTCGCAGTTAAGGCCTCTTAGTTCAGTTGGCCCTATTGGTAAGCATATTTGTAATGATGATTATTCATCTTATGCTTTGAATGCTGCAGAGCTTGGTGTTGAGTTTGATAAGGTAGACTTGGTGAAGTCGAGTAAAATTCCTGAAGAGGTTGAAGTAGATAATATTGAGTATGTCCTCACTCAATGTAGGATGGATAAGGTGAAGCGCGCTATGATATCTCCATTAGTCTCTCAGATTTCTGTATCTACAAGTTTGTCTCCTTCATCGGATTTTCTGAAGAATTTTGATATTTGTTCATATGCATTTTGCTTGTTGATGTGCATATTATCTTTCTTATGCTTGGGAAAGATTTGGAAGCTCTGTTTGGGCAATATTGCCCAAAGTAGTTCACATTGAGCTAGATGGCATAGATCCAACAATTTTGTTGATTTTTGGTGATTGATGAATATATTTAATCGAGGTGGAGTGTTAAATTTTGGTGATTAAAATATATTAATGAGAAGACATTATTTGTTTCCATAATCAAGTCAATTATGGGAAACAAATTAATATAGAGAAGGCAACTGATTTAAAGAATCAATCAAGAATTGGTAGGGTGAGAGAGACCTTAATTGTTCCCATAATCAAGCCAAATATGGGAAACAATTAATTGATTTGGAGAATCAATGAAGAATTTATATAGGTGGAAACCAAATTAATGCGCAAGATTTGTGGTGGATAAAATCAAGGAAATTCCTAAACATCTCCATCCTTATCTTCTAGAATTCTTTATTCTTCCTATATATATGAAGCCATTTGCTCACGTTTGTATCATCACAAGAAAATATATCTCTCCATATTATTCCTTAATAGATCCCTATTTTCTGTATCTATTATACGGTGAGAATTAGTATTGAGTTTTTTGTTTTAATTCTTCTCATTTTTGTAACCTCCTCTTGAAGTAAAAAAATAAAGAAGTTGTTGGGTCTCCGTGGACGTAGGATATTCATATCCGAACCGCGTTAAATCTTTTGTGTCTTCTCCTCCTCTTCTATTTTTGTTCTTTCTGTTTGGTGATTATTTTTATTGAGTTAGTGATTGATAGCTAATCGACAAGCTAGATCCATTTTAGCATCGCTTCCGCATTTGTGCAATTTTTGCACAACAGTTTTCTTTTGAGTGATAGTGATTGAAATCGCGACTAACAGACTTTCAAAAACTATGATTTCTACGAAAATCTTTATTGTATGGTGAAAAGTAAGAGCTTTTTGTTTCTGGTGTTTGAAAAGTTTATAGAATTTTGTTTGATATTGAAAAGTCGTAAATCTAGATTGAAATCTTTAACTAGTGTCTGTGAGATAGCAAATTAGATTTCATTATTAAGTTATAGTTAAAGATCAGAATCTCTGTCAGAATTATGAAACCGTTTGTAAAAAAACAAACTAATTAAGACCCTTCATTTGGTATTGGCGTAAAATTATTTTACAAGATCTGAGTATGGTTAGATATCCTCTTAACTAATGACCTGGGCTTTCTCTTGGTTTGCTAAGTTGACGGGCAAGAAACTTCGGTTTTGTCAAGTACATGGTAGATTAGAAAATTTTATCTGGTAAACTGATGAACCAGAATCCTTTATTTAAAAATAATAGATTGATTTTCTGGTATCCTTTATGCAGAGTGGTGGATTGATGATCCAAAATCCTTTATCTAAAAAGATAAGTTAATAACCTAGAGCACCTTATCTAAAATGATTGGTTAGTAATCCTGAATCCTTTATCTGGAATAATAGTTTGACAAGCCAGGAACTTTTATTTTTCATGTTGATTTGATAGGACAGAACTTCCATCCGGAATGGTGATATGATACTTGTTTCTAGATGTTTGAGCATTACCTCCTATGATCAAACTGATTAGAAAACATTCTGCTCATTCTTAATATTTGGTTAAATTTGATGAAAGAACTGATGTATATGAAATGAACGAGTATTCTAAAGATGAAAATGCCATGGGCAAGGCTGTGAAATTTTCTATGTATACCTTTTGATATCTAAATTTGATTTTTCACTTATTGCTAGAATAATACTAAAGTCGAAATCAAATGTTGAAAGAAAAACATGTTACTTTTCCGTTTATACGTTTTCATGCTACATAATAGTTATAATGCTAGAATAACAACTGTTAATTCTGTAAAACGATTACATCTGCACAATCAATATCAATGTGCTTGGTTCATTCATGAAATACAGGATTTCGAGCAATGTGTAAGGCTAACTGATTTTCACAATGCAAGGTTACTGGTTTTAAACATTGAACTCCTAATTCTTCCAGCAGTCTCACAATCCATGTTACTTCAGATGCATCAGCAGCCATTGCTCTGTATTCTGCCTCAGAATAAGATTTAGAGAAAGTGCTTTATTTCTTTAATTTCCACGCAACAGGTGATTGTCCAAGAAGCAATATATATCCTGTTGTTGATTTTCTTGAATCATCGCAGCTTGCCCAATCTGAGTCTGAAAAATCTTGTAATTTAAGAGTATCACTGCCCTTTAACAAAATTCCTTGCCCTGCTGTATGTGTTATGTATCTCATAGCATGTTGTAAAGCCGAAATATGTGTAGTTCGAGGAGATTGCATGAATTGACCCAAATTTTGTAAAGCGAACAAGATGTCAGGCCGTATGTGAGTAAGGTAATTCAGTTTGCACACAAGTGAACAATATATTTCAGCATTTGGCAAATCATCACCTTCACTTGCAGTAAGTTTCAGATTTAGAGGAAGAGGAGTCACAACCTTCTTTCTTAAATCGATAGATCAAGCACTCAACCTTTCTCTAGTAAATTTTTGCTGAGTTAAGATAATTCCATCTGCAGTTTTCTTAATCTCAATAACCAAGAAGTAATTAAGGAATCCTAGATCTTTTATGCTGAATGCATAATGAAGGCGTGCTTTTAAATCTGCAGTAGATTCCAAATCATTTCTAGTGAGTATAATGTCATCAACATATACTCCTACAATACAAATCATATCTCCAGTCTTCTTTATGAACAAACTATAATCATTTTCCGATTGATAGAATCCCTTTTCTTTTAAGCAAATATGTAATTTCTCGAACCATTGTCTAGATGCCTGCTTAAGACCATAGAGATATTTTTTTTAATTTGCATACTTTATTTTAGGATTTTGAATATCTTCAGGCATTTTCATGTGAACTTCTTCTTTCAAATCTCCATGCAAAAATGAATTATTCACATCTAATTGAAATAACTTCCAATCCCTACTGGCTGCCAATGCAATTATACATCTCACTGTGCTCATTTTAACAAATGGTCTGAAAGTTTCATGATAATCAATTCCATATTTTTGATTGAAACATTTAGCCACTAATCTGGCTTTACATCTTTCCAGCTATACATATGCTTTTAGTTTTACTTTATACACCCATTTGCACCCTATTGCCTTTTTTCTTTGGGTAAGTCAACAAGTTCCTGTGGACCATTTAGTTTTAAAGCTTCAATTTCTTTACTCATTGCTTTAGTCCACAATGGACCGGCAGCTGCTTCTTCATATGACACTGGCTCATGTAACTCACATGTTTGAGATAATTTTTTTTTATGGTCATCAAAAAAAGAATTATAAGATATCTAGTTGCACCAGTGTTTGTTGATAGTTGTATCTTCATGAAAAACAACATTACATTCATAATCATTCAAATATGAAGGGGTTTTATGATTTCGATTAGATTTCCTAATAGTTTCAGTCGGCAAGTTTTGGGTTATGTTAATGACAGTTGAAGGAATGGTATGATTAGAATCAGAAGTGGAACCAACGGTGAGGTTATTTTGTGTATTCGAAGTTGGAGGATTATTATTAGGAGGATGGTCGGTAGGAGGAAAAATATCATTGAGTGAAGTAAATTCAGAGGTATCACTGATGAATTGAGTTGTAGATGCAAGAAGATATATTGCAGTTGCATGTGTGTGAAAATGACCCTTGCTTGTGAAAAAGATGTTATGGAAAATGATTTTCATGAAACTTGACATTTCTGGTTACAATCAATTTTTCAGTGGCAATGTCAACAACTTTTGTACCCCTTTTGTCTAACTAAATATCCCAAGAAAACACAAGGAGAACTTCTTTGATCCATTTTTCCTCTATTGATCTTAGTAGTATAAACATAGCACAAACAACCAAAAGTTCAAATGATCAATTGAAGGAGCTTCATTATATAACCTTTGGTAAGGAATATCATTATTTATTGCCTTTAAAGGCATTCTGTTGATCAAATATACTGTACACATCACACATTCTCCCCAAAACCTGTCTGGAACCATTGATTGGATGTATAAAGCTCTCGCAGTCTCAAGAAGGTGTTTTGGTTTTCTCTCAATGACTCCATTTTGTTGGGGTGTGTATGGGCAACTAGTTTGATGCAAAATTCCCTTGTTTTTATAAAATATTTTCATGTCTCCTTCACATAATTCCTTTGCATTATCAGTCTAATGCACTTAATTTTAGAATCAAATTGTGTTTCAACCATTTTAGCAAAATCAATCATAATATTGACAGATTCACTTTTATTTTTCATAAAATGCACCGAAGTAAATCTTGTATAATCATCAACAATGGTTAAAAACTGATTACGTCCACTAGGAGTTTTGACTGAATTTGGACCTCAAACATCAATATGAACTAACTCAAAGGGAACTTTGGTTTTTATAATACAGATGAAAAAGGCAATCCGGTTTGTTTAGCTTTAGGACAAACATGACAAATAGTATCTTCCAAACATGGTTATACTTAACAGTTTGCATTAACAAGCTTTATTTGATTAAAAGGTAAATGCTCTAACCTTAAATGCCACAGTTTAAAATCTTCAATAGCTGATAGACAAACAGAGTTACATTTGTGAGACTGTGCTTCAATATTATTTCCTTCCTTCTGATTTTCCAGATTGTATACCCCAGCCTTCAAACAACCAAGAAGAATCAACTTCCCTCTCTGTGAGCACATGAAATATTTATTATGAGTAAAATGCAACTCACAATTCATGTCTCTACACAATCTGTGTACAGAAATAAGGTTGAATCTAAAATTTGGAACATGTAGTACATTGTTCAGGACAATTGCACCATTCAGCTTAACAATCCCTACATGTTTCACCAGTATTTTACTACCATTTGGAATGGTTATGTGATTATTTTGGCTATTCAGGGGTTTATATTCAAAGAAATATTTTAGTTCAGAGAAAATGTTATCACTGGCTCTACTATCAAGAAGCCAGTTCAACTCAAAGCAAGAGAAAAAACAAAAATTACCTGCCACCATGGCATGATTATGAGAAGATTCAGCATGACCTTTTGGCTTATTATTTTGCTGTTGTGCTTTCAACTAATTCATCAGCTGATTGTATTGTTCCATAGAGGTAGAATGATTAGACTGTTCTTCAAATTCCATACTGTCAGTTTCATTGTTAGCGACAACCGCTACTTTCTTCTCTTTTAATCCTTTGAAATTTGGTGGATATCCATGTATCTTGAAACATCTACCAATGCTATGCCTTGGAACTTCACAATGATAGCAATAACATTTCGAGCCTGGTTTAGCATTATTCTTTCCCATTTTATCTTGCTTATTATTCCCAGTAAAACTCTTCAAGCCTTTGGAATAACCTGCACTAAAGTTCTTCTTCCTATCAGACATAAAAGCCAAGGATTCAGATTGAGTCATTTGTTGAGAAATTTCTTTGTGTTTTTCTTCATGAGCAAATATCCTACAAGCTTCTGTAATTTTAGGTAATGATTTCATCATCAGCAAATTTCCTCTAATGGTAGCAAACTAATTTAAGAGTTTCATCATAAATGTATTACCATCTTCTCTTAATGCCTTTCAACCAACCTATTAGTCAGTTTACATGTACAATTATTACAAGTACAATATGGAAGCGGATGTGCCTCATCTATAGCATCCCAAATTGATTTGGTAGAAGTGATGAATTCTGAGATTGAATTATTTCCTTGACTAATATTAGCTAGTTTTTGTTCTAAAGTATAAATTTCTGCCACGGATGTGAAACCAAATCTTTCTTCAAGATTCAACCAAATGTCTTTCGCACTTCTTAAAAACATCACTCAACTAGCTATATTCTCATATAGATTAAACAGTAACCAAGAACATACCAGAACATTGCATCTTTCCTTAGCTTTGTATTTTGCTTCATCTCCATTAGTTGGTTTCATGTACACACCATTAATAAAACCTGCTTTGTTCTTTACCGAGAGAGCCAACAACAAGGCTCTTTTCCAGCTAGTGAATCCGTCACCATTGAATTTGAATGACACAAGCTATGCTGAATTAGCATCTGAAGGATGAATATAGTGGATACTAGCAGGATTTTGATTCAGAGGTAGATTTGAAACATTTTCAGGCACTTTTTCGAACACGAAATTGAGAAGAACAGAAAATAGAAGACGATCAACATGAACCACAAATAGAAAGAAACACAACAAGAAGGTAACTAAAGAGATTCAGAGAAATCTGCAAATTCAGCTGTAAGAATGCTAATTCTTCAAATCTGAATAAATTTGACCTACATGATTCAATTCGAGCAAGAACGAGGAGTGATTGATTGGATCTTTTACTCTGATACCATGTTAATTCTGTAAAACGATTACATCTTCACGAATCGAAACAAAAGAGTATTGCTATCTGAACCTTTTTCTTTATTTCATTTTGAGAGCCAGAAAATGAAAAGTAAAAACTTAGAGTCATATTACAAGTGTACATAGCTTATATACAAAGTAGAAAGTAAAACAGAAAATTGTAAAATAAAATTCCAGTCTGGCATCCAGCTGGCAATGTGTTATTGCGTTGATGCGTATATCCAATAACAACCATGAAATAAATAATTAACAAGCTCCTAACTAGACTAGCTAAAGCTTTCATTTTGGGTTTTTTTCATCAGTTGTGAATACAAACCATGAAACAGTGGTCTATTTTGCACATAATTTTCCTCTCTAATAGTTTATCAGTGTAATAATATTTTCTATGTATACCTTTTTATATATAAATTTGATTTTTTTCACATACTACTAATAGTAAAGTCTAAAACAAATTTGAAATGTAAAACAAGTTATTTTTTCTGTTTATAAATTTTCACACTATGATGCAAATTCATGTCATCTTGACTGATTTTTTCGGAGAATTTATCAGTGAAATTAAAATGCACACTATTTTACTTATTATATCATAGAAGTTTCCTATAACGCCAAAATAGCGCATAGCTTTAAATAACACGCTATTTGTATATTTGTTTATTTTTTTCCAAGGTTTGGACATCGAATAGCACGCTATAACGCAAGCCTTGCGCTATTGGCTATTATGGATTTTCTTATGAAAAATATTATGTATTTTGTTAGGTTTTGCTATTTTTAGCTTGTTCTGTTTTACCGTTTAATAAATTCACTTTAATGTAATTATTATGGAGCAGCAGAAAACAGAAAAAAAACTAATATTTTATAACTAAAAAAATAGTGATCTCCTTGGCATAGTTCTGGTTTGTAAGGCTATCTTGAGAAGACTAACCAGTATATTCAAAAACTTACTTAGTTCTGATTGAATGTACTATGGTTTAAAGTCCCTTTTGTTAAATACACCTGGGTTTTAAATTTTAGGATTGGTTTAAACTCTACTGGTATACTCTGGCTAGCACTGATTTATCCGCTTCCCTTATCTACCTTGGAATTAATAGTGTTTCTGCTTTCTAATAATGTTGATTTTGGTGTTTTATATAAGTGCTTTAAATGAGAGATTCATTGACACTTGTCAAAGGAAAAATGTAATATTTCAAAATAATACTAGTGAGATGAAAACAGGTACACTAGTTTATTTATGCCTATCGCAGTCACTTTTAAAAGGACTGTTATAGCGACCCAAACTTCCCCGTGAAGGAAAGGCCCGGATTGCTTTTAGAACACGACGAATCAGAACACAAACAGAAGAAATTTTCATTGTTTATTACAACAATTTACATCAGAATACAAGAATATATAGAGTATGCATATATATTACACATTTATCAAATATCATAGCTTTATAAGTTACACTACAGTGGAAAATAATACAAAACACAACTGAAAAGAATATACGGATACAGAGCTTTTAGAACATCATTCCAGCTGTAAACCAGGATCCTATGAATATAAATCTGCAAAAGCAAAACTACTAGCTGCCCACGTGGAAAATAGGGGCACCCAGAGTTTAGGTTAAAACAATAAACTCCAGGTCAGTCATGTGACTGGTATGAGAACTAAAACAATTATTAATTTGATTTTAAAGTTAGGTAAATCCAGGGAACACGCCGTATAATACGGAACGGGTTTCCTCCCAAGAATACCAGTGCATAAAACAACAACGCAATACTAAATAAAGAACAATGAAGCTATTATAAGACTCAGGTCCCATCACATAATGCTACGCAAGCCGGAGGATAGAGTTTTTACCTTATAATAGCCAAGAATGTATGGTACGTAAAATTTCATGTTTTATAATTACTATAAGTGTATAGTGTCAAAATAATTTCAATCATAAGTATCAATCATAGACGGCATAAGTGCCCCATACCACTATGTCGCCATATATAGGTTTACAATCAAAACCGAAAAATGTTGTATTGGAAGTTGGATTTCCATCTGTGAACCAAGGCAAGGGAT
This sequence comes from Allium sativum, assembly GCA_030737875.1. NCBI lineage: Eukaryota > Viridiplantae > Streptophyta > Magnoliopsida > Asparagales > Amaryllidaceae > Allium > Allium sativum. The sequence continues at coordinate 347,674,376 of CM060918.1, forward strand.
CGTCCTTACCGCTACGAGATGCTCTAGCCCCTGTCTCAGGAACAACCGCAACTGCACCTTGGATCTTCAGGGCCGGTCCACACGGAGTGGATTGAAATGCCTGAACAATGCATCCCCCCCCCCATGGGGCGTCAACTGTTCATATCCCGACCAATCTATCGGCCCCGAAACGATTGATATAACCGAGGCGCCTCCTATCCATCATCCACATAAGTAAAATGCCAGGGCGTGCAAAACGCTGACACCACTCATAGCTAGAATGAAACGCGTGCCCTCCCTGCAGTCGTCTCCCGTTTCTGGTTCACACCGGGCTATAAGGCTCGTGAATTAACGCTACACAAAGCTATGCTATATTAAAGCCATTCTTTGATCATCAACCATAAGACTCTGCTTTTCAACAGAAGCCTTGATCATTTGCATCTCAGCATGCCACATAGGCAATTCACGCTATGCAACCGATGTCTATCAAACACAGAATGAAATCCGATGTCAGACACACATCCATTTACAAGTTCGTTCTAGGCTGAACGAAACCAGAGGCACCTTATTCCTCCCCAATATGTCCAATACAGGGGAGAGGCCCTCGCCTACCCGTCGATCTCCAAGTACGTCTGGACGATCATAACTTATTACCTCGCCTTGGGTGTACAGCCCAATCAAGACATCAGTAATCATCCAAATGATGTGAAGACCTCCAGTCTTCAACCACCGTCTTCATTCTCGACACATCGTCGAATCAGTTATTCAGAATGGGATAAACTCGGTCTTTCTGAATGAATCACGTATATAATAAACAAGTGCTATAAAGACACAACAAGCCTCACTCCAATCCAGAATATTTCTTTATCCAAATATTCATATACTTTGGGAAAGATTCCATTAATTTTATCAAAGATAAATTCTTTAATCTTCCTTTGGATATCAATTCGGTCTAATTAAAGATGCATTAAAACTCCACTTGGTTTTAATCTTCCTAGAAATCAATATTAACGATTGTTTAACTTGGGAAATCATATCCTGCCTTTAACTGGGTTAAAGAACCAATGTCATTTAAAACATGGTTCACGATAAACCCAAAATCACATTCTATTCCATCAGCCTTTTACTGTAAAGTAGCAAGTGAACGATCTCCTAAGTATTAACCCCGAAGGCCGAAACCAACATCAGATCAATGCCAAGGAAACCATTCAACTTAACTAATCTCCAGTAAGTTTCTGATTTTCTTAACTCCATTGGGTCTAAGAACAATATTATTAAATATACCATTCACGACAACCCAAAATCACATTCCATTAACAATGGAATCTTCATGGAAAACAAATCGATATATATACTCGATATAAACTTCTATATTCAACTGATAATATAAATGGAATAACGACAAGGCCTTTTAAATTCCATATATATTAACCATCTTCCTCTACAGAAGCTTATTTCGATTATTGCCAAATCGAATTCCATTCAATTCCAATTTAATATGTTAAATTGGAAAACTTTACTTTGGAAAATCTCCTTTAATTCTTAACAAAAGATTTATAAATTCCAAATCTCATTTCATTGTAAATCGGGTTAAAGAGAAAATGTCGCTAAAACATAGTTCACAAAAAATCCAATTCACCTTCCATCAGTCTCTAACTGTAAATTAGTAAGAGAAAAATTCCCTAAGTGTTAGCACCAAAGGCCGAAACCAACATCAGATCAATACCCAGGAAACCATTCAACTTAACTAATCTCCAGTTAGATTCTAATTTTCATAACTCCATTGGGTTTAAGAACAGTATTATTAAAGACACCATTCACGACAAACCCAAAATCCAATTTGATATCAAACACAAGGCTCTGAATAAAAAATATATCGGCTTATATTCAATATCAAATTCTGAAACCAACAAATATCGTATTGGAATAATGATATATATATCTTCCAAATTCCTCCACAATATCCATATAATCACGAAATCCAATATCGAAATATTCCAAGCATAATTTCGATTCAAATCCATTCCAATTCATATATTGGAATTCCTGGTTATTTTTAAAACCATTACAAATCCAATTTATTTATTTAAAAATATTGAATTTTTAATTCAAGTTCAAAACTAGTTCATTTTGAAAAAAAAAATATTTTTATCTTTTCAAATAGGGGATTTTTCATCCCAATTCTTTCCAAATCATTTATTATGATTTTACACAAATTATTGATATTTTTAATAATTTTATCAAGGCCCGTACAGTCGATTTCCATAAATGACCATCGAACTGCACTTATAGCGACCTTTTACAAATTTGATTTGGACATAATTACAAATCCAACTGTTAGATTTCAAATCACTAATATTCCTTAGAAAGCTCTTTTCGATACGAACCCAACGGTTCCGGTTTTAGGAGAATCCGATGGTCGGATCTCCCGTAATGTCCATTCGAAGTCAATGGTCGAAATTCGCGAACTGCCGCAGCGCGTTCAATTCAAGCATTATATTATATATATATATATATATATATATATATATATATATGTGTGTGTGTGTGTGTGTGTGTGTGTGTGTGTGTGTGTATATAATATATATTTCGTCGATTTCCTTTTAAAAATTATTTCATAAATCGGTTTAAATTCGTTTTCAAAACGATTTCAACTTCATATTCAATTTCAAATTAAAATTGAATATTTCATATCATCGATATATAAATGATAATATTTTCAAAACATTAGATTTTGAAATCAATTCCTTTTTCGATATTCATTATAAAAATGAATAAAATCGATATAAATATCATTCACGTCAAAAACGCGCTAATCTAATCAACACGATTTTATATATTTAAATATATTCGTGTCCATCCCAAATCGGACATCAAAATCAGATTTTGATCTTTTACTGAATATTATTTAAAAATATTCATTAGTTTGAAATATTCGTTATTTTAAAATATTTATTCTTTCTGAACTGTATCAGACACAATCAATTACCATATAATGTTATTTATATGGATTTCACAAAACAAATGTGTATAACAACAATAATACACAATCAACCATCATTCAGAGTGCATATTACACTGTATAAGCATTAAATATAAATATTCAACGCTTACACAGCTTGTCAACCAATCGATTGACATACAGCTAAATATTGGGATTAGTGTATGTCCAATGTCATCCCAATACCCGTGTGGGGTTTCAATCAATAAATAATGAATTTTATTTGTGCAGTTGGGCGATGTGTAAAATTTATCAGCCCAATCCATATCAGTCAAATGGGTGTATATAAACAAATCGTCTGATTTGTAAATGAATATTTATTCTATTCATATACATGTTAAAAATTATACTTTTAACAATAAAATATTTATTCAATTCATTTACACAATAAAAAATAATATTTTTATTGTTCTAACATATTTTAGAAAATTTTGGCGGCATAACAGCACGATATCCAAATCGGGTAATGTCTAGCATTACCCCTCTCCTGATATTGGCTCGCGCCATACACACATAACAATTCTAATCAATTCATTTCACCCAAACAACCAAATTCAACCAAATAATCTAATCAACCAAACCAACCAATCAAACAAGTCGTCCATGGTTTGTGGACGATGGGGGAACAGTTCATATATGCAGTTAAAAATAAATAACTATATAAGAAAATTATAGTGAGGAGTTCTCACCTTTTGGATCCACTCCGCCAGTCTTTATTTAATGCTAGCGCAGTGCGAATTCGAGCTTCAGAGAATCAACCCAATCGCTCTTATTTTATTCATCACATGTATAATCTGAAAATCATAATATTGTAGAACTAAAAGTTATTTCTTTTATACGATGAAAAATCATATTTTCCTATAACGATGCTTACATATACAAAAATCATACTTTTATTTCAAAACCATACATGTAAAAATCGTATTTTTATTCCGCTACATACATTACAAAGATTATATTTTTATATCGCTTCTTTAATAAATAAAATCCTACTTTTATAAATCAAATCTTTTCGTTAATAAAAATGTAATCTTTCCATTCATAAAAACGTAATCTTTTCATATGGAAAAATACAATCTTTTCCTTTTCAAAAATCAAACCTTTCTACTTCTAAAAATTGAATCCTTTTACTTATATATATATATATATATATATATATATATATATATATAGAAAAACCACATCTTTATCTTGCTTTCTTCATGATAAAAATCGATTTTTTTAATCTAGTCTTTCTTTAAATAAAAATCAATTCTTTTCTTTTTATAAAAAACAAACCTTTCTCTTTATAAAAATATAAACTTTTTTTATTCTACAAAAATCAAAACTTTATGGCATAAAAATCAGAACTTTATGGCATTAAAATTGAAAATAAATGCAAGGTGCATTTATATTAAAATCTGAAAATAAATCCATGTTGTTTATTTTCAGAAATCATATCTCTATTTATGAAATTGATTAAACTGCTTTATATAAAAAACTGAAATAATTAAAAGTAAAAACTCACCGTCTTCGTTTGGAGGAGAATGCCGGCAGTATTCAGGCAGCGAGGAGGGGGGGTTGCACCAAGTGGTGGTGGGTATGCGGTGAAGTGGTGGTAGTTGGTGGCGGGTCTGAGTGGGTGGCGCGTTCGATTCCTGGTGGTTTGGGTTTGGGGGTTTGGGCGTTAGAGATGGGGAAGGAGAGGAGCAATTGGGTGTTCGCCGGAGCATGGACGGTGGTAGTGGGTCCGGCGGTGGGGCGACATGAGGGGGAAACACGGTGGCGGCGGGAGCTCCAGAGGGGCAACGGGTTTTCTGAAAAAAGGGCTCGATTTTAATTGTGAAGGAGATTTAGGGTTATACCCTTATATGAATAATTTATTTAATTATTTCATTATTTTCAAAAAGTTTGTTTCTAATTCGAACTCGAAATCAGACCCACAGACTGTCGTCCCAAGCTTAATACCCCCATTTTGAACGCAATGGGATATGCTACATAAGCCAGTTCAACTGTTTCGAACAGTTTTCATCAAATTCAAAATATAAATCAGTAATAATGAATTTGAACGTACATTTCAATTTACCGGGACCACATACGGACTCTAAAAATTCCAGAAAGATAAATCTGGCTATATCTTGACGATACGGTCCTAAAAAAACTAATTTCTTCAAATTTGGAGACCGTTTTTAAAATGGTCATTTTCTGGTCGATCCAAATTGATTGAAACTAACAAAACACGTTTTCTTTTGCCATGCTCACATATTGATTCAAAAAATTATGAAAATTGGAATCTAGCAATAACTCGACATTTCGGATCCAAAAAAAGTGGTTTTATCGAAAACGGAGGTCATTTACAAAATCGCTTTTTTTAAGGGCTATATTTCCCATAGCGACTATTCCGAATTTTCAATTGGGCATAACTTTTTATTGCCGCTATGAAATTTGGATTTTTCGGATTCATTGGAAAGATATTTCCAAGTAGATTCTAATATTATTGGTTTCGCTAAAATCCTGTTTATTTTGAATCCTATACATTCATTTGAAATTTGAAATCGAATTTCCAAACTACCACGCCATTTCTAATTCCTTTTATAATTAAAAATAAATATTTATATTCTAACTTCGGTTCAAATAAATATATACATTCTAATTCTATTCAAAATAAATTTCTCGTCATTATTATTTAAAATAAATCATTTTAAATATCCAAAATTCATTAATATTGCCAAAAAAAAATTTGGTTCGGATTTTCCGGGTTATTACAATCTCCCCCACTTGAAATCTTTTCGTCCTCGAAAAGGAACGGAGCTGAAAGTTGTTTTACTAAACAACTCAACTTTCATTATTTTCATTATGGCTTAAGTTTTCAACTTTTCACTTTCTAAAAACTTTTCAAATTTTTCAAAAATTTGGCTAACACCCTAAATTTTCAAAAAATTTCGCCATAACCACCCCTGTACGGGTGCACTGGGAAATCCTGAAATCGCCATATAGGCCTCTCCAATCAAAAAGAAAAAGAAACAGCCAAGCGGCTAGCCAATCGGCTCATAAAATCATCAAAAACCCCAAGAAATACAATAAACATGTACCTATTTGTTGGGCATACAATTTTATTCCTCTACTCTAGCCTCCTTGCTATGACCTGTTCAATGTATATACATGTATATGCATGCAATCAAAAACAATTTTCAACTCAGTTTCCTATTTGATACAATTTGGTTATATGTACCGTTCTTTCACATAATGGTTTTATCAGATAGCAAATAATCATATAACACAACCATCAATCAATTAGTGAATTAATGTTTCAAATTCATAATTTTTATATATACAAAAATCCATTTTTGATGTCAAGTCACAACAATATACCCTATCTAGTTTTGGTTCTCACACCAGTCAATTGGAATTATACAGACATCCCACTTTCGAAACTCGAATATATATTTTGATGATGTACGTACTACAGCGATCATCAGAACCATCTTCGGGCGGCTAGAGTATGATTCTATATCTACCCAGTATATAAAAACTTTTAATACACGTAGATCAGACATATACGCGAAATCTTTATATACTTGATTGTCCAAATTCAATATAAAATAAATATTCAAACACGTATAATTTGGTTTAAATTTTCAAAACAAAAATTGTTTCAACTTTATTTGAAACAACTCTCTTCCGACTCATTCTAGGATACTACTGATCCTATCTCTAACGAGTCATTCCTATTGGATATCACTAATCCAATATCTGATGAATTCTTTCGTTTGGTTCTAACGTGTCTTGTTCTCCGAGCTTTGTAAACCAAAGCTCTTATACCAAACTATAACTGCCTGAACTTCCCCGTGAAGGAAAGGCCCGGATTGCTTTGAGAACACGACGAATCAAAACACAAGCAGAAGAACATTTCATTGTTTAATACAACAATTTACATCAGAATACAAGAATATATAGAGTATGCATATATATTACACATTTATCAAATATCATAGATTTACAAGTTACAATGCAGCGGAAAATAATACAAAACACAACTGAAAAGAATATACAGATACAGAGCTTTCCGAATACTATTCCAGCTGTAAACCAGGATCCTGTGAATATAAATCTGCAAAACCAAAACTACTAGCTGCCCGTGTGGAAAATAGGGGCACCCAGAGTTTAGGTTAAAACAATAAACTCCAGGTCAGTCATGTGACTGGCGTGAGAACTAAAACAGTTATTTGTTTGATTTCAAAGTTAGGTAAATCCAGGGACCACGCCGTATAACACGGAACGGGTTTCCTCCCAAGACTACCAGTGCATAAAACAACAGCGCAATGCTAAATAAAGAACAGTGAAGCTATTATAAGACTCAGGTCCCATCACACAATGCAACGCAAGCCGAAGGATAGAGTTTTTACATTATAATACCCAAGAATGTTTGGTATGTAAAATTTCATGTTTTATTATTACTATAAGTGTGTAGTGTCAAAACAATTTCAATCATAAGTATCAATCATAGATGGCATAAGTGCCCAATACCACTATGTCGCCATATATAGGTTTACATTCAAAACTGCAAAATGTCATATTGGAAGTTGGGTTTCCATCTGTGAACCAAGGCAAGGGATCGTCCTTACCGCTTCGAGACACTCTAGCCCGTGTCCCAAAAACAGCAGCAACTACACCTTGGATCTTCAGGGACGATCCACACGAAGTGGATTAAAATGCCTGAACAATGTGTTTCCCCGCCCTATGGGGCATCAATCGGTCATATCCCGACCAAACTATCGGCCCCGGAACGACCGATATAACCGAGGTGCCTCCTATCCATCATCCACATAAAGTAAAATGCCAGGGCATGCAAAACGCTGACACCACTCCTAGCTAGAAGGAAATGCATGCCCTCCCTGCAGTCCTCTCCCGTTTCTAGTTCACACCGGGCTGTGAGGCTCGCGAATTAATGCTACACAAAGCTACGCTATATTAAAGCCGTGCTTTGATCATCAACCACAAGACTCAGCTTTTCAACAGATGCTTGATCTTTTGCATCTCAGCATGCCACACAGGCAATTCACGCTATGCTACCGATGTCTATCAATCACACAGAATGAAATCCGATGTCAGACACACATCCATTTACAAGTTCGTTCTGGGTCTGAATGAAACCGGAGGCACCTTATTCCTCCCCCATATGTCCAATACAGGGGAGAGGCCCTCGCCTACCCATCGATCTCCAAGTACGTCTGGACGATCACCACTTATTACCTCGTCTTGGGTGTACAACACAATCAAGACATCGGTAATCATCCAAACGATGTGAAGACCTCTGGTCTTCAACCACCTTCTTCACTCTCGACACATCGTCGAATCAGTTATTCAGAATGGGATAAACCCTGTCTTTCTGAATAAGTCGCGTATATAATAAACAAGTGCTATAAAGACACAAAATACGCCTCATTCCAATCTAGAATATTTCTTTATCCAAATATTCATATATACTTTGGGAAAGGTTCCCATTAATTTTAACAAAGATAAATTCTTTAAATTTATTCTTTAATCTTCCTTTGGATATCAATTCGATATAATTAAAGATGCATTAAAACTCCACTTGGTTTTATTCTTCCCAGAAATCAATATTAACGATTGTTTAACTTGGGAAATCATATCCTGCCTTTAACTGGGTTAAAGAACCAATGTCATTTAAAACACGGTTCACGATAAACCCAAAATCACATTCCATTCCATCAGCCTCTAACCGTAAAGTAGCAAGTGAACGATCTCCTAAGTATTAACCCCGAAGGCCTAAACCAACATCAGATCAATACTTAGGAAACCATTCAACTTAAATAATCTCCAGTTAGTTTCTGATTCTCTTAACTCCATTGGGTCTAAGAACGGTATTATTAAAGATACCATTCACGACAACCCAAAATCACATTCTATTAACAATGGAATCTTCACGGAAAACAAATCGATATATATACTCGATATAAACTTCCATATCCAACTGATAATATAAATGGAATAACGACAAGGCCTTTTAAATTCAATATATATTAACCGTCTTCCTCTACAGAAGCTTATTTCGATTATTGCCAAATCGAATTCCATTCAATTCCAATTTAATATGTTAAATTGGAAAACTTTAGTTTGGAAAATCTCCCTTAATTCTTAACAAAAGATTTATAAATTCCAAATCCTATTTTATTGTAAATCGGGTTAAAGAACAAATGTCGCTAAAACAAAGTTCACAACAAACCCAATTCACATTCCATTAGTCTCTAACCATAAATTAGTAAGAGAAAAATTCCCTAATTGTTAACCCCGAAGGCCGAAACCAACAGCAGAACAATACACAGGAAACCATTCAACTTAACAAATCTCCAGTCAGATTCTAATTTTCTTAACTCCATTGGGTTTAAGAACAGTATTACTAAAGATACCATCCATGACAAACCTAAAATCCAATTTGATATTAGACTCTGAATAGAAAATATATCGGCTTATATTCAATATCAAATTTTGAAACCAACAAATATCGTATTGGAATAATGACATATATATATATATCTTCCAAATTCCTCAACAATAACCATATAATCATGAAATCCAATATCGAAATATTCCGAGCATAATTTCGATTCAAATCCACTCCAATTCATCTATTGGAAATCCTGGTTACTTTTAAAACCATTTCAAATCCAATTTGTTTATTTAAAAATATTGGATTTTTAATTCTAGTTCAAAACTAGTTCATTTCGACAAAAATATATTTTTGTCTTTTCAAATATGGGATTTTTCATCCCAATTCTTTCCAAATCATTTGCTATGATTTTACACAAATTATTGATATTTTTATAATTTTATCAAGGCCCGTACAGTCGATTTCCATAAACGACCATCGAACTGCACTTACAACGACCTTTTCCAAATTTGATTTGGACATATATCCAAATCCAACCATTAGATTTCAAATCTCTAATATTCCTTATAATGCTCTTTTCGATATGAACCCAACGGTTCCGGTTTTAGGAGAATCCGACGGTCGGATCTCCCGTAATGTCCATTTGAAGTCAATGGTTGAAATTCGTGAACTACCGCAGCGCGGCGCGTTCTATTCAGGCATTATATTATATATATAATATATATAATATAAATTTCGTCGATTTCCTTTTAAAACGTATTTTATAATTGTTTCAAATTCGTTTTCAAAACGGTTTCAACTTCATATTCAATTTCAAATCAAAATTGAATATTTCATATCATCGATATATAAATGATAATATTTTCAAAAGATTAGATTTTGAAATCAATTCCTTTTTTGATATTCATTATAAAAATGAATAAAATTGATATAAATATCGTTCACGTCAAAATGGCGTTAATCTAATCAACACAACTTTATACATTTAAATATATTCGTGTCCATCTCAAATCGGACATCAAAATCAGATTTTGATCTTTTACATAATATTATTTTAAAATATTATTTATTTTAAAATGTTCGTTATTTTAAAATATTTAATCTTTCTGAGCTGGAATCAGACACAATCAATTACCATATAATGTTGTTTATATGGATTTCACACAACAAATGTGTATAACAACAATAATACACAATCAACCATCATCCAGAGTGCATTCTACACTGTATAAGCATTAAAAATAAATATTCAATGCTTACACAGCTTGTCAACCAATCGATCGACATACAACTAAATATTGGGATTAGTGTATGTCCAATATCATTCCATTACGCGTGTGGGGTTTCAATTAACAAATAAGGAATTTTATTTGTGTAGTTGGGCGATGTGTAAAATTTATCATCCTAATCCATATCAGTCAAATGGGTGTATATAAACAAATCGTCTGATTTGTAAATGAATATTTATTCTATTCATATACACGTTAAAAATTATATTTTTAACGATAAAATATTTATTCAATTAATTTACACAATAAAAATAATATTTTTATTGTTCTTACATATTTTAGAAAATTTTGACAGCATAACGGCGCGATATCAAAATCGGGTAATGTTTGGCATTACCCCTCTACTGATATTGGCTCGCGCCATGCACACATAACGATTCTAATCAATTCATTTCAGCCAAATAACCAAATTCAACCAAATAATCTAATCAACCAAACCAAACAATCAAACAAGCCGTCCATGGTCTGTGGACGACGGGGGAACAGTTCATATATGCAGCTATAAAATAAATAACAGTATAAGAAAATTATATTGAGGAGTTCTCACATTTGGAATCCACTCCGTCGGTCTTTATTTAATGCTAGCGCAGTGCGAATTCGAGCTTCAGAGTATCAACCCAATCGCTCCTATTTTATTCATCACATGCATAATCTGAAAACCGTAATTTTATGGAATTAAAAGTTAATTCTTTTATGCGATGAAAAATCATATTTTCCTATAACGATGCTTACATATATAAAAATCATATTTTTATTTCAAAACCATACATGTAAAAATCGTATTTTATTCCGCTTCATACATTGCATAGATCATATTTTTATATCACTTCTTTAATAAATAAAAATCCTACTTTTATAAATCAAATCTTTTTGTTAATAAAAATGTAATCTTTCCATTCATAAAAATGTAATATATTCATATAGAAAAATATAATCTTTTCCTTTTCAAAAATCAAACCTTTCTACTTCTAAAAATTGAATCCTTCTACTTCTATATATATATAGAGAAACCACATCTTTATCTCGCTATCTTCATGATAATAATCGATTTTTTTAAATCTAGTCTTTCTTTAAATAAAAATCAATTCTTTTCTTTTTATAAAAAACAAACATTTCCCTTTATAAAAATATAAACTTTTTTATTTTATAAAAATCAAAACTTTATGGCGTAAAAATCAGATCTTTATGGCATTAAAATTGAAAATAAATCCAAGGTGCATTTATATTAAAATCCGAAAATAAATCCATGTTGTTTATTTTTAGAAATCACATCTCTATTTATGAAATTGATTAAACTCCTTTATATAAAAAACTGAAATAATTAAAAGTAAAAACTCACCGTCTCCGTTCGGAGGAGAATGCCGGCAGTATTGAAGCAGGGGTGTGTGTTGCACTAGGTGGAGGTGGGTCTGCGGTGGAGTAGTGGTGGTTGTTTGCGGATCTGAGTGGGTGGCGCATTCGATTCCTAGTGGTTTGGGTTTGGAGGTTTTGGCGTTTGAGATGGGGAAGGAGAGGAGCGATGGGGTGTTCGCCGGAGCATGGACGGTGGTGGTGGGTACGGCGGTGGAGCGACGTGAGGGGGAAACGCGGTGGGGCGTGAGCTCCAGAGGGGCAGCGGGTATTTTGAAAAGGGGCTCGATTTTAATTGTGAAGGAGATTTAGGGTTATACCCTTATATAAATAATTTATTTAATTATTTCATTATTTTCAAAAAGTTTGTTTCTAATTCGAACTCAAAATCAGACCCACCGACTGTTGTCCCTAGTTAAATACCCCTATTTCGAACGCAATGGGATATGCCATGTAAGTCAATTCGACTGTTTCAAACATTTTTCATCAAATTCAAAATATAAATCAGTATATATTGAATTTGAGCGTACATTTCAATTTACCGGGGCCACATACGGACTCTAAAATTTCCAGAAAAATAAATCTGGCTATGTCTTGAGGATACGGTCCTAACAAAACTAATTTCATCAAATTTGGAGAACGTTTGAAAAATGGTCATTTTCTGGTCGATCCAAATTGACTAAAACTAACAAAACATGTTTTCTTTTGCCACCCTCACATATTGATTCCAAAAATTTTGAAAATTGGAATCTAGCCATTACTCGACATTCCAGATCCAACAAAAGTGGTTTTGTTAAAAACGGAGGTCGTTTGCAAAATCGCTATTTTTAAGGGCTATATTTTCCATAGCGACTATTCCGAATTTTCAATTGGGTATAACTTTTTATTCCTGCTATGAAATTTGGATTTTTTGGATTCGTTGGAAAGATATTTCCAAGTAGATTCTAATACTTTTTGTTTCGCTAAAATCCTATTTATTTTGAATCCTATACATTCATTTGAAATTTGAAATCGAATTTCCAAACTACCGCGCCATTTCTAATTCCTTTCATAATTAAAAATAAATATTTATATTCAAACTACGATTCAAATAAATATATACGTTCTAATTCTATTCAAAATAAATTTCTCGTCATTATTATTTAAAATAAATCATTTTAAATATCCAAAATTCATTAATATTTCCAAAATAAAAAAATTAAATTGGTTCGGATTTTCTGGGTTATTACAACTGTACATCAAACATTCACCAACAGAAAATTGAAAAATAAATATGTCCACTTTAGTTTATAAATAAATGTAATTTTTGGATGGAAAGTAAAAAGTGTGAGACTAACATTATTGGTCCCAAGATACAAATGTTGATATGACATTCTTTATAAACATCTGTTAGAGTATTGTGACGATGAACATGCTAATTTTTCATGTCATCTTGATCGTTTGAGTATCCATCAAATAGGATTGCATGCTTTGTGTTCAACACGATAACTTATGTTTTCTTAAAAACTGCCTGATGAAATCGAAGGCAACTAGAAAACTCAATTGTCCAGCATATTGGTTCCCCTTTTAATTAGTCCATCACAAAGGCACGTCCTCATCCAATTGATTAGGGTTTATGAGGACCTACCTCCGCATGTTCCATAGAAGTAGGGCAGATATAGATCAAACCTGCGACCCCTTTAACAAGAAGCAGATAACTTACCATTGCGGAACTACTTATGGACATAATTTATGATTTTTCTTATGTAGAACGCTAATTTGTCATTGTTTGACCATAATTTAGATATTCATGTTAGGTTTTGATATTTGGTAAAGAGGATCTTAAAGAAAAAATCTCTCCTACCATGAACACCTTTTTGATGGTGTTGTTGCATTGTCGATCATCTTGTGTAAGAAAATTCTGCTGCCAAGCATTATTTTCAAGAGTAAGTTTTCTTGCTGTAATAATTAAAAAAATTAATCATGATATCTTTTTTTAGTATATAGTTATAATACCTGAAGTTGTATTGTGGTTTATCTGCAATGTTGGCTTTGGGAAGCATGTTGAGATATATTTTAGTATGGCAGATGTTTGTTTACACATGCATGATACATGTTTTAATATCCTAGATGAATTTTTAGTAACTCGTGATTTAACATTATTCACAGGTACACATGATCCCATGTTTCTCATATGTTCAAAAATTGTTGATTGCAGCAGAAACCCATATAACATGTGACATAAATCCAAATATCACTTGATTGACTTATCATATGAAAATTAGTTTGCATTCCTAGATACAAGTAACATATGAATTTGATTCTTCTTGGGTTTAGATGACATAACAATGTAGATTCCTTTATCATATGAAGTGGATATAATTAGTGTTGGTGGATAAAACATAGCTTACATTCGTAGAACTAGTGGAGCAATCCTCACCGTTCAGGAAAGTGGCATCTCTCACGAAGAAACCACAGTTAATATCAAAGGCACTTCTGCTCAAGTTCAGACTGCTCAACGGCTAATCCAGGTACATTTTTGTAGCTGTTCATAACCTTGACAGTGTGGTAGAAAACATTACTGTTTTCTTAGTTTGGAACATGTTTGATTTTCAGATAGAGTGAGAGGTTGTAGAATAGATACAAGTTTATAATATTAGTGATAGAGAATTGATTACAGAATGTATACGGTTCAGTGCTTTATATAGATGGAGTACATAACAGTAACAAGTTATAAGGGGAAAATAATATATTATGAGTTGGTTCCTTATCCTGCGATGCAACATGATGTGTGTATCGATAAGCATCCTTATCCTATGATGCAACATGATGTATATGGATGAGCTGAATCCTTATTACCCCCCCCCCCCCCCTCAAACCTAATTTACCAAATTAGGGTTGCAGCCGAAGAAGGAAATGAAAGAGGCAAATATTCTTGCGACGCCAATACAATAGATAAGAAAATCCAAGCTGCTAGGTTAACAGTAGATTCGAGGGAGAGAGAACTGGACATTACTCAGGTAGATAAGTCAAGGCAGTGGACCGCAGCTTCACTTCTTTCTCATCTACATTCAATTCATGTTTCAGTTGTGAAAATGTTGTCTTCAGTAAGGGTTTGGTGGGTATATCTACCTTCTAACATTTCAACAGTATGTATCCTACTTTAATTTTCCCGCTAATGACTTTCTCCCTTATAAAGTATAGGTCCAGTTCGATGTGTTTAGTTTTTGAGTGCAATATTGTGTTTCCTATAAGAGCTATTGAACTGACATTGTCGCACCACACCATGGGTTTCTTATTGGTCTCAATCTTGAGTTCACTTAATAGAGATTGTATCCATAATATTTCTGTCGCACTACTTGCTACACTCCCGAATTCGGCTTCAGTACTTGAACGAGACACAGTGTTTTGCTTTTTTGCGCACTATGATACTGGGTTTTTCCCACAAAGATGCAGTACTTATTATTGATTTTATGTCATCTTGATCAGTTCCCCGAGATCTTTTATAGAGAATTCAATGTCCAGTAGCTTGGTGATATTGTTGATTTCTGTGTTTCCTGTTATGATGAAATCTTCAACATACACTAGAATGTAGGTAATGTTCCTGTTGAAAAAATATGGAGTTGTCTGATTTTGTTGACTGATAGCCTTGCTTCACTAGTGTTGCTTTTATTTTATCGAACCAAACACTGGGTGCCTACTTTAGTCTATATATTGCCTTATTAAGTTTGCATACCATAGTTTTTGTCCTTTCTGAATAAATCCATGCGGTTGTTCCATAAAGACATCTTCCTGCAAAACATCATTTAAGAAAACATTATTAACATCCAATTGCTTGATGGGACAGTTCTTATATAAGGCTATTGTCAGAATTATTCGAATTGAGGTGGGTATCATGACAGGTGAGAATGTTTCAGTGAAATCGAATCCACACTGTTGTGAGTACCCCTTTGCTACAAGCCTAGCCTTATATTTTGATATTGATCCATTAGCGTTTCGTTTTAATTTATATATCCATTTGCTTCCTATAATGTTTTGTCACTTGGCATCTCTAGCAATGTCCAAGTTTTATTTTTGAGAAGTGCATTGTACCCCTCTTGCGTTGCAACTCTCCATTTAGCACTTGATGCGGCTTCCTTATATGACATGGGTTCTGTTGAGTCTTGATTTTTGTTAAAAACTTTGGGCTTATAAATGCCCATCTTTGCCCTCGTCATCATTAGGTGTTGGTTAGTTATGTCTCTGACAGGTTCCAGCTGGTCTGTGTTGGTGTTGTTGTGCTGCTGCTTGCTTCACCCTCAAGTTCTACTTTCTTCCCTTTCATTCCTACTAATTTATTCATATGTATTGCTTCCTTGATTGGTGCTATGACTTGATGTTGTGTGTGTATCCCCCTCTTGATTTGTGTTGCGTGATTCTTGTTATATTGGCTGAGTCATGACTTCATTATCATTGAGATCATATTGTCTGGTATTTTGGACTTTTTTGGTAGTTTTAATTTCTGATGTGCTAAAAGGGAATACATCTTCGTTAAATACCACATGTCTTGAAACATTGATTTTACCTTTTCCATCTATGCATTTATACCCTTTGTGATCATTAAGGTAACCCAGAAATGTACATGGTATAGGCTTATATTCTAGTTTGTGTGCATTGTATGGTCCTAACCAGGGAAGCACCGACATTCGAAAATTTTTAGGTGATTGTAGTCTGGTCTAACATTGTACGACACTTCCTATGGGCACTTGAAATTAAGTATTTTGTTTAACATGATGTTGATCAAGTACACACCCGTGTTGAATGCCTCTGGCCATGACTTCAGTGGTACAGAGGCTTTCGCAAGCAATATTAGACCAGTCTCTGCAACGTGTCTGTGTTTTCTTTCAATAAAACCATTTTGTTATGGGTGTGTGGACATGTAATTCTGTGTTCAATCCCTTTGTTTTAAAAAAATTGTTTTAGTAGAAGGACTTCTATTCCTCCATCAGTTTGAACTTCCTTAACTTGGTGACCAATCTGCTTTTCAGCAGTATTTATAAATTGCATGGTAATATTGTTTATTTCATCTTTTGATTTTAAAAAGTAAATCCATACAAATCTAGAGTAAACATCAATAAAGAAAAATATAATATTTGTATCCATAATTAGAAGTTATGGGTGCAATCCTTATACATCGGTAGCATTGTGTCAAATATCACAAATATCGCGCGAGATCTCCTCCAAGATCTGGTTTTGGGCTTCTTCCGAAACGAAACAGCAAATATCACTCTAAATCTCCTTTTGAATATATCGCTCGAGATATTGCAATATTGAACGATATATCGACCGAGACGAAATACTGGAATATCGTCCGAGATCTTAGTCTTTTTGGTTAAAATTTAAATTTGTGCCTGAACTAGAACTATAATTAATAAACTCAAATCTAGCCATGTCAATCATTTTGTTATTTTACATTTTGCATGTTAAATGACTATATTGTATGTTCATATATGTTTTACAATGCACATGATTTTCATATTCATCTTTTTACATACATGTTGCTTATGAAATTATGTATTTTATATTTTATTTAAGATGAATTTTTTTTATCTTTTGGATCTTTTTAATGTTTCATGTCTAACAATATTCCTGTTTTAACCATACTACGGTTTAGAGTACGAATGATCTTTTGCAAAATAAAGAATAATAAAGATATTTTGCATTTTAAGTTTAAGTTACTATGTTTTTGATAGCATTCACAAAATCATTTTGTTAAAATATCATTTTTAACATATCATATACCCCGAGATTGTTCTGATATGAACTTTCAGACCCGAGATGAAAATCCGAGATGAACTCCCGAGTTAGGCTCATCTGGTCCGAGATCTCCCCCGATACGAGACCGAGTCAACAAAATCCCCGAGACGAAATGCAACCGATATCCGAGATTTAAAACCTTGATCGGTAGCAACTAGTTCTAGTGGTGTTGTGTATGTGGTTTCAGATTGTGGAAATGCAAGTTTATGGCTTTTACCCATTTGGCAAAATTCACACACGTATTTATTTGGAATATCATTAATAGAAAGTTTATTCTCATCGCATACAGCTTTGATAATTTTTATGCTTGGTTGCCCTAGTCTATCATGCCAGGGATTAAAAGAATTACAAGGCTTAGAAACATTGTTAATATTTGGACTGTAATTGTTACAAAATTCAGACTATCCCATGCTTGCAATAAACTTGTATAGTTCATTAGTTTCCCTACCCTGCAGGATAGTTTCTCGAGTCAGTATATCCTTGACTAGACATATGTTTGGGTAGAATTCAAAGAATACGTTATTATCTTTGGCAAATTGTGAAACACTCATTAGATTTCTTTTGATTTCTGGAAACACAGCAAATTATTTAAGAACAGAGGTCTAGAACCATTCAATCTTGCATTTCCTGTGTGTGATGTGTATATTATTACCATTACTAACAGTTAAGGTTTGCGTACGTTTGTGCTCCCTATTGCCGAGGTCCAGGTTGTTTAAGTTGTTTGTCACATGATGAGTTGCACCCGAGTCAGGATACCAACACTCATTATTTATGTCTTCAAATTTTGCATTTGAAGTATTGTGAGCCTCTGCTTCCCCTTGATTGTCCTTACATGTGTTTGCATTGGTAGTTGAGTTGTTTGTGTTGCTCGGGTTTGAGGTGTAATTAGCGTTGTATCTGAAGTAACACTTGTTTGCACTGTGACCGTACTTCTCACAGATCTGACATCGAATTCTGTTGTTGCTATTAAACCTGCCTCCCCTGACTCTGGCTCTATTTGACTGACCTCCCCTCAGATTATAATTGTACTGTTGCCGTTGTCGGGGTCCACAGCTCCTTTCTGGTTGTTTTCCTTTGTAGCTAGCTGTGTAGTTGGGGTCCGGATTAGCTGTTTTTCTTTGCTCAATCTTTCCCTCATGAGCCAATAGAGCAGTGTAGACATATTAGAGAGTAAGGGTTGGTTCATTTGAGGATATTATAGCAACAACAGCTTCATAGCTCTCATCAAGACCACTGATAATAGACAGGATTTGTTCAGTTTCATTGATTTTGTGGCCGCCAGCGGATAGCTGGTCACAGATGCCTTTGACCTTAAGCAAGTATTCATTCATTGTCATGTTGTCTTTCCTTATATTGTTTAACCGTCTCTTAAAGTGTAGTATATATGCAGAAGACGGCGAGGTGAAATTCCTTTCTACTGCTTCCCACACATCATGTGTTGTTTTGTAGCCGATGGTTTGTGGTAACAGTGATGTGCTGATGGTTGACATCATCCATGAAAAAACTAGACTGTCATGTCATTGGTGAACTGTGCACTCTTGGTTTGTTATTAAATTGTCATTATCATCTTTTATAAATTTGGCTGGAACTTGCTTGGTTCCTATGATGTAATCTTCAAGACCGTAACCTCTAATGGCTGTTTCTATAATAACCCGGAAATGCGAGGCCGTTTAAAATTTTTATTTTGGCAGTTTTAATGAATTTTGAACATTGAAAATGAATTATTTTAAATAATGAGGACGAGAAATTTAATTTGAATATAATTCGAACGTATATATTTATATACATCGTCGTTAGAATATAAATAATTATATATAATTATAAAAGGAATTGAAAATGGCGTGGTAGTTCGATAATTCGATTTCAAATTTGAATTGAATTGAATAGAAAACGAATTCGAATTGAATTGAATAGAAAATGAATTCGAATTGAATTGAATAGAAAACGAATTCGAATTGAATTGAATAGAAAATGAATTTGAATTGAATTGAATAGAAAACGAATTCGAATTGAATTGAATAGAAAACGAATTCGAATTGAATTATATAGAAAATGAATTTGAATTGAATTGAATAGAAAACGAATTCGAATTGAATTGAATAGAAAATGAATTTGAATTGAATTGAATTGAATAGAAAACGAATTTGAATTGAATTGAATTGAAAACGAATTTGAATTGAATTGAATAGAAAACGAATTTGAATTGAATTGAATAGAAAACGAATTTGAATTGAATTGAATAGAAAACGAATTTGAATTGAATTGAATATAGAATGAATTGAAATTTGAATTGAATTGGAAATGGAAGTTGAAATGTTTTCGAACGAATTTAAAACTATTCATAAAATTCGTTTTGAATAGAAATCGACGAAATATATTATATATATATATATATATAATATAATGGCCTGAATAGAACGCGCCGCGCCGCGGTAGTTCGTGAATTTCGACCATTTATTTCGAACGGACATTACGGGAGATCTGACCGTCGGATTCTCCTAAAACCGGAACCGTTGGGTTCGTATCGAAAAGAGCTTTCTAACGAATATTAGAAATTTGAAATCTAACGGTTGGATTTGGAGATACGTCCAAATAAAATTTGGAAAAGGTCGCTGTAAGTGCAGTTCGATGGCCGTTGTTGGAAATCGACTGTACAGGCCTTGATAAAATTATTAAAAATAGTAATATTTTGTGTTAAATCATAAGAAATGATTTGGGAAAAATTGGGATGAAAAACTCCATATTTGAAAAGATAAAAATAGTTTTTTATCGAAATGAACTAGTTTTGAACTAAAATTAAACCCGTTTATTTTTAAATAAATAAATTGGATTTGAAACGGGTTTTAAATAGAATTGATTTGTGGGTTTATCGTGAACGGTGTTTTAAATAACACTAGTTCTTTAACCCGGTAATAAATAGAATGTGATTTGGGTTTGTCGTGAACTGTGTTTTAAACGACATTAGTTCTTTAACCCAGAAAAGGGAGTTTTAATGAATCTGCAATTAGATTGAAATGTGGATTGATAATTTAAATTATCAAATTTGAAAAATGAGCGAGAATGGAGTATCACCAGTTTTGCTCCAAAGCGATAGTTAAATCTTTAATTAGATTTGAACGTGGAATGGTAATTAATTTTACCGATAACATTGTGGTGTTATATTTAGAGTATTACCAGTTTTGCTTCATGGGATGAATAGGTTGGGATTGAGAAATAAAATGGATAATTACTTCGGTGTGGTTCGTTAATCCTGACTAGTTTGGAAAACCATAATTTGGTTTGATATGACATCCAATGGAAGATTCAAGAATAAATTTTAAAGAATTTATCTTGGATAAAATTAATGGGAACCTTTCCCTAAGAATATGAAATTTAGAAACTAGCTGTAGGTTAGCTAAGAAGAATGGTTTCATGGGTATTGATCTGATGTTGGTTTCGGCCTTCGGGGTTAATATTTAGGAAATTGTTCTCTTGTTGATTTACGGTTAGTAGCTACTGAACTGCAATGAGGCGTATGTTGTGTTTGTATAACATTTGTTTACTATATACGCGGGTTGTTCAGAAAGGCCGGGTTTATACCCATTCTGAATAACCGATTCGACGATAAGTCGAAGATGAAGACGGTGGTTCAAGACCGGAAGTCTTCACATCGTTTGGGTGATTACTGATGATCTTGATTGGGCTGTACACCCAAGAGGATGGAAATAGTTGGTGGTCGTCCAGACGTACTTGGAGATCGATGGATATGCGAGGAAAGTGCCTCCGGTTTCGTTCAGACCTAGAACGAACTTGTAAATGGATTGTGTGTCTGACATTAGATTTTATTCTGTGTTGATTGATTTCTGTTAAATATATATCTGTTTGGCGGTGGAGAATTTATTTTCTTGCTTAACGCCCTTCTCTGAGACGTATGAGCTTAGAGGTTATATATTGATAGATATCAATCGCATGGCATGAATTGCCTGTGTGGCACGCTGAGTTGCATGGATCAAGGCTTCTGTTGAAAAGCAAAGTCTTGTGGTTGATGATCAAAACACGGCCTACGTGGCAGCTTTGTGTATAGCGTGGATTCGCGAGCCTCACACCTCGGTATGAGTCAAAAAGGGGATACGGAACGTTGGGAGAACACGACGTTTCTTTCTAGCTTTGGTGGTGTCAGTGACTTACCAGCTCTGACATTTATATACTTTTCACCTATGTGGTTGTTGGAATGAGACGCCTCGATTTTAGGTCTGTAAGGACCGGGAAACGTGTGTTCAGGAATAACTAATCCTCAAACGTAAGAGAGGACCGGCCCAACCGATCCAAGTGGCTGCCCAGAGTGTGTAGTCCAGAACATTTGCTAGAGTGTCTCGAAAGCGGAGAGGAGCTTGCCCCTTGCCTCGACTCATGACGGAAATCCAATTTCCAATACGTGTATTTCGGTTTTATTTGTAGAGCCTAGTATAGCGAAATGATAGATGGTACCCATGCCGCCTAGGATTGATATTTATGATTGAAATTGTTTTGACACTATACACTTATTATAGTATCAAATGATTTGTTTTAAACGTATCAAGCATGTTTGGCTATTATAAGGGAAAACCCTATCCTCCGGCTTGCGTTGCATTGTGTGATGGGACCTGGGTCTTATAATAGCTTCATTTTTCGAAAAAGCATTGCGTTGTCTTTTCGATGCACTAGTATTCTTGGGAGGAAACCCGTTCCGTGTTATACGGCGTGGTCCCTTGAATTACTCTCTTTTAAAGTAAAGTTTTAAATAACTGTTTTAGTTCTCACACCGGTCACATGACTGACCAGGAGTTTATTGTTTCAACCTAAACTCTGGGTGCCCCTATTTCCACACGGGCAGCTAGTAGTTTTGGTTTTGTAGATTTATATTCACAGGATCCTGGTTTACAGCTGGAATGATATCCGGGAAGCTTTGTATCCGTATATCACCTTCAGTTGTGCTTTGTATTATTTTTCCGCTGCTATGTAATTTATTGTAATCTCTGATATTTATCGAATGTAATTTATTCATTTATACTCTGTATATTCTTGTATTCTGGTGCATTGTTGTAATATACAATGAAATGTTCTTTCGTCTGCATTCTGATTTGTCTTGTCCTCACAGTAATTCGTTCCTTCTCATCTCTTCGGAGACCGGGGAAGTTCGGGTCGATTCAGTTTCGACTTGTAATTTCCATAACAGGTAATTCGAGTCATCAAGCTAGACAGACTGGGGCTTAATGATGGCTTTTATCAGGTCGAGAGTGGCCTCTTGAGTATTTTGAGACACCCTCAAGGCTGACATCGGTGATGAGTTTTCGTCACCTATTGTATAGCATAGTAAAGCATAAAAATTAGAGAATAGAGAATGATTCGACAGTAAACCGGCTCAGGCACATGTATGAAGATGTAGTCTTACTTGCTGCCTAAGTGCTGGGCCAAGATGAGATCTGATGGGTAAGCTATTAAGCTTCAGTGGATAAGTTGCTAAGCTGTTAAGGCTCTGATACCTTGTTTGATTTTCAGAAAGAGTGAGAGGTTGTAGAGTAGATATAAGTTTGAAATATTATTGATAGAGAATTGATTACAGAATGTATACGATATCGTGCTTTATATAGATGGAGTACATAATGGTAACAAGTTAAAAGGGGAAAATAATATATTATGAGCTGGATCCTTATCCTGTGACGCAACACGATGTGTGTATGGATAAGCATCCTTATCCTATGACGTAACATAATGTGTATCGATGCGCTGGATCCATATCAGAACATAAATTTTTCTTTGATTATTTGGCTAAGAAATTCAAATACTTATATTTGTGGGTGGAGACAGTGCCATCAATTTAAATATAATAAAATCATTTCAAACGGTATAATAAAGCATTCAATAATTTTTTTTAAATAGAAGAGATTATAATCCTTGCTAATAGGATTATAACTTGTCGTACATTGCCTATCTTGTCAATCTTTCTTTAGTTTGTAAGGAAATTGCATAAGAAACAACTCTTTTATCTATCACTTCCTTAAATTTTGAATTTTACGGTGGTTTAATAATGAGTTGATGAGGGTACAGCTTGTTGGCCTAAAATCCAAAAGTTGCATAATACATGGCATAATTTTTGAACTGTTTATCCAGTTTTGGTGATTATGCCTATTCTGACAATATTAGAACTTAAGGGAAAAATTAGAGTGTTTAGCAAAATTTTGATTCTTACTAGGTGCAAAATGCATTTTCAACGAGTGACCTGCTATTAAAAAATAGAAGTATTTGTAACTAAGATTCCAAAATAGAAGGAAAATGCCAATTTTAGGAGTCTTGTATCTTGTGTAATACTTTGAAACTGAGCCTGAAAAGCTCGTCACGGGTTCTATTTTGAAAATGATCCTCAAATTTGAGCCTTTGCTCAATTTCAAAACTACAGGCTCAGTTTCAAAACTACAAAACTCACAGCGAATAGTGACGGCAAAAAACCATTGGCGGCCGTCGCCGTCGCTATTTAAATCACCGCGCACAGGACAAGCGACAGCTCCATCGCTCATTTAGCAACGACTTGCAACGGCAAATTGCCATGTGGCATCATATG
Source organism: Allium sativum (assembly GCA_030737875.1). Lineage (NCBI taxonomy): Eukaryota > Viridiplantae > Streptophyta > Magnoliopsida > Asparagales > Amaryllidaceae > Allium > Allium sativum. The sequence continues at coordinate 347,698,738 of CM060918.1, forward strand.
TGGCACGTAGTTTCTTTACCGGGAAGCCATTGCAAATCGTTGCTTTTACAGCCACGGTAAGTCGTTGCTTGGCGTTGCATATTGTTACCTGATAGCCATCACTAGCCGTTGCAAACTTCCGTCACCAGCCGTTACACGCCATCGCTAGCCGTTGCAAAATTTGGACCTATAAGCCATTGCTAGCCGTCGCAAATCTAGAACATATTTTCTGCATTTCAGAGCTATTCCTTTCCCTCAATCCACAAAACCAATACCATTCCAATATCAACTCTCCAATCCACTAATATCAGTCCAATATAATCAATACTCACTATCATAACACATCCACAACACAATATATCCAAAACATTTCTAAATTCATCACAGTACCATAACATACCATCATCATATATCCAAAAAACAATACCATCATCATATATTACCATACCATCATCACATATCATCAAAATATATCCAACCACACCATACTATCATCAAATATCATCATACGTGCATGACGTCAATATTATGCCGAAGTAGTAGATTTTTCCAGTAAGGTAACCCCCAAAATACACTTTGTTTTCAATAATTGTGAATGTCCGATTTACCTGAAATTTCAGTCTGCTCTCCAGTTTCATGTAACTTTGGGTAGTCTTTTACAATTTCATATTTATCTTCACTTGCCCAAACTTTAGGCGGTAGCATAGTCTCTACTCTATTGGCTTTAAAGTTCTTTTTATCCGTTCTAAATTTATGATTAATATGTAGATAGCACCGATGACAATCAAGCTAAGATTTTTTTTCCAAGCTTCAATGAAAATGCTCGTGTCTCATCCATACGATGAGGACAAGCTAGATGCTTATATGTGCACCAACCTGAAAGCATGCCATACGCAGGAAAATCACTCATAGTCCATAATAAAGAAGCAAACATACAAAAATTCCTTTTTCTCGAAATATCGTATGTTTCGACTCCTTAATGCTACAGTGTTTTCAACTCTTCAATCAACGGTTGTAGATAAACCTCAATTCCTTGTGTTGGATCATCGGGACCAGAGGTGACAACCGTTAGAAACATATATGGATTTTTCATACACATCCATGTAGGTAAGTTACAAGGAGTAACAATGATTGGCCAAAATGAATATTTACTACCAAACTGAGAAAATGGAGAAAATCCATCCATACATAACCGAACCTAGCATTATGACTCTCTGCAGCAAATTCAGGATAAGTCCTATCAAAGTGTTTCCATGCTTCACCATCAGACAGATGTATCATAGTTCCTTCTTCTATTGTTTTCACGCTATACGATCGCATATGACACACTGTAGCAAAAGATGCATATAGCCGTTGAAGTTTGGGAGTTATAGGTAGATAATGCATTCTTTTATATGGAACTTCTTTTCCTTTCTTTTTCCTTGGTTTTTATCTATCTTCATTGCAAAATTTGCATTTTCTAAGGTGAACATCTTCTTTTCAATACGACATGCAACCTTTAACACATGTATCTATCGTATGATACGGTAGTCCAAAAGCAGACATAAGTTTTTTCACTTTATAATGACTATCTCACATCAAATTTTTGGGCAGCATATGTCATTTTGCAATTTGTACAGCTGCTGTAAATGCAGCTTCTTTAAGATTGAATTTTGATTTCATAGTGATGAATTCGATGGTTATAGATAATTTGGTTCCGCTTGTACATCCTTTCTACAATGGTCACTTAGCAGAATTAAATAAACCATTAAAAAAATTCGCTTCCGCAGTTGGTTTTTCAACATTTCCGTTGTCATCGTCGCCTTTATCAATGGTAGGAAACATTAATCGTGCTGCATCTTGCATTGTATTTTCCATCGGATTCGTCATTGCATTATCGTTCATCATTGTACTATCATCCTCTAACACTACAGGGTTAGACGCAGGTTGAACAAATTCTCTATGATGATCCCATAGGTAATAATTCGACACAAAACCAAATTTATACAGATGTACTTCTACTACATCTGGCTTCCAATGCTTCAGATGTCTGCACTTGCTACAGGGATAACGAATATCTACGTTACTTCGATTATTAGATTTAACAAATATAATAAATTCTTTGACACCGTTACAAAAATGTTCCTTTATCGTCCCTTTCTTACCGGTTCGGGGTTGATACATCCAACTGCGATCACGAAAATAATCGAACATTTTCTTGATTTGCAACAAATATGTTAGAGAAATCGATCAAACATTTCATATTAATTAAAATCTTGTACAATTTCATTTATAACTACTTAATATTTTTGGTTTCTTTGTTTATTTCTTTTTTACTTTGACGACCGGTCTACCTACTTCCCATTACAAATATAATAACATAAACATATTTTTTAAATGATTTCAAGTTAAATGGTTCAACAAAATTTTGGCAGCACTTCCCTTTGTTCCTTGTATCGTACACAAATGCGTGTACACAAGGAACAAAAAGGAAGTGCCATCGAAATTTTGTTAACCGTTTAAACTGAAATGATTTATAAAATATGCTTACGTTATTATACATATAACTTGTCCAATACTAGGACAAATCCAACGAATATTGTATCAGATGAATATAAATTTCCACTTTGTGTAAAAACGAATATCCATATAATGATCATATAAAACACTTGTCGGACGGGGCCAAATTTATCTAAGAGGTTCACATAAGCAGTCAAAAAACATTCAACCTAAGTTTAAAAAAACACTGCAAATGAAAAAAAAACGCGCTCTTTGCGCTTTGGGCTTTTTTGCATTTTTTTGCGCTTCACTAACAGGTGCGCCTTAAACTTCAAAAAAGCCCCTTAGTTGCGCCTTGTGCCTTTTTATGCCTTTTTGCACCTAGGCGTGTGCCTTGACTACGCAGCGTCTACATAATATTTTTTTCATACTTTCAATTTGTAAACTAACATGACAATGAAAATTATGAAGTGTTAATTAATTTTAGTTTAAATTATAAATTATGAAATAAATTTTAGTTAGTTTAAATTTTTGAAAGATAAAATAAGCTTTCAAGTTAACTAATTAATTTCATTCAAAATTTAAAGAGTTGAGTTACAAATATGATTTTCATTACATATAACCAGATTCTTAACGATCTAAATCTAAATTATAAACCATTTCAAATTAACATTTTTATTAAATATTATAGCAACAAAACATTTTTTTAATTGCAAATGCATTCTTTAAATTTATTTAGACCGACTATTCTTGCATCTGATATTGACATAATTAACAGTGTATGCAGATGAGGGACGTCATTACACCGTCTCAATAATTATAATCAATTTACTACCATTAAACAATTACGTTTATTTCATTTATACTCAAATCATCCTACAACACAATAAACCTACAACATAATTTTCGTAAGTCCAATTACATACGTGATAATCATCGTTTTCAACCTCCTATCAAATACATATGTGACAATCATTGTTTTCAACCTCCTATTAATTACACTAATTCCCAAATACATCTAAAACAAAATCAACAACATATGCACCTCACAAGACAACCAATTTCATATCCATAAAAAATCAATTTTCAAATCCATATAAACATGCAAATTAACCCTAATTAAACATAGAATAGGGATTAGAAGACATACCGGCATAAATTGAGAAGCTTGGAATGGAGTTTTGGTCGGTGAAATCAAAGCTGAGTTGGGGGAGGATGGAGAAAGGATTTTTTTTTTTTTTTTTTTTTTTTTTTTGAGATGAAATGAAGGAGTAAGGTCTTGGCAGTTAGATATCTGCAGATCGTGCCACGGCTAGCGACGACCACTTTTTTAGTTGTCTCTAGCCATTGGTCCTACTCATCACTAAATCAGCCGCTTATTGTAGTGATATATCCCCTTATCATATGAAGTGGATATATTTAGCATTGGTGGATCAAACATAGCTTACATTTGTAGAAGTAGTGGAACAATCCTCACTGTTGTGGCAGCTCGCACGAAAAAACTACAGCTAATATCAAAGGCACTTCTGCTCAAGTTTAGACTGCTCAACGGCTAATCTAGGTACCTTTTTGAAGCTGTTCATAACACTGACAGGGTAGAAAATTGTATTGTTTTCTTAGTTTGGAACATACATTTTTCTATGATTATTTGGGTAAGAAATTCAAATATTTATGTTTGTAGGTGGAGATAGTGCCATCAATTTAAATATATTAAAATTATTTCAAACAGTATAAAAAAGAATTCAATAACTTTTTTAAAGAGAAGAGATTGTAATCCTTACTAATGTGATCATAACTTGTCATAGATTGCCTAACTTGTCAATCTTTCTTTAGTTTATAAGGAAATTGCGTAAGAAACAATTTTGCTATCAATCACTTCCTTAAATTTTGAAATTTACGGTGGTTTAATCATGAGTTGATGAGGGTACAGCTGGTTGGCCTGAATTCCAAAAGTTGCATAATACATGGCATAATTTTTGAACTGTTTATCCAGTTTTAGTGATTATGCCTACTCTGAGAATATTAGAACTTCAAGGAAAAAAATTAGACTGTTTAGCAAAAAATTGATTCTTACTAGGTGAAACACGCATTTTCAACGAGTGATCTGCTATTAAAAAATAGAAGTATTTGTAACTAAGATTCCAAAATAGAAGTAAAGCGCTAATTTTAAGAGTCATGTACCTTGTGTAATACTTCAAAACTGAGCCTGAAAAGCTCATTGCGGGTTCTATTTTGAAAATAATCTTCGAATTAGAGCCTTTTGCTCAGTTTCAAAACTACAGGATCAATTTTGAAACAGAGCCGATATTGTCCTTTCAAACCTAGTTTCGAGCCTACAATGAAAGCATACTTAGTTATGCACATTTTTGTACACGTGCTTAATGAATGGTTTAGCTGCATCTTTTAATATAAGAAAAATAGAAGTTATTTATATTGAAGATAAATTAATGACAATAACCTATTGAATGTTGAACTTGTACATCATTTCTTCGAGCATTGATGTCTTGGCTTTAACTGATAATTTTAATTTATTGTGATATAGGATGCATGTAGGCACTTCTGGAAGAAGCAAAAGTTAAGAGGAGATTGGTGGGTCCCTCTAGTGTAGAAGATGGAAGCTTCATTATATGACCCGAGTTTCATATTTGGTATTTGTAATATTAAACTATAGGTAGTATATTGTCTTTTGGAATTTCAGTTTGATATGATTATGAGATTGGTCAATTATGTATTGAATTTAGTAACTTAATTATGTGTGTTATTTGTTTTTCGTTACTTGATGTTTTATGTCGTTATCATGATTATGGATGTAGTTTGCTAATATTGGTTGAGTTATACATTTCCAAGTTGATATATTTTGAGTTCATATTAAATATAGTCTGTATTATAATCATGCATACTACGTTAGTTGCCACAGTTATTATGTATGGTACTAAGGCTTATTTATGTTACTAATTTGCTTCTAGTGACACTTATGTATGTTGGTATGATGAAATTGGCAACACTTGTAATTATTGGAACAGAAAATATTCAAATATTTATAAACTTTGAGAAAGAAATTATGCCAATGCTTATAAGCCTTAGTAAAAATGTCCCAACGCTTGTAAAAAGTGGAAAAGAAATTTTACCAACATTATAACCATTGGCAAAAATTGTCGATGACCCTATTGCAACACTTATAAGCATTGCTGAAATTTTTTGTGACACTCGTTGGAAAACACCTGTTTTGGTGTAGTAATGATGGATGGAACCGTACAAATCTGCTTCTGGGGGGTACAGGTTCATTATGCCTACCCTAGAGAACTATATCAGAGTATCCTCATGTCCTGTAGAAGTTTCACACTTCCTTCCTGCCCCCATCGAATAATTAGTTGAACATGCTCCCACCATGTCTCTGGACACCTACGATGATTTGCCCCATTGGGCTATTCGTTGCTTCAGACTGGACCAAACACATATCGTTATTTTATTAGACCTAATGTCTAATTTACCATATGCATTTTACTTACTTTTTCCGTTGATTTGCAATATTCTTTAATCCATTTAATTCAAATATTCATTATTTGTTAATCAACTTTATTAATTACCATATAACCATTTAATAACTATTGAATTGCCTAGTCGCAAGGTCACCAAAGAATATCGCCTAATCACAATGCCACCATAGGATATCATCAAATCATAAGGCCACTATAGAATATTGCATAATCGTAAGGCTACCATAGAATATCTCCTAAACGCAGGCCTACCATGGATTTCCTAATCATAAGGCCACCATGGAATTTGGCTTATAAAACTTATTTCACACTTTAAGTTTATCCATAATTAGCTTTGCTTATTTCATTTTCACCTTTTAAACTATAACTTTTATTTTATAACCTTGTTTTTACCATAGATACATTGTCATCGAATTATGCTTACTAAACTTAATCTAAATTATAAGTACATTTATAATAAGTCTTCATTTCACATTTAAATATGACCTTCATATTGTAATCCAAATTGCCTATTATGATTCAGTTTTGTCTTCGTACACTTATCATAATAGATTACATTCATTTCTAATTTATGAAGTGTTTAACCTGATTTCTTACCTCTTTTCTTTACATAACCCCTTTTAGTTATGTTTCTTCTTATTCTTACCGTCTTTACAATTTATTTATTTAAAAAAGTTAGACACGTTCCTATTTTATTGGTTATTGAAATCACACAATAATCTATTTTCATAGTTTAAGGTAACTACAGCAATAGAAACCTTAATTGCAAGATATCTTTTTTTGGATATTGGAAAGTGCATAGTATGACTAAATCTCTATTTTGCACTAATTCATGCCTTTATTTCTTTTTATGCTTGCAATTATGTTTTCTATTTTTCTTATAAACTAGACTATGGAAATATATTCCTTTTTTCCTAACCAAACAATCTAAGTTATTTCTAACTTCATAATTTAATCGTTATACATAAATTCGTATTCTCACTTTATATTCCCAATTTGGCATAACTATATTAAATTTGGACACAATTTGGCTTATACCCCTCTTTCCTTCAATTCCATCATTCCATTCTAGATCTCAAGGTGATTTTAACAAATTAATATAGAAATTCTCAAGTTTACCGTTCAATTACAGATTTACTGTATATAATATTAATTTTATCATGTCAACATGCGTCACACTTATTTTATAAGTTCTATCAAGTATGTCCATTTTTAATCCAAATTCCCTTTTTACAAAAGTTTTGGCATTCCATGTTTTTTAGCCCTAAATTATTAAATCCTCTTTCATTCATAATTCCAATTGAATATATTTTCTGACGTGCACAAACAAAAAGGATTATAACTAGTTGCATTGGATTAGACACAAAAATTAGTCAAATACAAATGCCAACGGCTCAGATTTAGGTTTATTTTGTGTAGAATTAAAATTTAATATGAAATTGTAAAATCCAATGCAGAAAACGGAAAAGTGGACCAAGAGAATATCTTATTAATTTAATAGGAATCAAATGATGATACATACCCCTATTAAAAAGAATAATTTAAATCCACTCACCTTTTAAAATCGAGGTCTTTCGGTTTCGTTTTTACCCTAAAGCCGAACCGAACCGGGGTTTGCTCATCCCTAATTTATATAATATATATTTCCTATCTGTAGAGCTAAACTATCTTGCTAGTCAATTCTTAGAATATCTAACTTTTGGCTTTCGTACGTCAGTTAATAATAATTTTCCATACAAAGAAAAATAAAACACAAAACCAAGGGTTGATTTAAGTGTGATGAACACTACAAGAAAATACTGATTTAGCGTCAGATATTTGTTGAGGCTGATGTCATGTCGCCTGTTAGGAAGATGCGAGGTGGTGGTGCGGCGGTGAAGGATAAGCAAGTCATGGCAGACATTAGATAGATCTCTTTCTATTGAAATTTGAAGGTTTTTTGGTTGGATTTTAGATAGTTGATTTTATCAAAAAGAGAAAAAAGGTCATTTTATCTAATTGAATCACCGCATGTACACAATCGACAGTTAACTTATGTTACTATGTATACTAAGTTTTGTTTAAACAATTTTCTTACCGATTGAAATTCCAAGTAAAAATAAATGGAAATATTGGTGCAGCAATTTGTGAATTATATAGCATATTCAATGAAAATATTGAATTTGCAATTATATGGCATGAAAGCGAATTATGCAACGTACAAAAGTAATATAAATACATTAGTGTTATTTTTTCTAATTGTATTTGCACTTACTTGGCACTATATCATTGATATGAATGTATTTTTTCCACTGCTTTTCCTTTATTGAATTTACTACATTGTTATTAGGCTATGAATTATATGGTATATTTGTAGACAAATTGGTTGATGTATAGATCTATACTAATTTGGTTGTAAATTAATTAATATATTTCATCAAAATGTTGACTTTGTAGTTATATATCATGAAAGGAAATTATATAATATACCTAAAATCTATATGAACACATTACATAGGAATATATTATATGTCATATGATTAAAAATTGAAAACAATGGAAGTTGTATATCTTGTTAGACACGAACTTTTTGATTGGATATTCCAGGTATGGTTTTTAATTCATATCGTATGGATCACTGGTAGTTCAAAAATGTTATTTTGTAGTCGCTATCAACATGGTTCAATCATCTTATGTGTATGCTTCCTATACACCTTGAATGAACTGTGTCCCTATTGCCTAATTTTGAAGTAATACAGTCATGATGCTTGAATTATGTGTACCATTTTCGAGAATAAAAATCTCAGTATTAGCACTGGCTTATATTGGTATGAATCTAATTTCCTTTTATGTAGCACCACTTTAGCCCCCCTAATTTCTACCACACAATCCCCTTTCTCTTTCCTCCCACTAACTCTCTACCCTCTACTATATTATTTAATAATAAAAACACATGAATTTTTTATAAGTAAGCTATCTCATGAAGGACTCATCATTATGCTACATGTGATATTTAAGGTAAGGTGTAAGGTACGATATAAATTGAACCATTAGTTTTTCTTTTTACATAGAACCAAGGTAGATGTGCATACAATTTGAATTTGTACACACTTTTTGAGAAAATGTGCACAAAACTCTTGTTTTCCATTGGTGGCAATCACAGAGGAGACCAATTCTTCTGTCCCCATTTCCTTTGTCCCCTTATGTCCCTCCAGTCAAATCTCCGCTTTTTTGTATTTAAGTCCCCCCAACAATTGAAAGATTTAACTGTAAAAAGTGGAAATCAAGAGGCTATGATTGAGTGGAACATGGGGAAACATAGGAAATGGGGACAGAACAATTGGCACGGTTAGATAGGCCTCCTAAATTCCACCGAGTGCCACCAATGAGCAGTAAGAGTTATACTCACATCCTTAAGAAGGATGTGAACAAACTCAATCAAACTCAACCTCAATCTCCATATGTCACCAATGCATAGAACAAACTCAATTTCCATATGCATAGGGCATAGTCTTAGGGTGTGTTTGATTTCCGGAAGGGGCAAAAAAATTCGCGTCCGACGCGTCGACGCAAGACCCGCCTCTTTGTCCCTTCCGAACTAAACGCTGGAAATTGTTGCTTTCGGCTTACCCCGTTCAACACATACTCTTTTTGCACCCTTTTACACCATTTGCCCCCTTCGTGTGCCCCTTTCTGTTCAAAATAAAAACATATATCCCTTGCACCGATTTTTCCCCTTCTCATTCCCTTCCACGTACCCCTTTCAAATACCCCTTCCTGTTTAAAATCAAACGCTACCTTAATTTTTGCTACTGCTTGATGTTCAGTTTCAGTTATTCGAAGTGCAGTCATCATGCATACCTGCTTTTGGTGAAATAGTCCGTGCTTTTGTTTGAAATAATTATTGTTATTGTGAACACACATAAACGATTAACTACCATAGTAGTAATGACATATGATGCTTAATAAAACAATCAATATGAGATATTATCAGAGAAATGAGTGAGAAAGGTGCTACGATTATAGGCAATAGTTTTATGATAGTTATCAATCAATTAAAAGCACCAAATTTAAAATTTTCGAAAAACTAAAATTTCAAATATGTTAAGTTTACGAATGTCCATTAAATTGACAGTACACATACATAAATTCAGTTATAAATTTTTCCAAAATAAATATTTACCCAACAAAATATAGACAAAAAAGAGAATTAACCAAGCAAAATAAATTGAATAAAAATGAGACATGGCAATAAACTGCATACCATGGATGATTATTGCTCAGTTAGCCTTAGTTTTAATATAAGAATGGTTTTTTGACTAACCTTAATTTCCTTCCTTGTTAGAACTGCAAAGACAATATCTTCTTTCAGGCCAGTTTTATTGTACAGTCAGATTATTTGAGGCCCTTCGACGTGGGCGTCCATTTAAAGAAGTGTTAAAACATGGGATCCTATTTCCTCTTAACGCCTAAATTATAATATATATGGAAAATAGATTAAGCATTAATGGATAAGAAATCACTATTTTTTTTTTAATATGAAGTCATATTTTGCGGACAATGGCTGAAAACGTAAAATCGCAATAACTTATTTATCATACTCAGTCAATAACTATATAGAATTCAGATTATTGGTGCATTAATTTTTTTTTTCAAATTAGTGTACAAATTATGTAAAAGGAATGAAAAGTAATTAGTCTTATGGTTTTTCGACTGAGGGGACAAAGGTTGCTTCCAACGGGGATTGTTAAAGGGACTCCACTTTTGGTTAAGGGGAGGACAAAATTTGAATTATTGTTCAATTGCTAAGGGGAGGATGAAAAAAATTAGCCTTCCCTTAAACATTTAATTAAAAATTCCAATACTAACTCCATAATCTTATTTAATGTAAATTTTAAAAGCTAAACCCTAAATAATGAGCACAATTTAATGAAATAAAAAATGGGATATAGTTAACATAATGGAGACATAAGAAAGTTGTGTGGATGATCAAAAGATATCAGATTAGGTAAGTTAACGAATATCATTTTGGAATTCGATGTTTCAATTTAAAATACTTAAATATTCATAAACAAATCTGATCAAATATGTATAACTGGAACATTAATTGAGATGCAGATGTTTTTACGCCTTGGAAATGATAAGAAATTGTAATCGTGCGTATGCAAATCAGCGTGAAATATAAACAGAATGATAGTGAATTGTATGTTGTGACAAGGGGTAGTTTAATCCTTGTTTTTTCTAAAATAAAAAAAAAACCAAACCCTCCCTTAATAATTTCTTTATAAAGTGGAGTCCTCTTAAAATTGTCTTCCCCTTAACCAAAAGTGGAGTCCCTTTAACAATCCCCTTTAACTTTATCTTTCAATTTTGAATTCAATAAAACATGTACATAATTTTATTTTTATTTTTTAAAACTGTATGGCAGTTTATCATATCATAATCTAGTTGTTACATGTGTGTACTACATAAAGAATATCTAGTGAATAAACTAATAAACTGCTCGTAGAATAACAAAAACATATACTTGTATGTGCTGGCATTTGCAATCTTTTATACCTTCAAATTCACGTAATCCATTTTATAACATTGCACTGAAAAGGATATAATACTCCATTGAATAGATATTAAGTACAGTTCACTATCCAATGGCAATTCAATAGTGCTGAACACAACAAAGTATATTACTATATAAATGGATTCATGAATGAACAAAATAAGAAGTAAAATTAAGAGCTCATCCATGCGACTATTCTGAAAATTTATCTGCACTACCAATTTTCTCATTTTAAAATGAAATGCTATCAGTTCACTCCTTAATTTTGTGGCTCTAATAATTCATCTTATACTACTGGATCTTCACCATCCAAAATCCATTAATTCCATTCTACAAACAGTAAATCATGCCTAAAATAACTACTCAACTGAATAATTATATCTCTGATAAATAAACTCATAATCTCATAGAAAAAACACTGATATTTTCATTAGTTAGGGACAATGTATATTTTTTTACAGAAGTAGGGGGTTCCAAAAATTATAGACTATGAAAATTGCATTAAAAATTAAGGAAAAACATGAAACGGTACTTGTAGGAGCTAGGGATGGGATCGCCACCATAACGTCCTGTTTAGAGGTGGTCATCTCTGCCGTGACATTAGAAACTTCTCCTTCCTTCTGGTAGTGATCCAAAGTATCCTTGTCCCTAGAAAAGATCAACTCCGAAAAATTATAAAACAACAGTTGCAGAATTGAGGAAAACTACTACAAAAGTACGCTGAATGGTTAGATATACCACTTCTCTGTTGGAGTGAAGGGGATGCAGCGTCGCTCATGATTTGAAAGCGAGACCATGGAATAATCAACTGAACAAAAGTTAACTCGCAATTCAGATCTGGAAAGAGAATCTGGTTTCTTTAACTAATCTTCTATCTCGAACGGATCGCAAAAGCAATCGCAAATTATATGGGGAAAATAGCTCAAATTCGTGTTATCAGAGGAATAAATTGTGTGTGATAACTTCATTTGGAAACCTCCTTGAACTCGTATTTGTGTTGAAGAAGAAGATTTGAGCCTATCATCTTCTCTTTTGGCTCCGACGTTATTATGGGGGCTCGAGCTTTCTGGATGATTTGTCAAACACCGCAATTGTAATTTGAACTGAAAACGAAGAAAAAGAGATAAAATTATAACCTGATGAACTGAGTCATTTTTTCAATTTGAATACCGATCACATTATTCAGTGCTGAATACAAATTAACCAAAAGGGTTGGAAGAGAGGATTAACTGGAAACAACGACGTTTTCTGTAATAGGGCTTGTTTAATCTATAGGGTTAAAACTTGATAAAGTGAGAGAAGAACACTGGAGATGAAGAAATGGGGTAGATCTGCTAATTTCAGAAATTTCTGAGTAGGATATGGAACTGAGGTTATTGGGGATGAGCAGTACTGGGAAAATGGAAAAGAAGTTAGAAAGAATGTGCATATGAAAGAAACGTGGTTGGTTAAGGGTGCGTTCGCACCAATAATTTGACACGTTCATAATTTTGTTCGCGTCCGAAGCGTCGGAAGCGAATACTTTTTTTTTACCTTTCAAATGAAATGATAGCTGAACGTTGGAAATCATGTCGTTGGCGTTCGACGCGTCGGACGCCAACGGCTTCATTTCCAACTTCATATTCACCTATAAAACCATCATATTCACCTACCTCTTCATTCACACTACACCAACCCAATCCTCTTCTACTATTATCTTCAACCGAATTCGAGCAGCAATCAGGTTTTTTCAGTTTGGTGTTCATATTATTTTCCGTTATTCAACCAAATTTTTCGGTTGTTTTTTTAAATTTATTTCTAATATATTTTGTTTTTCATTTCAGCATGGCCAATCGAAAAGCTGCAAATCACTGGTCGTTTACTGCAACTCGGATTATGCTGCAATGTTCTGTTGATGCATATGGTGCTTGTGGCAGCAATAAAAAAGGTGTGCATAAAGTGATTGCAGATAAGTTCAACGATGCTATAGAAACAATTCCGGACATCGTACCGATTGACGAAACCAAGATCCGAAACAAGTATGATAGTCTTCGACGAGATTGGATGAAATGGGATGCACTGATGACAAAGATTGGCGCGGGTTGGGATGCTTACAAAGGAACGGTCTCTGCAAGCGATGAATGGTGGGAAGATCGTGTTAAGGTCTGTAAATTTATTTTTTTACTATTCAATTATAGATAGTTTCTTACAATTTATTTTTTACATTTAAGAATTTGGAACGGGTATCTTGAAATATAAGAAACGTCCAATAGAACACTTAGAGCTGATGCAACAATTATTTCGTGGGACGAATGCAACTGGTCAATCGTCGTACACTCCTGCTGCTAATGTACAACCGTCGCAGACTGACACGCCGCCATCAACACAAAGCACATTTGACAGAACATGGGATTATGACGGGTTTTTTAATCCATTGGATGACACGCAAAATAATCATATTCCAAACTTGAATTCGCCATCAAACCCTCCAGTGCAACAAACTTCAATGAATCCACCAAATTGTGAAGCTCCAAGAATCCCTCCGTCAACCCAAAATCCAATGAATCTGCCTACTCAACCAACTGCACGTCAAAATTTAAGAAGACGACGTGGTGAAAGTGACGATAAGATGGCTATGCTCATTGACCTAATGCACGAGAGAGAGAGAGATGAAAAAGTCTCGCACGCATTCTGATAATCCTAATACAGGTACTAGTGTGGAATCAACGGGAAGTTCTACAACTTATGCAAATACGGTAGCTCGCATGCAACGTCTTGGAGCAACGGGTGAGTTTGATGTTGCAGACGCACTATTATTTGTTTTGAACCCCAAAATAAATGATATGTTCACTGCTCTTCCGGATGAGATAGCGAAAAACTGGTTGATAAGAGGGCTTGCAGACAAACGCCACGACCAAGAATACCAAACTTATCTGATAAATACCAACAAGTAGGAGGTTCATGTCATCGTGTTATTGTATTTCTGTCGTATTTATGTTTGAATTTTCTTTGTGTAATGAAATGTAGTCATTTTGTTTTACGAAATTAGTATTTAATTAAATCAAAACAAAAAATTTAACAATTAAATACCCCGCTCAGATACCACGCTCAAATACCCGTTCACAGCTAAAAACACATTCCCCGTTCGCTACAGTACCCCACTCAAATGTCACGCTCAAATACCCTGCTCGCGTTGGTTAATAACGCACCCTAAGTAGTCTCATTTTAAGCGGTTGCTTCAGAAAAGCAAGGGACGGAAATTTGTTTGGCCAGGTGGTTTAATCAAAGCCTTCCATTTTCCATTATAATTGTTGAAGAATCCAATCCGCTCTTTCTCTCATTGTTTATCCTACCAAGGGATTATATATATATATATATATATACTTTTATCATCTGTAGGAAATCTAGTTTGGTTTATCTCTTTCCATAGTCTTCGCATGTTCCTTTCTATCTTAGCCAATGAAACTAAAGTTAAATGAGCTGACCAAATTAATGAATTAATATATATCTTTAGCACTGATGGTAAATCTTAAACTATCATGTTAACTCATTTTTAGAGAAGAGGAAACACATAGGTAGAGACTCTAACTACGTAGAGGTGCGAAATTATGAAATTACTCATTCCATATTCTCTTTAATGTTGTCCTCTATTACATGCATTATATCAATGATAGTGAAATCAAGTTGCAAGCATATTTCAGGTTGTTGCTAATATACCATTCAAAATAAGCACCGAAATCATAAGGCTGCTTCTTCCAATGGGTGATATCTTCTCTGATCTCACTAAGCCAAAACCCTATTTCTAGCGATCTGATCTCTTAAAAATGTATAATGAATTCGATAATAAATAAACTGGATATCGAATACTTGGATGTTTAGAATCTGAACTCACATTTAATCTGTACATGCCATTCTATCTGCTGGCCTTATCTGTTTGAGTGGACCGACTTGAAATTGAAGAGTTGCGGTTTATGCTTACACTTTATAAGATATGTTTATTAACTTGTTAATTTTATGCAACTTTTACGCGACTTATGAATAATTAATTTCCCTGTAGTAGTAGCTGGATTATACTATTTAGTAGCATAACTGTTGCCTCGTTTAAGAATTACTCCAAGAGATAACGTGAGATGTTGTGAAAATTATAAGGCTGTTATAATTCCCTTGGTCAATATACCTTATTGCCTAATAGTAATTTTGTCCTGTATCCTACTTCCTGATGGAGTCATCCAGAAACATTTTATACCAACAATGCTTAAATGTTTCTTGTGATTGTTCGAAGATTTTTTCAATATTATTATGAAGTGTATTACGAAACATACACGAGTAGTACCACGTTATACATCAGTACATTATGTGGGCTACTCGGCCCAAATACGAGTCAGTCCAATGTACAATTATATTTACATTTGCATTTGCTGTTGCAACAAGTCCAACGGCTACATTTGCTTTGGCTATAAAAACATGCTCAATGTACAATTACATTCATCAATTCAGTAATAAAATTTCTTTCATTTAGTCTGATTTCCGCATATATGGTATCCGAGCTGAAATTGATAACAACATCATGATTTCGATCCAACTTCTTATGCCTCTACAGATCTATCTAAAGATGGATTATCCATCAGAGTAATATCATCACTCGGGTGCCTCTACAGATCTATCTAAATGTTCCAGCCAAATATGTTAGAAGCAGTGATAATAATCTAATTGTTAATCAAGAATATGCATCCTACCAAAGACAAGATAATCTTGTCAGTACCTGGCAAATGTCAACAGTAAGTTCATCACTAACGCCACAACTAATTGGAATTAAAACAGCTCACGATGTGTGGACTGCTTTGGAATGATCTTTTACAAGTCAATCTTCTGCCAGAGTCTTACATTACAAGAAGCAACTACAGTCTATAAAGAAGGATAATCTGAGCATGAATGACTATCTTATGAAGGTAAAAATCAATGTGATCAGTTAGCATGTACAAGGAACAGAATTGAAGAAAAAGAACAGGTTATGTACATAGTTGGGGGATTTGAAGACGAATACGATGCAGTTATAGCATTTATCACATCAATTGAACCAACATCTTCATTGCAAAGTGTATACTCTATGCTATTGGCACACGAGGGGAGATTTTTACAAAAGAAAGAACAAGTAGCTGACTCTTCTATCAACTACACTATTATTGGTATGAATAAAAGTCAACAAAACAATTCAAGAAATCAGAATTCTTACCAGAGAGGAGGACAATCAGGCAGAGGACATGAAAGAGCTGGTAGATGGAATCCCAACAATAGACCAAAATGCCAAATTTGTGAAAAACTTGATCACATAGACAATAAGTGTTATTTCAGATTCGACAACAGCATCAATTTTAATCAACAGGGCAATAATAACAATAGAAATAACAATCCAAATGCAAACATGGTGAACAGTCAAACATAGAGCAAAAATAGTCAAGATTTTGCCTCAAATACAGCTACAATTGAGGATCTTCAAGATGATGCATGGTATCCAGACTCAGGAGCAACTCATCATGTCACAAACAATTTAAACAGTCTAAATCTTGGAAACCATGAACACAAAGGTAAAAAGTCTCTAATTATGGGTAATGGTAATTCAATAATTATTTCTCACACTGGACATGCTAGTATTAAGGGTGCAAAACAACTTTATTTGAACAATACATTATGTGCACCATATATAAGAAAGAATTATTCAGTGTGTCACAGTGTGCAAAAGACAATCAAGTGTCTTTTGAATTTTACCCTAAGCACTGTATAGTTAGGGACATTCTGACTAGGAATATCTTATTGCAGGGTAACTAACAAAATAGGTTGTACAAGTTTGGTTCTGGAAATTCAAGAAAAAATGATCTGGAGAGTAATTTTTGCAATATGACTGAGGCAAATTCTATTTCTGCACCGAAAATCACTTAACATACACCATTATTTTTATATAAATTCTATTACTAAATAACCCTTTTTCTCATAGTTACTTTCTTAGAACTTTTGCATATAAATAGTCAAATTATTCTTAACAGTATTGAAACTTGATGCAAACTAAATATGTTAATGAAGATGTTAATGAATTATTTAATCATGAAATCTAAAATTTCGATTAAGAAAACATTTATAAATAATGATTTAATTTAGAAATGTTGATTTATTTTGTAAAATTAGAGTAATTTTGTCGAATTTTTTTTCAAAAAGTTTATAAAAGCTACAATTAAAGTACAAGAATTTATTTCATTTTGTTAAATTTTGATCAATGTGATGCAAAGAATTTCTAATTTTAGGTAATTGTGTTTTAAATTTGAAAGAGGAAAGAAAAAGAAGACAAGGACATGGATAATTTAGTAAAAGAAACGGTGTATGTAAAGTAATATATGGTGTATAGTAGTTTATTATAATTTTTGGTATAGGTTTAGAAATTTTTGGTGCATAAATAGAATTAGCCTATGACTGAATCTGTTGAAAAATAATGACTGTATGACATTTGAAATGTGGCATTGTAAACTTGGTCATCCAAGTTTAAAATTGTTCAAAAAATTCTAAATAATGATGGCATTACTGTTGATATTCCAAATAACTTCATATGCACTTATTTTCAAATGGAGAAAAGTCACAAATTACCATTTCCAAATTCTGAAACAAAATACTTAAACCCTTTAGAATTTATTATTGTTGACCTATGGGGACCAGCACCAATTAATACTGATTATGGGTACAAGTATTACATCTCTTTTATTGATGCATATTCAACATATGTATGGATATTTTTTTGGAATCAAAGTCTGACACATGTAGTGCAGTTATGAAGTTTGTAGCCAATGCAGAAAATCAGCTAAGTCTTAATGTAAAAATTGTTCAAAGTGATAGTGGAAAAGAATTTCTACCCCTGAAAGGTTATTTCAGCAAAAAGGGCATTACTCATAGATTAACATGTCCATAAACATCTAAGCAGAATGGTCTAACTGAAAGAGAGCATCGACACATAATCGAAACTGGATTGACATTGCTTGCACAGGCATCATTACCATTGAAATTCTGGCATGATGCCTTCGCAACTGCAGTTTATTTAATAAATAGACTGCCAACAAAAGTAATGGAATTGAAATGTCCTATGGTGGTACTGACTCAAACCAAACGAAATTATAGTGATTTAAATTTTTTTGATTATCTATGCTTTCCTCATATTAGCCCATTCAATAAACACAAACTTGATTGTAGATCTACTCCCTGCACTTTTCTGGGCTACACTACTAATCACAAGCGGTTTAAGTGTTTAGAGAGTAATGGGAAAATCTACATATCTAGACATGTTATATTTAATGAAAAGGTTTTTCCATTTAAAAATAGTGCATGCAAACCAACAAAAAAGGTTTATAATTCTGGACACTCAATTCCAACTATTCTAGAACAAGTAAATGATATTGTGTTTGTGCCATACTTAAGCAATAAAAAGACACACACACAAGACACACAACCTGTCAGTACACCACAACATACACAGGTTAGCACAGAAGCAGGTGAGCAATATGAAACTACTGCAAGTGGTAGTAATGCTGACTCACAAGATCAGAATGTGAACAATGATGAGAGTAACAACTTAGAAAATATTAAGGCAGAGGGGAGCAATGAAGATAATCAGGTTTAGAATCAACATCATATGATAACAAGGGCAAAAAGTGGTATATTCAAACCAAAAACTTGCTCTATTGAGTTCAATGATACTAAACCATCCACTTATCATCAAGCTATACTGAATGATAGGCGGAGATCAGCTATGAGAGATGAACTAAATGCATTGAATAAAAAGCAAACCCGGTGCCTTGTCCCAACACCCAGAAATAAAAACATCATTGGGTGCAAATGGACATATAAGATAAAAAGGCAAGCTGATGGTATAGTTTCTAAATACAAGGCTAGATTGGTGGCTAAAAGTTATTCATGACAGTGTGGAATTGACTTTAAAGAGACATTCTCATCTGTTGTGAAACCAACATCTATTAGAATAGTACTAACCATAGCCTTGCATAAAAACTGGACCATTAAACAACTTGATGTGAATAATTCTTTTTTGAATGGTGATTTACCGGAAGAAGTGTAGAACTACCACCAGGACTGGTGGAAAAATCATAACAGAAAATGGTGTGCAAACTAAACAAGGCTATATTTGGGCTAAAACAAGCTCCTAGGATCTGGTTCAACAAGTTAAAAGAAACATTATCAAAGCTTAGCTATACATCTACAAAATTAGATAACTCACTGTTTACAAAGTTCACAACAAGCACTGTCACTTATGTTTTAATCTATGTGGATGATTTCATAATCACATGCAACAACAAGTCTGAAACTGAAAGTATTACAAGCAAGTTAAACAGTGAGTTCTCAATCAAAGACCTAGGAGAACTATCATATTTCCTAGGAATAGAAGTTAGCAGAACTAAAGACAATGAACTTCAGCTAAGCCAAAAGAAATATATTTCAGAGATCCTAGTCAGAGCCAATATGGATAAGGCTAATCCATCATTTACACCAACGATAATAAATCTATACTTAAGCAAAGACAAAGGGGAGCCTACATGTAATGAAAGACTATACAGAAGCATCATTGGGGATTTCCAATATGTTACTATAACCAGACCAAACATATCATACATTGTCAATAAGGCAAGTCAATTTATGCAAAAACCATTAAGTGACCACTGGAAAGATGTTAAAAGAATACTCAGATATCTGAAAGGTACAATTAATCAAGGAATGAACTTAAAGTCAAGCAATAATCTGCACATCAATGCCTATTCAGATACAGACTGGGCAAATGACTAT
Source organism: Allium sativum (assembly GCA_030737875.1). Lineage (NCBI taxonomy): Eukaryota > Viridiplantae > Streptophyta > Magnoliopsida > Asparagales > Amaryllidaceae > Allium > Allium sativum. The sequence goes on from CM060918.1 coordinate 347,719,039, forward strand.
GATGACATAAAATCTACAAGTGGCTATTGTATATGGCGTGCAAAGAAACAAAACACTGTTTCTAGATCTAGTACTAAAGTTGAGTATCGTAGTGTAACGACCCTGAATTTTGGGCCAAGTTAAAATTTATTTTAAGTGATTTTAAATGAGTTTTGATATTTAAAATAATCTATTTTAAATAATAAGGATCACAAATTTGGTTCAAATCGAAGTTAGAATGAATAAATTAATTTTAATTATAAAAAGAGCTAGAAATGGCGCGGTAGTTTGAAAAGTCAAACTTGAACTTTGACTAACCATACAGGATGCAAAATTTAACGGATTTTAGTGAAACCAAAAATATTAGAATCTATTTAAAAATATCTTTCCAACGAATCCGAAAAATCGAAATTTCATAGCGGAAATCAAAAGTTATGGCTAATTCAATTTTTAGAAAGGTCGGTGGGTAATTTGCATAGGACAAAAATGCTACTTTTCACATATGTAGGAATTTGAACTCGAAACCACTTCCATTGGTTTCAGAATGACGTTTCTGCATTGAAAAACAGTAAACACTTATATGTTTCGAGTTTTAGAAATTATTTGTTTAAAAATGTATTTTTAATATTAAATATATTCGCCTTGAAAATAGCCATTTTTCAAAAAGTCTCAGAATTGAACGAAACAAATTTTGTTGTGATCGTATCGGCATAAGAAAGCCAAAAATAATTTTTCCGGATTTTTCTGACTTCGTATGTGGCCCCGGCAAAATTATATTTACGTTCGAATTTAAAATAAAGGATTTATTTGAAAATAAAAGAAAACCATACTGTAACTTCAGAATTGGACCATGGGGATAGCGCCATCGCGTTCAGAAGACATCAAAACATTAAGTTCGACAGTCGTTGAGCGCGAATCAGAGGTCGTATGTGAAAACGGTATTTTCTTGAATTAAATAATTAATTAAATAATTAAAATAAAACCATAAATACTAGTATATATACCCGTATACAGTACGTATGCTTCTTCTTCTTCCTCTCGTTATCAGCCGCCGTGAAACCCATTGTAGACCAAATCTTTGAACTCACTTATCTCTCTCGTTTCTCAACGGTTTTCAACAAACTTGTACTCATTTCGAAGCTCTCTCCGAGCTCTACGTTCTCCGACAAATCTCAGCCTCCCTCGTGCCCTGTAGCTCCGCCACCGAGCCCGCAAACTCGCGCCGCACGCAGCCACGTGGGCCCCACCACGTCCAACCGCACCGCCCCCAACTCCCGGCGAAGATCGGCCTCTCGTAGCACTCCAAGCTCCAACAAACGGCACCCAAAACCGTTCAGTAAATCAAGAGAAATCCGGATTTGAAGTTTTGAACAAAAGGGTATGAATTATTTCAGATTTTGTAACGCTTTTAAGCGTGACAGAAGCAGTTGTTAAAAGTCTGGTTAATTAAAAACATTGATAACTTATGCATACGAACCCCGTTTCTGAAAATTTCAGATCCGACATGACCGGGAGGATGAGTAGTATTTGCTGAGACCGATTGGAGCGTTCTGAAAATTTATTTGGATTTATTTTAATTATTATCCAAAAAGGTGAGAGTTCACTTCTATTTTAATTAATTTAATTTAATTCATACTATGCGATGTGAACCTGCTATGAACAAATGCGATGTGAATCAGCTATGACCAAACCTCTGTATGTATGCTAGATCTAATGTTGTGAGTATTCACTTTATTTAAATTAATTATAGATCTATTATTTGATGTAGGAAGTATGATGTTTGAATTATATGGTTGATGTTTTGAATGATTAGAAATAGTAGATCTGAAATTTAGCATCGATGAATATATTTGCTGTTGTTATGTTTCATGGAAAAATAAGATTAGCGATGTGTGTATGACATGAAAACTTGAATCACTATAGAGGTAGGAAATTTAAGTTGGACGATGTTAATATGACATGAAACAAAAGTTAGAGATTTTTTTTTTGTTTTTATAAAAAGATTATTGATTATATAAAAAGTTATATATTTTGTTGTTATAAACAAAAGACCTCATTTTTATTGCAAACATATAAAAGTATATGTTTTGTTGATTTAATAAGATGGATAGATTTTACATTTGAAATTTGTAAATATAGTTGCAATGAAAAACGGTGTTTAATTTTACATTAGAAATATGTAAATATGAAAATGCATTGATATAAAGAATAACATTTTTGTCATGTGATAAATATAAAATGCACTGTAAGGAAAATAACATTTTTGTTTAAATGTTAAAAATAGAAATCTCATCATATGAAATTATTCACCGTATGATGATTGACATTTTTGTCAATGTTTATATAAGAAAATAAACACCGTATGTTGATTTATATTTTTGTCAATATTTTAAAATAGAATTTGTCGCCATTTGAGATAAGTATATTTTTGTTCATTTACAAAATAGAATTGGCCGCTATATGTAATGAACTAATATTTTGTTCATTATCAAAATAAGAAAACATTGTATGTAAGTGAATATATTTTGTTCATTATCAAAATAAAGAGCACCGTATGTTGAATGAACAAATTTGTGTTATTATGAAATTTGCATTTCATAAAATAATATTTTGTCATGATAGAAAAATAGAAATTTGCTTTGCATAAAATAGTATTTTGTCATGTTAGAAAGAATAGAAAACGCATTGCATGTATATCATCGTTTTTGTCAAGTTAAAAGCATAAAATGCATTATATGTAAAATAAGTAAATAATGCATTGTATGTACGCATATTATTTTGTCAAAGTTAGAAAATAATGCATTGTATGTAAAATAATGCATTGTATGTATGCATATTATTTTGTCAAAGTTAGAAAATAATGCATTGTATGTAAAATACAAAAAGAATAAAGCATTGTATGTTAATGAATATATTTTGTTCATCATATAAAAAGAAGAAAGCATTGTATGTTAATGAATATCTTTTGTTTATTATAAAAGTTATAAAAGTAAGAAAAGCACTGTATGTGAATGACTATATTTTTGTTCACTATAAAATAGAATATGGCATTATATGAAATGAACAATATTTGTCATAAATAAGAAATATTTGCATTGTATGAAAATAGCATATTTGTTAATATTAATATAGAAAATTTGCATTGCATGAAAATAGTATTTTTGTCAATTTAGAAAAATCAAATGCATTGTATGTATAGTATTTTTGTCAATTTAGAAAAATAAAATGCATTGTATGTATAGTATTTTTGTCAATTTAGAAAAGTATAAAATGCATTGTATGTATAGTATTTTTGTCAATTTAGAAAAGTATCAAGTGCATTGTATGTATAGTATTTTTGTCAATTTAGAAAAGTACTAAATGCATTGTATGTATAGCATTTTTGTCAAGTTAGAAAAATATCAAATGCATTGTATGTATAGCATTTTTGTCGAGTTAGAAAAATATCAAATGCATTGTATGTAAATAGTATTTTGTCGAGTTAGAAAAGTATCAAATGCATTGTATGTAAATAATATTTTGTCAAGTTAGAAAATATTAAATGCATTGCATGTGAAAATAGTGTTTTTTGTAATGTTAATAAATAGAAAAAGCACCGTATGTAATATTAACATTATCTTTAATGTTAATAAATAGAAAAGGCACCGTATGTCAAGAAAGATAATTTAATCATAGGATTCATATACATTTATTTTCAATGTTATTAAAAAGAAAATGAAGTGTATGTAAATTTGACATCATTTACAATGTTATTTTACAAGAGGATTCACCGTATGATTGACTAACATATTTTTAATGTTAATATAAAAATATCTCCACCATATGGTATTAACATCATCTTTAAATGTTAAAAATAAGAAAAACTTTCATCGTAGGAAAATTTCATTTTTGTTAACGTAATAAAAAGAGAAATCCACCGAATGCTATTTACATTATTTTATAAGTATAATATAATTGAAATTCATAGCATGATGAAATTAACATTGCTAATGTTAATGAAATAAAGGTAATTTCACCGTAGGATGTAATTAATATTTTTTTTTTAAATGTTAATATAAAAAGAAATTTATGCCGTAGGATAAGATGTTCATTATTTTATAATGTATATAAAAGAGAAAAATGCATCGTAGGAAAAGTACATTATTATTATTTTTATGTTAAATAGAAAGGTAATCTACATCGTAAGATGAAGTGTACATTATTTATAATGTGAATAGAAAGGGAATTCCATCGTAAAATAAAATTTCATTGTAATGTAATTGAAATTAAAAATGCATTTAAAAAGAGAATTAACTGTAGGATGAGTTACATTATTTTATAATGTGAAATAAAAGAAGAATTGACCGTAGGATTGAATTATATTATTTTAATTAAAAGGTAATTTAACATAGGATGAGTTACATTATCTTAATGTAAATTAAATGTAATTTACATCGTAGGAAGTTAACTTTTATGTTAAATGATTAACATTAAAGAAGGATTACAACGTAGAATGAGTTAACATTATTTTTGATGACAATATATAAGAATGCGACATGTAAATGCAAGTTTACATTTTATTCATTGTAAATAAGTAAGAATATGACATGTAATTGCAAGTTTGCATTTTATTAAATGTAAAGAAAACAAGAATGCGATATGTAATGAAAGTTTACATTTTAATTAATGTAAATAAAAATATGATTTTGAGAATTCATCGTTAAATAAGAAGTTTGACTATTTTAAATAATTAAAATAGAATGAATTGTTAATAAAAATAATTATTAACAAATAAGAAAGATTTTCAAAAATATATATATGTATATATATACGAGGATTGTTTGGGAAGTCCGAGATATTCTCATCTCGAATTAATCCAGCGGCGTTAAAAATTGAAGTAAGAAGACGACGTATGAAGACCGTAAATCTTCCCTCGAATGGACAGCGATCGAGATCCTGGATTGACTTGCTACCAATTCATGGGTCAAGGTCATTGCCCAGACGTATGTGTTGGTTTCACGGATTTGACTTTTGTTCAGACCCAGAGCATAAGTTTAAATGGATGGTGTGTCTGACATCGTACCCAGTTAAATATCATGTCGTTGATTTTCTGTTAATATATAAATGTTTGGTGGTGGGAATTTATTCTCTACTTAACACCCATTTACGTATTGATGGAGAAGCAATGGTATGGCATGGAGCGACAGTGTGGCATACTAAGATGCAATGATCAAGGTTTCTTGTTGAAAAGCAGAACCTTGTGGAGACGATCAAAGCACTGCTTGAATAAGCAGAGCTTTGTGTATTACGTAACCTCACGAGCCTCACAAACCGGTAGAGTCTAAAACGGGCGAAGGGAACGCAGGGAAAGCAGCACGTTTCTTTCTAGCTAGAGTGGTGTCAGTGACCTACCAGCCCTGACATTTTACTTATGTGGATGATGGAATGAGGCGCCTCAGATATTAGGTCCTATAGGATCGGGAAACGTGTGCTTAGGAATAAATAATCCTCAAAGCTGTATGAGAGGACCGGCCCTGCCATTTCCAAGGGTTCACTGCGGGGGATCCTGAGACATTAGCTAGAGTGTCTCGAATCGGTAAGGAGCTCCGCTCTAGCCTAGACTCATGATGGAAACCAAAATTCAAATACGAACCGACGAATTTGGTTGTATTACTAGTACGGAGGCATAGTATATGGTACCTATGCTTCCTAGGATTAATACATTTACTTTGAAATGCTTTCATATACACTAATAATAATATTAGATGCGTATTTGCCGTATTTAGCATGTTTAATCACCATAAGGTAAAACCCTATCCTCTGGTGTGCGTTGCATTGTGTGATGGGACTTGGGTCTTATGGTGATTCCATTTTTTCCAAAAAGCATTGCGTTGTTTACGATGTACTTATTTATTTGTTATGACACTTTAAATTTTGCACGACAATCCATTAGAGTAAACCCGTTCCGCGTTAGCGGCGTGGTCTTTTGGATTTGCCTTATATCTACTAGTTATTTTACTTAAGAATTCTCACACCAGTCCTTGTTTAGCATGCCGGGAATAGGATGCAGCATGATGGGGGGTTCTCGCTTCGCGGTTTGGTGGCGAACGGGAGACTCTTACCCCCACATGTCCCTGTTGAGGGTTGGTAAGGCAATGGCCGGGAGGCTCGAGAGGGTCGCCGTAAAACAAGGTGTACTGGGGGACCACTGTGAGCCACGGTGGGTTTTACCTGCTGCTTTGGGGGGATGAAGGGATGGTTGCAAAGCCTACCGGATTTCGTCCGGGCCGTCACAGTTGGTATCAGAGCTTTGGTTTACAAAGCGGAATATAACATATTTATAATAATTCGTTTACGTAGAATCACTATATTCTGCGGCGAACAGTTCATGAGATACATAATAGCCAGTCACTTTATCGTCATCTTTTCATTCATCCTTCGATCTTTTCTATCTCTTAGAATCACCATTTCAGTTGTTTTGACTCTTCCCTTGATCGTGCATTCGAAGAAGACTAAGTGAAGTGGCGATGCTCGATTAACACATGTTTACGAAGGAACGAAAGGACCAACTTCTTCGGTGGAAAGCCTGATGTTATAGACGGTACCATCTCTATTAAAAACATTCTCTATGTTTATTCTTCCTCTTTTCCTCTTCTAATTTTCTTTTTCCTTTTCGGGGACGAAAAGTTTTTAAGTGGGGGAGACTGTAACGACCCTGAATTTTGGGCCAAGTTAAAATTTATTTTAAGTGATTTTAAATGAGTTTTGATATTTAAAATAATCTATTTTAAATAATAAGGATCACAAATTTGGTTCAAATCGAAGTTAGAATGAATAAATTAATTTTAATTATAAAAAGAGCTAGAAATGGCGCGGTAGTTTGAAAAGTCAAACTTGAACTTTGACTAACCATACAGGATGCAAAATTTAACGGATTTTAGTGAAACCAAAAATATTAGAATCTATTTAAAAATATCTTTCCAACGAATCCGAAAAATCGAAATTTCATAGCGGAAATCAAAAGTTATGGCTAATTCAATTTTTAGAAAGGTCGGTGGGTAATTTGCATAGGACAAAAATGCTACTTTTCACATATGTAGGAATTTGAACTCGAAACCACTTCCATTGGTTTCAGAATGACGTTTCTGCATTGAAAAACAGTAAACACTTATATGTTTCGAGTTTTAGAAATTATTTGTTTAAAAATGTATTTTTAATATTAAATATATTCGCCTTGAAAATAGCCATTTTTCAAAAAGTCTCAGAATTGAACGAAACAAATTTTGTTGTGATCGTATCGGCATAAGAAAGCCAAAAATAATTTTTCCGGATTTTTCTGACTTCGTATGTGGCCCCGGCAAAATTATATTTACGTTCGAATTTAAAATAAAGGATTTATTTGAAAATAAAAGAAAACCATACTGTAACTTCAGAATTGGACCATGGGGATAGCGCCATCGCGTTCAGAAGACATCAAAACATTAAGTTCGACAGTCGTTGAGCGCGAATCGGAGGTCGTATGTGAAAACGGTATTTTCTTGAATTAAATAATTAATTAAATAATTAAAATAAAACCCTAAATACTAGTATATATACCCGTATACAGTACGTATGCTTCTTCTTCTTCCTCTCGTTATCAGCCGCCGTGAAACCCATTGTAGACCAAATCTTTGAACTCACTTATCTCTCTCGTTTCTCAACGGTTTTCAACAAACTTGTACTCATTTCGAAGCTCTCTCCGAGCTCTACGTTCTCCGACAAATCTCAGCCTCCCTCGTGCCCTGTAGCTCCGCCACCGAGCCCGCAAACTCGCGCCGCACGCAGCCACGTGGGCCCCACCACGTCCAACCGCACCGCCCCCCAACTCCTGGCGAAGATCGGCCTCTCGTAGCACTCCAAGCTCCAACAAACGGCACCCAAAACCGTTCAGTAAATCAAGAGAAATCCGGATTTGAAGTTTTGAACAAAAGGGTATGAATTATTTCAGATTTTGTAACGCTTTTAAGCGTGACAGAAGCAGTTGTTAAAAGTCTGGTTAATTAAAAACATTGATAACTTATGCATACGAACCCCGTTTCTGAAAATTTCAGATCCGACATGACCGGGAGGATGAGTAGTATTTGCTGAGACCGATTGGAGCGTTCTGAAAATTTATTTGGATTTATTTTAATTATTATCCAAAAAGGTGAGAGTTCACTTCTATTTTAATTAATTTAATTTAATTCATACTATGCGATGTGAACCTGCTATGAACAAATGCGATGTGAATCAGCTATGACCAAACCTCTGTATGTATGCTAGATCTAATGTTGTGAGTATTCACTTTATTTAAATTAATTATAGATCTATTATTTGATGTAGGAAGTATGATGTTTGAATTATATGGTTGATGTTTTGAATGATTAGAAATAGTAGATCTGAAATTTAGCATCGATGAATATATTTGCTGTTGTTATGTTTCATGGAAAAATAAGATTAGCGATGTGTGTACGACATGAAAACTTGAATCACTATAGAGGTAGGAAATTTAAGTTGGACGATGTTAATATGACATGAAACAAAAGTTAGAGATTTTTTTTTTTGTTTTTATAAAAAGATTATTGATTATATAAAAAGTTATATATTTTGTTGTTATAAACAAAAGACCTCATTTTTATTGCAAACATATAAAAGTATATGTTTTGTTGATTTAATAAGATGGATAGATTTTACATTTGAAATTTGTAAATATAGTTGCAATGAAAAACGGTGTTTAATTTTACATTAGAAATATGTAAATATGAAAATGCATTGATATGAAGAATAACATTTTTGTCATGTGATAAATATAAAATGCACTGTAAGGAAAATAACATTTTTGTTTAAATGTTAAAAATAGAAATCTCATCATATGAAATTATTCACCGTATGATGATTGACATTTTTGTCAATGTTTATATAAGAAAATAAACACCGTATGTTGATTTATATTTTTGTCAATATTTTAAAATAGAATTTGTCGCCATTTGAGATAAGTATATTTTTGTTCATTTACAAAATAGAATTGGCCGCTATATGTAATGAACTAATATTTTGTTCATTATCAAAATAAGAAAACATCGTATGTAAGTGAATATATTTTGTTCATTATCAAAATAAAGAGCACCGTATGTTGAATGAACAAATTTGTGTTATTATGAAATTTGCATTTCATAAAATAATATTTTGTCATGATAGAAAAATAGAAATTTGCTTTGCATAAAATAGTATTTTGTCATGTTAGAAAGAATAGAAAACGCATTGCATGTATATCATCGTTTTTGTCAAGTTAAAAGCATAAAATGCATTATATGTAAAATAAGTAAATAATGCATTGTATGTATGCATATTATTTTGTCAAAGTTAGAAAATAATGCATTGTATGTAAAATAATGCATTGTATGTATGCATATTATTTTGTCAAAGTTAGAAAATAATGCATTGTATGTAAAATATAAAAAGAATAAAGCATTGTATGTTAATGAATATATTTTGTTCATCATATAAAAAGAAGAAAGCATTGTATGTTAATGAATATCTTTTGTTTATTATAAAAATTATAAAAGTAAGAAAAGCACTGTATGTGAATGACTATATTTTTGTTCACTATAAAATAGAATATGGCATTATATGAAATGAACAATATTTGTCATAAATAAGAAATATTTGCATTGTATGAAAATAACATATTTGTTAATATTAATATAGAAAATTTGCATTGCATGAAAATAGTATTTTTGTCAATTTAGAAAAATCAAATGCATTGTATGTATAGTATTTTTGTCAATTTAGAAAAATAAAATGCATTGTATGTATAGTATTTTTGTCAATTTAGAAAAGTATAAAATGCATTGTATGTATAGTATTTTTGTCAATTTAGAGAAGTATAAAATGCATTGTATGTATAGTATTTTTGTCAATTTAGAAAAGTATCAAGTGCATTGTATGTATAGTATTTTTGTCAATTTAGAAAAGTACTAAATGCATTGTATGTATAGCATTTTTGTCAAGTTAGAAAAATATCAAATGCATTGTATGTATAGCATTTTTGTCGAGTTAGAAAAATATCAAATGCATTGTATGTAAATAGTATTTTGTCGAGTTAGAAAAGTATCAAATGCATTGTATGTAAATAATATTTTGTCAAGTTAGAAAATATTAAACGCATTGCATGTGAAAATAGTGTTTTTTGTAATGTTAATAAATAGAAAAAGCACCGTATGTAATATTAACATTATCTTTAATGTTAATAAATAGAAAAGGCACCGTATGTCAAGAAAGATAATTTAATCATAGGATTCATATACATTTATTTTCAATGTTATTAAAAAGAAAATGAAGTGTATGTAAATTTGACATCATTTACAATGTTATTTTACAAGAGGATTCACCGTATGATTGACTAACATATTTTTAATGTTAATATAAAAATATCTCCACCATATGGTATTAACATCATCTTTAAATGTTAAAAATAAGAAAAACTTTCATCGTAGGAAAATTTCATTTTTGTTAACGTAATAAAAAGAGAAATCCACCGAATGCTATTTACATTATTTTATAAGTATAATATAATTGAAATTCATAGCATGATGAAATTAACATTGCTAATGTTAATGAAATAAAGGTAATTTCACCGTAGGATGTAATTAATATTTTTTTTTAAATGTTAATATAAAAAGAAATTTATGCCGTAGGATAAGATGTTCATTATTTTATAATGTATATAAAAGAGAAAAATGCATCGTAGGAAAAGTACATTATTATTATTTTTATGTTAAATAGAAAGGTAATCTACATCGTAAGATGAAGTGTACATTATTTATAATGTGAATAGAAAGGGAATTCCATCGTAAAATAAAATTTCATTGTAATGTAATTGAAATTAAAAATGCATTTAAAAAGAGAATTAACTGTAGGATGAGTTACATTATTTTATAATGTGAATTAAAAGAAGAATTGACCGTAGGATTGAATTATATTATTTTAATTAAAAGGTAATTTAACATAGGATGAGTTACATTATCTTAATGTAAATTAAATGTAATTTACATCGTAGGAAGTTAACTTTTATGTTAAATGATTAACATTAAAGAAGGATTACAACGTAGAATGAGTTAACATTATTTTTGATGACAATATATAAGAATGCGACATGTAAATGCAAGTTTACATTTTATTCATTGTAAATAAGTAAGAATGTGACATGTAATTGCAAGTTTGCATTTTATTAAATGTAAAGAAAACAAGAATGCGATATGTAATGAAAGTTTACATTTTAATTAATGTAAATAAAAATATGATTTTGAGAATTCATCGTTAAATAAGAAGTTTGACTATTTTAAATAATTAAAATAGAATGAATTGTTAATAAAAATAATTATTAACAAATAAGAAGGATTTTCAAAAATATATATATGTATATATATACGAGGATTGTTTGGGAAGTCCGAGATATTCTCATCTCGAATTAATCCAGCGGCGTTAAAAATTGAAGTAAGAAGACGACGTATGAAGACCGTAAATCTTCCCTCGAATGGACAGCGATCGAGATCCTGGATTGACTTGCTACCAATTCATGGGTCAAGGTCATTGCCCAGACGTATGTGTTGGTTTCACGGATTTGACTTTCGTTCAGACCCAGAGCATAAGTTTAAATGGATGGTGTGTCTGACATCGTACCCAGTTAAATATCATGTCGTTGATTTTCTGTTAATATATAAATGTTTGGTGGTGGGAATTTATTCTCTACTTAACACCCATTTATGTATTGATGGAGAAGCAATGGTATGGCATGGAGTGACAGTGTGGCATACTAAGATGCAATGATCAAGGTTTCTTGTTGAAAAGCAGAACCTTGTGGAGACGATCAAAGCACTGCTTGAATAAGCAGAGCTTTGTGTATTACGTAACCTCACGAGCCTCACAAACCGGTAGAGTCTAAAACGGGCGAAGGGAACGCAGGGAAAGCAGCACGTTTCTTTCTAGCTAGAGTGGTGTCAGTGACCTACCAGCCCTGACATTTTACTTATGTGGATGATGGAATGAGGCGCCTCAGATATTAGGTCCTATAGGATCGGGAAACGTGTGCTTAGGAATAACTAATCCTCAAAGCTGTATGAGAGGACCGGCCCTGCCATTTCCAAGGGTTCACTGCGGGGGATCCTGAGACATTAGCTAGAGTGTCTCGAATCGGTAAGGAGCTCCGCTCTAGCCTAGACTCATGATGGAAACCAAAATTCAAATACGAACCGACGAATTTGGTTGTATTACTAGTACGGAGGCATAGTATATGGTACCTATGCTTCCTAGGATTAATACATTTACTTTGAAATGCTTTCATATACACTAATAATAATATTAGATGCGTATTTGCCGTATTTAGCATGTTTAATCACCATAAGGTAAAACCCTATTCTCTGGTGTGCGTTGCATTGTGTGATGGGACTTGGGTCTTATGGTGATTCCATTTTTTCCAAAAAGCATTGCGTTGTTTACGATGTACTTATTTATTTGTTATGACACTTTAAATTTTGCACGACAATCCATTAGAGTAAACCCGTTCCGCGTTAGCGGCGTGGTCTTTTGGATTTGCCTTATATCTACTAGTTATTTTACTTAAGAATTCTCACACCAGTCCCACGACTGACCCATAGTTTGTTTCACCTTTTTGCAAACTTGGGTGCCCTCTCTTACACACGGGAAGCCAAGTAGACAGGTTCATTCCTTGCTTGGAGCTTTTCTTTGAAGCTGCTTATTTTCTATCTCTTGGATTTGCTTTAGTAGAGAGGTGATGACTTGGAGCTTGAAGACATTTATCTTTTGTTTTTATGGCATCTTTTCTTTTCTTTTTAGACATCAAACTTATTTCTTTTCTGCAAAACTTGTTGTAATAGCTTAGATTCTGTGACTGTGGATTTTCTGTGATTGATGACATTATATTTTTCCGCTGCTATAATGTTATTACTCTATGAATTTCCTTTGCTATATTGTATCTGTGTTCTGTTTTATTGTATTTATGTTGTATTCCAAAAATGATTATCCCTTGCTTTCATCCGTGGAAGTTTGGGGTCGTCACACGTAGTATTGCTAGTACTATAGCAGAAAATAATTTGGATTTAGTCTCTCTTAAGTGAGTTAAAGATCAATAAATATTCAAAGGCAACTGTGTGTTGTGACAACATAAGTGCAATTGCACTAACCGCTAATCCTGTCCTATACTCAAGAACAAAACATTTGGATCTAGACTTATACTTTGTGAGAGAATTAGTGCAAAAAGAAAAGCTTCAAGTAAACCACGTACCTTCCACTTACCAGACCACTGACATTCTGACAAAACCACTATCTAGAGTCAGATTTGAAGCTTTAAGAGAGAAGCTAAGCATAGCAGAAATTACTAGCCTGAAGCCTTGCAAAAGCCAAAACTTTGTTGTTGACAATAACTCGATTATCGAAGACAAAACCCTAGACAACAAAATTGAGAAACCTGCAAGCAATCAGCGCATAAGTTCCACAAATACTGAAGAAGCTAGCGAATCCGAAGATCATCAAACGTCAGCTAGCAACAGAAGTAGATCCAACTCTAAAGAGTATAAATCCGTCGTCACTAAGCCGCAAGCTCAAGACAAAATCCATGAATTGAGGGACAAGAACAAGAGGAGCATATTTATTATCGAATCTGAAGATAATTTGAGGCGAGATTTGAGACAAGAACCGAAATTGAAGAATCGTGGCGGCTGCCCTTTTTTTTCTCCAAACCCTATTTTGGATTATAAGGTTTGGGGGGGAGAGGTATTATGAAGCGTACTGCGAAACATACAGAAGTAGTACCCCGTTATACATAAGTACATTATGTGGGCTCGGCCAAATACCAGTTAATCCAGTGTACAATTAGAGCATTCCCAGCAGTTGGAAAGCTTGAGAAAATGGGGGTAATTCCCACTGAAATCATGCTCATCACGCTGCAGCAGTGTAAGTTGCGGCGTGATGAGTGGATTCAAGTGGGGATTCTCCCCACTTTTTTTTTGAGTGTCGATCGCTAAACGGCAAACTGATTGCCGTTTAAGGGTTAAACAGCGATCAGTTTGCTGTTTAACGCAAAATAAAGCGTTAAACGGCAAACTGATTGCTGTTTAACACTTAAACGGCAATCAGTTTGCCGTTTAGTGCGTTTTGATTGAATAAAAAAAAACGTAAATCCCCACTATACTGCTGGAAGGGACGAGTGTCTCGACGTTTTTTTTCTTCTTTCTGATACCCAAAATCGACACACTACTGGGTATGCTCTTATAATTACATTTGCATTTGCTGTTACATTAAGTCCAACGACTACATTTGCTTTGGCTATAAAAACATACTCAATATACAATTACATTCATCAATTCATTACTAAAATTTCATTCATTTAATCTGATTTCCGCACAAATCTAATGATTAGATGATGATGATTTTTTTCCAGGATGAGACAACCTTACGTTTTGTAGACGCTCCTTTACACACGTTTGAATATCGACCAATAAATATTTTTGTGAACTTCTATTCCGGTAGTTACTTTGTTTCAATATAGTCCCATCCTTTCACAGTTTCTGTATCTTATCGAAGTTACCAATTTTGAGTTAATATTGATTGAGGAATTGCCATGTTATAATACATACAGTATGCATATAAATATTACTGAGTTAATATCTTGCTAAGAATCAATTTGCTATACACTGTATAACATAGTAAATGTTAATCATCAAACCGGAAGAATGCAATTATTTCCAATTGTTGTGTATATGCTTACACATTAGCAAGCGTTATGTTGAAATCATTGTAGGGGTTCTTATCAAAAGTTCAAACTTGGTGTATAATATACTATTTGTTTGAAATATTAATTCAAACAACATTTTTCATGTTTTACCATGCAAATTGTGAATGCTGCAGATTTAACTTGATAGCAAGGATACACTGTAAGTTAATTTAGTATGGAAAATCCAAGTGACAAAAAAAAGTTCAAGCTGGCTTGGGGTTCTATCCTGATTCCTAGAAAGCAAATCTCATTTCTCATTTAACCAACGATCCATAAATAATAAGAGAGGGAAGAACACTAAAACAGAAATAGTCTTTTATAGCGGCATATAGCCGCTATTAAGCAATACTATAATGGTCCGAAAAGCGCTGTATATCGACATGTTATTAAAAAACAGTTGAATAATTATAACACAAAAACTGCCGCTATAAAAGTGTATGATTTTATAATGGCTATATGCCGCTATGATATGTCAGGATAATAGCTCGTTATTGGCGCTATAAAACATGTCATTCTTTGTGAAAATAATGCATTCTATAACACAAAATAACCGCTATAAAATATTAATTCAATAGCGGGTTTATCGCGCTATAAACCAACATGATAGCATTTCTAAATCCTTTTACAGCTTGTATATGCCGCTATAAATTATGTAGATATAACACGTAGTACCTTTGCCAGCAAGCTCCTGTATTACATTATCTTTTATACTGTTTTTCAATATATTACAATAATAGCAAGCAAATGAATATTCGCAACAATTTCAAAAGTAGTATATGATTCAAAAAAATTATAATACTCAACAAATGTACCACATATCTAACAAGATAAAGGACCAAATAACAAAAAATAAGTTCAATACATATGTTTTCAATTTCATATAGATGTCAATTTGAGATAACAAAAAATAAAACATAGTTTAAATTTAAAGTATACAATAAAATCCCAACTAACCGCTCTCCTCCATCAAATTTCCATAGGCATGCTACCTACCCGATCTCTACTTCACACATACACTGTCTAAGCGCACAAATCTAAGACCATCACCATTGTATCATTGCATTCTCACTGCATGTACATCCATATATGATCTGAAAGCATATTTAACCAGTTACAAGCTATGCATAATCAAAAACGTATGGCTCCAGAAATATTTTAAGCATCTTACCAGTGCCTAACCTTTCTGTTAGTGGATCCAACTTCTGCAGCTCTTTGGCAAGGAAGATCTGAATCATATTTCGAATCGGATATCAAGTCAACCTTTTCAATCCAAGGAGGCGTCCCCCCTTGAAATTTATTATCACAAAGTAATCTGTTATAGCAAAAATGCATGGCTTTTACAAAATGGATTCCTGAACTTAAGAAACAATAAGAAATTCTAGATTTTTATGTCCTCATTTACAGGCACTTGAGTGATGACATGGCTCCAACCTTTGCTGGAACCGTGCCGCTTAGATTGTTATTCCTTAAGTCCAATAGCTCCAACATGGTCAACATTGCAATCTCTTTTGGCATACCACCCATAAAATTGTTATTGTGAAGCACACTTTATTGAAAATAAAATAAAAAATCAAGTAAGAACTGAATGTATCGAAATAAAGTAAGAAATGAATGTATCGAAACAAATAAGAAAGATATCGATGAACAAAAAACAAATAAGAAAGATATCAATGAACAAAATCCTCAATTATATATCGTATGGTTTAGGTAAAGTTAGCCACGAAGGAATGAAAAAGAGTAAAAGGGGTTGATTAACTGGGTGCTTCTAAGAGTACTTTCACCTACTCACTCATATGATTGAATAACCCTAAATATACTGAAACCAACATAACACATACAGATATGATTCCCAATGCATAAAATATTGGTTTAAAATATGATAAGTCATCACTATTATTTTGATCTACATAGTGTTGGTTTGCAATATGAAATTTACCAGCATTTAACTGTCACAGTATTTGCTTGCAATCAAATGTGTGCTTTTGTGTATTTTCTTGCAATCCACAAACCTGTTACAATCTGCATAATGAGATCAAGTAGTTGAAGATTTAACATAATGGTTTAATATGATTCTTATACCATCTATTTTTCATTTCATATACACATGACAAACATTTCTTTTATGGCACAATAGATATTTATTTGATCATCACATATAAATAATATTTTAAAGGATTGAAAATGTACTGCTTTCGTGTTATATTTTGGTTACAGCTATAACAGCTAAGTATGCTTAAATTCCATTTTAGCATTTTTATTTGCTAATAACATACATGTAAACTCTCAATCTGCATTCACCAAACACTGTGAACTCATAGTAATGTGCAAGAATTGGCTTATTTTTGACATTTGAGCACCTGTTAGCAAACACTACCAAAAAACATTCAACTAGAGACTGCAAAATTAAAACTGAAAAGAATCAGTCTGTACTCAAAGACTGATTAGTAACAAAAATGATTCAGTTTTTAATATTTTTTGTTTATGACCGAAAATCAGTATTAAATCCGTCTGTGATTTCTTGAGACTGCCTAGAGACATTGTTTCAATCTTTGTTTTGATAACGGTTAGAATGTAATCGCTTATTGATCCAAAGAAGAAGCTTTTTAAGTATTTTTCTAATCCAACGGATGATTATGACGATCCACGCCATACTATTTTAAGCAGAAATATTATAAAATAAATTATTTATACAATATACAAATAAAACTGCTCCATCTCCTTGAAATAAGGCCACCATTCACGGCTAATGCTCTTCCACTATCTCCATTTTAAAATGAAAAAACTTCCTCCTATTTCATCGATTTCATAATGGCCTTCTGGTTTTCATTTCAACTGTTCATTCAATTTACCAAGCAGATCCGATGTAAACTAGAGGAAGCTCTTCACTGTTGATTAGTATCTTAACTCCTGCTAAACTACTTCATGTTTGCCAATTTTTGTTTCCTAGAAAAAAAAGATCTTTTTAGCTTTACTTCATCCGCAGATGTTCCACTGGGCACTCCAACTAATTAGTCCTCCCCCTCTCAATTAGCTCCATGGATTTATTACATATAGTTTAGGTAGGGGGCTGACGATAATCGGAGAGTAGGAATGTGATTAACTGTTGAGATTTGGTTTTGTTTAATGATTATGAGTAGATTTAGCAATCAATAGAAGCGAGAAGGCTGTTAATATGTACTCGAAGCATACAGGGAAGACTCCAGAACAGATAGAAGAGGATATCGAAGGGCCAATGTATTTCAGTCCCAGCAAAGCAGTTGGATATGGTATCATTGACAAGGTATATTACATACAAAAACAATGTGTAAATCCCTCTTATCAGTGTATTTGTCAAATTTAGTAAACACAATCCTCTATGCAGGTATTGTATAAAGAACGTGGCAGTGAAGATCATGGTGTTGTTTCAGACCTCAAAAGATAGTTTGAAGCTAGTAATCATCATATCTCATAATGGAGGAAATGAAGAAAATTATCATTACACTAATAATTGTTCTCTTTGTCGGTGTCGCATCAGCACAGAACTGTGCTCATGGATTTGGAAAGTTTAGCATGTGTGCACCGTATGTAGTACCAGGCGCAACGAACGACCCTCCAAGTTCCATGTGTAATGATTGTTAGTTGGCTGATGTAACTGACTATGGTTGGATGTTGTATATAATTGAATGGTCTTGCAATAAAAGGAGGAGGTTTGCATGAACATGATGTTTACAATAAGGAATGATATATTTTATGAAATTGTACAAACAAGATGCATGCAACTGTATGCTAACTATTTCGATCTTAGCTGAATTGAATTGAATGAAATTTTATGATTATATGTAGTAATATTTTTGTATTTGGGTTTATTACATGTATTTATTTAACCAAATACATTGCCCAATAATTTTGAGTGTTTGCCACAACAAATGAAATTATACTTTGGTTTATATATATATATATATATATATATATATATATATATATATATATATATATATATATATATATATATATATATAGATGTGTGTGTGTGACTGATTTGAAACTTTATTTCGGTTTCAACTGATCAGTTTTAAATAAAATTTAAGACAGAATTTCAGTCTCTAGAATTAAAGACTGAATTTCAGTTTCAATTTTTTTTTTTTTTTTTTTTTTTTTTTTTTTGCGACCAGAGAACTAGTGACTTCCACCTTCAGTTTTAAGTCAGTCTTTACATCGTATTTAATGACTGAACTGCTTAATTAAGGACTGAATTTATCAGTCTTTAGTTCAACTTTTTTTTGTAGTGAAACTGCACTTTCTTGCCTGAAATATGAGCGACATGACAGCAAAAAATTGCGGTATTATATAAAAAGTGATATAACTTACCAATCACCTGAATGAACCAACCGAACATCTTCAGCAATTACATTGCTTAATTTTTTGACAGACAGATGTGCAGCGCCATTAACTCCTACAAAGAAAAAATAGATCAAATTAACAAAACTTTATATGGGACAACAAAGAAATAATGTAAATGGTAGACCGAAATTCTAAATAAGCACAAAAAAGGAATAAAGGATAAAGCATTTACACTTTTTTTTATTAACTTGATGAGTTGATGTTTTATTTCTTAACATACTAATAATTTCAGAACCATTTTAAAAAAAACAGACCTCGATTCCATCAAGTAATGATTTTAGGTATTCATTTAATGAACCTAGTTCAGAACCTTCAGTGTCATTTCTGGTAGATCCACTTTTATTATCACGATCAGGTGTTGGAACTTCCAAGCACATGAAATGAGAAAAGAAAGAACTTTAACCTCTTCTGCAAGCATGGGAATGAAAGCAGTAAGCATTTTTGAGTATGCTTCAGAAACTGTAGAAGTGTCTACATTTGACATCTGATTTGAGCCGGCAAATTGATCAAGTGATATAATACGACTCTTTGCTACTTTAGTACTAGGACAAAGCTCATTTGAATACTCACGAGCCTTAAAAAACTGAAGCACAAAGACTTGCTTACTATCTCCCGCTGTAGTAGCAAATTAAGACCATGATAGCAAGCTGTTCTTACAGCACGCAGAGTATTCTTGTCAAGGCTCTTTAGTTGTTGCAAAAGTCGAGCATAAACACAACACTTACATCTTAACTCAGCATGATCAGGGCTCCTTAGTTGACCTCTCTCAGAGAAAAAACTCTTTTTGCTTATCATAAAATCCACCATGGTGTCAATGTAGTTCCTTAAATATTCTGATGCTCTCCGAGCAAATGAGCTTCTTAAGATTTCTACCTGAGCACGTTTTCCCTTAACATTGACGTTTGCACATTCTAGCATGGACTAGCCTATCTCCTTGCAATCCAACAGCTTTGTATTATAGTGCGCACATACGCGCACGCATGCGCGCGTATCCTATGGTCAGTCATAATGTTTGCAACAGTATGAGATATAAAAAGACCAGGAATGATAATGATGACACTATGTATCATGGGGCAAAAGAAATGAAACTCAGATGCTGATAACATGGTTTTATTAGGATTAAGGTTTTAAGAAATACTATGCATATTGAAGCAATCGGAGCTTGTCAGGGGTGAAAGTTGTGTATGTACTTCAAATTCAAAAAGCAAATTTCAATAAGCTGTGTATATACTTCAAATTCAATAAGCAAACCTCATCCAGTGAGCAAAATGAAACATATTTATGTGTAACTTAAAGTAAATTCAACTGGAAAGTAGTTACATACAAAAATAAATTATTTTTCATAATGAAGAGATACTTAAAGTAACTCCTAATCAAACTGTGTATGTACTTCAAATTCAACAAGCAAACCTCGTCCAATGAGAAAAATGAAACATATTTATATGTAACTTAAGTAAATTCAACTGGAAAGTAGTTACATACAAAAATAAATTGTTTCTCATAATGAAGAGAAACTTAAAGTAACTCCTAATCAAACTCTTATCTACCTTTAACTGAACGCACAGTACAGAGTGTATTGGAAGTCATATGCCATGCATACATGATATATGTACTAACGTACATGCTACACTCGATAACTACTGCTCCTTGTTTTGATGCCCTAAATATAGCATTATAATGTAAAGCTAGAAAGCTTGTCTTTCAATTTATTAGCTAGTAATCAAAACAGTGTTGTTATCACCTGTTATTCCAATTTAGATGTAAATCCAAAAGCAACTACTGTGTGGTTTGCTTGGACCATAGCTCTATAGTCTGTTTTTAAGACATCCCAGTATATACTCAGACCAGTCTGTACTGACATTTCTAGGTAGATGATACAATGCATAAAAGAATCATAGATTTTTCATTATTATACGTGAATAGTTTCATAATTCACGGATTCATCACTATCTTTTTCACGTATGTATGCGCAAACAAAAATTTCTACTACTCCTGACGTGTAAATGTTATGTTTTCACATATAAATATCACTGAAATATCAAATTTTGATATCAAAAAATTTGAACTTGTGCTACTAAATTGCCAGAAGCTTTGTACACCATATCTGTAATTCTTTTGATACATTTGTATGTACAATGTCCATGGTAATAGCAAAAATAAAATCTAAGAAAATATATGTTTTAAATATATGATTAGAAGTGTTGTATCACAATATGACAAGTAACATTAGTGTTTTTAGAATCAATGGTAAATGCAGTATAACATTTTGGGTATCATGAAACATTTTATTTTTTAACCTGGAAAGAGGAACTGTATAGTGTATGTGTTGTTCTAATCATTAAAACAAAAGACATGTAAATTGGGAATACCTGCTGCCCAAAGTGATGCGAAAATCAAGAAAAATGTTTGAAAATATTATGACATGTTGGAATATTTTCGATGTACAAAGCATCAAATGCATGTTTATCTGTGTGCAGTGCATGTTTATATGGCGTGTGCAGGACTTGTTCATAAGATTCACTCGCATGATGATAGAACTTTGCCAATGTTGGCACAACATTTGCTAAATCATAAAACTGCAGCATGGTATATGTTGTATGTCGTCAGTGTTTTGTCATATATTAAACCTTTAACCTTTGAAAAATAAAATAAGAAATAAGCTAAGTAGTGGATAAAGCATTTACACTTTGCTTTCAAACATTCTATTCATATTAGGTGAGTAATCAAGCTCACGCAACAACCAGAGTATGATGGTAATTAAAGTTAGTTGAAGACACATGCACATTGGCACATAGACATATACATCAAATGTTATTTATTTATACTTAACTAAGCACATATGTTGACAATGACCTAGCAAGACAAATAACAACAACCAAAGACTGTTGACTTAATAATTGATGATAAATTAAACCAGTATCACCTTTTCAAGGTTACCAAGAACCAAACAATATCGAAAAGAATTTTAGAAGGAACCTATAGTGGTCCTGTAAAATAATAATAGATAATTTTGTAACAATGATTTTGTTAACCTATCATGTCATCAAGAAAGCAAAGAGTATCGTAGTGGAGTAAATTTGAATATAATGTTATAGTGTTCTCCTTGCAAGCAAGAGATTATGGCTAATAGTAATTAAAAATGCATTTTTGAAAACATGAGACAATTTTCTAATTATAGGAAATGTTTCTAGAAGGATGCGCATAAGTTTGTAAAGTAGTTTCGTACTATGTTTCTTTTGTCAGAAGTACTTTTGTAAAAATAGGACAAAACCAATTACTTTTTAACAAAAGCAAATAATCTGTGGTATTAATCTACTCCTCTTGTATGAAACTAAAAACTAAGAATTCAAACAACTAAAAGAAGCTGAAACTGAAACTGAAACTGTTATGAATGTACCATGTTCTTGTTTGAGCCTTGGTCATCTTTAGGCCTTGTGCTTGGCAATATTGTAACCCATGATGGAATGAGGCAGACTGGCATTCTGTTAAACAACGTGAGCTATGTTAGAGATAATCATCAAATATGTTTCCTTTTATTTATGAGTTATATTAAGATTGTATTATTTATGAGTTATATTGGGATTGCATTAATTATGAGTTATATTAGGATTGTATTAATTTGGTCTATATTTGGTATAAATTCAAATATGCTCTAGAATATTCTATTCTAGAATGCTCTCTCCCATCTATAAATATATAATTATGTAATTATGTAATCAAGAAATACAATTCTATTTTCTGTTTTCACATGATATCAGAGCACCATTAAATAAAATTACACTCTTGTCCTTCTCAATCTCTTATCATGGCTAATGATAACAATCCTCCTACTGTTTCTATCAGAGCTGATCCTTATGCTATCCATCACTCTAATAGTCTCTCTACTGTTCTTGTCACACCTCTCTTAACTGGTGATAATTATGGCTCTTGGAGTCGTGCCATTAAAATGGCGTTACGAGCCAAGAGCAAATTTGGTTTCGTCGACGGTTCCTTACCGATCCCAACGGTGGAAACCGACATTGTCAATTGGCGCTGCTGCAACGATCTTGTTGGCAGCTGGATACTCAATTCCGTATCTCCGGAAATCAGGCCAAGTATTCTCTATGCCGACAGCGCTGCCCAGATATGGATAGATCTCAAAGAGCGCTTTTCTCAGTCTAATGCGCCGAAGATATATCAGTTAAAACTCTCTATCTCCTCACTCAAACAAGAAGGTATGAGTGTTTCATTGTAATTCACCCAACTTAAAACTTTGTGGGATGAGTTGAGTAGCATTATTTTAATTGATCCATGTACTTGCGGAAATGGAAAGTGTATTATTGAACAGCAAAATCAGGATCGAGCCATGGAGTTCCTTCAAGGACTGCATGATTGTTTCTCTGTTGTGCGTAGTCAGATTCTCCTTATGGAGCCATTTCCGTCCATTCAGCGGATTTACAATCTTGTCCGTCAAGAAGAGAAGCAACAAGAGTTGAATGTTCGATCAACCCC
This sequence comes from Allium sativum, assembly GCA_030737875.1. Taxonomy (NCBI): domain Eukaryota; kingdom Viridiplantae; phylum Streptophyta; class Magnoliopsida; order Asparagales; family Amaryllidaceae; genus Allium; species Allium sativum. Next base: position 347,742,677 of record CM060918.1, read on the forward strand.
AACCGTTGAGTCTGCTGCCTTCCAAGCTTCAAAGCCACCATATCGTGGTCTGTCAAAGAGGCATCTGTGATCATTGCAACCGATATGGACATAATCGAGATAAATGCTATCAACTGCATGGCTTCCGAAGCAAGAAAGAAAAGCGCGCAGCTGAACATGGATCAACCTCTCATGATGTGCCAAATAATCATCTGACAACTCAACAGTACAACAAGTTGCTTGCTCTCTTGGCCAAAGACGAAGTTGGTGAACTCTTGGCTAACTTAGCAGGTACAATTCTGTCTTGTATGTCTTCTTGTTGGATTAGAGATTCAGGTGCATCAAATCATATATGCACATCACTATCAATTTTTTCTTCATATGTTCCATTGCAAAAACATAAGTCTGTTCAACTACCTGATGGCACTTTTGCATCAGTGACTCACATTGGGATTATTAAACATTCAAAATCCCTTATTCTCATAGATGTATTTTTTATCCCATCGTTGACATTCAATTTATTATATGTCTCACAATTAGCAAAACAACTTAATTGTGAAGTAATTTTTTCTAAATTTCAATGTCATTTTCAGGACCTGTTGACGAACAGGATGATTGGTCGGGGTAGAGTTCATTATGGCCTTTACTACTTGGAGGATGTTTCCCATTTGAATTCAGTTTTTTCATTTCAGCATTCAAATAATTTTGATCTTTGGCACTCTCGCCTTGGTCATCCTAGTAGTTCTCGTTTTAAATTTCTTGTTAATAATTTTCCGGATATATCCGCGAATAATAAATTTATTTGTGATGTTTGCCCACAAGCTAAGCAATGTCGTGGTTCATTCCCGCAAAGTGTATCTTGTTCTTCTGTATGTTTTGAATTATTACATGTTGATGTTTGGGGACCATTTAATGTTCCATCTAAAAATGGTTAACTTTTTTTCTTACTATTATTGATGATTATTCAAGGTGCACTTGGGTCTATTTAATGAAATTCAAGTCTCAAACCTTTTATATGATAAAACATTTTTTTAATCAAGTTAATAGACAATTTGGACTGTCAATCTCCACTATACAATCTGGAGATGGTGTTATTTTTATTCCACAACTTCAAGCTCTTTGATCCGATAATGGAACTGGGTTTCTTTCATTAGAGTTTCAAAATTGGTTTCATTCTCATGGTATAATCCATCAACGAAGTTGTGTATCCACTCCTCAACAAAACGGAATTGTGGAACGTAAACATCGACACTTGCTTGATGTTTCTCGTTCACTACGATTTCAAGCTAATCTTCCCCTCTCATTTTGGGGCGAATGTGTTCTCACCGCTGCATTTCTCATAAATAAATTACCCACACGTACTCTTAATTTCAAATCTCCTTATGAAGTTTTATTTGGAAAGGTTCTGTCTTATTCATCTTTATGTGTGTTTGGCTGTCTGTGTTTTGCGAAAAATATGCATATTAAAAATAAATTTGATGCACGAGGTAAGCCACACATTTTTGTTGGTTACCCTTATTGTCAAAAATGATATCGACTTTATGATCCTTATTCTCATCACATAATAGTCTAGCATGACGTTATTTTTCATGAATCAGTTTTTCTGTATAAAAACATTTCAGATCATAGATCTAACGACATTTCCATCACTCCACTAGATGATGATTTACCTACAAATTTCACACGATTTCAAAATGATTCATCAGTACCAACTAATATTTCTTCATCTAATACAATTGAAAATGGTGAAAATTCACTTCAAAATCATTCTCCAAATCTAATTCCAACAGAAATCGCTGATTCTAATCAGTCTCAGCAAACTAATAATAATTCTTCAATTATAATTCCCACAAATACTGCTGATTTAAATCGTCCTTAGCGAATTCGACGAAGGTCATTACGTCTCAATGATTATGCATGCAACGTCTCTCGTTCATCTACTTCTTTTCCTTTATCCAAATATTTCTCTTTGGAAAAGTTTTGTCATTCTCATCATGTTTTTTTGTCCAAAATTATTAATCATGATGAACTTCAAACTTATTCTCAAGCAGTTCAATCTTCTGCTTAGCGTGATGCAATGTCCGTTGAAATTCGTGCTCTCGAAGCAAACAAAACATGGTCTGTTTGCTCATTACCACCAAATAAAACACCAATTGGTTGCAAATGGGTATATAAAATTAAATATTGATCTGATGGTTCTATTGAACGATATAAAGCACGTTTAGTAGCCACCCAAGTTGAAGGAATTGATTACCATGATACTTTTGCTCCGGTAGCAAAATTGGTTACCGTTCGTCTACTTCTTTCAATCGCTACAATTAAAAATTGGTCGCTTCATCAATTAGACGTAAATAATGCTTTCCTCCAAGGTGGACTAAATGAGGAGTTTATTTGAAACTTCCTCCTGGTTTTCCTCGTCATGGTGACAATCAAGTTTGTAAGCTCCGTAAATCTATTTATGGACTTAAACAAGCTTCGCGTCAATGGTTCTCTAAGTCTTCTTCTACTTTAATTCAACGTGGTTTTCGTCAATCTAATTCCGATTACAGTCTCTTTATGTATATTCGTGATCATATTTCATTATTTGTTCTTGTTTACGTAGATGATATTATCATTACAGGAAACAATGAATCTTTTATTTCCATGACAAAACAATTTCTCGCCAAAACTTTCCTCATTAAAGATCTTGGGCGTTAAGTTATTTTTTTGGTATTGAAGTTTCTCGTTCCAAAAAGGGATTATTTTTGTGCCAACGTAAGTACACACTTGACATATTAAAGGATTCAGGTATGCTTGGTTCTCATACAACTCCAATTCCTATGGAACAACATTGTTGACTTCTTCCAGATTACGACAATCCCTTTCCTGATCCGTCTCTTTATCGACGACTTATCGGTCGTCTCTTATATCTTACAGTTACTCGTCCTGACATTCAATATACTGTCAACAAACTTAGCCAATTTATGCAAAGCCCTCGTTCCACACATCTTGATGCTGCAAATAAAGTCCTTCGATATCTCAAAGGTTCTATTGGTAAAGGTTTATTCCTATCGGCAATGAGTTCGTTTTCTTTGTTCGTTTTTGCTGATTCTAACTGGGTCGGTTGCCCCATCACTCGCCGTTCTACTACCAGTTATTTTACAATGCTTGGTTCTAGTCCCATCTCCTTGAAATCAAGGAAACAACCGACTGTTTCTCGATCATCTGCTGAAGCTGAGTATCGGTCTCTTGCTGCTATTATCGCTGAAGTCCAATGGTTACATTCAATCTTATCCGAACTTGGTTTTCCACCATCTGTTCCTATATCAATACATTGCGATAGCCAAGCTGCAATTCATATTGCATCAAAACCCATCTTCCACGAACGAACTAAGCACATCGAAATAGATTGTCATTTCATTCGTGAAAAGATTCTCTCCGGTATTATTACTCTTTCCTATATTCGTTCTTGCGACCAACTAGCAGATATTTTCACAAAACCACTAGGTGCTGATAATTTCAAACGATTGCTTAGCTAGTTGGGCATGCTCGACATTTCTCTCCCGGCTCCAACTTGACGAGGGTGTTAAACAACGTGAGCTATGTTAGAGATAATCATCAAATATGTTTCCTTTTATTTATGAGTTATATTAGGATTGTATTATTTATGAGTTATATTAGGATTGCATTAATTATGAGTTATATTAGGATTGTATTAATTTGGTCTATATTTGGTATAGATTCAAATATGCTCTAGAATATTCTATTCTAGAATGCTCTCTCCCATCTATAAATATGTAATTATGTAATTATGTAATCAAGAAATACAATTCTATTTTCTGTTTTCACACATTCAATCACATGATCTCTCCCTCTTCCTAGTATTATATAAATCCAACAAACACACATGATTAATGAAGAATATACAACTCATTTTAACTAGCCTTTATTATATGAACCAATAACTAACCAAAAATGGAAAAAAGAAAAGAAAAAAAATAGTTTTCTTATAGATTGCATGAAGAAATTGAGCTGTACACTAGGTTTCTTTGCATAAGGATTTTCAGTGATGCATATTTCACTTGCTCTGCATTATTCTGGAAAGAATGTGATGAACATCAACTAATGATTGATTGATTGATTCAAGCTATAGCCAATGGATTGTAACTGTAACCATGCTATCTACATTTAAGTTTATAATAACAAAACAACATAAAAACCCATTTGAAATAAGTTCGCTCAGCATTCCATACATATATGTTATATGTCCGATTACTGAAATTACATAATATACATATAATAAATAAAATGTCGACATTCATTTGATACAAATAGCAATAACTGGTCAGAATATTGAGGAAATAATATAGTTCAGTGGATACTTTTTACCAAAACAAAAATCATTGAGACTATTATGAATCATTGAGGAAATAATATAGTTCAGTGGACATACTTGATAAATGCCTTTAAAATTGCATCGCTAACTTTCCAAATGATTTTATTACTTGAGTGAGTGAAAATATAGTTCCGTCACATTCACATACTACCAATACATCGTTGCTTGCTGCATTCAACAGTAAAGACCTGCTCCTGCCTCCGCTTTCTTTTTTTCTCCCTTTTTCCCTTTTTTTTTTCTTTTTTTGAAAAAGAAATATCCATATCTGAAACACCCCACCTCCGTTAAGGTCACTCACAAGGGGAATGCCTTAACTTTGGTGGAGCATTATAGGTAAAAGACACAGATAATTTACAAGACAGACATATATAAGCAGCGGAAAAACTAAATTTATTTCATACGTAGTTCATAACAAAAACATAACAACAAATTGTCTCAAAACAACTTTCAAATCATTACATCAAAATATCTGTCTTGATTATAACATAAAGAAGCATAAAACACAATAAAACAACATAAATCCCCAAGTAGTAGTGTGTCCAAAGCCATAGCCAAAGATAAGACGTTCCAAGTTATACATCGCAGAGTCTTCAAGCTTGGAAAGATGAACGGTCCAAATTAAGTTGAGTTATTACCTCCCTGGGTACCTGAGGGGCGGGAGGGACGAAAGAAAAGAGAGCGAAAGAAAAATGGGTTAGACATAAGTCTGGTAAGTCCCGAGATTATTCAACATGTAAACTGGTAAGAGAACTATGACATGAATAAACTAGATGCAAGACAATAACCAAGAAATAAGGTAACATAGGATTAGGCAAGATAAACAAGGCAAGGTAAATTAATCATACTATCGCACTCAAATCCATATTCTCTGCACCTACTAGATATTTCAACCATCATCATGAGTTAAAACCCAGTGATCCCTTTTTATCGATCGACTCCAACTCGCACGCATTTACTACTTGTGTCATACGGCCCCGCTCGATTGTAGATACCTGTGTTGGTCCCACCATGGGGTGTATCAAATCATATGGTGGCAACCCGACATGATTCAAGATGCACAGTGTATAACTACTGATGCCTAGTGTATTCTTTTTCCACTCCGGAGTATGTGCACGCCCGTACTCCGTCGAAACCTACACTGACGCACCAACCGTCATTGTTTTGACCGCTTATAATCAGCCCAGTAATCGTGCCCCACCCTTCCTAGTTCATGGTACCATGATACATCTATATGAGTTACTGCTGAAATGGGTCACCGCTACTAGGGTTTCCTAATCAACGTGTTAAATTGGTTAAGTGTCCAAGTTAACCTAACCCCACCCATCAGTTTATTTAACATGTTGTACCGATTAAGTGTTGCCATAATTAACTTAACCCTACCATTCCCGACTTAGCTTTAATTCATTCATTAAAGCACCAACCACTCACATTAGACATGTATTGTTGCAATCACTGGATGTGCCGATCGGGTCCAGGCAGTTTTACACCGCAACTGAGTCTAACCTCGGGTTCTTTTGGGCTCGATGCACTAACCTCCCACATTAGATATATATTGTTACGGTTGCTGGATGTGACGAGCGGTTCCGGGCAGTCTTACACCGTAACTCAATCTAACCTCGGGTTAGGCATATTCGTCTTTTCTAAATTTACATATTTACCTCTTTATATTTATATGTAAATTATTGTCATTCAAGTCAAGCACCACTTTCCCTTTTTAATCAAGTTCATAATTTTAGGTGTAAAAATTTATCCCACTTTATGCCATAAAACATTTACATGTTTATGAGCCAAATATGCCAATTATATGTAATTTCATGTTTTTCCCCAACTTTACCCCCGTTAAACGTTCGCATAAATCACATAAAATGTTAGGCTCGATACATAGCCTAATTTATTCACAAAAGGAGAAATAAGGAACATGTAATAATTCCAACATCATAAAAATATGGATCTAAATACACTGTATCATATGAATTTGGCATAGAACATTATACATTTAATTATGAGCTTGCAAATTTAGATCTACACAACATGAATCATGAAATAGAGGTTTTACATAGAACTACATAAACTTAAAATTAGGCATGTAGTTGTGAACTTGCAAATTAGTATGTAGTTTTAGTCATATATGTGTACATGGTTGAACTTGCATAAACATAGCAAAATTCCCAAGTTGACATACAACATATAGGTGTTATTACCAAATCATACAACATGAAATGTCATCGCCAAATTATACAGCATGGTATGTCATCGCCAATTTACACAACATGATATGCCATTCCCAAATTATACAACATTTTATGTTATCGCCACTTTATTCAACATGATATGTCATCGCCAAAGTATACTATATAATATGTCATCGCTAAATTACATAACATATATGTCATTACCAAATTAAACAACATATGGATTCATTTCCAAGAATTTAACATTTATCATCAAATCACATACAACATGGTCACAAACTTAATATGATAAGACTCATAGTCTTAATCAAATCAGTTTCAATAAAAAGGATTGGCATAAATTTACATTAGGTGTTGTTCTACATCCAGTTATTTAGTCACGATTCTAATATCATTTAGGTCTAAATGGTAACTGGACTTACAAAAAGGAGACTAGTCTTGTTTTTTGGGATCTGTATCCTGAAATTGAATAGCTCTCCTTTGTTGTAGACGTTGAACTCTCTTATTTGAGTTTGATTTGATTTGTAATTCCTAACTTGCTTTCTAGTTGAAGGAGAATGGCGGCTACTCTAAGTTGAGTACTGACAGCATGACGGTCTTAGGAATAATTTTTGTGTGGCTTAGGGTTTAGATTTAGATTTCTTATATAGAAGTTTGATTTAATATGAGCCGTCAGATCAACCTAGGGAAATTCAAGGACATTCAAACCTAAGAGAACCAACCAGAACTTGCCACACAAGCCCTAATGACACAGCAACTCGTCACAGAAAGAAACACATCAGGTTTCAGATCTTGCCCGAGGGGGAGGTCGACCCCCAGGTCGACCCCTTGGTCGACCTATATGGGGGGAGGTCGACGCCCTGGTCGACCTCCTGGTTGACCTGGCCTTGGGTGGGAAAATTCCCGCCCAGCCTGCTTCTGCTTCTGATTTCGAAATTTGAATTTTCTAAACATCAATCTGAGCTGTTTATTTAAATTCTTGAGTCTTCTGAAGGTCATAACTCCTTTATACAGAGTCCGATTTACACAAACTCGGACTCTATCTCAAGCAGAATTCTGAGACGAACGTAATGGCGTAACTGTTTCCCTTAATTCTCACATTTGTAATCAATTATTCTTTAATTCGTTACTTTAATGTTTATAGAAAATACGGGGTGTTACATTCACCCCTCCTTAAAGGATTTCGTCCTCGAAATCTTCTAGTCAAGGAGAACGTATATCCTACCATCCAATCGTTCATCTACTAATCCATCAACCACAGGCGTCCATTGTCCTTAAAAAGACTTTTAATGCTTCATGATCATAAGCATAGTGTGTGTACATGTCCTTATCTAATGCAAAACCAGGCGGTCTACTGAAACAGTTGACATCCTTAATGCAAGTCATGTCGGTGCCATGAGTCCATTATGTATGCAATCATCCCTAATCATACTTTCTACATGAGTGCACAATCATTCATACAAATGCAACATCCACATGATAACACATCAAGCTTCAATCATATACAAGCACATATATGCATATGCAATATGAAAGTGACTGAGCTGATCTAACACCTAATGTGTGTGTATATGCATCCATGAGCAACCACTAGCAATCACTTGCAACCACTTGCAAACATCAATCATAACATGTTTCAAATACATGTTTACATCCATTGGTTTCTACCCAAGGATCGAGAATATCACTGAGGAAAAATACTAAAAAGATAGATATGAGCATGAAAAAACTTATGGAAAAAGAGATCAAAGATGTACCCTCAAAAAGAAAAGGGTAGGTTGCGCGTATCTTGGCCTCAGTCTCCCAAGTCGCGTCTTCTCAGTGTCACTCCATTAAACTTTATCAAGTTTGACTTCGCGGTTGCGTAGCTTTTTGACTTCTGTACCCATGATACAAGTTGGAACTCTTCTCACAGTCGCCTCTCGTTCTACTTATACTTCCTCTAATATGCTTGGTTCCACCACTTCCGCAGACACATATAAGCACTTCTATAGGTGAGAAACGTGAAAGACATTATGAACTCCGGCCAATCTTTCGAGCAGCTCTACTCTGGAAGCCATCTTTCTAATCCTTTCAATGATAGGAAACGACCCTACAAATCTTGGTGCCAACTTCCCTGCGGATCCGAAGCGAACGACGTTCCTCAAAGGAGATACTTTAAGGAAAACCCTGTATCCAACCTCAAACTCAAGGTCGGTCCTTCTTTTATCTGCGTAGGACTTCTGTCTATCTTGGGTAGTCTTCATTCTTCTTCGTATCAAGTTCACTTTCTCTGAAGTTTCTCTAATCATATCTGGTCCAAGTATGAGCTTGTCTGTAGACTACCACCAACAAGTTGGTGATCGGCATGGTCTCCCATATAAAGCTTCAAAGGGTGCCATACCTATGGTGACTTGGTAGATGTTGTTGTAAGCGAATTCCACCAAAGGAAGATGATCTTCCCATGTTCCTCCAAAGTCGAGAATGCACAATCTCAAGAGGTCTTCCAATACTCTGTTCACCATTTCTGTTTGACCATCGGTTTGGGGGTGAAATGCCGTGCTTAAGCATAATTGTGTGCCTACAGCCTCCTGCAAACTCTTCCAAAACTCGCTTGTAAAGATAGGGTCTCGATCACTCACTATGCTGGAGGGTATCCCATGGAGTCGAACCATCTCTTTAAGATAAATGGATGCTAGGGACGAGGCATTCCTTCTACTCTTAACAGGTATAAAGTGGGTGCTTTTAGTGAGCATGTCCACTATTACCTAAATACCGGTATTGCCCCTTCTTGACCTAGGAAGCCTATCAATAAACTCCATTGAAATGCTTTCCCATTTCCACTGTGGGACCTCTAGAGGATGAAGCAAACCACCGGGCTTCTTTTGCTCCGCCTTGACTAGCTGGCATATTAAGCACTTAGAAACGAATTCAGCTACATCCCTCTTCATGCCATTCCAAAAGAAAACCCTTTTTACGTCTTTATACATCTTGTCTCCACCTGGGTGTATGGTCAACTTGGAATGGTGTGCCTCTTCGAGAACCTTCTTCACCAAATCCCTTGCTTGTGGGACGCATAGTCTTCCATCCTGCCTCAACCAACCCTTATCATCGATGGAGTATCTATTAAGGTGACTAGAAGTCTCACCCCTAATTAGCTTATCCATCACATCAACTAGCTGAGGGTCTTCACATTGCGCAGTTCCCCTTGAGTCAAATAGAGTAGGCCGCACTTCTAGTGATGCTAACAAACCAGTCACATAATCGACAGAGGGTCTAAAGTCAAAATTGGCTATGTATTCCAAGCTCTGCCTTTCTACAAAGAGAGGGCTTAAGGTCAGCTTCTTTATACTCAAGGCGTCTGCTACTACATTGCCCTTACCAGGGGTATAGGAAATCTCGAAATCGTAGGATGCCAAGAACTCCATCCACCTTTGTTGTAACACCCTGCATTTTTAATATAACTAAAAATATGTAAAAATATGTGTAGATGCATAAATAGGTAAATAATGGTGATGTATAATGAAAATTAATTAATATATGGAAGAGAAGGAAAAATTAATTCGATAACAGTGTGCGTAACGGAAAAGATAATAAAATAAGGATACTTAATTTAAATATCAGGACATAGGTAAAATGAACATCACCATTGCATTTGTCTCGAAATTCTGCTTGAAATATAGTCCAAGTTGGTGTAAATCGGACTCCCTATGAAGGAGTTATGGCCTTTAGAAGATTCAACAAAAATTCAAAACAGTTCGAAATTCGACCCAGGCAGCTGGGCGGGGAATTTCCCGCAAAAACCATGCAGGTTTACCTGGGGGTCAGGTCAACCAGGAGGTCGACCTGGGGGTCGACCTATCCCTAGATCTGGGCGATTTCAGTTCCTGTGACGTGTTTTGATGTGCTGTATGAGTCGGATGGCTTCTACGTCAATCTAAGGGCTCTAAAACACTCTCTACACCTATAAATACATAGCAAGACCTAACCCTAATTCATAACAATTCCTTAAGACGCCTCCATGCCTCCAAAATTCAACCAAACATGGTCGCCGCCCCAAAACTCTAAATTATATTGCAAGTTCTTCATCAACTTTGGAGTTTAACCAAATAAAGTAGCAAAGTTCTTCATCAACAATTCATGCTCTTCACCAACAATCAAATAAGAAGATTAAATCAGCTTTCTACAAAGCGTTTATCTTCCCCAATCTAGTCAAGGTGAGTGGAATTATAATAAACTTGTTGTATAATAGTATTATTATCGTTCCCCAGTTATAAATTCAATTCAAGATTCATGTTATAATAATTGTTCTTTTATTCTCCTTTCCCTTTTTATTTTTGGATCTAGGTTATCTCGAACCTAGACGAAATCTTATTATACATACGTATTGTTGGAATATGGGAATATTGGGCATAATCTATTTTATGCAGTTGAGGGATATAATTTGTAATTTGGGGTTTGTGGCATAACGATTATTATTGCAAATATTAGGCATGATCTATTTTATGCAGTCGAGGAATATAATCCACAATTTGGGGTTTGTGGAATAACGATTATTATTGCAAATATTGGGCATAATCTATTTTATGCAGTCGAGGAATATAATCTGTAATTTGGGATTTGTGGCATAATGACTATTATTGCAAATATTTGGGTAATTGGCAAAGTATATATTGATATTATTGAAGGATATAAGGGGAAAGGATCGTTAAATTGGTAATTTGAAGTAACTTACGCGAAAGGTAAATAAAGTTTGAATAGGGGATCTGAGGAAAATTGATTTAAAGATAAAATTCCTAATTTGGTGAAGAAATAGGTGAATTAGAAACCTAATCGGAATTGGATAAGTTTGGGTTTAATCTGTCTCATGTAATTGTGAAATCTAATTCAAAAACCTGAAATTTGAGGCATGAGTGTTTTAATTAAATTTGGGTTTGATTGGTTAAAGAAATGGGAAGTTTAGAAATCTAACATGAAAATTGACACTAGTGGCATAACATGAACATGAACATATTTGTGAATTTGTCAATAGGCTAAACATGAAACATGGCTAACTCGAGGTTAAAATGAGTTTGCGGTGTAATCCTGCCCGAACCGCCCAACACATCCAGTGATCGCAAACAATAGGTTCTAATGTGAGAAGTTGGTCATAATGTGCTTGAAACCCGAGGTTAGATTGAGTTGCGGTGTAATCCTGTCCGGAACCAACCGGCACATCCAGTGACCGCAACAATAGGTCTAATATGAGAGGTTGGGCATTAATAATTAATTAATGCTAATGACACATGCTAGTATGGTAAGGTTAAGTCAACATGAAATACTAGACAACAGTTAACAAATTTGACATGATATATGGGTGGGTTAAGTCAACGTGAACCGCTAGATAACACTTAACCAATTTGACATGATATATAGGTAGGTTAAGCCAACATGAACTAATAGATAACACTTAACAAATTTGACATGATATATGGGTGAGTTAAGTCAACGTGAACCGCTAGATAACACTTAACCAATTTGACATGATATATAGGTAGGTTAAGTCAACACGAACTGATAGATAACACTTAACCAATTTGACATGATATATGGGTGGGTTAAGTCAACGTGAACCGCTTGATAACACTTAACCAATTTGACTCGATATATGGGTGGGTTAAGTCAACGTGAGCTGCTAGATAATACTTAACTAATTTGACATGACGCGTGGGTTGAATTGAATACGTGATTGGGGGTTAAGTCAACTTGGACACATGGGCAAACTTAACCAATATAACAGCATCAAAGTAAGGAAAGTGGGGAATGATAAGATTAAATAATAGATAAAGTTATCCTAGGGATAAGAAATGAATATGACTTAAGATGTAATACAAGACTCGAAGGGTGGGATGACTTATACCATAAATAAGTTAATCTAAGCTGGAACTGTTGGAGAACACCCGCACGCTATTATTTGATAAAGAGAACTTAAGTCATGCTTGAATTCATAGGTAAACCTTAGTTAAAAGGAACTAAGTAACAAACCTTAGTTAAAGAGAACTAATTAATAGAAACTAAGTATCAAACTGTGGTTAAGAGAACCAAGTAATAAACATTAGTTAAGAGAACTAAGTAACATAAACTAAGTATCAAACCTTGGTTAATAGAACCAAGTAATAAACCTTAGTTAAGAGAACTAAGTAAATAATGAGAAAGAGAACTAAGTAGTAAACCTTAGTTAAGAGGACTAGGTTGTAAACCTTAGTTAAGAAAACGAACAATCAAGAGAAACTAAGTAGTAAATCTTAGTTAAGAGAACTAGTAGTAAACCTTAGTCTAGAAAGCCAAGTAGAACACGAGAAGGAGCGAACATCCGTCTGACCAAGAAGAAGGCTCAAACGGTCTGGGTTACGAAGCACGCGGCTTCGAGGGGACGTGAGGGTACTCTTGGTATCCTTCTGTGAGGTTGCAAATGATCCTCCTGGGCTCACAGAGGTTAAGGTCTGCGTTAGAAGAACCAAGAGTATGCATTGGTTGTAATATAAGGCAACCTAAAGACTAGGATGGACCAGCATGAGGCGGCGATATCTAGATTAGCCCTGTGATAGCACGTCGTCATCTACCTACCATCCTGAGTCAATCAAGCACGTGAAGCGGAAAGGCAATACCATATATTTGTTATCTAGTTATGGGTGAGGTTGGCCAATAGGTTTGTGGGGGCATTGGGGGCCTACGCACAGTTCTCATTCTTGACTTTCTTGGGTGCCTTTCATTAGTTGAGGGAGGGGTCAAGTGGGACCATAGCCATACACAGATAAAAACAGACCTTAGCATCTGCGTCTGCAGATAACTTAAAGCTCCTGACCGAGTTCCGTGTTTCTTGATTAGCCCTGCAACGGGACTCGAGCCGCACATATAGAGGACATGTGCAACTAGACATCGATAACGATTCACGACACGTACGTGGGGAAAGTCTAGGAACATACATCGCTCTGGGTAGTGTGTCCTAGACTAGGGGGCATCGTTCGATAGGTAGCATAATCCCTAGTTGGACCTAGGTCGCATAAACCATGAATCCGAGAAGCGTTCAATAGGTAGCATAAATCCCAGTGGCCCTGGATAGCGTAAACCCTGGTTGAATCTAGGAAGTGCTCGATAGTAAACCTTAGATTAGATCTAGATGATACACAGAATCTAGCAAGATCGAGAGTGGCAGTCCAAACGATTTTGAGAATGGTGGCACTACACTAAAGTAGTATAGATTTACATGATAAAGCCCATACGACATACGGCAAGGGATTGTATATATATACATGGAAAGGATTAGACGAGTTGGGGTGTCTACATATACGTAGCGAGACATGAGTATAGCCTAGAGAGTTAATATCGTGAATAACCTAACAAGCAAGAAAATATAACTGAACGGTGTATGTAGAATTATACAGAAGTTTATTCAAAGTCCTGTCACCAGATCTTATGTTCTGACCCCCTCCTCATTACATACTTCCAGGTTAGGTTCATGACAGAGATGGTATAGCTTTGGATACTGGTTAGACAGTATGATATATAAGGTAAAGCTATTTTTGAATTTATTATATTTTAATTCCTTCCGTTGTGAGATGCTTTATGAGTTCTGACATATTTCTTTATCTCTGTGTTTTTCTACAGGATACATGAGCACCCAACTCGGGTTTCGATAGATTGGATTTTTGAAAAAAAAATCGGTCTGTCGGAATTCAGGTTGTTACATTTGTTGCCTTAAGTTAAGGTCTTTCTGCGAGAAAAGGTACTTTAACGATTTGTGGTCAGTATACAATTCAAACTTCTCACCTAGGAGATAATCACGCCAGGACTTAAGCGCAAAGACGATGGCAGCCAACTCTGGATCGTGGGCTGGGTAGTTTTTCTCATGTACTTTCAATTATCTGTCTCCATAAGCTACTACCTTCCTTTCTTGCATCATGACAGCACCTAGTCCCATACCACATGCATCCGTGTATATGATAAACATCTTGCTCCCATCCGGCAATGTCAGAATTGAGGCTGTTGTTAGAGCCCGCTTCAATCATTGGAAAGCAACATCGCAATCCAAATCCCAATTGAAAGTTATGTTCTTCTTCGTCAACCTTGTAAGCGGAGCTGAGATTTTCGCAAAGTCTTTGATGAACTTTCGGTATAAGCCTGCTAGCCCGAGGAAGCTTCGGACTTCGGTCGCATTCCGTGGAACCTTCCAATCTTGCATCGCAACTACTTTTGCGGGGTCCACAGCTAACCCTTCCTTGGATACCACATGTCCAAGAAATCTTACTTCCTCTCTACAGAAGTGGCATTTGGAGAATTTGGCTTTCAACTGATGTGCTCGAAGAGTATCCATGACTTCTTTTAAATGCTAAGCATGCTCTTCCTCACTCTTTGAGAAAATCAAAATGTCATCTATGAAGTCCACCACAAACTTATTAAGGAACTCCCTGAACACCCTGCTCATTAGGTCAATGAAATAAGTGGGTGCGTTTGCCAAGGCAAAAGGCATGACAAGCCACTCGAAGAAACCATATGGGGTTCTGAACGCGGTCTTATCAATACTGTCTTCAGCCACTCTTAGCCGGTGAACCCCGGTAGCTAGATCTAGTTGGGAGAAAACCGATGCACCTACAAGCTGATCGAATAAGTCGTCTATTCTTGGGAGTGGGTGCCTATACTTCTTAGCCAGCTTGTTTAGCTCCCTATAATCCATGCATATGCGAAGCGAACCGTCCAATTTAGTTGCGAACACTACTGGAGCACCCCATTCAGAAGTACTCCGCCTTATAAACCCTTCTCAAGCAACTCTTTAACTTGCTTGCTGAGTTCTTTCCTCTCCCTTGGAGCCATATGTCTAACGCGTAAAGCAATGGGTTTTGCATTATCAACGAGGTATATGCGGAAGTCTATCTCTTGCTTTGGAGGTAACTCCTTCACCTCTTCAAAGACATCCGAGTATTCACGGACTAATCTAACAGACTACAAAATCTCAACAAACGCATCAAGAGATTCTAGATAGCTAAACATAACAGAGTTTATGGGATTACAAGAAATTTCGAGAGTGTTACCGAGGCGAGTCATGAGTCTAACGACTCTCTTTTCACAATCGAGGATGACACCATTACTGGATAGCCAATCCATGCCTAGAATCAACCCATAGCCCGTAAAGCCCAAAACATAGGCATTGCATCTGAACCTCACACTTAGTATAGAAGTTTCCAAATACAAACAAATCATTAACAAATAAGTTGATCCCCCAATTGGATTTGAAACAACCAAGGGATCCTCTACTAAACTGGTGTCTAGGTGCAGAGATTCAACTAAAGCAGTAGATATAAAAGAGTGCGATGCGCCAGAATCAAAGAGTGTACGAACATGATGATCAAAAAGATAAACTAAACTCTCAACAGAAACATTCCTACCTCGTTCTTGCGGAGGTGCCATGAGAGCGTGAACCTGCCCTCCAGAAGTAGATCCAGCTCTCTGCCCTTGCCCTTATTTTTTTGGGCAGTCCTTAGCCATGTGTCCCGTCTCACCGCAATGCAAACAGCCACCCATCTTCCTCTTCTTCTTTCTGCAGTCCTTAACCAGATGTCCAGGAATGCCACAAAAATTACACTTCCTCTTGTCACGGGGTTTGTTGTTCTTCCTGCCCTTCTTGGAATCTGTCTTCTTGCTCTGTGATCCTTCCACTTTCTTATCTTGAGGTACTTCAACCTTTATCTCTTTCTTGCCAACCTTATCTTCTTCTTGTAACAATGCCATGTCCACCAGTCTCTCATAAGTCGCACCTATAGGTATATGGGACATAGCTACGCTGTGCAGTGGCTCATTCAATCCTTTAACAAAATGGAGAGCCTTCTTATGTTGTACACCCTGAATTTTTGAATAATCGAATCAACTAAATTAAAGAATAATTAATCCCAGATGTGAGAATTGAGGGAAACGGGTTGCGCCATTGTGTTCGTCTCGGAATTCTGGTTGAGATAGAGTCCGAGTTTGCATAAATCGAATTCCGTATGAAAAAGATATCTTTAAATTAAATATTGCAGCAAAACATGAAGCAAAAAAAAAAGAATGAGAAAAGAATAAATTTTTAGCATTGTTCTAAAGTTTGTAAGAAAAAGACTTAGTAGCTCATTTAGTTGGAACACGTGACTTGCATACAAGGGGTACAGAGTTCGATCCCCGCCAGCGCCATATTTTTGTTTTAGGGGAATGGCTTAAAATGGCTTAGTGTGAACACAGTTCAAAAGGTGGTTTAGTGTGAAAATGGGTAATTGGGAAGATAGATAAAAAGAAAATATATATATAGAAAATACATATATACACACATATATATATATATATATATATATATGACGTGTACGCATCATGTGGCGTACGTGGCGCATTTTTGGTTGTCAACGATTGTTTTTTTATGTGGCCTTCTTTGATTGGCTTTTATGACAAATTAAAGGTAAGAAAGATTTATGCATGTATAAATGGATATTTGTATATGGGTAATTAATGTATACGGTAAAAGGGAGAATATGTAATAACAATAATAGATTTATAATTTACATATAAATATGAAGGATAAACATGAAAATTACATGTCATAGATTGGTTCATGAAATGGTATATTTAGCATACCATTAATTGCGAGCATAATTAAAAATATAGTTATGGCATAATTAAAATGGGAATAATTTACATATGGAATTTGTCATAAATAAGAAATATGTAAATTATAGAAAAAATATGAACATTTAATACACTGTGCTGAGTCATTAGGACTGAGGTGTCACCCTATCTTGGTTGGATGGTTCAGGTTGCTTCTAGGTTGATCGGATGGCCTAAATTAATCCTAAACTCTATAAAAACACCTCTAGACTCAAACCCTAAAATCAAAACAAAATTATATTCATGACCTCCATGCCGTCACCTGGCAACTCAGCATAGCCTCCACCAATTAGAGAAGAAGAAAGCTAGTCTAAATCAATCCTTTTCAACTTTAACAACGAATCTTCTTCAAGGGAAAGCTATTACAACTTCAGAACTCAGAATTCAGAATTCAAGACCTTCTCTGAATTGTGAGTTCGATAATTTTAATAAAATAACTAGCAAATTAATTGGATTGAGTTATGATGTGGACTATTTGGATATGATGTGAATTATTGACTGCATGTTATTATTCATGTAGTAAAATTGTGATGTTTATGTTGTAAATTCTATGATGCTATCTTGTAAAGTTGTGATCATCTATGTTGTAATTTTATGATTGGCTTATGTATAATCGAATCACCATGTTGTTCATATGTTAGTTTGGATATGTTGATTCATGTGATAAATCATAAGTATGTATGCAAGTTTAGATTTTTTTTTATTAAGACATGAATCATATGCAAGTTGGGGAAAATTATATGTATAACCTTATATGCTTCATGGCGTCTGTTTTAGATCTAAAGTTAGGCTATGACATGTGTGAGTTATATGCCAAATTCTACATACTAGTTTACATTTTTAGATGTAAGTTTATACCATTGTTATGTTGCATAAATCGCATATGCAAGTTTATATGAATACATGTGTTTGAAAATGAATCATGTTATGCAAGTTTGTGGTTACTGCCTATGCAAGTTTACACCTTTAGATGTAGATCCATGACATATATGATTTATGCAAGTTTGTGACCATTATCTAAACAAGTTCACACATTTAGATTTGGATCTATGACATATGTAATTTTATGCAAGTTGTAACTTTGGCCTATGCAAGTTTTAGATGTAGAACATCATTCACATATGCAAGTTCACCTCTTATGTTTAGATCTAGTTTTAATTATATGTATGTTGTGATGTTTTCTCTTTATTCCATGAGTTAGACTATTCGAGTCTAACGTATATTTTACGTTAAACGAACGAACGTACAACGTGGAGTAAAGGGGATAATATTAAAAGATTTAATTGGCATAAATGCCTTAAAAGACGTAAAATAAATTTGTGATGAAAATTGGTATGATTTTACATACCATAAATAGATGGAAATAATTGAGTCAATTATGGACATCATTAAATTTGGAATTGATTGATAATTTGAATAGGGAAAGTAATTCAAATTGGGGAATGATTAATTAGGAGTAATTAATCGTCTAAGACACGAGGTTAGGCTCTTTTGAGGTGTAAGACTGCCCGGACCCGGCCGGCAAATCCAGCTGCCACATATGCCAGTCTAATGTGGGAGGTCTTAGGCATAAATTAAATACGTAACAATTGTAAAGACACGAGGTTAGGCTCTTTTGTGGTGTAAGACTGTCCGGACCCGCCCGGCAAATCCTGCTGCCAAAAATGCCAGTCTAATGTGAGAGGTTTTTATGAGGTTACAGTCTTAATGAATTAAGAAACACTTAACCAGATAAACATGTAGTGGGACATGAGGGGGTTAAGTGGGTGCCTTGGGTGGCATGTGGAATCTAGTGGGTGCCTTGGGTGGAATTTGAAATACGATTAGAAATACATAACCAAAATTGAAACATGAATAATAAGTGGGTTAAGTGGGAAATACTAGAGGGGACCAAGCTTAGGTGGATAGCTTGTGTCAAGTCATGGGGGCCCATTTCAACCAGTAACCCATACATATCATTGTGGGCTCGACCCAAGTCGAGGACGGGACACGCATACTGGGCTTGACTATAAGAGGCCAAACCGGGTTAGCGGTGGCAACACAAGTCCAACGGGTTCATATGCTTGTGTGGACCCGGGCTGGTAGGTAAGACGTTGTTGCATCATGTAGGTATTAGTCGTGCATCTCTGGTAGTAATGGTTTGCCACTTTGGGGAGTGATACACCCCACTGTGGGACCAGCACAGGTATATACGTGGTAGGGAGCCGATCGAATGGGAAAGGTAGTGGGTACGACTAGTGGAGATAGGAGCAGGCGGCACCAATGATAGCAGTTAGGAGTACAACTACCATATTATGAATATTGTAATTAGAATGGGGAGGGTAGTGGGTACCACTAGTGGAGATAGGAGCAGGCGGCACCTATGACAGCAGCTAGGGGTACACGAAACTACCATTATTATTATCATTATTAAGTTCTGTAGGCGGGATCAACCTTAGGGTGACTAGTGGTGGTGCAGTATACTAGTGGTAGTGCAGTATAGCAATTATATCATAGTGTTGGTGTAGTCTAGTAATTATCATACAGTGGGTTAGGTGCGCTTTAACGATATCGTTGTTCATCCTGTTTCCTTGTTTACTCTGCCATACTCAATGGTTCATGGTCATTTCCTGATTTTCCAACTTATGTCTTAGCCTAGTTACTTTGGTGATTATATTGTTAAAGTTATCGCACTCGCCAGACTTTATGTCTGACCCCCTTTGTTTCCTCCTCTTTTCTTCCTTCCCCTCCCCCCAGGTGCTCAGGTTGGAACTACCACCATCAGAGCTTGATTTTGGACAGCTGTGCTTCTTGGTTTTAGAAGATTGCTCGGATTGCTGAAGTAAAGTTCATCCCCTCTTTTATTTATGGCTATTTTGTATTGGGGATTATGTCTTTCAATTTGTGTACTTTGATTTAGTCAAGATGGATATTATGTACTTGGCTCTGGTTTTGACGATGTAATCAAGCATATGTATTTTCCGATGCAATGAAATAAAGTTTTTAGTTTTTCAAGTACTGTTTATATTTGTCTTGTTGTTAAGTTTCTGTTATATACTCACTTAAAACGCTCCATAGAAGTTAATGCATTCCCTTTGTGAGTGACATTAATGGACATAGGGTGCTACACGTGGTATCAGAGCCGAAGGTTACCAGAACAGATATGAATTTTGAAAAGTTGTTTTTCAAAAACAATTTTATGAAGAAGTACTTTCAAAAGTATGTTTTAAGGAAAGTATTTTCAAGAAAAAAAAGCTTATTTTAGAAAGCATAACCCCAAGGGCCATATATCTTATCTTTAATATGTCCTCTCGTTAGTACCTTTGACCTTTAGGTAGGGTAGTCCTATGGTTGAAACATGTGTTTGAGACATGTTATGTATGATGGATACATGTGGATGCAAGTGTTTACTAGTGGTTGCTCGTGGATGCATATACACACACTTTAGGCACTAGATCGACTTAGTCACTTCATATTGCATATTGCATATAAATGTGTGTACATATTTAAGTAATGGATGTATAATGGTTGTACTATCATATGGATATTGCATTTTGGTGAATGGTTGTACACGCATGTAGAGATAATATGTATCGATAAGATTCTTTCGCATACATAATGGACGCATGGCACTGTCATGGTTTGCATTAAGGAGGTTAACTGAATCAGTAGACCGCCTGATTTTGCATTAGATAAGGAACATATACACACACTTCTTGCATATGTTCATACAACATTAGAAAATTTTAAGGGCAATGGATGCCTGTGTTTGATGGTCGAGTAGATGGTTGTTCGGATGGTAGGATACGTTCTTCTTGACTTAGAGATTTCGAGGACGAAATCCTTTAAGTAGGGGAGAATGTAACACCCTGAATTTTTGAATAATCGAATCAACTAAATTAAAGATATTAATCCCAGATGTGAGAATTGAGGGAAACGGGTTGCGCCATTGTGTTCGTCTCGGAATTCTGGTTGAGATACAGTCCGAGTTTGCATAAATTGGATTTCGTATAAAAAAGGTATCTTTAAATTAAATATTGCAGCAAAACATGAAGAAAAAAAGAATGAGAAAAGAATAAATGTTTAGCATTGTTCTAAAGTTTGTAAGCAAAAGACTTAGTAGCTCATTCGGTTGGAACACGTGACTTGCATACAAGGGGTACAGAGTTCGATCCCTACCAGCGCCATATTTTTGTTTTAGGGGAATGGCTTAAATGGCTTAGTGTGAACACAGTTCAAAAAGTGGTTTAATGTGAAAATGGGTAATTGGGAAGATAGATAAAAAGAAAAAATATATATAGAATATATATATATATATATATATATATATGACGTGTACGCATCATGTGGCGCACGTGGCGCATTTTTGGTTATCAATGATTGTTTTTTTGTGTGGCCTTCTTTGATTGGCTTTTATGACAAATTAAAAGTAAGAAAGATTTATGCATGTATAAATGGATATTTGTATATGGGTAATTATTGTATATGGTAAAAGGGAGAATATGTAATTAACAATAATAGATTTATAATTTACATATAAATATGAAGGATAAACATGAAAATTACATGGCATAGATTGGTTCATGAAATAGTATATTTAGTATACCATTAATTGTGAGCATAATTAAAAATATAGTTATGGCATAATTAAAATGGGAATAATTTACATATGGAATTTATCATAAATAAGAAATATGTAAATTATAGAAAAAATGAACATTTAATACACTGTGCTGAGTCATAAGGGCTGAGGTGTCACCCTATCTTGGTTGGATGGTTCAGGTTGCTTCTAGGTTGATCGGATGGCCTAAATTAATCCTAAACTCTATAAAAACACCTCTAGACTCAAACCCTAAAATCAAAACAAAATTAGATTCATGGCCTCCATGCCGTCACCTTGCAACTCAGCATAGCCACCACCAATTAGAGAAGAAGAAAGCTAGTCTAAATCAATCCTTTTCAACTTTAACAACGAATCTTCTTCAAGGGAAAGCTATTACAACTTCAGAACTCAGAATTCAGAATTCAAGACCTTCTCTGAATTGTGAGTTCGATTATTTTAATAAAATAATTAGCAAATTAATTTGATTGAGTTATGATGTGGACTATTTGGATATGATGTGAATTATTAACTGCATGTTATTATTTATGTAGTAAAATTGTGATGTTTATGTTGTAAATTCTATGATGCTATCTTGTAAAGTTGTGATCATCTATGTTGTAATTTTATGATTGGCTTATGTATAATCGAATCACCATGTTGTTCATATATTAGTTTGGGTATGTTGATTGATATGATAAATCATAAGTATGTATGCAAGTTTAGATTTTTTTTTTTATTAAGACATGAATCATATGCAAGTTGAGGAAAATTATATGTATAACCTTATATGCTTCATGACATCTATTTTAGATCTAAAGTTAGGCTATGACATGTGTGAGTTATATGCCAAATTCTACATGCTAGTTTACATGTTTAGATGTAAGTTTATACCATTGTTATGTTGCATAAATCACATATGCAAGTTTATATGAATACATGTGTTTGAAAATGAATCATGTTATGCAAGTTTGTGATTACTGCCTATGCAAGTTTACACCTTTAGATGTAGATCTATGACATACATGATTTATGCAAGTTTGTGACCATTATCTAAACAAGTTCACACCTTTAGATTTGGATCTATGACATATGTAATTTTATGCAAGTTGTAACTTTGGCCTATGCAAGTTTTAGATGTAGAACATCATTCACACATGCAAGTTCACCCCTTATGTTTAGATCTAGTTTTAATTATATGTATGTTGTGATGTTTTCTCTTTATTCCATGAGTTAGACTATTCGAGTCTAACGTATATTTTACGTTAAACGAACGAACGTACAACGTGGGGTAAAGGGGATAATATTAAAAGATTTAATTGGCATAAATGCCTTAAAAGACGTAAAATAAATTTATGATGAAAATTGGCATGATTTTACATACCATAAATGGATGGAAATAATTGAGTCAATTATGGACATCGTTAAATTTGGAATTGATTGATAATTTGAATAGGGAAAGTAATTCAAATTGGGGAATGATTAATTAGGAGTAATTAATCGTCTAAGACACAAGGTTAGGCTCTTTTGTGGTGTAAGACTGCCCGGACCCGGCCGACAAATCCAGCTGCCACATATGCCAGTCTAATGTGGGAGGTCTTAGGCATAAATTAAATACGTAACATTTGTAAAGACACGAGGTTAGGCTCTTTTGTGGTGTAAGACTGTCCGGACCCGCCCGGCAAATCCAGCTGCCAAAAATGCCAGTCTAATGTGAGAGGTCTTTATGAGGTTACGGTCTTAATGAATTAAGAAACACTTAACCAGATAAACATGTAGTGGGACATGAGGGGGTTAAGTGGGTGCCTTGGGTGGCATGTGGAATCTAGTGGTTGCCTTGGGTGGCATTTGAAATACGATTAGAAATACATAACCAAAATTGAAACATGAATAAGAAGTGGGTTAAGTGGGAAATACTAGAGGGGACCAAGCTTAGGTGGATAGCTTGTGTCAAGTCATGGGGGCCCATTTCAACCAGTAACCCATACATATCTTTGTGGGCTCGACCCAAGTCGAGGACGGGACACGCATACTGGGCTTGACTGTAAGAGGCCAAACCAGGTTAGCGGTGGCAACCCATGTCCAATGGGTTCATATGCTTGTGTGGACCCGGGCTGGTAGGTAAGACATTGTTGCATCATGTAGGTATAAGTCATGCATCTATGGTAGTATTGGGTTACCACTTTGGGGAGTGATACACCCCACTGTGGGACCAGCACAGGTATCTACGAGGTAGGGAGCCGATCGAATGAGGAAGGTAGTGGGTACGACTAGTGGAGATAGGAGCAGGCGGCACCTATGACAGCAGTTAGGAGTACAGCTACCATATTATGAATATTGTAATTAAAATGGGGAGGGTAGTGGGTACCACTAGTGGAGATATGAGCAGACGACACCTTTGACAGCAGCTAGGGGTACACGAAACTACCATTATTATTATCATTATTAAGTTCTGTAGGCGGGATCAACCTTAAGGTGACTAGTGGTGGTGCAATATACTAGCGGTGGTGCAGTATAGCAATTATCTCATAGTGTTGGTGTAGTTTAGTAATTATCTTACAGTGGGTTAGGTGCGCTTTAACGATATCGTTGTTCATCCTGTTTCCTTGTTTACTCTGCCATACTCAATGGTTCATGGTCATTTCCTGATTTTCCAACTTATGCCTTAGCCTAGTTACTTTGGTGATTATATTGTTAAAGTTATCGCACTAGCCAGACTTTATGTCTGACCCCCTTTGTTTCCTCCTCTTTTCTTCCTCCCCCCCCCAGGTGCTCAGGTTGGAACTAGCACCAGCGGAGCTTGATTTTGGACAGCTGTGCTTCTTGCTTTTAGAAGATTGCCTGGATCGCTGAATGAACGTTCAGCCTCTCTTTTATTTATGGCTATTTTGTATTGGGGATTATGTCTTTCAATTTATGTACTTTGATTTAGTCAAGATGGATATTATGTACTTGGCTCTGATTTTGACGATGTAATCAAACATATGTATTTTCCGCTACAATGAAATAAAGTTTTTAATTTTTCAAGTACTATTTATATCTGTCTTGTTGTTAAGTTTCTATTCTATACTCACTTAAAACGCTCCATAGAAGTTAATGCATTCCCTTTGTGAGTGACATTAATGGACATGGTGTGTTACATATGTGGAGTGTTCACTAACTCCAGTCCGAACCTAGCCAGCTGGTTGAATTGGTTAATATATTCCTTGACTGACATACTTCCCTGTTTGAGAGCTAAGAACTTCTCCATCTATAGGCTTCGTTCATCTTGTGAGAGGAATTTCATTTCAACCCTCATTCTGAAATCCATCCAAGTTTCAACTGGTCTTTCAGCATTAATAACTTCCCACCAATAAGAGGCTTCGTCTTTAAGCAACCATACGGCCAACTGTATCTTCTGTCTATCAACCACTTTGAAGATATTAAACAAATCCTCATTTTCTTTGAGCCAGTTTCTTGCTTCCACGAAGGATTCATTTCCATTGAAGTTCTTTCCACCCATGGCTCGAAAGTCCCTACATATTTTTTGTAACACCCCACCTCCGCCAATGCCACTCTTGCAAGGACATTAGCTTTGGAGGGGCGTTAAAGAAGGTAAACATGCATGCAGATATCACAAGACAGAACATATAAGTAAAACAGAGTAGTAAAGCAGCGGATAAAACTTAGCATTTCAAAACCATAGTCATGTTACAACAAAGTACTTGGTCATTATTTTCCAACAACAAAGTCTAGATAAAAGCATAAACTGAAAAACTGAAATACATAAAGTACTATCCCCAAAATGAAGTGATAAACCATAGCTAGCTCAATGTCCAAAACCGTACATGAGAAAATCCAGTAAGCAAGCTGTAAAGATCCAAGCTAAGCTCCAATGTTCCCACCCTGAGAACCTGAGGAGGGGGGGAAACGGAAGAAAAGAGGCGGAAGAAAACAGGTCAGTCAAAAAGACTGGTAAGCCCTACTACTATCTGTCTATGAACTAGTAAAGTTAACTGGCATGAGAAGTTGAGATGAACATAAGGATAACAACATACTGGCATGATGATTAACTAACAAGATAGATAAAGGTGTCATCGCATAATTAAGGTTAAGTTTTACACCACGGGTATACTAGCATTCTAACATGTCAAGTAAAAACATGAATTGATCCCTTGGCCCAAGCTTGGCCCATCATCATGAGGTGACCTAAATTAAGGTCCAACTACACGGTCTAGTCGATCGGCTCCCTATAAGCCTAACTCGTCAAGTGTCGGTGTCATGCGGCTTAATCATGTAATGTAGTTGACTGTGCAGGGTCCACCTAGGGTGTATCTGGCCCTACGGTGTAACCCTCAGACACCATACCATGATGCACAGTCCAAACCTACCGGTGCCCGTGTTCAACTCCGGACTTGATGTGCACGACCATGGTCCGCCTGAACAACCGGGGCATCATTCAGCCGTCTCTTTTGGTCTCTTACAATTAGCCCAGTAATCGTGCCTCACCCTAGCCTAGTCCTAGGGTCTTATGATACATCTAGAAGGTTACTGCTGAAAAGGACCAGTCAACTAGGGTTTCTTAACGGGTTAAATGTGGTTAACCCGATCCAAACGTGGATTAAATCGGTTAAGAGTACCCAAGGCTCCTGACTTAACCTCGATTAATCCATCAAGCCCAAATTGGTTAAGTATTAAGTGGACCATGACTTAACCCTAATCAGGAGGCATTAATTAACTTAATGCGCTTTAACCTCTCACATTAGACTTTGTTGTGGTTACTAGTTAAGCCGGGCGGGTCCGGGTAGCTTTACACCACAACTAGGTCTAACCTCGGGTTCGAGCACAACATGACCAACTTCTCACATTGGGTCTTATTGTTTGTAGCCACTAGTTAAGCCGGGCGGGTCCGGGTAGATTTATGCTACAAACTCAACCCAACCTCGAGTTGGCCACACTCATATTTTCTAAGTGTCATGTCCATTATGTTTCCAAAACAAAATTACAAGTTAACATATCACGTCATGTTATAAAAATCATGTTCATGTCATAATTTTACCCAACCCCAACGTAATCCCATCGTTTACATACTCGCAACAACGCATAAAGGATAAAATAGGGAACTTGGCATAATCATGACAAAAAGGTGTTGAAGCCACAAGTTTATCATGGTGGCATATGCAATGTACATATATTCATATACTTGCATATTGCATCATTAGGCTTCAAAAGCATGCATAAAACCAAACTTAGCATATGAGTGATACGTGGTGATAAATGACATGTAGAAGTTGCTAGAAGTTCGCATTTAGCCTCACATGCAAGTTATCATAAGGGATATGATAACTTCCATGTTGCCAAAATGCAACCTTCAACATAAAGATTGGAGCTTTATGCTCACAACATCAAGTTTAACTTGCATAACATGATAACATGATCAACCCAAACTTGCATAACATAGCAACATGTGTCGTACATAATGATTAACCCAACTTGCATAATGATCATCCAAACTTGCATATAATGATCAACCAAACTTGCATATAATGATCAACCAAACTTGCATATAATTGCATATAATGATCAACCAAACTTGCACATCATAATGATCAACCAAACTTGCATATCATAATGATCAACCCCAAACTTGCATCATTCATTTAACTTTAGAGTTCAAGAAAGAAAGTAGAAAAGGGCTTACAATGCTATGAAGACACAAATAATTAGTTATTATAAAGATTGAGACGAAGCCCTTATGCAAAACCCAAATATGCAAGCTCCAAATGAAAAACCCTTGAACCAAATCAATAAAAACTTTTGCTTTGAAAGAGAAATGTTGCAACTTGACTTGAATGCAAACTAAGAACACTCATACAAGCTTGAAAATACTTGTATGCACTCAAAATCTCTCATATAGATAGACTTAGGAATTTTAGCATGAGAGTGGAGGCCATGAGAGGAACAAATTTGGCATAGTTTAGTTGTAGGAATGAATAATGATGATTTAGGCTAGGTTTAGGGGTCTTTTTATAGAGGATTAGGATAGTATTAGCCATAGGATTAACCCTAGATTCAATCCAAGCCATCAAAACATGTCTTGGGGAAGAAGTCAAGTGTAGGAACCATCTAGGGCCTTTAGATTAAAGCTGAACCATGAGAACCATTCAATTGCAAAATCTGCATTTGAGCGAATCGGCCCACGGGTTGACAGCCAAACACCCTGGATTAACCCCTAGTCGACCCAGCGAGCTCGGGTCGACCTCAAAAATCGGCCGGTTCGGTTATTCCCCTCTCCCAATTCGCTGTTTTGAACATTTTTGCATATTTATTTATTTAATTTTCAATTATATATATATATATCAATATATATATATTTCTCTGCGCAACCCATTTCACTTAATTAAGTATACTTTAATTTGTGAATTTTTCGTGAAACTTCGCGAGGCCATATCTTGGTCATACGGACTTCGATTTACGAAAACTCGGACTCTATTTCGCGTATTTTTCCGAGACGAACGCAATGGCACAGCCCGTTTCCC
This sequence comes from Allium sativum, assembly GCA_030737875.1. Taxonomy (NCBI): domain Eukaryota; kingdom Viridiplantae; phylum Streptophyta; class Magnoliopsida; order Asparagales; family Amaryllidaceae; genus Allium; species Allium sativum. The sequence goes on from CM060918.1 coordinate 347,770,964, forward strand.
TTGATTCAGATTTTACAGTTTAATTCTGCCTCCATTTATGTTATAACATGTTATTCAAAAATACGGGTTGTTACATTCTCCCCTCCTTAAAGGATTTCGTCCCCGAAATCTCCAAGTTAGGAAGAACGTATCCTACCATCCATCACCCATCTACTCAAAACATCATCCACGTGCAGTCATTGTCCTTAAAGGATTCTAAATGCTGTATGATCATATGCAAAGGTGTGTGTTTATGTACTTATCTAATGCAAAAATCAGGCGTTACTGATTCAGTAAACCTCCTTAATGCAAAGCATGTTGGTGAAATGAGTCCATATGTATGCAAATTCCTAACATAACTCATAGTCTCTACATGAGTGCACATAACATTCATCCATATGCAACATCCACATGATAGCATAACAAGTTTCATCCATGAATAAGCATAAACACTCATGCATATGCGGTATGAAAGTGTGTGAGCCGATCTTAGTGCCTAATGTGTATCATGCATCCACGAGTATCCACGTGCAAACACTTGCAACCACTTGCAACCATCAAGCATAACATGTTTCAAATACATGTTTCATCCAAAGGGTTTCTACCTAAGGTCCTCATAACATGATTAACGAGATAATTAGACAAACAGGATAAACACGGATAGCAAAAAGAAAGAAATGCTACTTAGGAGAGAGGTTGAGAATGTACCCTCAAAAAGAAATGGATAAAGCCCACGCATCTTCTCCTCGGTTTCCCAAGTTGCATCTTCGTCGGCTTCACCCCACTGAACTTTCACCAATTTGACTTCTCGATTCCTCAGTTTCTTGATCTCTGTTCCCAAGATACGAATCAGAGCTTTTCTCAAGGTTGCTTCTTTCTCTACCTCAATGTCTTCAAGAATGCTTGGTTCAACCACCTCAGCGGACTCATGAAGGCACTTTCGGAGATGCGAGACATGAAAGACATTATGCACTCCGGCTAGCTTTTCGGGCAATTCCACCTTATAGGCCATCTTTCCAATTCTCTTGGTGATAGGGAAGGGTCCTACGAACCTTGGTGCCAACTTCCCCGCTGCTCCAAAACGTACCACATTTCGCAAAGGAGAAACCTTCACGAAAACCATGTCTCCCTCTTCGAATTCCAAATCTGCCCTTCGCTTGTCAGCATAGGATTTCTGTCTATCTTGGGCCGCTTTCATCCTTCTTCTTACTAATTCAACTTTCTCGGATGTGTCTCGTATCATATCGGGCCCAAGTATAAGTCTATCTGTTGTCTCCCACCAACAAGATGGTGACCTACACGGCCTCCCATATAAAGCTTCAAATGGTGCCATCCCTATGCTGGCTTGATAGCTATTATTATAAGCAAACTATACAAGAGGAAGGTGGTCTTCCCAAGTACCACCGAAGTCGAGAACACAAAGCCTCAAGAGATCTTCTAGCACTCTATTCACCCTTTCGGTTTGGCCATCCGTCTGGGGGTGATAGGCTGTACTCAGATTCAATCGTGTACCCATCGCTTCTTGCAAACTATTCCAGAACTGGCTAGTGAAAATTGGGTCACGATCGCTAACTATGCTAGAAGAAACTCCATGCAACCATACTATCTCTCAAAGATAAACAGATGCTAGCCATGATACGGTCCTCTTGCTTTTCACCGAAAAAATGGGTTCTCTTCGCAAGTCTATCAATTATTACCCATATCCCATAAAGCCCAAATAATTTGGTGACGAACTTCTTCACCCCAACCATATATCACAAATAGGCTAATCATACTCCTTAGGGGGTTTGCAACAGATCTAAGATTGAGGATAGGACCGAGAGGATATACTTAAAAGATAGCATGCGAGTAAGCTCTACGGAACAATAGGGATTAAGGATATACTCTTAGAAAGAGATTAAATGCGCGTATCTAGTCTTCGATCTTCTAAGCCGCATTTTCTTGTGCTTAATCCCATCGTGCCCTGACCGTCTTTTAACTTCGCAATTCCGTAGTTCTTAATTCTTATTCCCAAAATATGAGTTAGAACTCATTTCACCGTTGCCTCTCGTTCCACTTCCACTTATTCTTTGCCTAAAATACTTGGCTTAAACATAACTGCATGCTCATGGTTTCGTGCAAGCTTTCCAAGATTCGTTAGTGAATCTTGGATCTCGTTTACATATTATACTGTATCCCACGCAGAAAACAATCTCTTGAAAACAATGCCAATCCACGTTGCCAAACTGGAGCCGAGGTAAGGGCTCTCTTGAGGCTTTAAAAAACAAGCTCACACTCCAAGTCCATGCAAAGACTAAGTTCTTCTTCGTCAACTTAGTAAGAGGGGCCGAGATCTTAGCGAAGTCCCTGATGAACTTCCTATAGTAGCCCGCCAAACCGAGAAATCTTCTTACTTCGGTTGCATTCCTAGGAGTCTTCCAGTCTTGAACCACAACCACTTTCGCGGGATCCACTGCTATGCCTTGCTTGGAAACTATATGTCCAAGAAACCGAACTTCCCTTCTCCAGAAATGACATTTGGAGAACTTGGCTTTCAACTGATGCGCTCTAAGTGTATCCATCACTTCGTTGAGATGCCTAGCGTGCTCTTCCTCATCCTTTGAGAAGATCAGAATGTCATCCACGAAGACAACAACAAACTTGTTGAGGAACTCCCTGAACACCCTACTCATCAAGTCTACAAAGTAGGCGGGTGCATTAGTCAATCCGAATGGCATGACAAGCCATTCAAAGAATCCATCTGGAGTCCTAAACGCAGTTTTATCAATGCTATCCTCAGCTACTCTAAGCTGATGGAATCCGGTGGCTAGATCGAGTTGAGAGAAAACAGAAGCACCTACCAGCTGGTCAAAGAGATCATCAATTCTCGGTAACGGGTGCCTATTCTTCTTTGTCAGCTTGTTCAACTCTCGATAATCAACACATAGGCGAAGCGAGCCATCCGCCTTAGTAGCGAATACCCCCGGAGCACCCCACTCAGAAATGCTTCGTCTAATAAAATTCTTCTCAAGCAATTCCTTGATTTGCTTACTGAGCTCCCTTCTTTCTCGAGGGGCCATGTGCCTAACGAGCAATGATACTGGCTTGGCATTATCGACTAGATAAATGCGGAAATCTATCTCTCGTTTAGGGGGTAACCCCTTAACTTCTTCAAAGACATCAGGATAGTCTCGGACCACCCTTACAGATCGCAGATCATCGATGGACGAGTCGAGAGATTCAAGATAACATAACATGACGGGACCTCTAGGGTTACAAGAAATTTCTAGGTATTACCGAGGCGAGTCATGATCCTCACCACCCTAGGTTCACAATCGAGAATGGCTCCATAACTGGACAACCAATCCACCTCCAAAATCAACCCGTATCCCATAAACCCGAGAACCTAAACATTACACATGAATTCTATGCTCAAGATAGAGATTTTCAAATCCACACAAATCACAAGTAGATGGGCGGAACCCCCCAATTGGATTTGAAACACAAACGGGATCCTCAACTAAGCTAGTACTTAGGTGCAAACTTTCAACAATATCAGAAGAGATAAAGCTATGCGATGCGCCAGAATCAAATAAGGTGCGAACAGGAAAATCAGAAATGTAAACATGAATTTCTATAAAAACTCTACCTCGATCAAAAGCTGGAAGAGCGAGGAGAGCCTGCAATTGCCCTCCATAGGGTCTTACTTGCTGAGTTTGTCCTTGCCCTTGTCCTTGCTTCTTGGGGCAATCCTTACTGAAATGTCCAGTCTCTCCACAATGAAAGCATTCGCCCAACTTCCTTTTCTTCTTCCTACAGTCTTTGGCTATGTGCCCAGTAATCCCATAGAAGTTGCACTTCCTCCTTTCTCTTGACTTGTTGTCCTTGCTATTGTTGTTCTTGCCTCCTTTTCTGGAATCTACCTTCTCGTCTTGAGACTCATTTGCCTTGACCTCCTTCTTGCCACTCTTATCTTCCTCTTGAAGCAGGGCCATATTCACCAAACTCTCGAAAGTTGCCCCCATGGGTATATGAGACATGGCCAAACCGTGCAATGGCTCATTCAATCCTAGAGCAAAGTGTAGGGCCTTCTTCTGAGCTGTGTTTACCAATTCTAGGCCGAACTGAGCAAGTTGATTAAACATATCCACGTATTCCCTAACTGTCATGTCCCCTTGCTTTAGAGATAGGAAGCTCTCCATCTGAAGATTCTCTTCAGTCGATGATAGAAGCTTTAGTCCAAACCTTCTCCTAAAGTCATCCCAAGTCTCAATGGGTCTAGTAGTGGTGGTGACTACCCACCAATAAGAAGCTTCCCCTTTTAATAGCCATACCGCCAGCAGAACTTTCCTACGATCTTCCACCTCAAATATAACAAAGAGTTCTTCAGTTTCCTTTAACCAGTTTCTTGCCTCCACAGAAGTCTCCGTTCCGACAAAATTCTTGCAACCCATCGCCTTAAAGTCTTTGCAAAGCTCCGCAAAATTCACTTGTGTATGCTGAGGGGGAGGAGGAATCTCAGCTACGGGAGGAGGAGAGATGTTAGCGACGGGGGAAGGAGGAGGAATGTTCGCGGGGCCGGCTTCATTCGCCCTTGCCTCCATAAATCTTCGGAACCAGACGGGTACTTGTACGCCTTCCGGGATGTTAAAGCGATCGGCCATACTAAAACAAAGAAAAAGATAGATTCAGAACGAAGAAACGAAGGATAGTGCTATGGCTTTTGGGGAATAGCCTTTTAAAATAAACTAGACTTTTCTTGGAAAATACTTAATTGGTTTTGAAAATAGTTCTTCAAAAGGTAAGTTTTAAAAACACTTTTGCTCAAATCTTGTAAACCTTATGCTCTGATACCAAATGTAACACCCCACCTCCGCCAATGCCACTCTTGCAAGGACATTAGCTTTGGAGGGGCGTTAAAGAAGGTAAACATGCATGCAGATATCACAAGACAGAACATATAAGTAAAACAGAGTAGTAAAGCAGCGGATAAAACTTAGCATTTCAAAACCATAGTCATGTTACAACAAAGTACTTGGTCATTATTTTCCAACAACAAAGTCTAGATAAAAGCATAAACTGAAAAACTGAAATACATAAAGTACAATCCCTAAAATGAAGTGATAAACCATAGCCAGCTCAATGTCCAAAACCGTACATGAGCAAATCCAGTAAGCAAGCTGTAAAGATCCAAGCTAAGCTCCAATGTTCCCACCCTGAGAACTTGAGGGGGGGGGGGGGGAAACGGAAGAAAAGAGGCGAAAGAAAACAGGTCAATCAAAAAGACTGGGAAGCCCTACTACTATCTGTCTATGAACTAGTAAAGTTAACTGGCATGAGAAGCTGAGATGAACATAAGGATAACAACATACTGGCATGATGATTAACTAACAAGATAGATAAAGGTGTCATCGCATAATTAAGGTTAAGTTTTGCACCACGGGTGTACTAGCAGTCTAACATGTCAAGTAAAAACAAGAATTGATCCCTTGGCTAAAGCTTGGCCCATCATCATGAGGTGACCTAAATTAAGGTCCAACTACACGGTCTAGTCGATCGGCTCCCTATAAGCCTAACTCGTCAAGTGTCGGTGTCATGCGGCTTAATCATGTAATGTAGTTGACTGTGCAGGGTCCACCCTAGGATGTATCTGGCCCTACGGTGTAACCCTCAGACACCATACCATGATGCAAAGTCCAAACCTACCGGTGCCCGTGTTCAACTCCGGACTTGATGTGCACGACCATGGTCCGCTGGAACAACCGGGGCATCATTCAGCCGTCTCTTTTGGTCTCTTACAATTAGGCTAGTAATCGTGCCCCACCCTAGCCTAGTCCTAGGGTCTTATGATACATCTAGAAGGTTACTGCTGAAAAGGACCACGCAACTAGGGTTTCTTAACGGGTTAAATGTGGTTAACCCGATCCAAACGTGGATTAAATCGGTTAAGAGTACCCAAGGCTCCTGACTTAACCTCGATTAATCCATCAAGCCCAAATTGGTTAAGTATTAAGTGGACCATGACTTAACCCTAATCAGGAGGCATTAATTAACTTAATGCGCTTTAACCTCTCACATTAGACTTTGTTGTGGTTACTAGTTAAGCCGGCTGGGTCCGGGTAGCTTTACACCACAACTAGGTCTAACCTCGGGTTCTAGCACAACATGACCAACTTCTCACATTGGGTCTTATTGTTTGTAGCCACTAGTTAAGCCGGGCGGGTCCGGGTAGATTTATGCTACAAACTCAACCCAACCTCGAGTTGGCCACACTCATATTTTCTAAGTGTCATGTCCATTATGTTTCCAAAACATAATTACAAGTTAACATATCACGTCATGTTATAAAAATAATGTTCATGTCATAATTTTACCCAACCCCAACGTAATCCCATCGTTTACATACTCGCAACAACGCATAAAGGATAAAATAGGGAACTTGGCATAATCATGACAAAAAGGTGTTGAAGCCACAAGTTTATCATGGTGGCATATGAAATGTACATATATTCATATACTTGCATATTGCATCATTAGGCTTCAAAAGCATGCATAAAACCAAACTTAGCATATGAGTGATACGTGGTGATAAATGACATGTAGAAGTTGCTAGAAGTTCACATTTAGCCTCATATGCAAGTTATCATAAGGGATATGATAACTTCCATGTTGCCAAAATGCAACCTTCAACATAAAGATTAGAGCTTTATGCTCACAACATCAAGTTTAACTTGCATAACATGATAACATGATCAACCCAAACTTGCATAACATAGCAACATGTGTCATACATAATGATTAACCCAACTTGCATAATGATCATCCAAACTTGCATATAATGATCAACCAAACTTGCATATAATGATCAACCAAACTTGCATATAATTGCATATAATGATCAACCAAACTTGCACATCATAATGATCAACCAAACTTGCATATCATAATGATCAACCCCAAACTTGCATCATTCATTTAACTTTAGAGTTCAAGAAAGAAAGTAGAAAAGGGCTTACAATGCTATGAAGACACAAATAATTAGTTATTATAAAGATTGAGACGAAGCCCTTATGCAAAACCGAAATATGCAAGCTCCAAATGAAAAACCCTTGAGCCAAATCAATAAAAACTCTTGCTTTGAAAGAGAAATGTTGCAACTTGACTTGAATGCAAACTAAGAACACTAATACAAGCTTGAAAATACTTGTATGCACTCAAAATCTCTCATATAGATATTCTTAGGAATTTTAGCATGAGAGTGGAGGCCATGAGAGGAACAAATTTGGCATAGTTTAGTTGTAGGAATGAATAATGATGATTTAGGCTAGGTTTAGGGGTCTTTTTATAGAGGATTAGGATAGTATTAGCCATAGGATTAACCCTAGATTCAATCCAAGCCATCAAAGCATGTCTTGGGGAAGAAGTCAAGTGTAGGAACCATCTAGGGCCTTTAGACTAAAGCTGAACCATGAGAACCATTCAAATGCAAAATCTGCATTTGAGCGAATCGGCCCACGGGTTGACAGCCAAACACCCTGGATAAACCCCTAGTCGATCCAGCGAGCTCGGGTCGACCTCAAAAATCGGCCGGTTCGGTTATTCCCCTCTCCCAATTCGCTGTTTTGAACATTTTTGCATATTTACTTATTTAATTTTCAATTATATATATATATCAATATATATATATTTCTCTGCGCAACCCATTTCACTTAATTAAGTATACTTTAATTTGTGAATTTTTCGTGAAACTTCGCGAGGCCATATCTTGGTCATACGGACTTCGATTTTCGAAAACTCGGACTCTATTTCGTGTATTTTTCCGAGACGAACGTAATGGCATAGCCCGTTTCCCTTGATTCAGATTTTACAGTTTAATTCTGCCTCCATTTATGTTATAACATGTTATTCAAAAATACGGGTTGTTACATTTTTGAGAAAGCATTTGCGCGAGGAGGAGGAGGAACCGCTGCAGGTGGGGGCGGAGGAACGTCTATTGGGCCTGCGACATTAGCCCTAGCCTCTATGTACCTTCTGAACCAGCCTGGTACTGGCACGCCCTCTGGAAGGTTAAGATCCCCAGACATGCTGAAACGAAAAAGGAAAGATTCAAAACAAATGATAGAAAGATAGGGCATATGGCTTTTGGGGGATTATGCCTTTTTAAAATAAAACACTTTTTCTTGAAAATTGCTTCTTTAAACTTCTTTTTGAAAAACAGTTTTCAAAATTATTATCTCATCTGGTAAACCTTTGCTCTGATACCAAGTGAAACACCCCACCTCCGTTAAGGTCACTCACAAAGGGAATGTCTTAACGTTGGTGGAGCATTATAGGTAAAAGACACAGATAATTTACATGACAGACATATATAAGCAACGGAAATACTAATTTTATTTCATACGTGGTTCATAACAAAAATATTACAACAAACTATCTCAAAACAACATCCAAATCGTTACATCAAAATATCTGCCTTGATTATAACATAAAGAAGCATAAAACACAATAAAACAGCATAAATCCCCAAGTAGAAGTGTGTCCAAAGCCATAGCCAAAAATAAGAGGTTCCAAGCTATACATCACAGAGTCTTCCAGCTAGGAAAGATGAACAGTCCAAATTAAATTGAGCTATTCCCTCCCTGGGTAACTGAGGAGGGGGGGAACGGAAGAAAAGATAGCGAAAGAAAAATGGGTCAGACATAAGTCTGGTAAGTCCAGTGATTATTCAGCATGTAAACGGGTAAGAGAACCATGACATGAATAAACTAGACGCAGGAAAATAACAAGGAAATAAGGTAACATAGGATAAGGCAAGATAAACAAGGCAAGGTAAATTAATCATACTATCGCACTCAAATCCATATTCTCTGCACCTACTAGATATTTCAACCATCATCACGAGTTCAAACCCAGTGATCCCTTTTTATCGATTGACTCCAACTCGCATGCATTTACTACTTGTGTCATACAGCCCAGCTCAATTGTAGATACCTGTGTTGGTCCCACCATGGGGTGTATCAAATCCTATGGTGGCAACCCGACATGATTCAAGATGCACAGTGTATAACTACTGATGCCCAGTGTCTGCTCCGGAGTACATGCACGCCCGTCTCTGTCGGAACCTACACTGACGCACCAACCGCCGTTGTTTTGACCGCTTTTAATCAGGCCAGTAATCGTGCCCCACCTTGCCTAGTTCAGGGTACCATGATACACCTATGTGGGTTATTGCTGAAATGGGTCCCCGTTACTAAGGTTTCCTAATCAACATGTTAAATTGGTTAAGTGTCCAAGTTAACCTAACCCCACCCATCAGTTTAGTTAACATGTTGTATTGGTTAAGTGTTGCCTTAATATACTTAACCCTACCATTCCCGACTTAGCTTTAATTCATTCATTAAGCACCAACCACTCACATTAGACATGTATTGTTGCAATCACTGGATGTGCCGATCGGGTCCAGGCAGTTTTACACCGCAACTCAGTCTAACCTCGGGTTCTTTTGGGCTCGATGCACTAACCTCCCACATTAGATATATATTATTACGGTTGCTGGATGTGACGGGCGGTTCCGGACAGTCTTACACCGTAACTCAATCTAACCTCGGGTTAGGCATATTCGTCTTTTCTAAATTTACATATTTACCTCTTTATATTTATATGTAAATTATTGTCATTCAAGTCAAGCCCCATTTTCCCTTTTTAATCAAGTTCATAATTTTAGGTATAAAAATTTATACCACTTTATGCCATAAAACATTTACATGTTTATGAGCCAAATATGCCAATTATATGTAATTTCATGTATTTCCCCAATGTTATCCCCGTTAAACGTTCGCATAAATCACATAAAATGTTAGGCTCGATACATAGCCTAACTTATTCACAAAAGGGAAAAAAAAGGAGCATGTAATAATTCCAACATCGTAAAAATATGGATCTAACTACACATGTATCATATGAATTTGGCATAGAACAATATACATTTAATTATGAACTTGCAAATTTAGATCTACTCAACATGAATCATGAAATAGGGGTTTTACACAGAACTACATAAACTTAAAATTAGGCATGTAGTTGTGAACTTGCAAATTAGTATGTAGTTCTAGTCATATATGTGAACACGGTTGAACTTGCATAAACATAGCAAAATTCCCAAATTGACATACAACATGATATGCCATTGCCAAATTATACAACATATTATGTCATCGCCACTTTATTCAACATGATATGTCATTGCCAAAGTATATAACATAATATATCATCGCTAAATTACACAACATATATGTCATTGCCAAATTATACAACATATGGATTCATTTCCAAGCATTTAACAATTATCATCAAATTACATACAACATGGTCACAAACCTAACATGATAAGAGTCATAGTCTTAATCAATTCAGTTTCAACAAAAAGGATAGGCATAAATTTACATTAGGCGTTGTTCTACATCCAGTTATTTAGTCACGATTCTAATATCATTTAGGTCTAAATGATAACTGGACTTACAAAAAGGAGACTAGTCTTGTGTTTTGGGACCTGTATTCTGAAATTGAATAGCTCTCCTTTGTTGTAGACGTTGAATTCTATTAGCAGAATTAGATTTTATTTGTAATTCCTAAATTGCTTTCAAGTTGAAGGAGAATGGCGGCTACTCTAGGTTGAGTACTGACAGCATGACGGTCTTAGGAATATTTTTGTGTGGCTTAGGGTTAAGATTTAGGTTGCTTATATAGAAGTTTGATTTAATAGGAGCCGTCAGATCAACCTAGGGCAATTCAAAGCCATTCAAACCTAAGAGAACCAACAAGAACTTGCCACACAAGCCCTAATGACACAGCAACTTGTCACAGAAAGATGCAAGTCAGGTTTCAGATCTGGCCCGAGGGGGAGGTCGACCCCTTGGTCGACCTGTATGGGGGGAGGTCGACTTGGCCTTGGGCAGGAAAATTCCCGCCCAGCCCGCTTCAGCTTCTGATTTCGAAATTTGAATTTTCAGAACTTCAATCTGAGCTGTTTATTTAAATTCTTGAATCTTCTAAAGGTCATAACTCCTTCATACGCAATCTGATTTACGCAAACTTAGACTCTATCTCAAGCAGAATTCCGAGACGAACGTAATGGCGTAACCCATTTCCCTTAATTCTCACATTTTTAATCAGTAATTTTTTAATTCGTTACTTTAATGTTTATAGAAAATACGGGGTGTTACAATACCCGTACCCAGTCAAATACACATAATGTTTATTATTGATAAAAATGTCGCCTAAAGGTCAACGATATTGCATGATGTTACTTGAGAACTTTGGTTGTGTATTCTTCCCATCTCATATTTGGTCAGGTCAGCAAGCCCAATCTCAGGGAAAGGCAGCCAAGTCGGCCACCTGGACTAACCCGCCGAAGGAGGAAAATAAGATTTTAAATTAATTTAAGTAATATGCTTAATACACCTAAAAGGAAGACTATTATTTAGAGTTAGTCTAATAGATTGGTAAGCTGTTGTATTCTCCTCTCCGAGGTGCATTGTTCGACCGTTACTAACAGTGCTACACCTTTGATCCGCTGGTGTGCGACTTCCTCCCATCTCTGCATTATTTTAAGCAGTTGAATGTTGAAGAACGCAAATGTATGTGAAATTGTCGATTACATTTATTCTCATGGAAACTTGGCATTTGACATATTATAGTTTCATTAGAGGTGTATCACACATCTACTGGATATCCAAATTATGTGTCAGGTCATATTTTATTGAAGGCAGAAATAGTTAAAAGTTCCACTAAGAATTCCATTAGCCATGACATGATTAGCTAGTTTATCAATAGTAACAGTATAATGTCAAATGTTCTCATATGGAGATTTTCCAAACTAGTTTTAAATGGGTAATGTCTGCCACTGAAAAATTATGACCCTATACTAAACTACATTTGTAAAAGCACCTCTACTACTTTCCAAGCCTCACAGTTCAAAATAAAATGGAAAATAATAGAGACAGAACAATTTTTAAAATAGCAAAATGTAAAGCTAACCCTAACTGTTAAAACATAATACTGATTATCAAAAAAATCAATTCTTTTTTAATAATATGGAATGCAATAATTACAGCAGTATTCAACAGCAATCCACGTTCATAACAATAAAGGGTTGAATGTCCATAAATCGAAATCAAGCACGATACCACATCAAAATGAATAATTGTCTGAATCATTGGAACCAAAAACAAATAAACAAAATAATAGTAGATTGGGAGCAACAAGAATGAATTAGAGAAGAAATTGTGTACCTTTGTCGAAAATATCGAATAGAATTAGCGGTCTCTCGATTTGACAAAGAACCAAAAATTGTGTGAGGAACCCTAAGGCTAATAGCAATAAACGCGGCCTGAAAGTAGAGGAGAGCGGCTGCATTGATCTGAGATGGAGTGGAGATTAGAGTTATCTGGTTGGAGATAAAATTGGGAAGGAATATGAAAATGATTGTATTTGGAGATGGAGATACCGATTAATTCTCCCTTCAGAGGGAAGATGAAATTTATGGAGGGAAGAGCGTTACAGAACACAACATAGAACAAAATGAGTCAAAATATAAATGGTTAAACATAAACAATAACTTCTTAGAATAACGCGTTATTAAATGGCGTTATTAATAACAATAACATATTTTCTTGTAGTGGAAATCAAAAATGTAGAAAATTCTATTTGCGTAGTTAAGATTTTAATCATCATATCTTTCATAACTACATAATTTTTGGCAAACATGGAAAAGACTACCATTATTATTAGTTTGATGAAAATTTGGCTTAGGTCTAACCTGTGTATAATTCCATGGTTGACAAATCGTGTTGTTCCGAAATTTGGCTCAGGTCTAACCACTAATTTGTACACCAACAAGTTAGCATGCTCACAATTTGGTGTGTGCGATGGTCTAATAGTATTGGTGTACAGATTGGTTTAAAAGTGTGAACTAGCAATATAGCACTACGTAAGTGGATATGGATTATGCTGTTGGTTGAGGTATGAGAACCAAAGGTGAAACCGAGTTCTGACTTATTTTAAATTTACAGAATAAATGAAAAATCGATGAGCAGCATAATAAGCTTCACCGGCAAAATGGATTTCATTCAGCTGTTTTGGGTTATTGATTTATGATATTGTAATATAGACTTTGTTTAAACAGTTCTTTATGCATCCAAATTAATGTTATTAATGGCTAAATGCGTCTTAGTATAAGGATTAAAGTTGAATTTCTTTGTGTATGCAAAGTATGGTAAACTATTCAACTAATCAGATTCTTTTGCAGAAGAGGATGCACTAATTGGAATAGTATTTGAGCATGAATGCTAGAAAGGTTTAGGTATTTACACTCTAGAGATTATGATGGTTAGTTAACTTGGATTCATTTTTTGTGTTTAGATGTCAGTGAGTGTATGGATGGTATTAGGGTTGATTTCTTGTTACTTCTATTCGTATCGTGGCTACTTTAATCAATTTCGAAAATTGAGCAACTATCCTTTTCTACAGTTCATCACTTGAAAGGTATGATACCATAATTATCTACCAACTACTTTTATACTCACATAATAACCACCTTATAAATAATGTATGTTGTGCACAGTTATAGATCTTCCACTGTTTATCGATATATAGACGTATTAAATATGAATTTTAGAATGAGTACAATGACACTCATACATGGGATACCATATATAATGACTTGAAATATTGTGTTTCTTGAATGACACATTTTATAAATAAAAAATAAAATGATTACTAGAAATATAAATAATTTTGGGTTCTAGAGATGAATAGGCGCGAGGATAGAGCTAACCTTGTGATTTCTTTATATTTAATTTATTATTGTTTTCAAGTACAGTTATATATGATTTGAAACTAATTTTTTGTGTTTTGTTTTATTTATAGTCTTATTTGCTTCATGAGAAGAGCCTATATTTATATTCAAGTATAATTAAAAAAACACATATTTTAATATTGGATAACAAGAAACGATGTCGATCTATAGAATAGGGAAGTTTAATTGAGCTAACCTTGTGATTTCTTTATAAAATTATGTGATTAATGACCCAGCAATTAGTGCTTGGTGCTCAATGTATTGATCAAATTGATTTTTCAATGTGAGCATCTTGATGAAATTATACTTGATAAATTCAGTGCTGCTTCTCTTGTTAGTCGACCAAAAGCCATCATTGTAGAACATTTCCAGCTTAGCAATCTACTACCGACACACCAAGCCATCAATGCATGAAGACTACTTCCATTGAAGTAAAAAAATTCACTAAGTCTATACGCATAAACACATGCATGTGTATGTGTATGACTTTGTATGTTAATATTTTTTAAGTATATTTTATAAATTGATAAGTTTTTTCCTTTAAATAATGAGAACTATTATTATGATGATAGGAAGTGGCTGAGATGGGAATTGTCATTGAAAACGCAGTCCGCTTGGAAAAAACTACTAGCTTTCAAAGTAGTTCTAGCGTGTTCACAATCACAGTTTAATATTTTTAGGGGACTGTGGTACTCCAGTTTTTTTTAAGAGGGAAACATTTTTTTTTTTTTTTTTTGGATTTGTTTAGGGGAGGACAAAATAAATTAGCCCTCCCTTAACCATATAAGTTGAAATTCCAATACTAACCATATAACTCTAGTATACATTAAAACTTAAACCCTAATTAATGATTACATTAAACCTGTCGTCTGCACAAGTTTATATAACTGGAATTGTATCTGGAACTATTCGCTTAATACAACTGAATCATATTGCTCTAAAATAATGGCATACATGCATCAATCATATGAATGCTAATATTTATAAACGTTTGAACAGGTATTTCTGAACATGATTGCACTTTTTTCATAGTTTTGGAATCATCACAATCTAGCATAAGTGGTATAAAATTTACCAATATCAGTAAATCCTCCGTGAAAAACTCATTCACCACAAAGACTCTACCATGAATATCATTTTAACTTTCCATTACCTCGTTCAAACACTGCATTTTTCATACACACATAAATCTTCATAACTTCAAACATAGTTATCATTTCTTTTGAAATTTGAAATCCCATTCAAAGACTGCAGTTTACTGCTCATTTCGATCAAATGAGTCCTTAAAACTGAGTTATCGGCTTATGTGCTTATGTAGTGTTGCACTGTTAAGTCTTCTTGCTGGTTCTCTGTTGGATAGATTTGTCTTTATTTTCTCTGATCTATCACTCCTTCCATGGTCCTGAAGACATGAAAATAGTGTTTGTATAATATAATAATATGCTTGGCAACATCAATTAGGAAAACTAGGATAAAATGATGGTTTGTTTAACTTTTAGATTCTCTGCTGGAAAGAGAAATTTATTTGAATGAAGAGAAACTAATGCAAAATGGGGGAGAATGATAGAAATGGGAACAATGGGGAGAACGATATGGTTTGAGCAGTATGTCATAAGGCAAGGGCATTTTGGTCCACATATTATTATTTTTTCAAATACAAAAGCCCTCCCTTAACAATTTTTTTTAAGGTGAAGTCCCCTTAAAATTTAACCCCCCTTAAACAAAAGTAGATTCCCTTTAACAATCCCCTATTTTTATAGGTAAGTTGATGACAAAGTTAACTCTAACACTGCATAAGCAAAGACATATTTAGAGAGAAGAACATGCTTCATGCTGAATGTAAATCGTGTTAGACTAGAAAAGTAAATCGCATTAGATTATAAAAACTACTAGTTTAATATTCTTACTTGAAGATACTACCAATGCCATTTATCCCTAACTTATGGGGAAAGAACTAAAAAAACTCATGCTATATGCGCTTGGGAAATTTACTACAACAAGACAAGCAGTAAAAATAATGCAATGCAAGCTGTCGCTTGACAAAGTTTTTTTTTTTTTTTTTGCTTGGTGTTGGGATAGATGTTGAGCAATTTAATGTTGAAAAGTAAGAGAAATCAATTAGAAACACAAGTCAAAATTTCCTCCTCTTTACAATTTTTTTATTCTTATTTCGTTATTTCTAGATGCATTGATTTGATCAGAATCATGGTTTGGAAATTCACAGCCTGGATTAGAACCAAAGGCAGGGTTGCAATGGCAACTCACTAAAAGGAGAGGCGTCGAGAAGTTCCTGAGTAAGCTCCTTAATAGTTAATATATCTTAGATGCATGTGTCTTATCTACTTTGTGATTGTGTTAAAATATCTGAATTTATTTTTAATATTTATCACAATTTTGAGCAATGAAGTGGTGGAAGCATTCCAGCATATGTATGCATATTGAGCATTTTATTTTTTCAATGTTAAATGTGTTTCTTACAAGCATCAACGAATTATCATACTTATTAGCCTGCATGTTTTTTGCTGTAGTTTATTTTATTAATGTCTATATAGGATTCTTATAAACATCATTTAGTGTCAACCAACTATCATATTTATTTTTTATACGTCGGCAAAGCCTGCATGTTTTTCGCTCAATCTTATTTATTAATGTCTAAACATGTTTTTTTCCTTATTCTTTTCCTTTTTTTTGAGTACTGATATGTTCAATCTCTTTCCAGGCATTTGCTCATAACTCTTGGAAACTGCAACATTATCCCTCAGAAAATCTGGCAGTAGAAGCAACACACATTTGGTTCAGATCAAGCATAACCAAAGGGAGCACAGAGGGTAATTGCACAACAAATATACGGGAATACAAATTGTATGAGAATAGCGTGTTGTATGAGAATAGTGGGTTGTATGAGAATAAAATTGGTATATATGTATAGTGTATGAAAAGTGTAACGGTCTAAGAGATTTTCGACCGTGAAAATCGACATAAATACATCTAACGTATAACATACCGACCTTTCAAGCACCGAAAACACCGGAACGCTGTTAGAAAGAAATTAGAGGGTGAGAAAAGAAAGAAAGTCAGAATAGAAGAATAAGAAGAAGAACAACATAGAATCAGAGTCTCACATCGCAGCGGAACAAATATAATATAGAAATAAATCTTTTATTGAGAGCTTTGAAAAATACTTACAATAACCAGAGTACATCAATACATCTGGACAGTTATAATAATCTGTCATCGACACAACACACAATGGAATAATAATCATAAATCACACGTCTGAAATTTTCCAGCTCGTCTCTTCACAACATCCAATAACCTGAACCTATACGACCCGGTCCCGGTCTAACTCGAGCATTACAAACCACGGGTCAGTCTGATGAACCAGAGTGAGAAAAACACACTAAGTTTATAGGTATCACACAAGTTGATTTTAAAGCCAAAATCCTTTTGAAAGAAAAAGAAAATCGTAAGACCAAGTCAACACATAAATACAGACGGTTTTTACCTTACGATAACCCAAAACATTTTTTGAAATCAATATCTTTTCTGATATTATAATAGTGTCTAAATACAAATAATTATCAATCTAGTAGAACGCTTGCATCTCATGCTCTACATATATAGTATGTAATCAAAACCGCGGGCTCTTATTGGAGAATGGATTTCCTGGAAAAGTATGGGACCACCTTCCCGATAATGTACCTCTGGAGATGAATACATTGGGGTTCAACAAGGACATCTTGCAATCCAGGCTAAACATGACCGACCCCTCACTATACTTTGAGAGTACCGAGTATATCATTACCACGGTTAGGGGCCAGCCAACCGAACCGATAGTATACATACAAAACTAAAAGGGACAACTGAAGGCATTTAATTTCACCAGATTAGGTAATGATATACCCTTTTGAAGGGTGCGACCCACATAGCCATGCGACCTACCCGATTTTGTGTTATTTCCCGGTTGATGAGGCTAGAGGTTAAACTTTATCATTATAATCAACATATCATATTCGCTTCGAATGCGACATCGTCAAATCCATCAAAATCACTAATTGACATCCACAACAATATTTTACGTGTTAGCTAAAAGAAGTTTCCTTCTCCGCCTCCACTCTTGGCACGGTTGAAGAAATCAATGTACGTGACCTTTCTGGAAATACTCTGTTAGACATCCATCCATACACGTCATCCAGGTATAGGTTGAACCGAAAGCACCCTCCTACCACATCCTAGGAATCACTCTATAGATCAGTAGCGAGTAGTCCTTACAATCCGTAGATTCCAACCACGAAAGAATCACAATTTATCTCTGGGTGCGAACCAGAGATTATAAGTGGTTCTTCCGTTTTATGAAGATCCACGGTCTTCAATGCTACATCTTCAATTAGCATCTTCCATGTATTTCTGGTTCGGAATGGTTTTCGAATATAAATTCGATCCCGATCTTTTGGTACCAACAATCGTATTGGTCAGATTTGATAGTCTGTTATTTAACTATCAAAAAAATGGATCTACTGGTTGAGTACACAACGTCACTTGACCTTTTTAATTAAAATAAATAATGATTGGTCAACCAAAAACTTTTAAATATTTCCACAGCAATCGCTTCTTATTTTAATATACTAATATTGTCAACCCATTTCTATATAATACTTAGAAAAGTATCTTATAATCATATCCAATTTCCCGATTTAATTATCATTTCAAATCAATTGTTACAACATTACTTATTACCAATATCGAGGAAATCGATTCAACTTACCATTTGTAAAGCAATCATTACGAAATCTCCTTTTGTTTCGTTATTTGGAAAATATCATCATCACTTATTCTTTTAGAATAACTCATTCTAAAAATCATGTCTTTATTTTTCGAAAATATCATTATATTTTCTCAACTCCTTTTATTACTTGATTATGAAAATACCATTTCATTTCTCTAGCCCATTTTTATTTTCGAAACTTTGGAAATATCAACATATATTTCCTTAAATTCTTTATTTCCTTTATTTGGAATCTCTGTATATCTATTTCAAATTCTTCAAATAACGTTGCATTATTATTTCCCATGATAAATCCCTTCAAATATACAGTTATGGTTAAACTCTTTGATTAAGTAAAAGGTTACTAAAACATCAACTTTTAACCTCTTCAAACTATCTGTTTTATTATCTGGATCTTTGTACAAAGCTTATTGCTCGATCTTTTACCAAATTTAGTTACAAGAATTCCTTTTCTAAACCCTTCAAACATTCCCCTTTTTATTCTTTTTACGTTAAACATTTTTCGTTAAACTATTTCATTGCACAAATTACTTTAATTTAATAACCGATTTTTGTTAAAACAGTTGGATTGATCAATTTTAAAACATGATTAACTCGTTGATCAATTCTAACTCGTTTCTTCATTTAAATTAATAAATAATATAATTAATTTAAATGATCTCATTTACTTCGATTATTATTAAATAAATAATAAGAAATTTCGGATAATCACATTTAATTGTTTCTTAAAAAAAATTAATCTCTATTATTAGTCGTTACATAAATCACTGCTCATTTGCTTATTAATCTTAGTAATATAAGAATTAGTTTTATAAATGCACGTGCTTCGCATACAGCAGATTTTGGTACAAAAAATGGTGATTAGTGGTTAAAACAATCAATATATGTGTGTGCTTCGCACATGGTATATTTTTGATACAAAAATGGTATTTGTGGTTAAAACAATCAATATATATGTGTGCTTCGCACACGGTATATTTTTCTTTTTTATAAACTTCATTTAAAAGAATATATTTAAAAATCTGTATTCAGTTGTAAAATAATTTTATAACCTCATTTCTAACGATTCAACTAACGGTAAATCAATCTTCATAAAACGATTATAATTTAGGCCATCTACTGCCAATTTCTCAACCTATATGTCTCATTGGTTAATATCAAGGGTTCAATAGTAATTAATAATCAATCCATCATCCAATCAGGTTGTTAAACAGTGCATGTGATATAACATGAAAATAAATAATAAATTTTGAGGAATCCGGTTGGATTCCTCCATCCTATTCTTCTCTGCATTCAATACGACAATTTATAATAAACATAATAATTAATTCAACTGGTAATAATCAGCTAGCAACAATTCAGTTATCCAATTCAATTTTAAACGTTTATATTATTATAAACGTAACCAACAAGGTAAGTTATGTCGTTTGGAAATAATAATTAAAAACAACGATTGGGTTCGATTCAGTCGATTAAATTAAACGAACGTTTAATTTAAATCAGTTATATAAAGTATTCGGCATATATTCAAACAATCAACAATCAACCAACAAATTGCAAACATAGCACGCAACAATAAACCCGACTTATATAAATATAAGTGGGATAACTGGCTGAGTTGAACTCACCTTGGTTTTCATTCGTTGTCAGTGAAAGAAGTATGATTGAAATATTCTGAATTTTGATTTATTATAGTTTCAGAGATGTAAAATGTAGAGAGATTTTTGTATTCTATATTCGAATGAATCCTATTGTTCACGGTTACAAGCCTTTATATGTAATAATAAAGAAAATGGGCTAAAACACTGCACAGCCCATTATACACAAAGTTTATAAAATACATCCCAGTCCAACAAGTTCGATTTGATGATATATACAGATTGATCCAATCTGTTAACACGCCGCCTCAAATCGAACTAGGGTTTCATTCTCTTTTATACTCTACGCCGCCTTGAAAAACTTTGAGCTCTGCTCTTAATCTCTCAAAATTACTTCTGGACAGTGCCTTGGTAAGGATGACCGCCTTCTGGTAGAACGCTGGAAGGTGATTGATAACGAGCTTTCCAGACTCTTTCCGTTCTCTGACGAAATGAAGGTCAATTTCAATGTGTTTGGTCCTCGTATGCTGTATGGGATTCATGGAAAGAGATACAGAACTTCTATTATCGCACCATAAAATGGGTTTCCCTGAGGTTTGAAACCCTAATTCTTCAATTAGGGTTTCTACCCAAATGATTTCGGCAGTGGCTGCAGCTATCGCTCTGTATTCTGCCTCTGTACTAGACCTCGAGATTGTGGATTGCTTTTTAGTACACCAAGAGATCGGATTTGGTCCCATGAACAAGCAGTAACCAGTGGTTGATCTCCTATCATCTGGATCATTCGCCCAATCAGCATCACTGTAAGCATTTAGACTAATATCTTTATTAGCTTGAATTCTTAATCCATAGTCTTTTGTGCCTTGTAAATAACATAAAATACGCTTCACAGCTTTCCAATGATTGCTTAAGGGGTTAGACATAAACTGGCAGACCTTATTCACACTAAAACTGATTTCAGGTCTAGTAATGGTCAAATACTGCAATGCTCCAACAATACTACGATATTGTTTGCAATTTTCTGTAGTATCACCCTTGTACTTGGATAATCGTAAATTACTGATAATAGGAGTGCTGTAGGGTTTAGCTTTATCCATGTTTGCTCTGACCAGAATATCTGATATATATTTCTTTTGTGAAAGAAAAATTTATGATTGTGATTTTCTTTGAACTTGAACACCCAGAAAATAATCCACTTCACCCATATCTTTTATGGCAAATGTTTGATCTAAATGAGTGATGACTTTGTCAATTTCTGTGGTGTTATTTCCAGTGATTAAAATGTCATCTACATACACAAGTATGTATATAGTACACTGGTTATTAAGTTTGGTGTATAGATAATTGTCAGACTTTGTTGCTTTGTAGCCCAATGACTTCAATGTCTCCTTTAATTTGATGTACCATGCCCTGGATGCTTGTTTTAGACCATATATGGCCTTATGTAACTTGCAAACATGATTATCTTTACCTTGAATCTCATACCCCTTTGGTTGTTGCATATACTCCATTCAAAAATGCATTGCAAACATCCATTTGCCTTATATTCCAACCTTTGTGTAGAGCTAAAGTTAGAATAATTCTGATTGTAGTAGGCTTGACCACTGGAGAAAATGTTTGATCAAAATCAAAACCATATTGTTGTGTGAAACCCCTTGCAACTAACCTGGCTTTATGTTTAGAAATACTTCCATTAGCATCTCTTTTAAGCTTAAATATCCACTTGCATCCCACAATGTTTTTATCCTTTGGTGAAGTAACAAGAGTCCATGTTTTGTTTTTAATTAGTGCATCATATTCTTCATCTATAGCCTTGCTCCAAGACTTACTTTTAATTGCTTGTTCATACATGGTTGGTTCAATTGTATCAACAGTGTCATTAGTTGTGGCAGTATACACTTTGGGCTTGAAAATCCCACTTTTAGCTCTAGTAACCATATGATGTCCTGTTTGTGGTTCTTCTTTATCACTGTTTTCATTGTCTGCATCTAATGTTTGGTCATCATTGCTGTTGTGTGGTAGGTCTTCATCAGTCATTGGTTCACTTGAACTGTATCCAGACCTAGTGCTGGATACAGTTAGAGTGGTTGGTGTCTGATGCAATGATTCATCTCTGTATGTTTGATGCAATAATCCATCTCCATTTGTTTGCACACTCCATTCAGACAAAGGTGGTAAGGTCTGCATTGTATTTTTGCACTGATCCTTTACTTGATTGATCTTGTTTTCCTTGTCTGCAAAAGGAAAAACACATTCATTAAAAACAACATGTCTGGAAACAATTATCTTGCCCTTATTATCCATGCACTTGTATCCCTTTTGGTCTTTTGCATAACCTAGAAAAGTACATGGACTTGATCTTAGGGCAAGTTTGTGATTGTTATAAGGTCTGAGGCATGGAAAACACAAGCATCCAAATGTTCTCAGAATTGTATAGTCAGGTTTATTTCCAAAAATGACCTCATGTGGACTCTTGTATTTCAGCACTTTTGTAGGCATCTTATTAATTAAATAAACTGCTGTACAAAAAGCCTCATCCCAATATTTCATAGGCAAAGATGAATTAGATAACAGTGTTAAACCTGTTTCTACAATATGCCTGTGTTTTCTTTCAACAATGCCATTTTGCTCAGATGTATAGGGGCAAGTTTTTCTATGTATTATGCCTTTTTGATTAAAATAATTTTTGAGTGGAAAAAATTCACTGCCCCCATCTGTCTGAACTATTTTAATGTTGCTGTTCAGTTGTCTTTCTATAAATTTTATGAACTGCAACATGACATTGTGTGTCTCAGATTTAGTTTTAAGAAAGAAAATCCAAGTATATCTTGTGTAGGCATCAACAATGGATAGATAATACCTGTAACCTTGTCTGGAGTTCAATGGTGCAGGACCCCAAAGGTCTGCTGTAACCAACTCAAGTGGTTTAGAATAGACAGTTTCTGATCTGCCAAAAGGTAACTTATGGCTTTTGCCAAGTTGACAATGAACACAAAAGCTGGATATGGGTGAGTGTTTGTATGCAATATTATTACCTTTTAAAACTTTCAAAACCAAGTCATAACTGGGATGTCCTAACTTACAATGCCATATATCAAGATCATTCTTCATGTAGTCATTGTTTTTGTTTTGACAGAATCATTTTTAACAATGTCATTATTAACAGGAATATTTGTTCTGGTACAATATTTGTCATTATTAACATAACTAATCTCAACATTATCACAACTGAAATGAATATTTGCATTACAGCACAAGATATCTTTGCTATTTTCCAATCTTGACTGCATGTTGTTGAATTTGTATAGCCCATTGTCCAAACTACCCTGTAACAATATGTCCTTATTATGAACATCTCTAATTAGACAATATTTTGGGTGAAACTCAAAATACACCTTATTGTCATTAGTAAATTGGGACACACTGATTAAATTTTTCTTAATACTAGGAATTCTGAGTAGGTTGTTGAGGTAAAGTTTTCTTTTCCCCTTAACAACACTTGCCCCAATATGAGATATATTCATAGTTTCACCATTACAAGTATGAATAACTTGCGTACCTGAGTAGTTTTTATTGCCAAGATTGAGATTTTGAAGATTGTTAGTAATGTGATGGGTTGCCCCCGAATCTGGATACCAATCTTCTGAATTGTAATCATCACCTTTGACAGAATCATCATTACTTGTGACTTGTGCTGTAGTACTATCACCACTTGACCTGGTTTGATTGTTAGTTTGGGCCATGTTAATGTTTAGCCTGCCTTGACCAGATTGATTTTGTTGTGGATTATTAACATCTGAATTGAATCTTGAATAACATCTGTTAGCTGTATAACCAGGTTTCTCACATATTTGACATTTAACTCTGTTTGTATTGTTAAATCTGCCTCTTCCTCTGCCTCTGGGATTCTGATTCCCTCTCTGTCCTGGTGCATTCCCTCTACCATAGCCAGGTATGTTTCTTGTCTGATTTTGATTTCTTGAACTAGAAGCCAGATCTATACTGTAATCATTCTGCATAGCTTTCCTTTGTTCTACCCTGCCTTCATGTGCTAATAATGCCGAGTAAACTGACTGAATGTCTGGTAGGGTAGGTTGTGTAGCAATAAATGTGACCAATGATTCATACTCCTCATCAAGACCATTAGTTAAGGTCAAGATTTGCTCACTGTCTGAAATATGATGCCCTACTGAATTCAGTTTGTCAACCAGAGATTTTACCTTAGCAATGTAGTCTCTCATAGTTAATTCTCCTTTTCTTGTATTCTGAAACTTCCTCCTGTAGTGCATTATTCTAGCAGAAGACTGAGAACTGAATATTTGTTGAATTGTATTCCAAATTTCATAAGATGATTTGCATCCTATTACTTGTGATAAGAGATTTGCACATAATGAAGATACCAGCCATGATGACAGTAAGTTGCCTTGTTTATGATGATGTATATAGGCTGGATTACTAACCATGCTTCGATCTTGACTTACAATCATTGCAGGTGGTGTGGGTTTGGTTCCATTGATATAATCTTGAAGGTCATAGCCCTTCAAGGCTGTCTTAACTTGGAATTTCCATAACAAATAGTTATCCTCATCCAATGGAATAGTAATCACCTGGCTTTTTGGTTTGACAAGAACTGGTGGTGGATTTATGGGGTCAGCTGTTACGTTCCTTGAGGTGGCAGATGAATTATCAACACTTCCTCCAGCCATTCTTTAATACAAAACAGGTCCAGAGGTAAAAGATGAGTATATGGCGTGGCCTCTGCAAGAAATGGCAGCCTGTACAGAAAAGGTAAAGGAAAATTGCAGTGGTAATTCTTGTCTCTTTGAAAGATTCAAGAATTGCCTAATCACTGTACTGAGGGCTATCAAATGATGAGATTCGCAATCTCTGATGATCAGAAACTGCTGCAGCCGCCTTGGATCTTGATTCTTGGCTTGGCAAGGCACAGTTTCGATGAGAACAGATACTAGACTGATCGGAGAGGTATGATCTCCGATGATGATGCTAAATTTTGAGGAGACTCAAAATCATGCCCCTCTCTTTAATGAGAAACTAGAATATGATGCCGTTTGGCTGATTCTAGCTCTGATATCATGAAAGAAATATGATTGAAATATTATGAATTTTGATTTATTATAGTTTCAGAGATGTAAAATGTAGAGAGATTTTTGTATTCTATATTCGAATGAATCCTATTGTTCACGCCTACAAGCCTTTATATGTAATAATAAAGAAAATGGGCTAAAACACTGCACAACCCATTATACACAAAGTTTATAAAATACAGCCCAGTCCAACAAGTTCGATTTGATGATATATACAGATTGATCCAATCTGTTAACAGTCAGAACAGTTCATTTCAGTTAAATTAAAACAACGTTTAATTTAATTGACTATCTCGATTGTTTTTCAAATCCATCCAGATCAGCTTCAAAATCTTACGTTCGCCAATACGGTTTCAAGATCCTTTGATTTGTTCCAATCTGTTACTGCATGACCAAGATATAATTTAATACGATATACACTTTCTGATTTAATAATATTAAAAACTTAAATAATATTTTATTAGTATAATCTCCTTTTTACGTTAATAAATTTCAGTTAGACAAAAATTAAACTAAAATGGCAACATAAATTTGGATCACGCATCGTTCATATATGATTTGGACAGCGTTAAAGTTGTTTGGCCACATGAATCAACAATTGTGCACAAAATACAACAACCATTCCTGAAAATATGCCTTTCAATTTAGACCTTTTGATTGAAATAACTCTAAACATCTGGTGCGTCTTGTAAAACAAAGCATTGTGAAAGAGGTTGAAATCAAGAAGATTTTCATGAGGCTCAGACTATCATACATAAATTATGGACAGACTTACCAATTTGTCCTTCTTTGCGTGTGACATGTTATCAGGGGTAGCGGTATAAACTAAAAACGGCTTCGGTACATTTATTAATTTATTAAAAAATTAGACATATTAATTATTCAAGTTTAATAATATACTTAGATACTAAACATGTTTAGGCCCTATTAAAACTATTAGAAACTAAGGTCACATTAGAATATAATTAGGTAGTATTAGTTTGTAATAAAATGAATGGCGCATTACATAATACGATACTTAGGCATATTATTTTATATACACACTACTGTTATATTTGGGAATGTTTGGAAAACCGATTAGGCGTTCTTGATCTAGATCAGGCATATCAAAACTTGATTAGCACATTAAAGTTAAAGGATCAGATGTATTACAAAACTTCCCACCTGCTTGTATCATCTCCTTCCCACGAATCCATGGCTGCTGTTATATCCTTGAACCCATGCAAACTGAAACTCCACTACATGTCTTCACCATCCCTCCATCAACCGACCTACCTACTGACAGGAACTTCGACGGCACATCTCCCTCAAACCCATACCAACTCCGC
This sequence comes from Allium sativum, assembly GCA_030737875.1. Classification (NCBI taxonomy): domain Eukaryota; kingdom Viridiplantae; phylum Streptophyta; class Magnoliopsida; order Asparagales; family Amaryllidaceae; genus Allium; species Allium sativum. The sequence goes on from CM060918.1 coordinate 347,797,594, forward strand.
TATTTACTACACCAACGTCAATTTCCTTTTCCACTTCGGTGAAACCGTTACTCCCATCAACACACACCGACGTTGCACCCTCCTCCACTGGCTGATGTCCCACACCAGAGCACCGCCTTCTTCCATCTCCATAATACATGCTGCCAACTCCTTCCTCCGTTCTAGGCATGCCGATACACAACACCTTCATTTAAACTCTTCGGCTTCACCAGTGACTGGATCTACTTCCCCGACCTCGTCGTGGCCATCACATCAGCGGGCAGCATCGCCCACGAGCTTGAAACGAATGAAGCTAATGGTTAAATTTTTGCTTTGGAGAAATAGGAATGCTTACGGTTTTTCTTTATATGTATAAATGGGTTTTGTTTTAAACAGAAGAAACGTTTTTCGGAAAAGATGAAGAGAAGTCTCAGTTTGGCTTAGGAAGAAACCAGTTTCATATATGAAACCTTTTTGTTATACCAAACCATTTCATATTTGAATACCGTTCAATCAATAAAACAAACAAACAAAACAATATATCAAAAATTACAAAATTATTTCTTTACTATACAAAAATATGATTTGGATAAAATTATTTCATTTACCCACTTTATAAAACAATATTTTGTCAATTGATAGTTCAATACATTTTCCCGACACTTGAACCGATCAAACCAGCATAATACAAAACATTTCTATATGAAATATACAAATACGCTCTAATATACACACTCAAACTCAATCTACGGCGTTACGAACCCTATCTCTATCGAGTTATGCCACAGAGCCAAGGCTGTTACTAAACCAATAGCTCTAATACCACTGTAACGGCCCAAGAGATTTTCAACCTTGAAAATTGACATAAATACATCTAACGTATAACATACTGACCTTTCAAGCGCCGCAAACACCAGAACGTTATTAGAAAGAAATTAGAGGGTGAGATAAGAAAGAAAGAAAGTTAGAATAAGAAGAAGAACAACATAGAATCAGAGTCTCACATCGCAGCGGAACAAATATAATATAGAAATAAATCTTTTATTGAGAGCTTTGAAAAATACTTACAATCATCAGAGTACATCAATACATCTGGACAGTTATAATAATCTGTCATTGAAATAACACACAGCGGAATAATAATCATATATCACACTTCTGGACTTTTCCAGCTCGTCTCTTCACAACATCCGATAACCTGAACCTGTACCACCCGATCTAACCCGAGCATTACAAACGACGAGTCAGTCTGGTGAACCAGAGTGAGAAAACACACTAAGTTTATAGGTATCATACAAGTTGATTTTAAAGTCAAAATCCTTTTGAAAGAAAACGATAATCGTAAGACCAAATCCTCACATAAATACGGACGGTTTTTACCTTACGATAACCCAAAACATTTTGAAATCAATGTCTTTTCTGATATTATAATAGTGTCTAAGTACAAATAAATATCGATCTAGTAGAACGCTTGCATCTCATGCTCTACATATATAGTATACAATCAAAACTGCGGGCTCTTATTGGAGAATGGATTTCGTGGCAAGGTATGGGACCGCCTTTTCGACAATGTACCTCTAGAGATGAATACATTGGGGGTTCAACAAGAACATCTTTCAACTCAGGCTAAACATGAACGGCCCCTCACTATACTTTGAGAGTACCGAATATATCATTACCACGGTTGGGGGCCAGCGAACTGAACCGATAGCATACATACAAAAATAAAAGGGACAACCGAAGGCATTTAATTTCACTAGATCAGGTAATGATATACCCTTGTGATAGGTGCAACACACATAGCCATGCGACCTATCCGATTTTATGCCACTTTCCGGTTGATGCGGCTAGAGGTTAAAGTTTATCTTTATAATCAGCATATCATTTTCACTTCGAATGCCTCATCATCAAATCCATCAAAATCACTAATTGGCGCCCACAACAATACTTTACGTGTTGGCTAAAAGAAGTTTCCTTCTCTGCCTCCACTCTTGGTATGGTTGAAGAAATCAATGTGCGTGACCTTTCTGGAAATACTCTGTTAGACATCCATCCATACACATCATCCATGTATAGGATGAACCGAAGGCACCCTCCTACCACATCCTAGGAATCACCCTATAGATCATTAGCGAGTAGTCCTTGCAATCCATAGTTTCCAACCATGACAAAATCACAGTTTATCTCTAGGCACGAACCCGAGATTATAAGTGGTTCTTCCGTTTTATGAAGATTCACGGTTTTTAATGCTCCATCTTCAATCAGCGTCTTCCAAGTATTTGCTGGTTGGGAATGATTTTCGAATATATATTCGATCCCAGTCTTTCCGTACCAACAATCGTATTGGTCACATTTCATTACAACAAAAAGCACTTTTCGCAACAGGCCATATCTGTTGCAGTAGACCTATTGCAACAGGCCAGCGTCCGTCTATATAGCCGAAGTTGCAAAAGATCGGTTCCTTTTTGCAACAGTTTTTGCCTGTTGCAGTATATTTTTTTGCAACAGACTTTTGCTGTTGCAACAGATACTTTTACAACAGTATATGCCCGTTGCAATAGATTAATAAATCATTAAAATATTATAGCTTATTGATATTACATATTAAATGTATTCGTTTTAGTAATAATGTATATCACAAAATGAAATAAACAAATAAAATTTTTATTTTGACAAAGTTCAATAGTACAAACAATTACAATAAAAAAAATTATAATTTTCATACATCATTCATGAACAATTTCTACTCTCATATAACACATTTTTTTCAAATATAATATTTTATTACATTTTCCAAATACACTATTTCTACTCTCATACACTAATACGATAGTTCAAATGCTTTTATGAGCTTGTCCCTCTTCTTGAAAAGCTTTTCATTCTTAACCTTAGCACCCTGCTCCATCGCAAGGAAAGTCATCGTTCTTGCAGTCTTTACTAACCGGACATGCACAACATCATTTGCTAAAAAATATATAATACAATTACAACAAAGTAAAATTATGCGTACTTACCATACTGAAGAGAGCTCACCCGCAAGTTTTCAAACCGCTAGATCTAGTTTGGGCTCAACGGTACGCTCTGGACGCCAATTTACGCCCTAAGTCAATGTGTCCCCTATGACCACTGCTTTTGTTATCACTCCATTGTTGTTGAGTCTCCTTGACTGTGCAAACCCAAACCACCTCGTGAATAATTTCAAAGCTTTTCCTGTTTATTCCTGCAACGTCTCTGTTGGTAATGCACTAACCCCCTTGCTAGTTGCTTCAAATGTGAATTCAAGTCTCGTTATCACTGAACTTGGTGTGGTCTCTACTGGTGATGAGGTCAACAACCTTAGTTTGACTCTCAACGTTTTGTTGGATTGTGTGTCTATACCTCTTATTTTAAAAATTTCCTGGTTTGGAAAATGCTGAAATGGTTTTGGTTGAAAATCATTATTATAATGTAGCTCAAAATGTTGGTGGCAAATTTTTTTGGAGATTTCATCTTTGCTTAAGTTTGGGTCAGCTCGTGATCCAGCACAATCCGTGGATTTGACAAATGAAAATAACCATTCTGCTTCGGGTTTGGATAACTTTGAATGCCACAAATCCTAGGTTAATATATGTTAGTGCTACTGATAATGATATAAAATTTGATAGGCTTGCTGCCGCACCCAAATGGACCTCTCTATTTGAAAATTATCCATGGAATACAGATGTTTATGAACCTTGTGATTTTGAAAATATGGTTAACCATTAACTGCATCAGCAACAAAAAGAGCATGAACCACGGTTGCAGGTAAACCATCACACCCCCATGCTCAGTTCCTTCCCATGCTTGCAACCACCACGGTTGCAGGTAAACCATCACACCCCCATGCTTGCAACAACCTGCAAATTAGTATGACAGAAAACCAGAAAATAAATTAAAAGCAATCAATCTTCATCATCATAATCGCTCTCATTGTACAATATAACATGATTGTATTTAGCTACACACAAGGAAAGAAGCAACACATGTAACATGTTACCCAATAATTTAAAAACACATTATTTCTACCATGATAAGAAATCAAACTAAAAGGACCCATGATTCTATGTTTTTCAGCTTTTGTATCTAATTTTTGGGACCAAGTACCAAACACTCCCATAAATGTGGGATTATAAACATCAAAATTAACACTCAAGAACGCTAGCAATCAGGATTGTCATATGAGCAGTCAATAAAAAAACAATCTTCATATAAGCAGGTTAACATAATTGCACTTAATCTTACTCATGTGTTAAACCGATGAGAAGAGCTCGTTTTGGGCATATTGCATGGATCCATTACCATCTTTGTTGTCCCATTTGCATAGTTCTGGGCGGTGAGTCCATGCTGTAGAAGCAGTCCAGGTTCTCCATACTGAATAAAAATAAATCATGAAATAAGTGACATGTGTAAAGTAGCAAAATATAATTGTTATCCTTGTGACAATAAACATAATAAAAATAAACAAGTTGAAAGATGATATCATCACTAGTCAACACAACAACAAATACAGTACTACAGTTCGGGGTATTAGTTGTTTCATAATTGAATTCCATATTGTTGATCAATGTAAAATTAAAGTTTCTACTAAGTCCAAATAGTAGTCCATAATCGATGAGTAGTACAGTTAGTGAGTTTGCACCAATACATACTTTTGGTTTGATGTACTAATGCACATGCACACTATGGTACCAATTACCAGATGTATACTAATGTACTTAAATCATTTGTATAAATTCATCAAACCAAAAGTAAAATGACAAATACAATTTATCAAAATAAAGTGTATACGGAAGTTTACCTTCATCACCGTACATACTAGTGATATTTTAAGTTGCTATTTCATTTTCGTTTTTCTCATATAGATTTTCTCAAACACTTACAGGGCGTTCTGCAAAATAGATCCAAGATCAATAAAATAAGGATGTATGTACATAATTAGATCGCTATACATATAAATATCGTAATATATACAAAAAAACCAGAATATATACATATAAAAATAAAGAAGTGTAAGCAAATATTACTCTAGAAGACATTGACGAGGACGAGGCTGATGCTGTAGAAGGCCAGGTCCTGATGCAAAATATCAAAAGCTATACTCTCTTTTCCTTTGCTTAGTATAATGAGTAATTTTTTACTTTCCCATGCCTTCTGAAATACAAGTGGAAAACACAAAACTCAATATTCAAGCCAAGCAGACCCTTGAATTTGTGTCAACATGTCAACCCATCAATTAAAACAAAAGAAAAAACTATAATTTTCCAAGAGATAAGTCTGCACGTATTATTGGTCCAAACACAAGTAGTACAACGCTAGTAATCTTGCTTCCAAACATCGTTTCATATTACTACAAATTTGCACAAGCTTCTATCCGTTTCCAAAGGCCGTTTAGCAGAAATTAGCTACAGTTATATAAGCCAACAAGATCCAGAGAGGAAGTTCAACTTCTTGTATATAACGCAGCCATCTAAAACGATATCTCCCACTATTGACTTGAAATAGCGTAGCATACCTAGAACAGTGCACAGTTGGTGCACACATGAGTTTACTGGAACTTAGAATTTGTCACTTACTCGAATCCAAACACATTATCCTATCAAAAACGTGAGCCTCCAAAACTTCTACTCATTGAACCTGAAAAACAGACCACCATACCATGTCCCCTAATATTCAGAGCATCTGCCAACTAAACTAAAATCAAGAAACCCCACCGTCTACTATTTAGTTTCCATCAAACCCGCTATAAGATTCAATGGACGCTTCGGAGTATGAATACAAAACTTTACCCATACCCCCTTAGTATTAGCTGGAGTTCATGTTATGCGCGCACACAACAGTTTGTCATATTTGGCTAGAAAGATGCAATCAGGTTTTTAGAAACAAAGCATTGCCTGTTAGAGACAGAACCGAACTTGCAAGAATGGATATTTCAACTTTAATATATGAAATAAGGAATAAAAAACAAAGGGAGAATACTCATCTTTATACAGAGTTATATCCTTAGGAAAAATCTTCACTGAGACATTGGGCATTTGAAGACCTTCTATATTCATTCATATCCTCTTGGACATCTGAAGCCGATGAATTTCTTAAGCGGCTGTTCAAGTCATTGCTTCTCTCAGATCTAGAAATTGGAGTTCGACTTGTGAATTAGGAGCGATTCTTTATGCCGGCTTTCCGATTGGGTTTTTCAGAAGAGCTGATTTGAATAGAGATTTTCGGATTTGCCATCATGAGATTGGAATTAAAAATGCTTGAGACCTTGGAAAATGGAGAACTGAGCAGTGAAGTGTCAAGACAGGAAGTGAATCGGGTTTTAGATTTTGGGGATTTTTAGAGATTAGGCTTTTGAGATATCAGGGTTCAGGAAGAAGAGTCTGATTTAGAGCGATGTGATTTCAATTATGAAGCGGGAAATGAAAAAATAGAAGCGGGATTGGTAAATCTATGGACTCGTCGAGAGAGAAAATTGTTAATTTTGAGTGTTGCGGGTTCACTTGTATCTGTAGTTCGGTTTTATTTGGCACTTTTACAATAAATCTAACTGTAAATCTAATTTAGAAATAACTATTAACAATTTTAAATTAACTTTTTATTATATAATGATTTGTAATTAATTAAGACTAATATTTAAAAGCACAATTCAATAATTAGCTTTTGATATTTATTTAATTCTTAAGAAGCGCATTAATCAATATTTACTTTTAACAATTAATGATTAATCAGTAATCTTTAATAATTAAGAAGCAAGACTAATTATCGATTATAACAATTATTAAGTATAAATGACTAAAATTTAAGTATATATTACTAATTATGCATAATTATTTGAAACTATCAATAAATTAGTTAAGTAGTAATAGTTTATTATTTAATTGTAATTATTAATTATTAAAAATTAACTACTATATACTGACTCTTAATCATTAAATTTTATTTATAAATAAAATATTAAATGATAAACATTAATCGTTAAGTACTGGTTATTGATTACTAATTATTTAGTAATAACTAGTTATTTATTTATTAATTATTAAATGTAGTTAATGATTATTAACTATAATTTATTGATTAATAATAATTAAATATAATATTAGAAATAGAAAAATAATTATTAATGATAACTAAAAACTATTAAATAATTCATAAAAATACCTCTATCAAATAAAAATTAGTATTTAATTCATACAATAAATTTTATTAATTATTAATCATTCCTTATTTGTAATATTAATCAATTACTGTTTATTTATTTTTTATGAATTAAATTATTTATTTATTTAATTAATATTTAAACATATTCATGTTTCAAATTAATTATTAATTGTTATCCATTAGTTTTTTATTATTAATTTATTATTATTTAATAATTGTTTATTTATTTTATTATTTTTAAATGTTAATCAATAAAAATACAATAACTATATAAACTATTTAAAATAGGGTATTAAAAGTTAATCATTTAACAATAACTATTTAAACTTAATTATTAAAAGTTAATCATTAAATGCTTATACTTATTTTTAATATGTTTTTCGCAACTTGCTTTAGTAGTTGTAAAAAATACAGTTATTGCAACAGGCGAAAACAGTTGCTAAAGATATTTATTTGCAACTGGCTTGGAAGCGCAGTTGCAAATAATATGTTTGTTGCAACTGTTTTGGAAGTACCATTGCTAAAAGTATGTAATTGCAACAGGAAGAAAAGCACAGTTGCGAAAAATATGTTTTTCGCAACAGAAAGAAAAAGCCCGTTGCTAAATATTATCTATTGCAACTGCTATAATAGGTCTGTTGCTAAATATCATTTACTGCAACTGTCCTTTGTTGCCTGTTGCAAATAGCTAGTTGCAATAGGGTATTTTTCTTGTAGTGTTTGATAGTCAGTTAATTAACTATCAAATTAAAAAAATGGATCTACTGGTTGAGTATACAGCGTCACTTGACCTTTCTAATTAAAATAATTAATGATTGGTTAACCAAAAACTTTTAAATATGTCCATAGCATTCGCTTCTTATTTTAATACACTAATATTCTCAACCCATTTCTATATAATACTTAGAAAAGTATCTTATAATCATATCCAATTTCCCCATTTAATTACCATTTCAAATCAATTGTTACAACATTGCTTATTATAAATTTCGAGGAAATCGATTCAACTTACCATTCGTAAAGCAATCGTTACGAAATCTCCTTTTGTTTCGTTATTTGGAAACAATAATCCTCACTTATTCTTTTAGAATAACTCATTCTAAAACTCATTTCTTTATTTTGAAAATATCATTATATTTTCACAAATCCTTTTATTACCTTGATTATGAAAATACCATTTCATTTCTTTAGCCCTTTTTAATTTCCGAAACTTTGAAATATCAACATATATTTCCTTAAATTCTTTACTTCCTTTATTTGGAATCTCTGTATATCTATTTCAAATTCTTCAAATAACATAGCATTATAATTTTCTATGATGAATCCCCTCAAATATACAGTTATGGTTAAACTCTTTGATTAAGTAAAAGGTTACTAAAACATCAACTTTTAACCTCTTCAAACTATTTGTTTTATTATCCGAATCTTGGTACAAAGCTTATTGCTCGATCCTTTACCAAATTCAGTTACAAAATTCCTTTTCTAAAACCTCCAAATATTCCCCTTTTTATTCTTGTTAGTTAAACATTTTTCGTTAAACTATTTCATTGCACAAATTACTTTAATTTAATAATCGATTTCTGTTAAAACAGTTGGAATGATCAATTTTGAAACATGATTAGCTCGTTGATCAATTCTAACTCATCTGTTCTTTTAAATTAATAAATAATATTATTAATTTTAATAATCTCATTTACTTCGATTATTATTAAATAAATAATAAGAAATATCAAATAATCGCATTTAATTGTTTTTTAAAACAATTAATCTCTGTTATTAGTCATTACATAAATCACTGCTCATTTGCTTATTAATCTTAGTAATATAAGAATTAGTATTATAAATGCACGTGCTTCGCACACGCTAGATTTTCTACAAAAAATGTTGATTGGTGGTTTAAACAATCAATATATGCGTGTGCTTCGCACAGGGTTATTTTTAATACAAAAATGGTATTTGTGGTTAAAACAATCAATATATGTGTGTGCTTCGCACACGGTATATTTTTCTTTTCTATAAACTTCATTTAAAAGAATATATTTAAAAATCTACACTCAGTTATAAAATAGTTTTATAACCTCATTTCTAACGGACCTAAAAGTAAATCAATCTTTATAAAATGATTATAATTTAGGACATTTACTGCCAATTTCTCAACCAATATGTCTCATTGGTTAACATCAAGGGTTCAACCGTAATTAATAATCAATCCATCATCCAATCAGGTTGTTAAACAGTGCATGTGATATAACATGGTAATAAATAATAAATTTTGAAGAATCCAGTTGGATTCCTCCTACCTGTTCTTCCCTGCATTCAATACGGTAGTTTATAATAAACATGATAATTAATTCAACTGGTAACAGTCAGCTAGCAATAATTTAGGTATCCAATTCAATTTTAAACCTTTATTTTATTATAAGCGTAACCAGCAAGGTAAGTTACCTCATTTGGAAATAGTCGTTAAAAACAACGATTGGGTTTGATTCAGTCGATTAAATTAAACGAACGTTTAATTTAAATTAGTTATATAAAATATTCGACATATATTCGAACAATCAACAAACAATTTGCAAACATAGCACACAACAATAAACCCGACTTATATAAATATAAGTGGGATAACTGAGTGAGTTGAACTCACCTTGGTTTCCATTCGTTGTCAGAACAGTTCATTTCAGTTAAATTAAAACAACGTTTAATTTAATTGAATATCTCGATTGTTTTTCAAATCCATCCAGATCAGCTTCAAAATCTTATGCTCGTCAATACGGTTCCAAGATCCTTTGATTTGTTCCAATCTGTTACCACATGACCAAGATATAATTTAATACGATATACACTTTCTGATTTAATAATATTAAAAACTTAAATAATATTTTATTAATATAATTTCCTTTTTACATTAATAAACTTCAGTTAGACAAAAATTAAACTAAAATGGCAACATAAATTTGGATCATGCATTGTTTATATATGATCTAGACACTGTTAAAGTTATTTGGCCACGTGCATCAATAATTGTGCACAAAATACAACATCCATTCCTGAAAATATGCCTTTCAATTTAGACCTTTTGATTGAAATAACTCTAAACATTTGGTGCATCTTGTAAATCAAAGCATTGTGAAAGAGGTTAGAATCAAGAAGACGTTCATGAGGCTCAGACTATCATACATAAATTATGGATAGACTTACCAATTTGTCCTTCTTTGTGTGTGATACGTTATCAGGGGTAGCGGTATAAACCCTTGTTTTCATAACCGGGCCGGGCCTCTGGTCCAATCGCAGTTAACCGCGAGCCATTATGCATAACGGCCCAAAACATGAATTAGCCGTGATTGCCCCCAAAAAACGGTTGAACCGCTTTAAAACCGGTCCAACCCACGGTTTAAAGCATGAAAAACTGGTTAAAAAACCAAATTTGTTAAAATATTTCACAAAATCCAACCGTAATAGGACCAGCTTGAAGCCTTTGCTCAAGCTTGTTGGCAAAACATGTGGTGCGGCTGTATTTATAAGGAATTGATGAAGAGCCAGCCCTTTAGTTCTAGGATATGGGACAATTCAGATCAGCTTTTACACTATTTCTTCCACTGCAAGTTGTTTTCTTTCACTTCAAATATAAAATCAATGCAAAAAAATCAGCACGGCTTTAACGGTTCAACCGGTTGAACCCTCAAAACCTTGAACCATGAATCGTTACGGTTCGATTCGTGGCACGGTCATGAAAACTATGGTATAAACTGAAAACGGCTTCGGTACAATTATTTATTTATTTAAAAGTTAGACATATTAAATATTCAAGTTTAATAATATACTTAGATACTAAACATGTTTAGGCCCAATTAAAACTATTAGAAACTAAGGCCACATTAGAATAAAATTAGGCAGTATTATTTTGTAATAAAATGAATGGCACATTACATAATACGATACTTAGGCATATTATATTATATACATACTACTGTTATATTTGGGAATGTTTGGAACACCAATTAGGCATTCTTGACCTAGATCAGGCATATCAAAACTTGATTAGCACAATAAAGTTAAAGGATCAAATGATTCAAATGTATTACAAAACTTCCCACGAATCCATGGCTGCTGTTATATCCTTGAACCCATGCAAACTGAAACTCCACTGCATGTCTTCACCATCCCTGCATCCACCGACCTACCTACTGACAGGAACTTCGACGGCACATCTCCCACAAACCCATACCAACTCTGCCATTTACTTCACCACGTCATCAGCCCTCCCGCATGTCAACCTGGCTCCACCGTATCTCACCTTCCAATACTCGAAGTTTCGAACTGCGAGCTCCACTCCATCCTCCACACTTTGTCCATCCGCCCGCCGTCCGTGTAGCGCCACCGCCAACCCTCTCGCCATCAGTACATCTCCGACGTTAATTTCCTTTTTCCACTTCTGTGAAACCGTTACTCCCACCAACACACACCGACGCGGCGCCCTCCTCCACTGGTTGACGTCCCACACCATAGCGCCACCTTCTTCCATCTCCAAAACACCTGCTGCCAACTCCTTCCTCCGTTCTAGGCATGCTGGTACACAACACCTTCATTTAAACACTTCGGCTTCACCAGCGACTGGATCTACTTCCCCAACCTCGTCGTGGCCATCACATCAGCGGGCAGCATCGCCCTCGAGCTTGAAACGAATGAAGCTAATGGTTAAATATAAAGTGGAGCTTGCTGGTTTTGATTTATATTGGTTGGAGGAATTCTGCATTTCTCCACTACTGAACAACAGGAAAAAGAATGGGGTAGCTATGCTTATATAGAAATATATATATGGGTAGCAAGTAATAGCATACATAGGTTTACAGAAACTAGATAGGCAGGTTTTGTTAGCTGTTGCCTAAAATTTCATTTCAGCAGGCCGTTTTATGGGGTACAGTTTAGTATTGGTAGGTTGTTCGTGTTTAAAATAGGAGAATAGCTTCAGTACTAAGTTTGCAAAAGGACATTCTAGGCTACACGTTTGCTTGCTTTTATAGGGTAGGCTAAATTGAATAGCATGTATAGTTCCATCCCTTAGAGTGAAAACAAAGTTACGATTGAAATAAATATATTTATTTGGGAAGCAAGTAATGGAGAAACAATGGAAAAGTATTTGTTAAATTAAATAAATATAAAAATATGTACAATTTCCTTCGACTAAAGTTTGAATTTTGTACGATCACTCATGAACCGCAAAATAACAAAAACAAACTTATGGCTATGTATTGACATTCCAGATCTAATGGAATTACTTTTGTTGAATTCTGACTTCGTTTGCACAACGATGTTCTTTTAATTTTGGTATATTCATCGACAAAAATTTCGTCTACCGAAAAACAACTTCGTTTGCCTCCAAATTGGAAATTTAACGATAACTAGCTAAGCTTATTTCAGCAAAATTCGTTTCGTCGGAAACGGTGATTGTTTGAAAAACAATTGTTCTCTAGGCTTATATAATATCGATTAAATACTAAATAAATTCTAAAAACCTTGAATTTAATAATAATAAATTATTATTATCGTGAATATCCCAATTGAAATATTTATAGCTCCATATATAACCAGTATGAATTATACAGCTCGATATCAACATTTCGAGTCAAACGATGTCCAAATTATATTAAAACCACTACCAATTATTTAAGTATCAAAGGCAAAAACAATTGTCCCTGCTGTAGCAATTAGTGTCAAATTTTTCGATTAAAGAGCCTCTAATGTTATGAGAGGCGGTTTAAGATTTGCCTCTGTAAAAGGGGTCCCTAATGAACAATTGAGGCGGATTGCATCTTACATATGCCCCTACAGTTAATGCTGCCACGCAAGGACTGACAGCAAAAAAGAGGCATTTATACCAGCCTCTAATAGTTCAAAACCAATTGAGGCGAAAATGTAAGCCACTAAAGTTTTGGTAGGGGACCAAATATTATAAACAAGTTAGGACAGATGGAACCGCCTCTACTAATATGAAAACTGATAAACCTAATGCATGCGCCAATTACAACATAGTGGTAGCTGCAAGTGCGAACAATAGTGTTATATATATATATATATATATATATATATATGTGTGTGTGTGTGTGTGTATATATACACACACACACACACACACACACACACATATATATATATATATATATATATATACACATATATTAATACGAGATACACCCCTATTACACAGGAAGCGCAGTTAACTAAAAAGTGAAGCAAATGATATTTTATTCAAAATGAACATCACACAATAATACTTCACACAGCAACTTCAATCATCAGTCTACAAAATCACACAGCAAGGTACCGGATATTCTACTCAAAATGAACAAAACCATATTACTATTATGAGAAGAAAACTGTTAACAAAAAACTGCATTTTCGCAGAAAATGATATAATTCAAAACAAACAAAAACCATGTTCGCAGCAAGATTTGTTACTGTTAACACAAAACTGCAGCTCAGTATTTGCTGCAATACAAATTTTTTAATCAAGCATATTGTAGAAAATCTAAACTTGCCTCAAAGCACACATTTTAACAAGACTATTGCAAAAGTGAAGCTTCATCCAGCTTACATGAGAGATCTTCTCCATCGGAACAAATCAACAACGGTCTCCAGCTCATGACAGACTGCATACAAAAACAATGGGTTAAAAATATTTATTGACTCACCGTCATATTTTATTGCAAATGCATACAAATAAGCAATGTTAATTCTTATATGCAGGTCGATGAGCCTACAAAGCCTGAAATGGTTTCACAAAATCAGAAACAAAAACCAGTGCGTGGTGAAGATGGGTTTATTCCGGTTATCTCTAAGAAAAATAATGGAAGGAAATAAGCATTGAATATTATAACTGTGAACTTTGCTGACTTATGGCATAACCATATTTATGTATTGCACACATTATCATTTTTGTACTGCATTGTACAAGTTCCCATGAACATCAAAAAATTTGTATCGCTGTGGAATTTTTAGTGTATTTATGTATCCACCAAAAAAAAAAAAAAAAAGCAATGTTAATTCTTTTGCATGTGTACAATCCAAACAGGTAAAAACATAATAGCATTCATGTCAGTTCAAGGCAATATGATTTTGGGTGTAAATGCAGAGTTTTCTATATTCACCTAAGGCTTGTAATGAAATCTAGGCTAACAATATCTAAAACTAGAACAAGAATTGGCATTAAAAGTTCAAATATAACTAGAAAAAAAATTAAGGAAATAGTTCTCACCATTTCTCAAATTATTGACAGCATGCTAGGATTCCATCATAGATTATCTGCCATACAACAAGATCTAGCTTAATCATATCAAATAAAAAAAACAACTAATTATGAGAAAGCATATGTGTTCTACAATGATGGGATGACGCTTTAAAAAATGCATTTTATCCCTATTTTTATTTTCAGTTATCCTTAATGTGATTTAGTTACACCCTTTTATTTTCAGCAATTCAAACAGAGTGTAATGACAAATCTACAATACCTATTTCATGTAGCATGTAATACAAAAAATGAAAAAAAAAGTATTAATACAGCTACTAAGCAAACCTGGTCATAGGTCTTTGGGTGGCCGTTTACATCATCTTTGGTTTTTAAAACCGAAGCATGTGAGCTTCAGTTTCAAACTGAAGCAGCTTCAGAGCTTCAATCTATTGAAACTGAAGCAGCTTCAGTTTCAAACTGAAGCATTGGTGCTTCAGTTTTTAAAACTGAAGCGGCTTCGATTTCTTCAAACTGAAGCGCTGGTGCTTCACAATACACTCAATTTTTAACTAATCTACGTTATAATATCTCACAAGCAACTTATTTTCTGACCACAACTTTCAAAATTTAAGTTTCGCAACAACCACAACAAAATGATTAAAGACATGACAACAGTGTTATTTTTCTCAAAAAGTACCGACACAAAAAATGAACCACATTGGGTGTAGATGGTAATGACAAAACAACCATATAGTTGTTAATGCACAATAGATTTTATCTTTCAATCTTTTGGCAAGCTCAAATATCAATTATTTTTTCTCCAACATTGATTACTTTGTTAAAAATCAAGAAAAATATATATGAATGAAAATGGAGAGTGATTCTGAAATAAAGCAAGAAATAATACTTACCAGCTCTCATCAGTTTCATTATTTCTTGAAAACACAACTTGTTCCGTAAGATCAGTCGTCCCATTGAGCATTGATGTAAACTCTCCAAGTGGATATGACATTTGTGGGTAGAAAGAAGGATGATATGCCGATGGGTTAAGGAATTGACCACCAGATGATGGAAATTGACAATGTCCAAACTGCGGGTGTGGCATATATTGCTGAGCACTTCCATAATGTGGAAAAGATTGTTGTTGTGGTAATGGTTGATGTTGAACTCTAGAGAACTGAGAAACATTTGCCTGATTTTGAGTAGGTGATTGTTCCGATCGATGCTCTGATGGAGAACGGTGTTGAGACAATGATTGTTCTAACATGAAATTTGATGGTTGTCGTTGTGAAGATAGAAGCATACGTTTTAGCTCTTCTATCTCCTTACTTTGCTTTTCTATCTCCTTACTTTGCTTTTCACACATGTTTTTTTAGTTCTAAACATGTCGACTCCAAAGATGCATATTCCCTTCCTTTGCGCGATTTACGAATCGATAGTACTGGTTGAGTTTGTTGTACCCAAGGCACCATGTTGGGTGTCACTAAATCTCCATAACATCGAACTCTATTATGTGTCTCAAACCCCATCGTCGCAACATATGCTTGCACCCTCAATTCAGGCTTCTCTTCACCATGGATGGCTACTAATTGATTTAATTCATGTGACATTTTGGCCTGTATCAATTTCCAATAAATACCATTCAGTGTACTTTACTAATAAAAACCAAATTCAAAGCATTTAGCCAAATAAAACATGATGAGTATCATTAACTAAATAGCTAAAATAATTTTGAATTGTCATACGAGTATCATTTAGAATATAATGAGCACAATTACAGAGTAAGTTCTAAAATATTTGGTTGAGAAAAATAAAGTTGTTATAGGAATATCTTTTAACATGTATTGTTTTACATAAACAGTTAAAGTTTACATGCTATTGTATACGAATAAATGCAAATGATAAATGAAATTACCGCAGTTTGCTCTGATGCTACATCCACCCAACTTCTATTCTTGTCTTTTCTTCTATGAACCAACTCATATGCTTCAATGGGGTCTGGCTCACGATTATGCTTTTCCTTCTATTATTAAAAAAAAATGAGTATGTTTGATCGATAGTTTTTTTTCTATTACCGCAGTTCACAATACTTATAAATTAAAACTGTTGCCATAATGAAATATCATTTGATGTTACATATTTTTTGTTTACATGATTTTTTTTCAAAATTGTTATATTGATAAAAAAAAATACCCCTTTATTTTTTATGTTTTGAGAGTTAATAATGGTATACGGTAAACAATCTAACTCCTCCTTTGTCAGTTAATCAATGCAACGACTAATAATTGTATATACTCTTCCTATATTCCTTAGTATCGAAGTTAAAAACAAAAACTCAAAACCCAAAATCAAACCAAACAGACTTTTAGTTTATATTTTTTATGCCAAAAAAATCTCGGAAACCATGACCATCTATCACGGCTGTTTTTCTCTAAAGATATGTAACAACCCGTATTTTCAATAACCTGTTATAACATAAATCGAGGCAGAATTTAATTCAAAAATCTGAATCAAGGGAAAGGGGCTATGCCATTGCGTTCGTCTCGGAAAAATACGCGAAATAGAGTCCGAGTTTTCGAAAATCGGAGTCCGTATGACCCAGTTAAGGCCCATTGAAGTTTTCAGAAATTTCTATGCTAAAAACAGATTTAAATTTCAAATTAAAAACAAGGATTAGGGCTAACTGGTGTCAGGCGGGAAAATTCCCGCCAGGGCCCCCATGTCGACAGGCATGTCGACAGGGGTCCTAGGGTGTCGACAGCCCTGTCGACACGGGGTGGCCAGGCAGTTTTGCCTGGCGCACCATTTTGATTTGGGCTTGGTCTTGTGGCTTGGTTCTAGAGAATTCCTAAATCTGACGGGCCTAAACTAACCTAGGGTTAATCCTAGGGCTAAAAACACTCTAATCTTCTATAAATAAGCCCCTAATCCTACCCTAAAGCCTCATTATTCAATCTAGCAACCAAACTATGTCAAATTGAAATCTCAAATGGCCTCCACCTAAGAACCCTAGCCTCCACCCTCTTCAAAAATCATTTCTATTAAGATTTTGATGTTCATACAAGCTTTTCTAAGTTGTATGAATGATCATTAGCTTGCATACATCATCAAGTTGCAAGCTTTATTTGCTAAGCTAGAGTTTTTGGGATTTTTGTTGATTAGAGCTTTGTTTTGGGTTTTTATATGCTTGCATAAAAGGGCTTCTCAATCTTTATTAGTAGATTTGTGTCTTCATAATATTTGTAAGCCCTCTTACCTTCATTTTAGAAACTCTAAAGTTAATATGTGATGAAAGTTGGGATTTTTGTATGTTTAATGAGTTATGCATGCTTATGCGAGTTCACTATGCTATGTTATGCATGATTAATAAGTTATGCATGCTTATGCGAGTCCACTATGCCATGTTACACATGTTTGATAAGTTATGCATGTTCACTATGCCATGATTTGCAAGTTTAACAAGTTATGCATGTTTATGCAAGTTCACTATGCCATGATTTGCAAGTTTAACAAGTTATGCATGTTTATGCAAGTTCACTATGCCATGATTTGCAAGTTTAACAAGTTATGCATGTTTATGCAAGTTCACTATGCCATGATTCGCAAGTTTAACAAGTTATGCATGTTTATGCAAGTTCACTATACCATGATTTGCAAGTTTAACAAGTTATGCAAGTTCACTATGCTAAGTTATGCAAGTCCAACATGTTATGCATGCTTATTATGATATGTGAGATTTATCATGTATGTTGTGCCAAGTTTCCCCCTTTCTATCCTTTATGCGTTATGACGAATATGTAAGCGATAGAATGACGTTGGGAGGGTTTTTGGGTAAAACTTAAAATACATGAAAATATAAGATTGGGAATTTACCTATTAAGTTAGGTCTACCCCTTGGGAATTTACCTATTAAGTTAGGTCTACCCAAGTATTTGTTAAACTTGTAATTATGGTTTGAAATAAAGTGGACATGACACTTAGAAAACATGTGTGGCCAACTCGAGGTTGGGTTGAGTTTGAAGCGTAAACCTACCTGGAACCGACCGGCTTAACTAGTTGCTACAAACAATGGGACCCAATGTGAGAAGTTGGTCATGTGTACCTGGGACCCGAGGTTAGACCAAGTTGTGGTGTAAAGCTACCCGGACCCGCCCGGCTTAACTAGTAACCGCAACAAAGTCTAATGTGAGAGGTTAAGGTACAATTAAATTAATGCCTCGTAATTAGGGTTAAGTCATGGCCCACTAATACTTAACCAATTTTGGGGATACGAGGGATTGAATGGGGTTAAGTGGTGAACTGTTGGTTACACTTAACTAATTTAATCCATGATTAGTGAGGGGTTAAACCACACTTAACCCTCTTAGAAAACCCTAACAACGTGGTCTGTTCCAGCAGTAATCCCAGTTGGGTATCATTCACAACCCTAGAGGCTAGGCTAGGGCGGGGCACGATTACTGGACTGATGTAAGCGACCAAAGCGACGGCTGAGTGGTACAGCGGTGCGGGTCCAGGCGGGCTACGGACGTGCACGTAGTTCGGTGTTGGACAAACTCGAGGCACGGGTACCAGTAGGTTTAGACTGTGCATTATTGCTTAAGTGTCTGGGGTTGACACCCGAGGGCTTGATACACCCAAAGGTGGACCCAGCACAGTCTGACTACAACCATATGTGGGCCGTATGGACACCAACACTTGACGTGTTAGGTTTATAGGGAGCCGATCGACTAGACCGTTGGGCTGGACCTTGCATTAAGGTCACCTCATGCTACTGGGCCAAAGTTTGGGCTGAGGGATCCATACCTGTTATGTTAGTTTGCTAGTACACTGTGGTGCAAAGCTTAATCTTCTTTATGTGATGACACCTTTATCTATTGCCAGTATATTCATCTCAGTTTCCATCATGATGTTAGCTTTATTAGTTTATAGACTGATCGTAGTAGGGCTTACCAGTCTTTTTGACTGACCTGTTTTCTTTCGCTTCTTTTCTTCCGTTCCCCCCCCCCCCCAGGTTCTCAGGGAGGGAACAGTGGTGCTTAGCTTGGATCGCTTGCTTGTTCGCTGGATAGCTCATGTATGTCTGGATATTGAGCTCGCTATGGCTTATCACTTTTACTTTTGGGGATAGCACTATGTATTTCAGTATTTCTGTTTATGTTGTACTAGACATATTTATTTTGGCAGATGACTTTATGATGTACTAGACTTGTTTTGAGATGGTTTGAGATATTCCGCTGTTTTATTCTCACTTACTCTGTTTTACATATATATATTTATGTTCCTGTTCTGCCTTGATATATCATTATGCATGCTTACCCAGTTCTAACGCCCCCCAGAAGCTAGTGCCCCTGAAAGAGTGACCCTAGCGGAGGTGGGGTGTTACAAATTTGGTATCAGAGCATATGGTTTACGAGAAAGGACAAAAAGTTTTTAAAAAGACTTTTGAAAAACTATTTTCAAAACAAGTATAAAGTATTTTCCAAAGAAAAGTCTAGTATTTTAAAAGGCTATTCCCCAAAAAGCCATTAGCGTTATCCTTCGTTCCCTTGACCTAATCTTATCTTATCCTTCGTTTCAGTATGGCTGAGGATCTTGCCATCCCGGATGGAGTAAATGTGCCACTCTGGTATAGGAGATTTCTAGAAGCTAGGGCAGCAGCCGGCCCCGCAAACCCTACTCCCACTCCTCCTCCTGTAGTTGAGAATCCTCCCCCTAATGTTAATATTCCTCCTCCCGTTGCTAATGTCCCTCCTCCGGTGGTCCCTCCAGCAGTTAATATTCCTCCTCCCTTTGCTAATGTTCCTCCCCCTCCTGTTGCTGAGGCTCCTCTTCCTCCTCCTCCCCCTCAGCATCCTCAGATTGAGTTCACGAAGGTTTGTAAAGACTTCAAGGCGATGGGAGGCAAGAATTTCCTAGGCACGGAATCTTTTGTTGAAGCTAGGAATTGGCTGAAAGACACGGAGGACTTGTTTGCTATCTTTGGGATTGATGACGAGAGGAAAATCTTATTGACAGTGTGGCTTTTGAAAGATGAAGCGGCCTATTGGTGGGAGGTCACCAATGGGACGAGGCCCGTTGAGACTTGGGCCGATTTGAGGGCTAGATTTGTGACCAAGTTTCTATCTTCTGCTGAGGCGAATTTACAGATGGAGAAGTTCATTGCATTAAAGCACGGTGATATGTCTGTTAAGGAGTATGTGAACAAGTTTAATCAGCTGGCCCGTTTTGGTTTGGATATGGTGAACACTCCGGAGAAGAAGGCTCTTCGATTTGCTAGAGGGTTGAATGAGCCGCTGCAGGGCTTGGCGATGTCACATATTCCGCATGGGGCTACTTTCGAGAGTTTGGTCAATATGGCTCTGCTTCAGGGAGATGGAAAGAAAGAAGTCAAGTCGAGTGATACTCAAGCAAAGAAGACTGATTCTCAAGGCAAAGGCAATCAAGGTGGTCAAAGCAGCCAGGGGAATCAGGGCAAGAACAAGAAGGGGAACAACAACAACAAAGGCAAGGGAAAGTGCAATTACTGTGGTGTGCCTGGACACTTTGCTAAGGATTGTAGGAAGAAGAAAAGGAAGCTTAGTGGTGGATGTTTTTCCTGTGGTGAGACTGGACACTTCAGCAAAGAATGCCCAAAGAAGAAAGGACAGGCTGGACCATCAGGAGGGCAAGTTCATGCTCTCAATACCGCTCCAGTTCCCGATTGAGGTAGTGTTTCTGTTGAGAACCTTGTTTATGTTTCTGATCTTCCAGTTCGTACCTTGTTTGATTCTGGTGCATCACATAGCTTTATTTCATCTGATCTTGTTGATAGCTTGCACCTTAGTACTAGCTTAGTGGATGATCCCGTTTGTGTTTCGAATCCCATTGGGGGTTCTGCTCATCTATCTATGATATGTGAGGATCTGAGGATCTCTATACTCAGTGTAGAGTTCTTGTGTAGTGCGTATGTTCTTGGTTTCAGGGGATACGGATTGATATTGGGCATGGATTGGCTGTCCCGATATGGAGCCATTCTTGATTGTGAGCATAGGGTTGTGAGGCTTGTGACTCGCCTTGGCAACACCTTAGAGATTTCATGCAATCCGAAGAATCCCGTCATGTTATGCTATCTTGAATCTCTCGACTCATCAGAGGAAGCCCTTCAGTCTGTAAGGGTGGTCCGAGATTATCCAGATGTTTTTGAAGAAGTTAAGGGGTTGCCCCCTAAACGAGAGATTGATTTTCGCATTTATCTGGTGGATAATGCTAAGCCTGTTTCTTTGCCCGTTCGGCATATGGCTCCGCGTGAGAGACGGGAGCTGAGCAAGCAAGTGAAAGAATTGCTTGAGAAGAACTTCATCAGAAGAAGTATATCCGAATGGGGAGCGCCTGTGGTGTTTGCTACTAAGGCAGATGGCTCTCTTCGACTCTGTGTGGATTATAGAGAATTGAATAAGCTGACTAAGAAGAACAAACACCCGTTACCGAGGATCGATGATCTCTTTGACCAGCTTGTTGGTGCTTCTGTTTTCTCTCAGCTTGATCTTGCTACCGGATTTCATCAGCTCAGAGTGGCTGAAGATAGTATAGACAAGACTGCATTCAGAACTCCAGATGGATTCTTTGAATGGCTTGTTATGCCATTCGGTTTAACGAATGCACCCGCGTATTTTGTGGACCTGATGAGTAGGGTGTTTCGAGAGTTCTTGAATAAGTTTGTCGTGGTCTTTGTGGATGATATTCTAGTCTTCTCCAAGGATGAAGAAGAGCACGCGAGGCATCTGGTAGAGGTGATGGATACGCTCAGAGCACACTAGTTAAAGGCCAAGTTCTCCAAGTGCCACTTTTGGAGAAGGGAAGTCAGATTCCTTGGGCATATCGTATCCAAGCAAGGCTTAGCGGTGGATCCCGCTAAGGTGGTTGCAGTTCAGGATTGGAAGACTCCAAGGAATGGAACCGAGGTGAGAAGCTTTCTGGGTCTTGCGGGTTTTTACCGGAAGTTCATCAAGGACTTCGCGAAGATATCCGCTCCTCTTACTAAGTTGACGAAGAAGAACTTAGTTTTTGCTTGGGATATGGACTGTGAGCTTGCTTTTCAAAGACTCAAGAGAGCCCTCACCTCAGCACCAGTTCTAGCTTTACCCGATGGTGGTAAGATATTTACCGTGTACATTGATGCTTGTGGCACGTGATTGGGCGCCGTTCTGATGCAAGAGGGCAGAGTTATATGTTTTGGTGGGAGGCAACTTAAGGTGCATGAGAAGAATTATCCCACTCATGATCTAGAGCTGGCAGCGATTGTATATGCACTCAAGGCCTGGCGTCATTATCTTCTGGGAGAGAGATTTGAGCTGTATACTGATCATAAGTCTTTGAAGTATCTCTTTTCGCAGAAGGATCTGAACTTGAGGCAGCAGAGATGGATGGAATTCTTGGCGTCCTATGATTTTGATATAGCCTATACCCCTGGCAAGAGGAATGTTGTAGCGGATGCGTTGAGTAGAAAAAGGTTGACACTAAGTCCTCTATTTGTTGAGATGAAGAATTTAGAGTTCTTGGCAACCTTTGATTTTTCTTTGACAGTTGAGTCGATGACCGGTTCTTTGGCATCTCTAGAGCTCAGGCCTACCCTTCTGGATCAAGTTGGGGCTTCGCAGAAGGAAGACCCTCAGATAATTGAGATCATGGATAAGTTGATTCGAGGGGAGACGTCTAGTCACCTTGCTCGATATTCTATAGACGATAAGGGTTGGCTGAGGAGAGACGGAAGGCTTTGTGTTCCGATGGTGGAAGACTTGGTGAGGAAAGTTCTTGAGGAAGCACATCGCTCCAAGTTGACTATACATCCAGGCGGGGATAAGATGTATAAAGACATGAAGCGCATTTTCTTCTGGCCTGGAATGAAGAAGGATGTGGCCGAGTTTGTCTCGAGATGTGTTATTTGTCAGAGAGTAAAAGCTGAATCAAAGAAGCCCGGTGGGCTATTGCATCCGCTAGAGGTCCCGCTATGGAAGTGGGAGAGTATTTCTATGGACTTTATTGATGGGCTTCCAAGGTCAAGGAAGGGGAATACAAGCATTTGGGTTATTGTAGATAGACTTACGAAGAGTGCTCATTTTATCCCAGTGAAGAGCAAAAGGACCGCATCTAGACTAGCATCGATATATCTTCGTGAGATAGTACGACTACATGGAGTCCCTTCCAGCATAGTCAGTGACCGAGACCCCATCTTTACTAGTCAGTTCTGGAACAGTTTGCAGGAAGCTATGGGCACAAGGTTGAACCTGAGTACGGCCTATCACCCACAAACAGATGACCAAACAGAAAGGGTGAATAGGGTACTTGAGGACTTGTTGAGGCTTTGTATCCTGGATTTTGGTGGTGCTTGGGAAGACCATCTTCCTCTTGTTGAGTTTGCATATAATAACAGTTATCAGGCGAGCATAGGGATGGCACCATTTGAAGCTTTATATGGGAGGCCGTGCAAGTTGCCTACATGTTGTTGGGAGACTACAGATAAGCTTATTCTTGGACCCGACATGATTATAGATACATCCGAGAAGGTCGAGTTGATTAGAAAACGGATGAAGGCGGCCCAAGACCGACAGAAATCCTATGCTGATAAGCGGAGATCCGATTTGGAGTTTGAGGTTGGGGACATGGTTTTCGTAAAGGTTTCTCCTTTGCGGAATGTGGTCCGATTTGGAGCTGTTGGGAAGTTGGCACCGAGATTTGTTGGACCCTTCCCTATCATAGAGAGAATTGGGAAGATGGCTTATAAAGTGCAATTGCCCGAGAAGTTGTCCGGAGTGCATAATGTCTTTCATGTCTCGCATCTCCGAAAGTGCCTACATGAGTCCGCTGAGGTGGTTGAACCTAGCATTCTTGAAGACGTGGAGGTAGAGAAAGAGGCAACTTTGAGGAGAGCTCCGATTCGTATCTTGGGGACGGAGACCAAGAAGCTAAGGAATCGAGAGGTTAGGCTGGTAAAGGTCCAATGGGGTGAAGCCGAAGAAGACGCAACTTGGGAAACCGAGGAGAAGATGCGTGGGCTTTATCCATTCCTTTTTGAGGGTACACTCTCAATCTCTTTCCTTTATTTAGCATATCTTTCTCTTTGCTATCCATGTTTATCTAGTTATCGTGCTAATCTTGTCATGAGAACCTTAGATAGAAACCCTTTGGATGAAACATGTGCTTGAGACATGTTATGTTTGATGGTTGCAAGTGGTTGCAAGTGTTTGCAAGTGGTTACTCGTGGATGCATGATACACATTAGGCACTAGATCGGCTCACACACTCCTCATATTGCATGTGCATGAGTGTTTATGCTTATTCTTGGATGAAATTTGTATGCAATCACATGGATGTTGCATATGGATGTATGATTGAGCACGCATGTAGATATTATACATTATGTTAGGGATTTGCATACATATGGATACATTTCACTAACATATTTTGCATTGATCTTTGCATTAGATAAGTACATATACACACACTTTTGCATATGTTCATACAGCATTTAGAATCTTTTAAGGACAATGATTACTCGTGGATGATGCTTTGAGTAGATGGATGATTGGATGGTAGGATACGTTCTTCCTAACTTGAAGATTTCGGGGACGAAATCCTTTAAGGAGGGGAGAATGTAACAACCCGTATTTTCAATAACCTGTTATAACATAAATCGAGGCAGAATTTAATTCAAAAATCTGAATCAAGGGAAACGAGCTATGCCATTGCGTTCGTCTCGGAAAAATACGAGAAATAGAGTCTGAGTTTTCGAAAATCGGAGTCCGTATGACCCAGTTAAGGCCCATTGAAGTTTTCAGAAATTTCTATGCTAAAAACAGATTTAAATTTCAAATTAAAAACAAGGATTAGGGCTAACTGGTGTCAGGCGGGAAAATTCCCGCCAGGGCCCCCATGTCGACAGGCATGTCGACAGGGGTCCTAGGGTGTCGACAGCCCTGTCGACACGGGGTGGCCAGGCAGTTTTGCCTGGCGCACCATTTTGATTTGGGCTTGGTCTTGTGGCTTGGTTCTAGAGAATTCCTAAATCTGACGGGCCTAAACTAACCTAGGGTTAATCCTAGGGCTAAAAACACTCTAATCTTCTATAAATAAGCCCCTAATCCTACCCTAAAGCCTCATTATTCAATCTAGCAACCAAACTATGTCAAATTGAAATCTCAAATGGCCTCCACCTAAGAACCCTAGCCTCCACCCTCTTCAAAAATCATTTCTATTAAGATTTTGATGTTCATACAAGCTTTTCTAAGTTGTATGAATGATCATTAGCTTGCATACATCATCAAGTTGCAAGCTTTATTTGCTAAGCTAGAGTTTTTGGGATTTTTGTTGATTAGAGCTTTGTTTTGGGTTTTTATATGCTTGCATAAAAGGGCTTCTCAATCTTTATTAGTAGATTTGTGTCTTCATAATATTTGTAAGCCCTCTTACCTTCATTTTAGAAACTCTAAAGTTAATATGTGATGAAAGTTGGGATTTTTGTATGTTTAATGAGTTATGCATGCTTATGCGAGTTCACTATGCTATGTTATGCATGATTAATAAGTTATGCATGCTTATGCGAGTCCACTATGCCATGTTACACATGTTTGATAAGTTATGCATGTTCACTATGCCATGATTTGCAAGTTTAACAAGTTATGCATGTTTATGCAAGTTCACTATGCCATGATTTGCAAGTTTAACAAGTTATGCATGTTTATGCAAGTTCACTATGCCATGATTTGCAAGTTTAACAAGTTATGCATGTTTATGCAAGTTCACTATGCCATGATTCGCAAGTTTAACAAGTTATGCATGTTTATGCAAGTTCACTATACCATGATTTGCAAGTTTAACAAGTTATGCAAGTTCACTATGCTAAGTTATGCAAGTCCAACATGTTATGCATGCTTATTATGATATGTGAGATTTATCATGTATGTTGTGCCAAGTTTCCCCCTTTCTATCCTTTATGCGTTATGACGAATATGTAAGCGATAGAATGACGTTGGGAGGGTTTTTGGGTAAAACTTAAAATACATGAAAATATAAGATTGGGAATTTACCTATTAAGTTAGGTCTACCCCTTGGGAATTTACCTATTAAGTTAGGTCTACCCAAGTATTTGTTAAACTTGTAATTATGGTTTGAAATAAAGTGGACATGACACTTAGAAAACATGTGTGGCCAACTCGAGGTTGGGTTGAGTTTGTAGCGTAAACCTACCCGGAACCGACCGGCTTAACTAGTTGCTACAAACAATAGGACCCAATGTGAGAAGTTGGTCATGTGTACCTGGGACCCGAGGTTAGACCAAGTTGTGGTGTAAAGCTACCCGGACCCGCCCGGCTTAACTAGTAACCGCAACAAAGTCTAATGTGAGAGGTTAAGGTACAATTAAATTAATGCCTCGTAATTAGGGTTAAGTCATGGCCCACTAATACTTAACCAATTTTGGGGATACGAGGGATTGAATGGGGTTAAGTGGTGAACTGTTGGTTACACTTAACTAATTTAATCCATGATTAGTGAGGGGTTAAACCACACTTAACCCTCTTAGAAAACCCTAGCAACGTGGTCTGTTCCAGCAGTAATCGCAGTTGGGTATCATTCACAACCCTAGAGGCTAGGCTAGGGCGGGGCACGATTACTGGACTGATGTAAGCGACCAAAGCGACGGCTGAGTGGTACAGCGGTGCGGGTCCAGGCGGGCTACGGACGTGCACGTAGTTCGGTGTTGGACAAACTCGAGGCACGGGTACCAGTAGGTTTAGACTGTGCATTATTGCTTAAGTGTCTGGGGTTGACACCCGAGGGCTTGATACACCCAAAGGTGGACCCAGCACAGTCTGACTATAACCATATGTGGGCCGTATGGACACCAACACTTGACGTGTTAGGTTTATAGGGAGCCGATCGACTAGACCGTTGGGCTGGACCTTGCATTAAGGTCACCTCATGCTACTGGGCCAAAGTTTGGGCTGAGGGATCCATACCTGTTATGTTAGTTTGCTAGTACACTGTGGTGCAAAGCTTAATCTTCTTTATGTGGTGACACCTTTATCTATTGCCAGTATATTCATCTCAGTTTCCATCATGATGTTAGCTTTATTAGTTTATAGACTGATCGTAGTAGGGCTTACCAGTCTTTTTGACTGACCTGTTTTCTTTCGCTTCTTTTCTTCCGTTCCCCCCCCCCCCAGGTTCTCAGGGAGGGAACAGTGGTGCTTAGCTTGGATCGCTTGCTTGTTCGCTGGATAGCTCATGTATGTCTGGATATTGAGCTCGCTATGGCTTATCACTTTTACTTTTGGGGATAGCACTATGTATTTCAGTATTTCTGTTTATGTTGTACTAGACATATTTATTTTGGCAGATGACTTTATGATGTACTAGACTTGTTTTGAGATGGTTTGAGATATTCCGCTGTTTTATTCTCACTTACTCTGTTTTACATATATATATTTATGTTCCTGTTCTGCCTTGATATATCATTATGCATGCTTACCCAGTTCTAACGCCCCCCAGAAGCTAGTGCCCCCGAAAGAGTGACCCTAGCGGAGGTGGGGTGTTACATGATATGTATAGAAAAGTGTTTACAATGCACTATAGGTGTTTCATAAATAATATGGACGAATAGACTAATAAGGAATCCTTTTTTTATGAATACGATGATATAGCCAACACCGATGAGAGTTCACCACAACCGCTGTGGGAAATCACAGGGATATCTTCCTCTAGTTTTATAAGATAGCTTGACCATGAAAAATTCATAAGAAAATCACGGGGAAGGCTGTCGTCTAATATTCATATTTGGTATACTTTGCACCACCGTTTCTTTCTGCCCGCTCTTCAGCATAAGAAATAATTAACATATAAAGGGCCACAGCTAAAAGTGGATGCAAGCAATATGCAGCACTGATATGAACCAGTGGCATATGATATGCTGCCTATTTTTCAACTTCAGATTTTTTACCCTATCCAATTGGAAATTAAACCTAGCTTTCTTTATATATTCTTGAACATATGAAATGAAGAGGAATATGACTTGTCTGACCAATTTGTAGCTTTTGACTGTTATCCAAATCATATATGCGATGCAACTATCCGACCTTTAATTTGTAGTCTTCATTGATTCTTTATTTTTTTAATCTAAATCGATACATGATGAATGGCACACTATTCGATACATGGCCACTTGTTTGTGACTTGAGTGCCCTTGAAATTCAGTTTTGTGATCAACATGACTTTGTGATGTTTAATATTTGCCAAATGATTCCATGATGTCTCTACAACAAGCAGTTTAACCATGTACATTACTAATACAAATAGTGCAACCACCCTTCTTTCTATTTTTATGTTTATTTTTTATTTTTATTTTTATAGACAAGTCTAGATAGCATGAAAAAGACAAACATCCCTCAAACTTCCGAAGATGATGAAGAGCGGTTGAATATTTTATGCTATTTTGAAACCCAGGTAATTTACTGTTTCATTTTCCCTCTGTCATAGAATTTTTTTTCATTAGATTAAGCAATATACTCTTTTCATTTCATTGAATGAACCAACCATACCTTCATCCCCAATTCAAACAACCCTGAAAACCAAAGTAGTAATCAAACCTTGATATTTAACATCTAAAGCTCGCTTTGTTCTCTCAGGTACTTACGGTATTTAAATAAGGTTGTTAAGTAATGATTGACTATTTTTGAATGACTTCTAAAAAAATCGAGTTGTTTAATTTTTTCTGAACTTGTGAGTTGAAGAATAAGATTAAGCCAGTAGGACAAAAATAGAAGTAGCCTGCCAGGGTAAAATATCAGTTCATGCATCAATTGCTTAACAAGTTGCAGAGAATTAAAGTTTGGTAAATCAGCCTTATATTATAATTATAAGCGAAAATAAAATGTTGGGGAATATTCAAAACTGCCAAAACTGAACACGTAAATATTCAGGACTTCCAAAACTATATTCACTGTATTATAATTTATTAACACGTAAACCAGTTTATGTAATGCAAGGGTAGTT
The DNA here is from genome assembly GCA_030737875.1 of Allium sativum. Taxonomy (NCBI): domain Eukaryota; kingdom Viridiplantae; phylum Streptophyta; class Magnoliopsida; order Asparagales; family Amaryllidaceae; genus Allium; species Allium sativum. The sequence goes on from CM060918.1 coordinate 347,826,995, forward strand.
GTATTCAGCACTCCTATTTTCAACTTCAGTACAACCCAATGCTAGCACTGCTATTGTTAAATGACCCAGATGAAGAAAATGAATCAGAATGCATTAGCTAGCATGTTTGCATTTAAATACAACAAATAAATCATATACCCACTTGCTTACAGACTTCAGAAATCAGGGAATCAGTCTCTTATGCAACTCGTTTAGTTCACTGTTGGCTGGTTCTGAGTCTACGGTTATGTTTTGATCACTGTTATAATAAATATTGCAAATGTTGTGGTTCTTTGAATGATATTTCAGTTGATAAAATGTTGAAGTTTTGAATGATATTTCCATTTTATATGTTGTGGTTTTATAGTTGTTACAGTTTCATCCAATGTTAAGAGGCAACATTGGAGCAATCTGATCCACTAGATTTTCATCCAACGGCCGATTAATATCAATGGAAGAATCTGCTAGTTTCATGCATATATGGGATGTTGGGAAGTGGTTGCACTAGAAGACAGAAGCTGGATTTCTTTGGTGAAATATTAGGAATGAAGTTCAGCCCTGATGCAGAAGCGCTTTCTGTTCGGATATGGGATAGAACTTCTGGTGATTTACTACATATATACAGTTTAGGAATTGTTCATATTTCGACTCTCTTATTTGACCGCAAAATTTTACGTTGTACCATGTTCGTTGTAATGCTAAACTGGTAATATAGGAGGGGTTACCTGGGTTTGTGTGTATAAATATACCTCTGTTGTGCGACTATTGGTACCCCAAAAATACTTCCATTCACCGTGCAATGTTGTTCAACGATGAACCACCAACTGACGATCACGTCGTTTAGCGGTGAACGACCAACATAAAATTTTGCGAAAATGTCATCCAACGATGAACGGTCGAACGGGGCTGGTGGTCAAAAGTGAAAATTGAAATACAAATAGTAGCACACTATTTATGTACAGTGTTAGAGAGGAGAGCGAGAGAGACGTTTTCGTGAAGAAGTAGCCATAAACAATTATAAAATAATTATTTATGATTAGTATTTATAGCAATTACTGTGTTAAAGTATATTTCTGTTGAATGTTATACAATAATACACAAACATGCCATATAATTACTGTTTATACAAAATATTTTAAAGTTATAATAATTGTTTACAATAAACATTAAAGAAGACGCATGCACAAAGTTCACAAACTTGATTTTATTCAAAGCCACTAATGATTTTTATAAAGTTTACTTTATTATTAAAACCATGGCTTTATAATCATTATTTAATAGCAAAGTTTGATAACAGCTTTTTATTATCAGTTTTAATATTAAGCTGCAAAGAAATTTTGTATCATATCATATTTTATAGAAACTAAATCAACTTTAATGGCTACATATTCTACTAGTTTTAACCTTCATGAACGCTTAAGACCACTGATATTAATAATCAGTGTTGAAATTGATTTTATTCGGTTCTAGAACATCCGATGGGTATAGAATATTACATTGGGTGTTTTTTTTACTTTTAGTAATAACGTGAACAAGTTAATTTTGTAGAATATAGTAATATATTACACACTGGCATATGCGGCTTACAATTTACTGACTAGATCCATATCCTACATTAAGTAAACCTTGGCGCCAGTAATTAGCAGGCTATATACTTCTATGGACTTAAATATTGATGGTCTACTTCTCAAAACTTACACTATTCATACTATGGAGGTAGGCATCAACATAAGAGGTTAGCTGCATTAGAATGGAGCTAGGCAAGGCAAGAAGGGTTTATTGGGAAGTACTCATCAAAAAGTTATGGAAATCATACAAGTAAAAAGCCATTAGCTGTTATAGGAATCATGACAGGATTTGGTAGGAAGAGTAATAGAGATGCAATACGAAAATCTTAGGTTCCTGCTGGTTAGATCGTCTTTGAACCGTCTCAATTGACATTTTGGATTGGGAGCATCGTTTTTTTCTTCAGTATTTTCAAAGTCAATATATATGTGTATTTGAGAATTTTTTTATTCATTTTTGTTAATATGGATATAGATGTTGAAATTGATATATGTTAGTAATCTATTCGATGAATTAACAACTATTATTTATTAGAATTGGTTTTTGAATCGACTAATTAAATTTCCAGACAATGTGTATTATGTTGATAATATACTCATATTTCCCGATGAATGACACTAAATTTCAAGTAGTATTCTTGCATAGCACAATTTACTAATCAGTCTCCATGTTCTTCATCCAAGATTTTGAACCCTCGTAAAACTCTTGCATATATGGACATTAATTTTTCTTTGTAAGTTAAAGTTAAAGACAATGTGTGAATGAGATTCATGAAACTAAATTTTCAATAAATATATTTTTAAAAAATATTGTTTTATAAAAATTACATGACCGAACGATCGGTTTTCCACACCGTTGTACGGTAATACTAGTATTAGCCAAAGCTGACAGGTATGTCAATATTTGTTAACTTTTTTCCCTTCTTTCCTCCTTTCTTCCTTATTTTTTTAATTTAATTTTACTTCTTAACGGCCTCTAATGGTAATGACCTGCTCATAACAAATAAAATGACCAATATTGCTTGTTTTGCACTAATCGAAAATAAATATTTATTAGGATACCAAACTCATTGAAAACAAAATAGAAGTATGTCAGCTTACAAATTTTGCCATGTGCCTTGCAAAGGTCATCGACCCACCCGTGTGACTCGCCTTCAATTTCTTTCGATTCACAACATTTCTCTCAACTTTTATCTATCATGAAAAATAATTTTTTAAATTGATAAAGTAAAGAGAAACCGTAGAAAAACAGGGACATCAAACACAAGATAACTTACCTTATTTTTAGGATCATTGTCCCAATAGTTGACAATGTTTCTCCATTGTTCGCCATCCACTCGGTCGAGACACAAAACGCGACGGAGAGCCTACATATGGAGTGTAATATTTTCTTTTTAACTCAGCTCTATTATTTCTTATCCTTTTGGACAGTCTTTTTAGCAGTGTATAGCGAATTGCAGGGATATAGGGAATATCTTCGGCGCGCAAATCAATCGTATCCTATAATGGAAAAAAGAATGTACAAACTTGTAAGTAAGGAATTGAAATGTATATTGATTAAAAATTATAGTTGTAACAGTGCTTTATAAATTACAAAACCCAACTTAACATACCGATATGATTTTCCAAATTTTATCCATTTTTGCTTCATCATATGATCGCTAGTCGATTGGTGATAAAGGAAACAAATTGTAATTTCTTGCCAAGTTACCTAGATATCTGATTAACCTAGCATCCTTTGGAACAACGCACAAACCATCTTTCGTGAATTCTATCTTCTCTTTGCCCGACTTTCCCCAAATGGGTTTGTTATAGCCACGTCCTTTTCTTTTTAATGATCCTAAAAATAACAATTGGTAGTAACTAAAAAAGAATATTTTCATGTATTTTTTAAACAAGTATTATATGATATGTCGATATGTTTGCTTATCTTGTACAAACTTGAAATAATAAAAACATCTAATGTACCATTGTTTCCACGGTCACCATTTTCACATATGTCATCATTTGAACTTAAATGATTCTCCTGACTGGAATCTGAATCTGAGTTACTCATCTAAGCAATTATAAATGAAAACACAATCATGTTCATCAAATCAATTCAAAATAAGAATCTAACAAATTAGTACTCCAAAAAAGCAATTCAAATTACAAAATCATGTCTGCCACAATTATATTGGAGAGGCAAACCTATTTAGTCAGAAAGTTTGCATGAAAAATCACCTACATACCATGTGCACATAGGTGTTCATGTATTGTTTTGCTTGTATTTCTTTTCAATGTTATAATGTAAAAGAAGAAAAATGAGAAAATCCGTATTATGGTACAACAAAAATAACAAAAAAGAACATGACATGCATATTTTAGGTACCTGCATACAATGTTGAAAAATAAATATGCATAGCATGTTCATTTAAAATTAAATATACAATGTTGAAAAATAAATATACAATGTTGAAAATAAATATTTTAGGTGCCTGCATAAAATTTTACTTGGTGCTTGCTTGGGATGCAAATATATTCATTTGATTTGTAGAAAAAGAACATATAAAAATAGTCATCGACAGCTAGGACATTGAAAGGGAATGTTATTAAGTCTATTTTTTTTAAGTTGATAACTGCGCCTTTTATGTAAAATAATTAGTAGTTAAAAACAAATTAATATTTGCGTGCCAGAAAAATGTTATTAAGTACTAAATAGCTTGATGTATAGGCTTTAAGACGAAAACAAGCCTCTATAATAGGTTTTTTTGGAAAATAAACTAAAGGACGAAACTAATGAAATGGTGATTTTTAAATAAGAACTGAGAAAATACAAAAACCTATGATCATGTATACAAACATTGACCAGAATCGCAAGGACAGAATTTTAGTTTTATGGGATAAAAAAGCTTTGAATGCGCCAGTTATACATAAAAGTGAACAATATATTACTTGATATATAAAAAACATATTAGACATGATTTTCATAAGCAATTTTGTGTGTGCACTGTCAACTAGAATAGAGAATTAGATAGTGTGAATAAAAGAGAAAAACAACGTGATCAACTTACCATTGGTAAAAATGCATGTGTATAATGAATATGTAAGTAGCATATTATAGTTGGGTTATATCGAGTTTATATTATAGTTGGGTTGACATGAATGATTGCACCTTGACATAAGAAATATACAAGGATTTAGTTTTACATTTTGTTCATAAAAGTCACCATCTTTGTATACTTGTCTTAACATCTTGCCTATCTAAATGGGCTGCTTCACTCTTTTGCTGTTGATATAGGAAATTACTTTTGATTTTTGAGAAACTAGAGAAGTAAATGAAAGTGCTACATATTAATGCGCATCAATACAAAAGTTTAATTGTAATTGCTTAACATACGTTTATATTTAAATAATATCAGGAGGAATATTTAATAAATCAAAAAACAACTAAAATTATTGATAAAATCTGCTGAATAATGAATCCAAATAGCGTTAAGAGATTACTATTTTGTTTGTTTGACATAAGTAAATTTCACGTAAGTGATCGTTACTTTTCTGATCACTTATTACATTACAGTTCCAATTATACCTCCACGTTGCACAAAGTTCGTAATTATTTCAATCATAATTTAATTAATTTATAATTTTTCTTACCAGGTCAGATGATTAAACATCATCAAACATAACTTCGATTTTGTTTTAAGTTTCATCTCTTTCCAAAGTTCTGTCTCATTCTACATTGAGGTGAATTTTTGGTATATTTTGATTTTTTGCTTTTGCTTTATGGTTTCCGATCAATGGAAACAAAAAACGAAAAAAATGAAAGTTAAAAAAAAAGTGATGACAACCTACCGGAATGTTTGAATCCAAATTTTAAGTTACCATACGATGAAATCTAATTGCACATTTAAACACCTTTAGTATGAACCTGTGCTTCACAAATGATGATCATAATAACCCCATTTTTAAAATCTATCATTTTTAATGTTCAAACTTACAACTAGCTTTTCTTCAAAGGTGGAATATTTGAATATTTGAAATGTGCAATATTTTAAGTTACTTATGTTACTTAAATTTTAAATTGATTAATAAATTATAAACATATTATGTTCTTAATTTTCAAATTTACGTTTAGTTTCAAAAAGGTCATGAATTTGGTTTTTTTTTTCACGAATATAAATTTTATGTAAATTAGGTTCATAGCTCTAATACATACATATTGGCTTGATATAAGCACTAACACGTGCTAATTGCTTTTGCCGTCGTCACTATTTTAACAAAAGAAACATTTGCAGCGTTCAAACTTCAATGGAAAATATTTTTTGTCATTATATAAGACATAATAACCGAATTTCTGATGGTCAACACTAAATCATGTATGCTTCGGATTTATATTACGGCAAAATTATATTTCACAAATACAGATGTCTAACATGTAATATTTTTGCTGTTTTACATTGAAATTCTACATAACTTATGTGCAGATGTAATTAGCATTTATGCATACAACTTATGTGCAGATGTAATTAGCATTTATCCATACAACTTATGTGCAGATGTTATAATCCATTTGCAAACAACTTGCAAGTTATAAAAAGTAACATACAACACATGATCAATTATCAAAATAAATTCACAAACATTAGAAGAAGAAAAACAGAAAATAACAAGTGAATTCGGACATTAACAACCAATAGAAGAAGAAGAAAATATGTATTATCTGTATGAATAGGGATCATCATAACTCAAGCATTGAGCTACTTTGTTTAAACAAATAAAAATGCAGTTTGAAGTGCATAAAGTGGTCAGGAACTTGGTCTGTTTTGCAATATCGTCATTACATCAAAAGCAGTTAGGGCTTTGCTAATCAATACAGTGGAAAAAAATAGTACCCCAAATAAATTACATACCTATGCCAATGAATTTCCCGATTAAAAAACAGGAAGAAGCTTGCAAAAATTTATAGATCGAAGGAGAACGAGAATCATCAATCTGAAGGGAAAAAAAGAAATTGGTCATCATGTGGTAAAAAGGAAAGAGCGTGGGAACGAATTAGAAAAAGCGTGGGAAATTAGAAAAAAACGAGGGAACGAATTAAGAAAATCACTAATTACCTGGTGAAATTTTGCCGCCATGGGAGGAATATTTTTGAGAATTGCGGCGGGTACTTTTGCCCTAGTACGCAATAGAAGAGGATATTTTTATTTCCGCCTGAATTGCCCAGAGGAGACGGGTATATTTGTCCTCTAAAATATACAGTAAAAGCTGAAACGAAATGTGCTCCTTTTTGTTCATTATTAACGGCGAAACTGCTATTTAGCCCCTGATTAGGGCCCCTAATACTTAAATAATTGGTAGTGACCCTTTTAAATATAATAAATAAACATTATAATTTAATAATGATTTCCGTAGCGACTATTTTAAAATTTGATTTGAACATAACTAACAATCTATAACATGAAATCTGAATTTCTCTCTTTCATTAGAAAATTATCGTCAACAAGATTTTAATGTTTCTTGTTTCACAGAAATCCGACTTATATCGGATCATATATACTCAATTAATGTTCAAAACTCCATATTATGAACTGTCGCGCCATTTCAAGCTCAATTTATAATATATATATATGTATATATACATATAACATTCAAAATTCGTTTTTAATTAACGAATTTAATATTAAAATCCATTAATATTCCAAATATAATATTCTAAACAATAAATAAATAATATATTTGGCTACCAAAAATACGGGACATTGCATTCTTCCCCTCTTAATAGAATTTCGTCCCCGAAAATACTAAGTTAAAAAATTGCTCTGAACCCAATAAATATTTTAATATATTACTTTAAAACTATCTTCAAAAATATTTCTAAACTTAAAAATCTATGAAAAGTTCGTCAGCACCTCCACTACACGGCTCGATCGAACAACTACAACTCGCCACTTTAGGCTTGTCATATCGATCAAAATAAAATAAAACCAAACGGCTATCTTACTCAGGGGTATAAAATCAACCACCAAACATTAATATTAAGGTTTAGCTATTTGTCGGGCTATCAAACTCCAATAACCAAGCACATCAACTAATAACTCAATCTTCTTCCATCCTGTACTTAACTCAATTTTCAGTGCAATAACAAATACATGATTCACTCATTTAGTTTTATTTGATATTCGAATTCAAATTTATTATATTAGAATTCAATTTTAAGTTTTCAAATATTTATTCCTTTTTCAACATCAAATATATTTAATTTCATTATTATGCCATTTTGAAATTACCTTTACTTAAACTAGTTAAGTTTCATATTCAATTAGTACCACTTGATTTCTAATCAGTTCTCTTTCATTAATAGTAATACCATTTCTAATTTTAATTCAAAGTTATTCATCTAATCCATTTTGTTTTATTTAACTTAGCTCCAAGTTAAACTTTGACTTATTTATTTCTGTTTAACTTTCCCTATTCAATTCCATACTAAGTTTCCATTTACCAGTTTCATATATGAAATCATCTGGTTATACCAAACCATTTCGTATTTGAATACCATTCAATCAATAAAACAAACAAACAAACCAATATATCAATAATTATAAAAATTATTTCTTTACTATACAAAAATATGATTTAGGTAAAATTATTTCATTTACCCTCTTTATAAAACAATATCATGTCAATTGATAGTTCAACACATTTTCCTGACACTTAAATCGATCAAATAACACAATACAAATTTTTTTTTATATGAAATATACAAATACGCTCTCATACACACACTGAAACTCAATCTAGGGCGTTACTAACCCTATCTCTATCGAGTTATGCCATAGAGCCAAGGTTGTTACTAAACCAATAGACCTAATACCACTGCAACGGCCCAAGAGATTTTCAACCCTGAAAATCGACATAAATACATCTAACATATAACATACCGACCTTTCAAGCGCCGCAAACACCAGAACGTTATTAGAAAGAAATTAGTGGGTGAGATAAGAAAGAAAGAAAGTTAGAATAGAAGAATAAGAAGAAGAACATAGAATCAGAGTCTCACATCGCAGTGGAACAAATACAATATAGAAATAAATCTTTTATTGAGAGATTTGAAAAATATTTGCAATCATCAGAGTACATCAATACATCTGGACAGTTATAATAATCTGTCATCGATACAACACACAACGGGGTAATAATCATATATCACACTTCTGGACTTTTCCTGCTCGTCTCCTCACAACATCCGATAACCTGAACCTGTACCACCCGATCTAACCCGAGCATTACAAACGACGGGTCAGTCTGATTAACCAGAGTGAGAAAACACACTAAGTTTATTGGTATCACATAAGTTGATTTTAAAGTCAAAATCCTTTTGAAAGGAAAAGATAATCGTAAGACCATATCCACACACAAATACGGATGGTTTTTACCTTACGATAACCCAAAACATTTTTGAAATCAATATCTTTTCTGATATTATAATAGTGTATAAATACGAATAAATATCAATCTAGTAGAATGCTTGCATCCCATGCTCTACTTTTATAGTATACAATCAAAACTGCGGGCTCTTATTGGTGAATGAATTTCCTGGCACGGTATAGGACCACTTTCCCGACAATGTACCTCTGGAGATGAATACATTGGGGTTCAACAAGAACATCTTGCAACCCAGGCTAAACATGAACAGCCCCTCACTATACTTTGAGAGTACCGAATATATCATTACCAAGGTTGGGGGCAGCCAGCCGAACTGATAGCATACATACAAAAATAAAAGGGACAACCAAAGGCATTTAATTTCACCAGATCAGGTAATGATATACCCTTTTGATGGGTGCGACACACATAGTCATGCGACCTACCTGATTTTATGCCATTTCTCGGTTGATGCGGCTAGAGGTTAAACGTTTTCTTTATAATCAACATATCATATTCACTTCGAATGCCACATCATCAAATCCATCAAAATCATTAATTGACATCCACAACAATACTTTATGTGTTGGCTAAAAGAAGTTTCCTTCTCTGTCTCTACTCTTGGTACGGTTGAAGAAATCAATGTACGTGACCTTTCCGTAAATACTCTGTTAGACATCCATCCATACACGTCATCCAGGTACAGGATCAACCGAAGGCACCCTCCTACCACATCCTTGGAATCACCCTATAGACCAGTAGCGAGTAGTCCTTGCAATCCGTAGTTTCCAACCACGATAGAATCACAGTGTATCTCTGGGCACGAACCCAAGATTATAAGTGGTTCTTCCGTTTTATGAAGATTCACGGTCTTCAATGCTCCATCTTCAATCAGCGTCTTCCAAGTATTTGCTGGTTCGGAATGATTTTCGAATGTAAATTCGATCCCGGTCTTTCCGTACCAACAATCGTATTGGTCAGATTTGATAGTCCGTTATTTAACTATCAAATATAAAAAATGGATCTACTGGTTGAGTACACGGCATCACTTGACCTTTCTAATTAAAATAATTAATGATTGGTTAACCAAAAACTTTTAAATATTTCCACAACATTCGCTTCTTATTTTAATATACTAATATTCTCAAACCATTTCTATATAATACTTAGAAAAGTATCTTATAATCATATCCAATTTCCCCATTTAATTATCATTTCAAATCAATTGTTACAACATTACTTATTATCAATATCGAGGAAATTGATTCAACTTACCATTCATAAAGCAATCGTTACGAAATCTCCTTTTGTTTCATTATTTGGAAACAATAATCATCACTTATTCTTTTAAATAACTAATTCTAAAACTCATTTCTTTATTTCGAAAATATCATTATATTTTCACAACTCCTTTTATTACCTTGATTATGAAAATACCATTTCATTTCTCTAGCCCATTTTTATTTCCGAAACTTTGGAAATATCAACATATATTTCCTTAAATTCTTTATTTCCTTTATTTGGAATCTCTGTATATCTATTTCATATTCTTCAAATAACGTTGCATTATTATTTTCGATGATAGATCCCTTCAAATATACAGTTACGGTTAAACTCTTTGATTAAGTAAAAGGTTATTACAACATCAACTTTTAACCTCTTCAAACTATTTGTTTTATTATTTGGATCTTTGCACAAAGCTTATTGCTTGATCTTTTACCAAATTCAGTTACAAGAATTCCTTTTCTAAACCCTTAAAATATTCCCCTTTTTATTCTTATTACGCTAAACATTTTTCGTTAAACTATTTCATTGCATAAATTACTTTAATTTAATAATCGATTTCTGTTAAAACAGTTAGATTGATCAAGTTTAAAATATGATTAACTCGTTGATCAATTCTAACTCATCTCTTCATTTAAATTAATAAATAATATTAATAATTTAAATAATCTCATTTACTTCGATTATTATTAAATAAATAATAAGAAATTTCAAATAATCGCATTTAATTGTTTCTTAAAACAATTAATCTCTGTTATTTGTCATTACATAAATCACTGCTCATTTGCTTATTAATCTTAGCAATATAAGAATTAGTTTTACAAATGCACGTGCTTCGCATACAGTAGATTTTGCTACAAAAAATGATGATTGGTGGTTAAAACAATCAATATATGTGTGCACTTCGCACACGGTATATTTTTGATACAAAAATGGTATTTGTGGTTAAAACAATCAATATAGGTGTGCTTCGCACACGGTATATTTTTCTTTTTTATAAACTTCATTTAAAAGAATATATTTAAAAATCTATATTCAGGTATATAATAATTTTATAACCTCATTTCTAACGGACCTAACGGTAAATCAATCTTTATAAAACGATTGTAATTTAGGCCATTTACTGCCAATATGTCCCATTGGTTAATACCAAGGGTTCAACAGTAATTAATAATCAATCCATCATCCAATCAGGTTGTTAAACAGTGCATGTGATATAACTTGAAAGTAAATAATAAATTTTGAGGAATCCGGTTGGATTCCTCCGACCTGTTCTTCCCTGCATTCAATACGACAATTTATAATAAACATGATAATTAATTCAACTGGTAACAATCAGCTTGCAATAATTCAGGTATCCAATTCAATTTTAAAACGTTAATATTATTATAAACGTAACCAACAAGGTTAGTAACCTCGTTTGGAAATAATCGTTTAAACAACGATTAGGCTCGATTCAGTCGATTAAATTAAACGAACGTTTAATTTAAATCAGTCATATAAAATATTCGGCATATATTCAAACAATCAACCAACAATTTGCAAACATAGCACACAACAATAAACCCGACTTATATAAATATAAGTGGGATAACTAAGTGGGTTGAACTCACCTTGGTTTCCATTCGTTGTCAGAACAGTTCATTTCTGTTAAATTAAAACGGTGTTTAATTTAATTGAATTCCTCGATTGTTTTTCAATTCCATCCAGATCAGCTTCAAAATCTTACGTTCGTCAATATGGTTCCAAGATCCTTTGATTTGTTCCAATCTGTTACCACATGACCAAGATATAATTTAATACGATATGCACTTTCTCATTTAATAACATTAAAAACTTAATTAATATTTTATTAATATAATTTCCTTTTTACGTTAATAAACTTCAGTTAGACAAAAATTAAACTAAAATGGCAACATAAATTTGGATCATGCATTGTTTATATATGATCTAGGCACTGTTAAAGTTATTTGGCCACGTGTATCAACAATTGTGCACAAAATACAACATCCATTCCTGAAAATACGCCTTTCAATTTAGACCTTTTGATTGAAATAACTCTAAACATCTGGTGCATCTTGTAAATCAAAGCATTGTGAAAGAGATTGGAATCAAGAAGACGTTCATGAGGCTCAGACTATCATACATAAATTATGGATAGACTTACCAATTTGTCCTTCTTTGTGTGTGATATGTTATCAGGGGTAGCGGTATAAACTGAAAACGGCTTTGGTACATTTATTTATTTAAATGTTAGACATATTAAATATTCAAGTTTAATAATATACTTAGATACTAAACATGTTTAGGCCCTATTAAAACTATTAGAAACTAAGGCCACATTAGAATATAATTAGGCAGTATTATTTTGTAATAAAATGAATGGCGCATTACATAATACGATACTTAGGCATATTATATTATGTACATACTACTGTTATATTTGGGAATGCTTGGAAAACCGATTAGGCGTTCTTGATCAAGATCAGGCTATCAAAACTTGATTAGCACATTAAAGTTAAAAGGATCAGATGTATTACAAAACTTCCCACCTGCTTGTATCATCTCCTTACTTCGAGCATCACCTGCTTGTATTACAAATCTTGATTAGTACATTAAACTTGATTAGCACATTATGACTGCTGTTATATCCTTGAACCCATGCAAACCACACCACAAAAAAATATTGAATTAAAGACTGAAAATTTCAGTTTGTAATTGAATATTTCAGTCTCTACATAAATTCTAAAGACAGATTTGAAACTGAAGTTTCAGTCTTTAAACCTCAAGTCCTAAAAGTTATTTGTGACTGAAATTTCAGTCTTAAAAAATAAAAACTGAAATTCAGTTTAAGTATTAGCAGAGACCGAATTCTTTAAGACTGAGATATAGTCTTTGATCAGTCTCAAACTTTGCACGATTAAAGCTCAAATGCATTTACAGATTGATTTCATTGAACAAAAATGAATAAACACAACGATGCAATATGCACAAAGACAATTACTTTTTTTACAACATAGTACATTGTCAGAAACAAATGAATTCACAATGTCATAATTAATCTTTTTCTCGTTGATACACTGCATTTAAAGTAAAAATCATTTTCATTACAGAGCGAATTCTGCAAGATACACTGCATTCAAACTGAAATAATCATTTCTATTACAAAACGAATCTAGCAAATTATAACGTTATCAAAACCCAAATAAGTATTGAGTTGATATCATTCTCTGCTTTCCCAGTCTCACTGAACATGTTTTGTTGCTACCCCATATACCAGTTTATGGGGGCTTCGTAAATCTCAACATTGATTTGCGGTGAAGATTTAATTTTTTTTGAAGAATACTGTCTTTACTCTTTAATGTGACTTTCAATGTCTCAAAAGCTTGGTTTTTTCCCTCACAGCGCATGCTCCCCTTCCTTTTTTATTCATTTTTCATCACCTCAACAAGAATCTCAACAGTAGGTAGCCTCAGCGTTATTTTTTTCTTTCTCTCGAGATCCCTCTTAGCTCTAAATCAGGCTGGCCTCATACTTTCACGTTATGTGGCTGTAGGAGTAATTAGACTGTGATCACATCTTGAGTTGTGGGTTTGGCTCTGATTATCGAAGGATTTAGGCAAGTGAGGTGACCGTGAATTGAGTAGCTGTGAAGATAGTCGCGGAGCCAGGTATGGATAGGTGATAGCTCGTGGTTACGGTGAAGACGATTGTTGCAGAGTTATGGATTTCTTGTTGTTTTAGATCTATGAGTGGTTTTGCATTAGATACAGCAGTGAGGGGATTGACAGTGGAGGGAGGGGCGTGATTGTTGCGGGTTGGGTGGTTGCTTGGAGCGGATGCAATAGGAAGAAGAATTTGTTGAGGATGGGGACAAAGAAGAAACGTTGGCTGAGTTAATAATTCTAACTTTAGTGGGTGAGAAAAAATGGGGATGTGGAAAGAGCACGTGGGAGAAGCAGTGGGTGAAATAATTATCGTGTCTTCACATGGATTACAAAATGTAGCCGCTAGATCAGAACAAACAAAAGAATCGCATCCATTAAATATTTACTTATGCAAATGTAGGTTTATTACTGAATTAAGGACTGAAACTCAGTATTTAATCAATTCCAAATATTAGAAACAGATTAGCAACTGAATTTCCGTCTTTTATTTCGAAGATTAAAAACCGAATTTTTCAGTCATTAATCAGTTATTAGTCAAAGACCGAAAAATTTCAGTTTTTACTTTTCAGTCTGTATCTGCAAGTTTTTTTTAGTGCAAAACTCCACTACATGTCTTCACCTTCCCTCCATCCACCGACCTACCTACTGACATGAACTTCGACGGCACATCTCTCTCAAACCCATACCAACTCCGCCATTTACTTCACCACGTCATCAGCCCACCCGCATGCCAACTTGGCTCCACCGCAGTTCACCTGCCCATATTCGAAGTTTTGAACTGCGAGCTCCACTCCATCCTCCCCACTTTGTCCATCCGCCCACCGTCCGTGTAGCGCCACCATCGACCCTCTCGCTATCAGCACATCTCCGTTGTCAATTTCCTTCTTCCACTTCGGTGAAACCGTTACTCCCACCAACACACACCGACACTGCGCCCTCCTCCACTGGCTGATGTTCTACACCAGAGCGCCGCCTTCTCCCATCTCCATAATACCTACTGCCAACTCCTTCCTCCATTCTAGGCATGCTGGTACACAACACCTACATTTAAATACTTCGGCTTCACCAACGACTGGATCTACTTCCCCGACCTCGTCGTGGCCATCACATCAGTGGGCAGCATCGCCCACGAGCTTGAAACAAATGAAGCTAATGGTTAAATTTTTGCTGTAGAGAAATAGGAACGCTTTTGGTTTTTCTTTATATATATAAATGAGTTTTGTTTTAAACAGAAGATACTTTTTTCAGAAAAGATGAAGAGAAGTCTCAGTTTGGCTTAGGAGGAAACTTATACTTCTGTTTTGAAGAGTGAGGGAGATGCAGTTTATATTGGAAAGGATGGGATCAGTTTCAAATTAAAATATAAAGTGGAGCTTGCTGGTTTTGATTTATATTGGTTGGAGGAATTTTGCATTTCTCCGCTACTGAACAACAGGAAAAAGAATGGGGTAGCAATGCTTATGTAGAAATATATACGTGGGTAGCAAGTAATAACATACATAGGTTTACAGAAACTAGATAGGCAGGTTTGGTTAGCTGTTGCCTAAAATTTCATTTGAGTAGGCCATTTGAGTAGGCCGTTTTATAGGGTACAGTTTAGTGTTGGTAGGCTGTGCGTATTTAAAATAGGAGAATAGCTTAAATACTAAGTTTGCAAAAGGACATTCTAGGCTACACGTTTGCTTGCTTTTATAGGGTAGGCTAAATTGAATAGCATGTACAGTTCCATTCCTTAGAGTGAAAGCAAAGTCACGGTTGAAATAAATATATTTATTTGGGAAGCAAGTAATGGAGAAACAATGGAAAAGTATTTGTTAAATTAAATAAATATAACAATATGTACAATTTCACTCGACTGAAGTTTGAATTTTGTACGGTCACTCATGAACCGCAAAAATAACAAAAACAAACATACTGCTATGTATTGATATTCCAAATCTAATGGAATTACTTTCGTTGATTTCTGACTCCATTTGCAAAACGGCGTTCTTTTAGTTTTGGTATTTTCATCGATTAAAATTTCGTCTACCGACAAAACAACTTCATTTGGCTCCAAAATAGAAATTTAGCGATAACTAGCTATGCGTATTTCAGCAAAATTCGTTTCATCGGAAACGGAGGTTGTTTGAAAAATAGTTGTTCTCTAGGCTTATATAATATCGATTAAATATTAAATAAATGCTGAAATCATTAAATTTAATAATAATAAATTATTATTGTCGTGAATCCCAATTGAAATATCATATAGCTCCATATATTACCAGTACGAATTATACAGCTCGATATCAACATTTTGTGTCAAACGATGTCCAAATTATATTAAAACCCTTTTATATATATTAAATAAACGTTATAATTTAATAATCATTTCCGTAGCGACTATTTTAAAATTTGATTTGGACATAACTAACAATCTATAACACGAAATCTGGATTTCTCTCTTTCATTAGAAAATTATCATCAACAAGATTTCAACTTCCTTGTTTCACAGAAATCCACTTATATCGGATCCTGTATACTCAATTAAAGTTCAAAACTCCATTTTACAAACTGCCGCGCCATTTCGATCTCAATTTATAATATATATAAATATAACGTTCGAAATTCGTTTTTAATAAATGAATTCAATATTAAAATCCATTAATATTCCAAATATAACATTTAAAACAATAACTAAATAATATATTTGGCTACCGATAATACGGGACATTACATTCTTCTCCTCTTAATAGAATTTCGTCTCTGAAATTACTAAGTTAAGAAAAATGCTCCGAACCCGATAAATATTTTAATATATTACTTTAAAACTATCTTCAAAAATATTTCTAAAATTAAAAATCTATGAAAAATTCGTCAGCACCTCCACTACACGGCTCGATCGAACAACTACAACTCACCACTCTATGCTTCTCATATCAATCAAAATAAAATAAAACTAGACGGCTATCCAACTCAGGGGTATAAAATCAACCACCAAACATTAATATTAAGGTTTAGCTATTTGTCGGGCTATCAAACTCCAATAACCAAGCACATCAACTAATAACTCAATCTTCTTCCATCCTGTACTTAACTCAATTTTCAGTGCAATAACAAATACATGATTCACTCATTTAGTTTTATTTCATATTCGAATTCAAATTTATTATATTAGAATTCAATTTTAAGTTTTCAAATGTTTATTCCTTTTTCAGCGTCAAATATATTTAATTTCATTATTATGCCATTTTGAAATTATCTTTACTTAAACCAATTAAGTTTCATATTCAATTAGTACCACTTGATTTCTAATCAGTTCTCTTTCATTAATAGCAATACCATTTATGATTTTAATTCAAAGTTATTCATCTAATCCATTTTGTTTTATTTAACTTAGCTCCAAGTTAAACTTTGATTTATTTATTTTTGTTTAACTTTCCTTATTCAATTCCATACTAAGTTTCCATTTACCAGTTTCATATATGAAACCTTCTGGTTATACCAAACCATTTCATATTTGAATACCATTCAACCAATATAACAAACAAACAAACCAATATATCAATAATTATAAAAATTATTATTTTGCTATACAAAAATATGATTTGTGTAAAATTATTTCATTTACCCTCTTTATAAAACAATATTGTGTCAATTGATAGTTCAATACATTTTCCTGACACTTGACCCGATCAAACTGCATAATACAAAACATTTTTATATGAAATATACAAATACGCTCTCATATACACACTTAAACTCAATATAGGGCATTATTAACCCTATCTCAACCGAGTTATGCCACAGAGCCAAGGTTGTTACTAAACCAATAGCTCTAATACCACTGTAACGGCCCAAGAGATTTTCAACCTCGAAAATCGACATAAATACATCTAACGTATAACATACCGACCTTTCAAGTGCAGCAAACACCAGAACGTTATTAGAAAGAAATTAGAGGGTGAGATAAGAAAGAAAGAAAGTTAGAATAAGAAGAAGAACAACATAGAATCAGAGTCTCACATCGCAGCGGAACAAATATAATATAGAAATAAATCTTTTATTGAGAGCTTTGAAAAATACTTACAGTCATCAAAGTACATCAATATATTTGGACAGTTATAATAATCTGTCATCGATACAACACACAGCGGAATAATAATCATATATCACACTTCTGGACTTTCCCAGCTCATCTCTTCACAGCATCCGATAACCTCAACCTGTACCACCCGATCTAACCCAAGCATTACAAAGGATGTGTCAGTCTGGTTAACCAGAGTGAGAAAACACACTAAGTTTATAGGTATCACACAAGTTGATTTTAAAGTCAAAATCCTTTTGAAAGAAAAAGATAATTGTAAGACCAAATCCACACATAAATACCGACGGTTTTTACCTTACGATAACCCAATTTTTTTTGAAATCAATATCTTTTCTGACATTATAATAATGTCTAAGTACAAATAAATATCAATCTAGTAGAACGCTTGCATCTCATGCCCTACATATATAGTATACAATCAAAACCGCGGGCTCTTATTGGAGAATGGATTTCCTGACAAGGTATGAGACCGCCTTCCCGATAATGTACCTCTAGAGATGAATACATTTGGGTTCAACAAGAACATCTTGTAACCCAGGCTAAACATGAACGGCCCCTCACTATACTTTGAGAGTACCGAATATATCATTACCACGGTTGGGGGCCAGCCAACCGAACCGATAGCATACATACAAAAATAAAAGGGACAACCAAATGCATTTAATTTCACCAGATCAGGTAATTATATACCCTTGTGATAGGTGCAACACACATAGCCATGCGACCTACACGATTTTATGCCATTTCCCGGTTGATGCGGCTTGAGGTTAAACTTTATCATTATAATCAGCATATCATATTCACTTCGAATGCCACATCATCAAATCCATCAAAACCTCTAATTGATGTCCACAACAATACTTTACGTGTTGGCTAAAAGAAGTTTCCTTCTCTGCCTCCACTCTTGGTACGGTTGAAGAAATCAATGTACGTGACCTTTCTGGAAATACTCTGTTAGACATCCATCCATACACGTCATCCAGGTATAGGATGAACCAAAGGCACCCTCCTATCACATCCTAGGAATCACGCTATAGATCAGTAGCGAGTTGTCCTTGCAATCCGTAGTTTCCAAACACGACAGAATCACAGTTTATCTTTGGGCACGAACCCGAGATTATAAGAGGTTCTTCCGTTTTATGAAGATCCACGGTCTTCAATACTCCATCTTCAGTCAGTGTCTTCCAAGTATTTGCAGGTTCAGAATGATTTTCGAATATAAATTCGATCCCGGTCTTTCCGTACCAACAATCGTATTGGTCAGATTTGATAGTCGGTTATTTAACTATCAAATAAAAAAATGGGTCTACTGGTTGAGTACACAGCGTCACTTGACCTTTCTAATTAAAATAATTAATGATTGGTTAACCAAAAACTTTTAAATATTTCCACAGCATTCGCTTCTTATTTTAATATACTAATATTCTCAACCCATTTCTATATAATACTTAGAAAAGTATCTTATAATCATATCCAATTTCCCCATTTATTTATCATTTCAAATCAATTGTTACAACTTTACTTATTATCAATATCGAGGAAATCGATTCAACTTACCATTCATAAAGCAATCGTTACAAAATCTCCTTTTGCTTCGTTATTTGGAAACAATAATCATCACTTATTCTTTTAGAATAACTCATTCTTAATCTCATTTCTTTTTTTCGAAAATATCAATATATTTTCACACTCCTTTTATTACCTTGATAATGAAAATACCATTTCATTTCTCCAGCCCAATTTTATTTCCGAAACTTTGGAAATATCAACATATATTTACTTAAATTCTTTATTTCCTTTATTTGGAATCTCTATATATCTATTTTAAATTCTTCAAATAACGTTGCATTATAATTTTCGATGATAAATCCCTTCAAATATACAGTTATGGTTGAACTCTTTGATTAAGTAAAAGGTTACTAAAACATCAACTTTTAACCTCTTCAAACTATTTGTTTTATTATCCGAATCTTTTTACAAAGTTATTGCTCGATCCTTTTACCAAATTCAGTTACAATAATTCCTTTTCTAAACCCTTCAAATATTCCCCTTTTTATTCTTATTACGTTAAACATTTTTCGTTAAACTATTTCATTGCACAAATTACTTTAATTTAATAACCGATTTTTGTTAAAACAGTTGGATTGATCAATTTTAAAACATGATTAACTCATTGATCAATTCTAACTCGTTTGTTCTTTTAAATTAATAAATAATATTATTAATTTAAATAATCTTATTTACTTCGATTATTATTAAATAAATAATAAGAAATATCAAATAATCGCATTTAATTGTTTTTTAAAACAATTAATCTCTGTTATTAGTCATTACATAAATTACTGCTCATTTGCTTATTAATCTTAGTAATATAAGAATTAGCATTATAAATTCATGTGCTTCGCACACGCTAGATTTTTCTACAAAAAATGCTGAATGGTGGTTTAAACAATCAATATATGCGTGTGCTTCGCACATGGTATATTTTTGATACAAAAATGGTATTTGTGGTTAAAACAAGCAATATATGTGTGTGCTTCGCACTCGGTATATATTTCTTTTTTATAAACTTCATTTAAAAGAGTATATTTAAAAATCTATATTATGTTATAAAATAATTTCATAACCTCATTTCTGACGGACCTAACGGTAAATCAATCTTTATAAAATGATTATAATTTAGGCCATTTACTGCCAATTTCTCAACCAATATGTCTCATTGGTTAATATCAAGGGTTCAACAGTAATTAATAATCAATCCATCATCCAATCAGGTTGTTAAACAGTGCATGTGATATAACATGAAAATAGATAATAAATTTCGAGGAATCCGGTTGGATTCCTCCAACCCGTTCTTCCGTGCATTCAATAAGGCAATTTATAATAAACATGATAATTAATTCAACTAGTAACACTCAGCTAGCAATAATTCAGGTATCCAATTCAATTTTAAATGTTTATATTATTATAGACGTAACCAACAAGGTAAGTTAACTCGTTTGGAAATAATCGTTAAATACAATGATTGGGTTCGATTCATTCGATTAAATTAAATGAATGTTTAATTTAAATCAGTTACATAAAATATTCGGCATATATTCAAACAATTTGCAAACATAGCACACAACAATAAACCCGACTTACATAAATATAAGTGGGATAACTGAGTGAGTTGAACTCACCTTGGTTTCCATTCGTTGGCAGAACAGTTCATTTTAGTTAAATTAAAACAACGTTTTATTTAATTGAATATCTCGATTGTTTTTCAAATCCATCCAGATCAGCTTCAAAATCTTACGTTCGTCAATACGGTTCCAAGATCCTTTGATTTGTTCCAATCTGTTACCGCATGACCAAGATATAATTTAATATGATATACACTTCCTGATTTAATAAAATTAAAATCCTAAATAATATTTTATTAATATAATTTCCTTTTTATGTTAATAAACTTCAGTTAGACAAAAATTAAACTAAAATGGCTACATAAATTTGGATCACGCATCGTTCATATATGATTTAGACACCGTTAAAGTTATTTGGCTATGTGAATCAACAATAGTGCACAAAATACAACATCCATTCCTGAAAATATGCCTTTCAATTTAGACCTTTTGATTGAAATAACTCTAAACATCTGGTGTGTCTTGTAAAACAAAGCATTGTGAAAGAGGTTGGAATCAAGAAGACATTCATGAGGCTTAGACTATCATACATAAATTATGGACAGACTTACCAATTTGTCCTTCTTTGCGTGTGATATGTTATCAGGGGTAGCGGTATAAACTGAAAACGGCTTCGGTACAATTATTTATTTATTTAAAAGTTAGACATATTAAATATTCAAGTTTAATAATATACTTAGATACTAAACATGTTTAGGCCCAATTAAAACTATTAGAAACTAAGGCCACATTAGAATAAAATTAGGCAGTATTATTTTGTAATAAAATGAATGGCACATTACATAATACGATACTTAGGCATATTATATTATATACATACTACTGTTATATTTGGGAATGTTTGGAAAACCGATTAGGCGTTCTTGACCTAGATCAGGCATATCAAAACTAGATTAGCACAATAAAGTTAAAGGATCAAATGTATTACAAAACTTCCCACCTGCTTGTATCATCTCCTTCCCACGAATA
Organism: Allium sativum; assembly: GCA_030737875.1. Taxonomy (NCBI): domain Eukaryota; kingdom Viridiplantae; phylum Streptophyta; class Magnoliopsida; order Asparagales; family Amaryllidaceae; genus Allium; species Allium sativum. The sequence continues at coordinate 347,849,133 of CM060918.1, forward strand.
CATGGCTGCTGTTATATCCTTGAACCCATGGAAACTGAAACTCCACTACATGTCTTCACCATCCCTCCATCCACCGACCAACTTACTAACAGGAACTTCGACGGCACATCTCCCACAAACCCATACCAACTCCTCCATTTACTTCACCACGTCATCAGCCCTCCCGCATGTCAACCTGGCTCCATCGCATCTCACCTGCCAATACTAGAAGTTTCGAACTGCGAGCTCCACTCCATCCTCCACACTTTGACCATCCGCCCGCCGTCGGTGTAGCGCTACCACCAACCCTCTCGCCAACAGTACATCTCCAACGTCAGTTTCCTTTTTCCACTTCGGTGAAACCGTTACTCCCACCAACCCATACCGACGTTGTGCCCTCCTCCACTGGCTGACGTCCAACACCAAAGCGCCGCCTTCTCCCATCTCCATAATACATGCTGCCAACTCCTTCCTCCATTCTAGCCATGCTTGTACACAACACCTTCATTTAAACACTTCGGCTTCACCAGTGACTAGATCTACTTCCCCGACCTCGTCGTGGCCATCACATCAGCGGGCAACATCGCCCACCACCTTGAAACAATTGAAGCTAATGGATAAATTTTTGCTATAGAGAAATAGGAATGATTTCAGTTTTTCTTTATATATATATATATATATATATATATATATATATATATATATATATATATATATATATATATATATATATATATATGGGTTTTCTTTTAAACAGAAGATACTTTTTTCAGAAAAGATGAAGAGAAGTCTCAGTTTGTCTTGGGAGGAAACTTATACTTATGTTTTGAAGAGAGATGGAGATGCGATTTATATTGGAAAGGGTGGGATCGGTTTCAAATTAAAATATAAAGTGGAGCTTGCTGGTTTTGATTTATATTAGTTAGAGGAATTCTGCATTTCTCCACTACTGAACAACAGGAAAAAGAATGGGCTAGCTATGCTTATATAGAAATATATACATGGGTAGCAAGTAATAGCATACATAGGTTTAAAGAAACTAGATAGGCTGGTTTGGTTAGCTGTTGCCTAAAATTTCATTTCAGTAGGCCGTTTTATGGGGTACAATTCAGTATTGGTAGGCTGTGCGTGTTTAAAATAGGAGAATAGCTTCAGTACTAAGTTTGCAAAAGGACATTCTAGGCAACACGTTTGCTTGCTTTTATATGGTAGGCTAAATTGAATAGCATGTATAGATCCATTCCTTAGAGTGAAAGCAAAGTTGAAATAAATATATTTATTTGGGAAGCAAGTAGTGGAGAAACAATGGAAAAGTATTTGTTAAACTAAATAAATATAAAAATATGTACAATTTCACTCGACTGAAGTTTGAATTTTGTACGATCACTCATGAACCGCAAAAATAACAAAAACAAACATACTGCTATGTATTGACATTCCAGATCTATTGGAATTACTTTCGTTGAATTCTGACTCCGTTTGCACAACGACATTCTTTTAATTTTTGTATATTCTTCGACTAAAATTTCATCTACCGACAAACCCACTTCATTTGCCTCCAAACTGAAAATTTAGCGATAACTAGCTATGCGTATTTCAGCAAAATTCGTTTCGTCGGAAACGGGGGTGGTTTGAAAAACAATTTTTCTCTAGGCTTATATAATATCGATTAAATATTAAATAAATTCTAAAACCATTAAATTTAATAATAATAAATTATTATTATCGTGAATATCCCAATTGAAATATCGTATAGCTCCATATATAACCAGTACGAATTATACAGCTCGATATCAACATTTCATGTCAAACGATGTCCAAATTATATTAAAACCCTTTTAAATACAGTAAATAAATGTTATAATTTAATAATGATTTTCGTATCGACTATTTTAAAATTTCACTTGGACATAACTGACAATCTATAACACGAAATCTAGATTTCTCTCTTTCATTAGAAAATTATCATCCCCAAGATTTCAATGTTTCTTGCTTCAAAGAAATCCGACTTATATCGGATCCTGAATACTCAATTAAAGTTCAAAACATCATATTATGAACTGTCGTGTCATTTCGAGATCAATTTATAATATATATACAAATATAACATTCAAAATTCGTTTTTAATAAACGAATTCAATATTAAAATCCACTAATATTCCAAATATAATATTTAAAACAATAAATAAATAATATATTTGGCTGCCAAAAATACGGGACATTACATTCTTCCCCCTCTTAATAGAATTTCGTCCCCGAAAATATTAAGTTATGAAAATTGCTCCGAACCCAATAAATATTTTAATATATTATTTTAAAACTATCTTCAAAAATATTTCTAAACTTAAAAATCAATGAAAAGTTCGTCAGCACCTCCACTACACGGCTCGATTGAACAACTACAACTCGCCACTCTAGGCTTCTCATATCGATCGAAATAAAATAAAACTAAACGGCTATCCAACTCAGGGGTATAAAATCAACCACCAAACATTAATATTAAGATTTAGCTATTTGTCGGGCTATCAAACTCCAATAACAAGCACATCAACTAATAACTCAATCTTCTTCCATCCTATACTTAACTCAATTTTCAGTGCAATAATAAATACATGATTCACTCATTTAGTTTTATTTCATATTCGAATTCAAATTTATTATAATAGAATTCATTTCTAAGTTTTCAAATATTTATTCCTTTTTCAACATCAAATATATTTAATTTCATTATTATGCCATTTTGAAATTATCTCTACTTAAACCAGTTAAGTTTCATATTCAATTAGTACCACTTGACTTCTAATCAGTTCTCTTTCATTAATAGTAATTCCATTTCTGATTTTAATTCAAAGTTATTCATCTAATCCATTTTTTTTATTTAACTTAACTCCAAGTTTAACTTTGATTAATTTATTTTTCTTTAACTTTCCTTATTCAATTCCATACTAAGTTTCCATTTACCAGTTTCATATATGAAATCTTCTGGTTATACCAAACCATTTCATATTTGAATACCATTCAATCAATAAAACAAACAAACAAACCAATATATCAATAATTATAAAAATTATTTCTTTAATATACAAAAATATGATTTAGGTAAAATTATTTCATTTACCCTCTTTATAAAACAATATTCTATCAATTGATAGTTCAATACATTTTCCCGGCACTTGAACCGATCAAACAACACAATACAAAACATTTTTATATGAAACATACAAATACACTCTCATATACACACTCAAACTCAATCTAGGGCGTTACCAACCCTATCTCTATCGAGTTATGCCACAAAGCCAAGGTTGTTACTAAACCAATAGATCAAATACCACTATTACAACCCAAGAGATTTTCAACCCTGAAAATCGACATAAAAACATCTAACGTATAACATACCGACCTTTCAAGCTCCGCAAACACCAGAACGTTATTAGAAAGAATTTAGTGGGTGAGATAAGGAAGAAAGAAAGTTAGAATAGAAGAATAAGAAGAAGAACAACATAGAATCAGAGTCTCACGTCGTAGCGGAACAAATATAATATAGAAATAAATCTTTTATTGAGAGCTTTGAAAAATACTATCATCAGAGTACATCAATACATCTAGACAGTTATAATAATCTGTCATCGATACAACACACAGCGGGGTAATAATCACATATCACATTCTGGACTTTTCCAGCTCGTCTCTTCACAGTATCCGATAACCTGAACCTGTACCAACCGATCTAACCCGTGCATTACAAACGACGGGTCAGTTTGGTTAACCAAAGTGAGAAAACACTCTAAGTTTATAGGTATCACATAAGTTGATTTTAAAGTCAAAATCCTTTTGAAAGAAAAAGATAATCGTAAGACCATATCCACACATAAATATGGATGGTTTTTACCTTACGATAACCCAAAACATTTTTGAAATCAATATCTTTTCGAATATTATAATAGTGTATAAATACAAATAAATATCAATCTAGTAGAACGCTTGCATCTCATGCTCTACATATATAGTATACAATCAAAACTTCGGGCTCTTATTGGACAATGGATTTCCTAAAAGGGTATGGGACTGCCTTCCCGACAATGTACCTCTGGAGATGAATACATTGGGGTTCAACAAGAACATCTTACAACCCAAGCTAAACATGAACGACCCCTCACTATACTTTGAGTGTACCGAATATATCATTACCAAGGTTGGGGGCAACCAACCGAACCGATATCATACATACAAAAATAAAAGGGACAACCGAAGGCATTTAATTTCACCAGATCCGGTAATGATATACCCTTTTGATGGGTGCGACACGCATAGCCATACGACCTACCTGATTTTATGCCATTTCCCGGTTGATGCGGCTAGAGGTTAAACTTTTTCTTTATAATCAGCATATCATATTCACTTCGAATGCCACATCATCAAATCCATCAAAATCATTTATTGACGTCCACAACAATACTTTATGTGTTGGCTAAAAGAAATTTCCTTCTCTGCCTCTACTCTCGGTACGGTTGAAGAAATCAATGTACGTGACCTTTCTGGAAATACTATGTTAGACATCCATCCATACACGTCATCCAGGTATAGGATGAACCGAAGGCACCCTCCTACCACATCCTTGGAATCACCCTATAGATCAGTAGTGAGTAGTCCTTGCAATCCGTAGTTTCCAACCACGATAGAATCACGGTTTATCTCTGGGCGCGACCCAAGAATATACGTGGTTCTTCCGTTTTATGAAGATCCACGGTCTTCAATGCTCCATCTTCAATCAACATCATCCAAGTATTTGCTGGTTCAAAATGATTTTCAAACGTAAATTCGATCCCGGTCTTTACATACCAACAATCGTATTGGTCAGATTTGATAGCCAGTTATTTAACTATCAAATAAAAAAATGGATCTACTGGTTGAGTACACGGCATCACTTGACCTTTCTAATTAAAATAATTATTGATTGGTTAACTAAAAACTTTTACATATTTCCACAACATTCGCTTTTAATATACTAGTATTCTCAACCCATTTCTATATAATACTTAGAAAAGTATCTTATAATCATATCCAATTTCCCCATTTAATTATCATTTCAAATCAATTGTTACAACATTACTTGTTATCAATATCGAGGAAATCGATTCAACTTACCATTCGTAAAGCAATCGTTACGAAATCTCCTTTTGTTTCGTTATTTGGAAACAATAATCATCACTTATTCTTTTAAATAACTCATTCTAAAACTCATTTCTTTATTTCGAAAATATCATTATATTTTCGCAACTCCTTTTATTACCTTGATTATGAAAATACCATTTCATTTCTCTAGCCCATTTTTATTTCCGAAACTTTGCAAATATCAACATATATTTCCTTAAATTCTTTATTTCCTTTATTTGGAATCTCTGTATATCTATTTCAAATTCTTCAAATAACATTGCACTATTATTTTCGATGATAAATCCCTTCAAATATACAGTTATGGTTAAACTCTTTGATTAAGTGAAAGGTTACTGAAACATCAACTTTTAACCTCTTCAAACTATTTGTTTTATTATCCGGAGCTTTGTACAAAGCTTATTGCTCGATCTTTTACCAAATTCAGTTACAAGAATTCCTTTTCTAAACCCTTAAAAATATTCCCCTTTTTATTCTTATTACGTTAAACATTTTTCGTTAAACTATTTCATTGCATAAATTACTTTAATTTAACAATCTATTTCTGTCAAAACAGATGGATTGATCAAGTTTGAAACATGATTAACTCGTTGATCAATTCTAACTCGTCTCTTCATTTAAATTAATAAACAATATTATTAATTTAAATAATCTCATTTACTTCGATTATTATTAAATAAGTAATAAGAAATTTCAAATAATCGCATTTAATTGTTTCTTAAAACAATTAATCTCTGTTATTAGTCATTACATAAATCACTGCTCATTTGCTTATTAATCTTAGTAATATAAGAATTAGTTTTACAAATGCACGTGCTTCGCATACAGTAGATTTTGGTACAAAAAATGTTGATTGGTGGTTAAAACAATCAATATATGTGTATGCTTCGCACACGGTATATTTTTGATACAAAAATGGTATTTGTGGTTAAAACAATCAATATAGGTGTACTTCGCACATGGTATATTTTTCTTTTTTATAAACTTCATTTAAAAGTATATATTTAAAAATCTATATTCACGTATATAATAATTTTATAACCACATTTCTAACGGACCTAACGGTAAATTAATCTTTATAAAACGATTGTAATTTAGGCCATTTACTGCCAATTTCTCAACCAATATGCCTCATTGGTTAATACCAAGGGTTCAACAGTAATTAATAATCAATCCATCATCCAATCAGGTTGTTAAATAGTGCATGTGATATAACTTGAAAATAAATAATAAATTTTGAGGAATCCGGTTGGATTCCTCCAACCCGTTTTTCCCTGCATTCAATACGATAATTTATAATAAACATGATAATTAATTCAATTGGTAACAATCAGCTAGCAATAATTCAGGTATCCAATTCAATTTTAAAACGTTAATATTATTATAAACGTAACCAACAAGGTTAGTTTCCTCATTTGGAAATAATCGTTAAAACAACGATTGGGCTCGATTCAGTCGATTAAATTAAACGAACGTTTAATTTAAATCAGTCATATAAAATATTCGGCATATATTCAAACAATCAACCAACAATTTGCAAACATAGCACACAACAATAAACCCGATTTTATAAATATAAGTGGGATAACTGAGTGCATTGAACTCACATTGGTTTCCATTCGTTGTCAGAACAGTTCATTTCTGTTAAATTAAAACAGTGTTTAATTTAATTGAATATCTCGATTGTTTTTCAATTCCATCCAGATCAGCTTCAAAATCTTACGTTCGTCAATACAGTTCCAAGATCCTTTGATTTGTTCCAATCTGTTACCACATGACCAAGATATAATTTAATACGATATACACTTTCTGATTTAATAATATTAAAAACTTAAATAATATTTTATTAATATAATTTCCTTTTTACGTTAATAAACTTTAGTTGGACAAAAATTAAACTAAAATGGCAACATAAATTTGGATCATGCATTGTTTATATATGATTTAGACACCGTTAAAGTTATTTGTCCACGTGTATCAACAATTGTGCACAAAATACAACATCCATTCCTGAAAATATGCCTTTCAATTTAGACCTTTTGATTGAAATAACTCTAAACATCTGGTGCATCTTGTAAATCAAAGCATTGCGAAAGAGGTTGGAATCAAGAAGACGTTCATGAGGCTCAGACTATCATATATAAATTATGGATAGACTTACCAATTTGTCCTTCTTTGCGTGTGATACGTTATCGGGGGTAGCGGTATAAACTGAAAACGGCTTTGGTAAATTTATTTATTTAAATGTTAGGCATATTAAATATTCAAGTTTAATAATATACTTAGATACTAAACATATTTAAGCCCTATTAAAACAATTAGAAACTAAGGTCACATTAGAATATAATTAGGCAGTATTATTTTGTAATAAAATGAATGGCGCATTACATAATACGATACTTAGGCATATTATATTATATACATACCACTGTTATATTTGGGAATGTTTGGAAAACCGATTAGGCATTCTTGATCTAGATCAGGCATATCAAAACTTGATTAGCACATTAAAGTTAAAGGATCAGATGTATTACAAAACTTCCCACCTGCTTGTATCATCTCCTTCCCATGAATCTATGACTGCTGTTATATCCTTGAACCCATGCAAACCAAAAATCCACTACATATCTTCACCTTCCCTCCATCCACCGACCTACCTACTGACATGAACTTTGACGTCACATCCCCCTCAAATCCATACCAACTCCGGCATTTACTTCACTACGTCATCAGCCCTCCCGTATGTCAACTTGGCACCACCGCAGTTCACATGCCCATATTCGTAGTTTTGAACTGCGAGCTCCACTCCATCCTCCCAACTTTGTCCATCGGCCCACCGTCCGTGTAGCGCCACCACCGACCCTCTCGCCATCAGTACATCTCCGATGTCAATTTCCTTCTTCCACTTCGGTGAAACCGTTACTCCCACCAACACACACCGACACTGCACCCTCCTCCACTGGCTGACGTCCCACACCTGAGCGCCGCTGTGACGACCCAAACTTCCTAGTAAAGGAAAGCCTGGATTGCCTTGAGAACAACACACATCAAAATACAAACTTAAGAACATTTTATTGCTGATTACAACAATTACGTCAGAGTACACGAATATAACAGAGTATGAATACTTATTACATAATAGAAATACAATAATATCAGAGATTAAATTACATTAAAATAGCAGCGGAAAAATAATACAAATATACAACTGAAAGGAATACACGGATACAGAGCTTTTCGAATACCGCTTCAGCTGTAAATCAGGATCCTATAAATATATCTGCAAAAAAAGCTACGCAACTGCCCGTGTGGAAAATATGGGCACCCGAGTTTGCCAGTGAAACAAACTACAGGTCAGTCATGGGACTGGTATGAGAAATCTTAACTTAACTTATCTAATAATAAGGCTAATCACAGAGCCACGCCGCTAACACGGAACGGGTTTACTCCATTAGATTGCCAGTGCATAAAATAAGGTAAATCGTTAAAAACGCAATGCATTTTAGAAAAAATGAAACCATTATAAGACCCAAGTCCCATCACATAATAAAACGCAAACCGGAGGATAGGGTTTTACCTTATAATGGTCAAGAGATGCTTGATACAATAAAACGGATTTGATATTAGTGAGTATATGTTTTTTAAAAACCATTTCAATCATAATATATCAATCATAGACGGCATGGGTACCATATATCATGTTGCCATACTAGTTCTACATTCAAAACCGCAAGGTCGTATTGGAAATTGGATTTCCATCATGAGTCGAGGCTAAAGGCAAGCTCCTCTCCGATTCAAGACACTCTAGCAAATGCCTCAGGATCACACCTATGGGCAACCCTTGGATCTTCAGGGCCGGTCCCCGCCTATCAGCATTGGATTGGTTATGCCTGAATACACGCTTCCCGGTCCCTTTGGACCTATAGTATGACCATTAACGGCCTATAAAAATCCGAGGCGCCTCAAAATCCATCATTCATATAAGTAAAATGTCAGCCAGTTTAAGCACCGACACTACTCCTAGCTAGAAAGAAACGTGTGCACTCCCTGCAGTCCTAATCCCGTTTTGAACTCATACCGGGGTGTGAGGCTCGCGAAGTCACGATATACACAAAGTTATGCCGTAATAGGCTATAATTTGATCATCCCACAAGGCCCTGCTTTCAACAAAAGCCTTGATCATTTGCATCTTGGCATGCCACATTATCAGACCATACCATATCATTGATTCATCTATCGATATATAACAGGGTGTTAAGCAAGAGAATAAATTCTCCGCCACCAAACAGCTATATATTAAATAGAGATCAACGAATACAATATAAAGGAATACAATGTCAGACACACAATCCATTTATCAGTCCGTTCTGGGTCTGAACGAAACCATATCCGGTAGATCTCCAAATACGTCTGAATGATCACCAATTTTTCCCTCATTTTGGGTGTACGGTCTAATCAAGATATCAATAATCATCCATTCGATATGGAAATTTCCCGGTCTTCAATAACCGTCTTCATCATCAATCTTCAATCGTCGTATGAATTATTCAGAATGGGTTAAACCCGGTCTTTGTGAATAATTCGCGTAATTTAAAATCATGTGCTTTAAAACACAACCAATGCCTCATTCCAATCAAGAGTATTCTTTGATTTTAATTTAAACCAAATTAAGGTTTATTCAACTAGTCGGGATTAACGCCTTACCGAAGTAATCATTAATTAATATCCCATTCCCAACCTACACAACCCATGGAGTAAACTGGTGGTACTCCATATCTAACACCCAATGTGTTACGGTAAACTTAATTACCGTTTTATCGATCAAATCTAATTAAAGATTTAACTACCGCTTGGAGTGAAACTAGTGGTACTCCATTATCGTTCATTTCTTGAATTAAGTAAATTTAATTACTTTTATCCTCATTCAATCCAATTAAAGATTCATTAAAACTATATTTAGTTTTAATCTTCAAGAATCATTATTTAATGATTATTTAACTTTCAAGAAATAATCTTTCCTTTAACTGGGTTAAAGAACAAATGTTGCTTAAAAACATCGTTCACAATAAACCCAAAATCGTATTTCAATTTAATATGTTAAATTGAAACTTCTCTTTAGAATATTTCACTAAATCTTAGTTAAAAGATTTATGAATTACCAATCTAAATTTCACTATCAATCGGGTTTAAAGAACTAATGTCATTTAAAAACATTGTTCGCAATCAACCCAAAAGTCAGTTTCACTTAATTTCAATTATGTTTAATAATTGGAAATCTTATTTAAATCTTAATTAAAAGATTTATTCTTTCCCAAATGGGTTTAAGAACAGTGTTATTTAAGACACTATTCACGACAAACCCAAATTTTAATCTGACATTAAATATCATGCTTTGAATAGAAATTATATCGATTTATGTTCAATATCAAATTCTGAAAATTAACGTATATCAAATTGGGAATAATGATATTAATATCTTCCAAATTCCCACAATAATATCCGTATAATCACAAAATCCAATACTGAAATAATCCGAAGATTATTTCCATTTAAATCCATTCCAATGTATGTTGTTATCCATCTGATCGATCCAAGTGAATATGGGTCGGTTTTAATCGTTTTGAAGAAGGGATCGGTCCTGCCGTTATTAAAAGGGAGCGGTCGTAGCGCAAGATTCCTGGTCGACCTAAAGCCGGTCGCTCCAGAAGCCAAAGAAATCTTGTCGCTCCAGAGACAAAAGGCACCCGGTCGCTCCAAAGAGTAGAAGAACCTTGATCGTCCTAAGGATTCTGATTGTTCCTGAGGATAGAGACTCCTGGTCGCTCTCTTTTTTGCGTTGACCCGATCGTTCCAAAAGCTAAAGAAAGCTGGTCGTTCCAAACTTGGTCGTCGGCCAGTCTCTGATCGCTCCAAATACAAAGGGCAGCTGGTCGTCCTTCTCTGAAGACCAACCCCATGTTTGAGGAAACCAATTCCGATGTGTTCTCAATCCTGGTCACACATTTCTGGAGGGTATTCTTTGGTCGGTCCGCTCTGCATTCTAGCCTCCTGGTCGTCCTTTCTTCTGGCGGAAGCTCCTGGTCGGCCAAAGCGCTAGAAACGAACTGTGATGGCGTGACAGCTGGAAACAACTGGTAACAACTGGCAGTGGCATTTCCGTAAATACTGAAAATACCGATCAGACCCCTGAATACAAGATTTCAGCCATTTCTCCGCCTATAAATAGGACCCTACCTCCATCATTTTGAGGGGGACTTTTCTGGAACTACGAGGAGGTGCTGCCAAATTGCTTTTGGGATTTCTCCAAGCATTCTTACATCTCTTCTCTATCATCAATCATAAGTCTAGGGAACGTTGGAGCATGAGGAGCATTGTTGGCATGGAGGAACAAGCATAAGCATTTCACGCACTTCTTCATTTCTTCTTGATCATTCATCCAAAGATCTAAGGAGCTTTCATCCATGGCATCTATGGAGGGATTGGCATAAAATACTTCAAGCTTTCATCCATTCTTTCAATCGGTTGTGAGGATAAATGCATGTCAAAGGAGCTTGTATGAATGTATAATGGAGCAAATGTTGTAATATTTTGGTGATTAATGAAATCCAATCTTCAAAGTGGACGTAGACTCGAATAAGAGTCGAACCACTATAAAATTCTTGTCTTCTTTCTTTATTTTGGTATTTTGATGCTTTTGAATGTTAGATATGGCCTCACATAACTCTAAAGGTTTTCTAACGCCCCGCCTCTGAAAAGGTGACGCGCTCTCTAAGCATCTCGCCTCCGATTTGGTAACGTGTTTAGAAATACCATTTTGGTTGTTATACCAATTTTCGGTATCAACAATTAGGCGTCCACCGTGGGGCCAGATCTACTTTCTGGCATCAAGTATACTACAAAGATCTTGAGATCTTGAAGCTAAGCCTTAAAATAGCTCGCTCCAGCTTGCGATTTGGACCTTCTAACGGATTTTCTGCAAAGTTCAAATTGCTTTCTAAAATAATGCCGCCGAAAGAAAATAAGGAAGCTAGAATTAGAATCTCTAACGGAGAAAATCGGGATGAGACCCCCGTGGCTAACCGATTTGAAGTGGGAGAGACATCTAATGGAGGTGTGAATGTCACAAGAGGCGAGCTTGATCAGGCTGTCGCTGGATTGACGCAACAGCTAGAGATAGCTAACAAAGCCATGTTGACAAAACTTGATTCTCTCTTTGCTCTTCAGGCCGCTACGGCAAAGGTGGCCTCTAAGCCCATTCGTGCAGAGGATGCTGGTTCTTCTTCTTCTTCTAGTCCAAATCGGGAAAAATCTTTTCAAGAAATCTCCGATCCAGATAAAGGAAAGCCTGAGACTTCGAAGCAAGCTGATCGGAACCGCACTGCAGGGATCACTTCTCATCAAGCGGCCAATTCTGCCAAAGGGGCACTTTCCAACCAAGAAAGACCAGGGCCCCTAAGTCGCAACCGCGATGGTTTGCTCAAGCAAGCCTCCAGTCAAGACAAAGGTGTCCGCCCCGCAGATAGCCTCCCTGAGAAGGAACGCCTCAAGAAAATGGTCCAACAGCTTATGAAGGAAAGCCAATCTCGAAACGATAATGAGGCTGAATGGGAATTCGCACCGTCCAAAACCCCCCTCACTGAAAGGATTAAAAAGACAACTTTACCATGCAAATTCAAACCTCCTTCAATCCAAGCTTATAATGGGACAGGCGACCCCAATGTGTTCTTGTTTCGATACGATCAACACATGGATGGGGCACAAGCAACTGACGAACTTAAGTGCTTATACTTCCCGGTGTATTTGGAAGGGGTTGCGTCATTATGGTTCACAAGGTTGCCTCCCCGATCTATTGATGACTTTGCCACATTGGCAAGATGCTTCCGAGACCAGTTCCGCCTCCAAACAACAAAGGTCAGAGATATCATGTCCCTCAATGAACTAGAACAAGCTCCTGGTGAAACGATAAGGTCTTTCTTAAATCGTTTTAATGCTGCTGCTGCAGAAGTAGGGACCCAAGAGCCAAGGCTAATTCTAATGGCCTTGAAGGGGGGCGTTGATATGCTGTCCGAGTTCGGAAGGTGGCTAAAAAGAAAGAATCCTAAGACGCTAGAGAAATTTTATGATAAAGCCGAGGAATACATGTGTCTTGAAGATGATCCTATCTATTCCGTTGGCAATGTTAAAACTAAGGTGGTCCCGGAAAGGAAGGAAGCTCCCAAAAAAGAATAGTCAAGAAAATTTTGGGGAAGGTCAAAAGAGAGGAGGCAGTAATGATGCTAGAAATGATAAGGACTCCAAGAAACGGCGTTTCTTCAAGCCAACGGATTTTACTCCGTTGAATGATACAATCGAGCACATATATATATGGCAACGAAGGATGCAGAGGGCTATTCGAGCCCAAAGCCAGTGAAGGTGTCCGAAGAAGCTGCAAACTCAGGGAGGTTCTGTCGATTTCACAATCGACCGGGATACGACACTAATGAATGTCGACACCTGAAAAACTTGATTGAAGAATTGATAAGGCAAAATCGTCTCCAGGAGTATGTAAAGCGTTCATCAGATACCGAGCCTGCCCAAGGGCAGCAGGTCCATCCAAGTCAAGATAGAAGAACACCTGCGAATATTCTTCGACCTGTTATCAATATAATCAGTGGCAGACCTCATCCTGTAGGGGATACTTGGGAGGATATGATCAGGTATACCAATGAACCAAGAAGCATTCTAAAAGGAGACGGTTTTGAGGTTTGCAATAATTCTCTTCGTCGAAAAATGCCTAAAACATCCTGCGAAGATGTTATCTTCCGGGATCGGGATTCCGACGGAATGTTGGTTCCAACTGTTGACCCAATGGTGATCACCATTGGCTTGGGTCCAGCAATAGTAAAGAAGGTGTTGATTGATAACGGAGCATCCGTGAACGTTCTGTTTTACAGTACTTTCTCTAAAATGGGTCTATCCATGGATAATGTGCGAGCTAGCAAAGACAAAATACACGGGTTCACTGGCGTACCAACTCAGCCAATCGGTGTGATTGATCTCCTTGTAGAGCTAGGAGAGGGAGAGAGGCAAGTCTCCATGATACAATCTTTCGTTATAATTGACTCACCTTCAGGGTACAATGCATTCTTGGGAAGGCCAGCACTTGCCGACTTCAGGATAGCCCTTGCTCCTTGGTGCTTGATGATGAAGTTCCTGACCGCAAATGGGGTGGGAGTTATCAAAGGGGATCCCCAGGAATCAAGAGAATGCTATATGGCAGAACTGATTGAAGCTCGGAAATACGAAATTCAGAAGGATGCGGAGACTCCTCTCTGCATCCATGAAGCTCCTTTATAGCAATTAATGACCATCCCCTGCGCTGGAACATATAACGACATGCAGGAAGATATGGACCCACGAAAAATCAGTGTAGGGGATGAAAAGGTAGCACCAGCTGAAGCTACCATTTCCATAGAGATCCATGATAGTGATACAAATAAGCTAATAAAGATAGGCTCCCAATTGGAACCTATGCTGCAAAAGGAATTGATTAGTTTTTTGAAAGCAAATTTGGATGTCTTCGCTTGGAGTCACTCAGATATGTGCGGGATACCTCCAGACGTAATAGTGCATAAGCTGAATATTGACCCCAACGTGCGCCCGGTGAAGCAGAAAAGACGGATACCGGGCCCAGAAAGGTCTGAAGCTTTGAAAGATGAAGTGGATAGGCTATTGACGAATAATTTCATTCGAGAATCCACCTATCCTAATTGGGTGTCCAATCCGGTTCTTGTGAAAAAATCAAACGGCAAATGGCGAGTGTGTGTTGATTATTCTGACTTGAATAAGGCTTGCCCAAAAGATAGTTTCCCACTACCTCGAATTGATCAACTTGTTGATGCAACAGCGGGGCATGAACTATTGTCTTTCATGGATGCATATTCTGGATACAATCAGATTATGATGCACGAGCCAGACCAGGATAGTACCAGTTTCATAACTGATCGTGGTTTATATTGTTATAAGGTAATGCCGTTTGGTTTGAAAAATGCAGGTGCCACCTACCAACGCTTGGTGAACGCGATGTTCAAAACTCAAATTGGAAAGACTATGGAGGTCTATGTTGACGACATGCTGGTAAAATCCAAAAAGGCAAAGAATCATATAGAGGATCTTGATGAAATGTTCCAAATCCTGAGGAGATACGGCATGAAGCTCAATCCACTTAAGTGCTCGTTCGGCGTAGCATCAGGAAAATTTCTTGGTTTCATGGTAAATGCTCGGGGCATTGAAGCAAACCCAGCACAAGTGATTGCTTTACGAGGAATGCAAGCTTCACGGACCAAGAAAGAACTCCAATGCTTAAATGGCACGGTAGCAGCATTGAGCCGCTTTATCTCAAGGGCGACGGACAGGTGCATTCCCCTATTTGATGCATTAAAAAAGGAAAAGAAAAGCTTCCAATGGACTCCCGAATGCCAGCAAACATTTAAAGATCTCATCAAGCACATGGAATCCCCTCCGATGCTATCGAAGCCTAGGGATGGAGAAAGCTTGCTCTTATACCTTGCAGTGTCATCCCATGCGTTGAGCGCAGCACTCGTTAGGGAGGAAGACAAAGTGCAGTGGCCAGTATACTACATCAGCAAAAGGTTTACTGGGGGAGAGATGAATTATCCAAGGATAGAAAAGCTTGCATATGCCTTGCTCATCGCATCACAAAAGCTCAGACCCTATTTCCAATCCCACTCTATTAAAGTCCTTACCGATCAACCCTTGAAACAGGTGTTGTTCCGTCCAGAAACTTCAGGGAGACTCCTGAGTTGGAATAATGAACTCAGCCAATATGATATCACTTACTACCCCAGAAAAGCAATAAATGGGCAAGCTCTTGCCGACTTTATTGCTGAATTCACTGACAGGGGAGAGGAAATGGAGGAAACTAACGAATTGGCCGTTAGGTGGAAACTTTTTGTTGATGGCGCTAAGAATGAATATTGTGCTTGGGCAGGGATAGTATTCGAAACCCCAGAAGGACGACATGTATGCTGTGCTCTGCGATTCGAATTCCCCATCACCAACAACGAGGCCGAGTATGAAGCGTTACTCGGAGGATTGCGGGTTGCAGAAGAATTAAGCTTGAAAAGTCTACTAATATTCAGCGATTCACAGCTAATGGTTTCCCAAATCAAAGGTGAATTCCAGACTAAGATGGGAAGGCTTCCGACATATCTGCTTAAAGCCAAAGAACTTCTCGACAACTTGGAATATTATTCTATCTCTCATATTCCTCGCAGAGAAAATTGGAAGGCAGATTCCTTATCAAAGCTAGCTAGCACCGGAGATCCTCAAATCTTCGATCTAGTTCCTGTGGAAGTATTATCTAGTTCCAGCATTGAGGAATCCGATATAGACTGGGTTATGGAAACAACCAACGAGCCCGACTCGTG
The DNA here is from genome assembly GCA_030737875.1 of Allium sativum. NCBI lineage: Eukaryota > Viridiplantae > Streptophyta > Magnoliopsida > Asparagales > Amaryllidaceae > Allium > Allium sativum. The sequence continues at coordinate 347,865,716 of CM060918.1, forward strand.
GATGACCCCTATAAAAAACTATATACTTCATGGAACGCTTCCTGAGAAACCAAAGGATCGCAGAAAACTGCTTTGAAAGTCTCGCCTGTATCTTGTCCAAGATGGTCATTTATACAGGAGGGGATATTCAACGCCATTACTACGATGTGTAACAAAGGAGGAATCTAAAGCGATTTTGGCGGAGCTACATGAAGGAGATTGTGGAGGTCATGTTGGTGGACAGACTCTTGCCAAAAAGGTCCTTCGATATGGTTATTTTTGGCCCGATGTAAACTTCGACTCAATGACATTCACTAAGAAATGCGACCGGTGCCAGAAATTTGCAAAAATTCCAAGAGCTCCGTCAACTGAGTTGACACAGATGTTGAGTCCTTGGCCATTCGCCGTCTGGGGCATAGACTTGATTGGAGCACTACCTACCACTAAATCGAGCTTCAAATATGCTATAGTGGCCGTGGATTACTTTACCAAATGGGCTGAAGCCGAACCATTGGCAACTATCACATCGAAGAAGGTAATCAACTTTGTGTTGAAAAATATCATATGCAGGTTTGGGGTTCCACAGAAAATTATCACCGATAATGGCACGCAATTTGAAAGTGATGAATTCAAGGATTTCTGCAACAAATATCATATTCAGAAAAGTTTTGCAGTAGTTGCCCACCCGCAGGCCAACGGGCAAGTTGAGGCAGTCAACAAAATCCTGAAGTCCACCATTAAAAAGTGTCTCGAGAAAGCTAAAGGCAACTGGATTGAAGAATTGCCACTCGCCCTATGGGCTTATCGTACGACTCATAAAACTGCAACTGGGCATACTCCGTTCTCTTTGGAATATGGTTCGGAAGCAATGATACCTGTGGAGTTAGAGGTTCCAACTCACCGCAGAATTCATTTTAACCAAGAAGAGAATGAAAAGCTGCAACTTGAGGCTCTTGGTTTACTCGAGGAGAAAAGGACTGAATCAGAACTTAGAATGGTCGCCCATCAGAGAAGAATTGCTCGACACTTCAATCAAAAGGTCAGGCATAGAACATTCGAAATGGGAGACCTGGTGTTAAAGAAAATCATGACCGCAACAGGAGTCTTTGGCCCCTATTGGGAAGGTCCATTTGTCATCGACCAAAAGCTCCTCGACGGTACCTTTAAGCTCAAAACTACAGATGGAATAGAACTCCCAAGGGCCTGGAACAGTGATCACCTTCGTCGCTATTTTAAATGATTTTCTAACTCATATTCTTTTGTATTTTTCTATGAGTATGGTAAATACTTTGTATGAAATTACATGAATATGAATCCAGCAGCACTTCTGATTCTGTCAAAGCTTTATATTCACATCCAAAAGATGCACAGCTATGGTTACAGGACACGATACCTTCGTCGTCCTGTTTTCCGGCATAAAACTCGCCATAGCTTTACTGAAGAAATATGGTCCAAAAGCAGGCGCAATCTTAACCCAAACCCTCTCTGAGGATTCTCAGTCGAATAATAAACTGAGTCTTCTCCAGGGGTGCTCGGTCAAATAACCCAAAGTCAGACAAAATCTGATCGCGTTATAACCGAGTTTCTTAACCCAAACCCTCTCCGAGGATTCTCAGTCGAATAATAAACTGAGTCTTCTCCAGGGGTGCTCGGTCAAATAACCCAAAGTCAGACAAAATCTGATCGCGTTATAACCGAGTTTCTTAACCCAAACCCTCTCCGAGGATTCTCAGTCGAATAATAAACTGAGTCTTTTCCAGGGGTGCTCGGTCAAATAACCCAAAGTCAGACAAAATCTGATCGCGTTATAATCGAGTTTCTTAACCCAAACCCTCTCCGAGGATTCTCAGTCGAATAATAAACCGAGTCTTCTCCAGGGGTGCTCGGTCAAATAACCCAAAGTCAGACAAAATCTGATCGCGTTATAACCGAGTTTCTTAACCCAAACCCTCTCCGAGGATTCTCAGTCGAATAATAAACTGAGTCTTCTCCAGGGGTGCTCAGTCAATACATCAAAGTCAGATAAAACTTGACTACGATATTGCTGAGTCTTTAACTTAAGACACCTTCAAGAAGCACTTCCTCACCTCTCAAATATCTAATACCTTCAGATACAAAGGATGAGAGATTATGATGACACATGCGAAGGTCGTATGAAGAATGAAAAAGCTCCAAATGTCACAATGCAATGACAGACGCTTTCTAAATTCTGATCACAGCTCAAAAACATCCAAATCTCAAATTTATTTTAAATATATTAAAGTTGAAATATCCCATTGGTGCGGGGGCATATAGCAAAAGCAGCTCCTTGATTTCTCACATACCAAAGGATCATCTCAACCGTTTATAAGTGGGAAATTCATAAATAAGCAAAATGTGTAAAGTGTGGTGTGCAAGCATAATGTACAAACCAGAATGCGCAGAAGAAAGTAATAACAGGGTTAAGAGCACCAAAACACAGAACATCGTCACATACACATACCAAAATAAAACTACTAGTGTCGCGTACACAACCAAAAGTAGGTGGTAAAAAGGGTCATGAAGCGAGGACTGGCACTCGCTTAATACATCCAGTCATACAATATCTACAAACACCGAATCTGAAACCCCCAAGTCAAGCATTCTTACCAAGAGATTTCTCTCCATCACAAGGGGAAGGGGGAAGGACCTCGCTTTCCTGGCCCAAAAGTTCGACAATCGTCTTATCCCTAGACTTGAGAGCTCGAATGAGGAGGGCCTTATCTTCCTCCAAAAGAGCTATACGCTTGAGATGCTCACGATTCAGCCCCGAAAGATTGTTGACAAGGTCATGCCATCCTGTCAAGTCTTTAGCCAAGTAATTGCTAAGCATGTCAAAATGTCTTTCAAGCCAATCTTTCACTTTGTCAAGCTGAGTCAGCCCATCAAGCTGAATAGAGTTCACGTCATCAGCAAGCACTCTATAATCGGACGGGTGTATATCAGGATTAATAACACCCCATCCAAGCAGTATCCTTTGAACCGATTAGCAAGCTCGGGGTGACATGGCATGACACAATATTGGGGTCTATTTATGATAACTCGAAGTTCATTTAGGGAAGGGGTTCTCACAGCAGAATCACTAGTTGCAGAACAAGCTTCAGGCACGGGAGATTTACCAGCTCTGCGCTATCTTTTAGAATCGCTATCCTCCTGTTGGGGATTTTCTGGCATACCATGCTTACCTGTCATCCTGCACATACATTTCACAAATTTTTTGGTCAACAATCAAGTTCAAGCAGTGTTGTGAGCTAAACTGATCGGTCATGATCAGTCAAACAAGAATGGTCGGCCTGAAAATTATCTAAGGCTGATCGCTTTAAAAGTCAAAAACTGGTTAAGACCTGGTCGCTCAAAACTGGAAAAGCGCCTGGTCGCTCTAAAAACAGCCAAGCCCCGATCGCTCAAAACTGGCAAAGCGTCTGATCGCTCCAAGCCAGTCAAGTTCCGGTCGCTCTAAGCTGATAGAGCACCTGGTCGCTTCAAGTCAGTCGAGCCCGGGTCGCTCAAGACTGAAAGAGTACCTGGTCGTTCCAAGCCAATTAAAACCTTATCTCGCAAAACTAGCCTCGATTGGGTCGATAAAAAAAATCCCAAGGCTGGTCGCTCTACGATTAGTCTGAAGACAATCATACCCTGGTCGGTCAAGATTTAAATCCATCTGGATCGTTCATATCGGGTAAAACTAAAAATAGCCTGTTCTGGTCGGTCAAAGGAGGATCGGCTCATCTAAAAACTGACCATACCACTGTTCTAAAAAAGACCAGTCTGGTCGCGCAAAGGAAAGGAAACTTGAATTTTCATTGCAAATGCACAGTAAAAACATCAAAAATAATGATACAAAGAGATGATTCTAGAAGGAAAATCAAAGCATGCATCACAAAAAGATTTCATACACATCAGTCAATCAAGCATTTGCACAAACAAGTCGTGATCGCTGCGAAAATGATATAGAAATTGCCCATTTTGAAATCATCACTCCCCTATTCCATTAGGATGACTCGGTTAAAACCGCACTCAAGTGATTAATGATGTCAACAACGAAGTTTTACAAAGAATTATTGTGACTTCTTCCTCAAACTCATTCTACTCCAAACTCAAAATCAGCGTTGGAATGCAAACAACGTACCTGGGATTTGGAAGAATAGTTCGGGTTGGTAAAGTAGCAGCTTGAATCGGCAAGGAAGTAAGCTAAAGATCGAGCAATTTGTTTTTTAAAGAATGGAAAGCCACCATTGATGAAGATTTTGACCAAGAAGAAATCGAGAAGGAAATGACGGGATGAATTAATTATATAGGTTAAATTTGGTCTCTCCGGATTTTTAGGAATTGTCTCTTCGTCTTCCAGAATTTGGCTTTTTCGTGCGTTCCAAAACTGGAGAAAAGACCGACCCCCCAAGCTAATTCCAGAACCGACCCATGAGAACTGCTCCCAAGACCGACCCTTAATTGAAGCAGATCGATCTACTAATATTTCGAAGCCCACAGTTTTTTACAAAAACTATGAAACTTCGAGGGGCAAAATGCTATCCATCTGATCGATCCAAGTGAATATGGGTCGGTTTTAATCGTTTTGAAGAAGGGATCGGTCCTGCCGTTATTAAAAGGGAGCGGTCGTAGCGCAAGATTCCTGGTCGACCTAAAGCTGGTCGCTCCAGAAGCCAAAGAAATCCGGTCGCTCCAGAGACAAAAGGCACCCGGTCGCTCCAAAGAGTAGAAGAACCTTGATCGTCCTAAGGATTCTGATTGTTCCTGAGGATAGAGACTCCTGGTCGCTCTCTTTTTTGCGCTGACCCGATCGTTCCAAAAGCTAAAGAAAGATGGTCGTTCCAAACTTGGTCGTCCGCCAGTCTCTGATCGCTCCAAATACAAAGGGAAGCTGGTCGTCCTTCTCTGAAGACCAACACCATGTTTGAGGGAACCAATTCCGATGTGTTCTCAATCCTGGTCACACATTTCTGGAGGGTATTCTTTGGTCGGTTCGCTCTGCATTCAAGCCTCCTGGTCGTCCTTTCTTCTGGCAGAAGCTCCTGGTCGGCCAAAGCGCTAGAAACGACCAGTGATGGCGTGACAGCTAGAAACAACTGGTAACAACTGGCAGTGGCATTTCCGTAAATACCGAAAATACCGATCAGACCCCTGAATACAAGATTTCAGCCATTTCTCCGCCTATAAATAGGACCCTACCTCCATCATTTTGAGGGGGACTTTTCTGGAACTACGAGGAGGTGCTGCCAAATTGCTTTCGGGATTTCTCCAAGCATTCTTACATCTCTTCTCTATCATCAATCATAAGTCTAGGGAACGTTGGAGCATGAGGAGCATAGTTGGCATGGAGGAACAAGCATAAGCATTTCACGCACTTCTTCATTTCTTCTTGATCATTCATCCAAAGATCTAAGGATCTTTCATCCATGGCATCTATGGAGGGATTGGCATAAAATACTTCAAGCTTTCATCCATTCTTTCAATCGGTTGTGAGGATAAATGCATGTCAAAGGAGCTTGTATGAATGTATAATGGAGCAAATGTTGTAATATTTTGGTGATTAATGAAATCCAATCTTTAAAGTGGACGTAGACTCGAATAAGAGTCGAACCACTATAAAATTCTTGTCTTCTTTCTTTATTTTGGTATTTTGATGCTTTTGAATGTTAGATATGGCCTCACATAACTCTAAAGGTTTTCTAATGCCCCGCCTCTGAAAAGGTGACGTGCTCTCTAAGCATCTCGCCTCCGATTTGGTAACGTGTTTAGAAATACCATTTTGGTTGTTATACCAATTTTCGGTATCAACATATGTACTGGAAAATCTTGGTTTTATTAAAACCACTTTAATCCTTTTATTTATTCTAATTATTTTATTAAAATAAATAAATCACTCATTCTTTTACAATGAAATGTATATCTACATTAAAATGGATCTTTTTCATTCTTTTGAAACAAATTAACTAAAAAAAAAGTATTCTTTCTAATGTAATCAATCTTAAATAAAAATGAAATCTTTTTAATGTAATCTTCTTAGTTCAACCTTTATTACATTGAAAAATGTAATATTTTCATTTCAGTCTTTATTACATTGGAAAATGTAATGTTTTCATTTCAAACTTTATTTTCAATTCAGTCTTTATTACATTGAAAAATATAATATTTTCATTTCAACTTTATTTTCAATTCAGTCATTATTACATTGAAAAATGTAATATTTTCATTTCAACTTTATTACATTGAAAAATGTAATATTTTCCTTTCAAACTTTATTCTAAAATGTTTATAAATTCGTTTATAAAACGAATCCAACTTTTATTTCAATTTTAAATCCAAATTGAATATTCTATCTATTATCATATTAAAATAATATTATTTCCAAAATATTTATTTTGGAATTAGCTCTTTAAAACATGCATTATAAAATGTATAAAATAAATCGATAAACACGTTCGGGTTAAAATGGTGTTGCTATTTAAAACAGATTAAATAGCTCAATCCATTATCTTATTCATTTATATTTTACACTGGGCCAGACCTCCCACATTAAGCCTACGACTTGTGGATGCTGGATATACCGGTTGGTTCCGGGCAGACTTATCTCACAAGTTGGGCTTAACCTCGTGTCATGGCCCAATTCTTATTTGCGCACTTGGACCTCTCACGTTAGGCCCAACATTTGTGGCTGCTGGATAAGCCGGACGGTTCCGGGCAGACTTCCACCACAAATGTGACCTTACCTCGTGTCCAAGTACAATTATAATTTTATAATTATAATTAACTTATCTAAAACGTACTCTTTGAAAATATCCTTTCCATTAAAGAATCTTAATTTTAAATATTCTTTAATTCTAAAATGTCGTGACTCCAAATATCTTCACTTACCTTTCAATTCTTTATAAATATTTGAACTTTCCATATTGTTATAACAATTAATAATAATCTTCCCAAAATGTCTTATTTTGAAATCAAATCTATTTATTGCCACATAATGACAAATAAATGTAATCTTTCCAAAACGTTCAAATTTCGAAATCAAACTTTCTTATCTTAAAATGTGGACAGTAAATATATAATCTTTTTAATTGAATCTCTTTATTATAACTTTTAAACAATAAAGATTTTTTTTTTAAATCAACGCCAATTAATTCTATTAATTGAGTATAAATTAAAATATTCATTAATTCAAAATTGATAACAATAATATTAATCTTTTCAAGATGTTCAGTTTTGAAACAAATCTTCTTAATTTAACATGTTGAAACTTAAAAAGGGTATCTTTTAATTCTAATCTTTTATTTTAACTTTTTACTAATAAAAAAATGTTATCTTTCCAATTCACTCTTTTTATTGTAACTTTGACAATACATACCTTCCCATTTGAAAATATGGAAACCATCCTTTGGTTCTTTTAATTGAATATTGGATTATAATATTCTTTAACTCAAAATTGGAATGAGACTCACACAATTTCCATATAATTTAATTACATGGATTTCAAACATTGCACTTATTCCATAATAATGTCAACCATTCACATAACAGCCAAAGTGCAATTTACACTAAACACAAGGGTGATGTGTAGTCAAATATCAACCCAAGACCCGTGTGGGATATCAGGCAGCACATAATTTTGTGCACTTGGACGAGGTGTAAAATAATGGTCCCAATCAACATCAACAAGTCAGGTAACTTGTCAATGGCGGTGTAACATCATTTTAAATTATCATAAATAATAAATCATTAGTTAAACTGTTGAATATTTTCAATTTCAAACATAACATGACATGACATCCAAATCCACAATCCGTTCAATAAACAATTACTTCCATCACCAATAATTTATTTACATTTAATTATAAAAATAAATAACTATTCAAAAATTGAGTGAGCAAAAGAGTTCTCACCTTTGCCGGCTTTAAATGACGGTTCGGGCCTAATTTTGGCCCAAGATCCAACATGCTCCAAATTGGGCGTAGTTAGTGTCCTTGCGAAGCTCTCGACTCGCTGATCGCAGCAAATTTTGTTTCACGCGATTTCGAGTTCGTATCACAAAGTTATGAATTTTCGAAGTTTGTAATAATTAAATAATTAATTTAAATTATGAAAATTACCCAAATTTTCAACTTGCTCGGAATTGGATAAAATTACTGCTCGCTCAAAGCTCTTGACATAACGATCTCAATGGATTCAGTTTCATGCAATTTCGATAACGTGACAAAAAGTTATGCACTTGCGAAGTTAACAAATCGATTTAAATAATATTTAAATTTGTAAAAATTACCCGAAATTTCAACTTCCTCCAAATTGGACAAATTTTGTGTCCACGCGAAGCTCTCGTCGCCACGATCGCAGCAGACCTGAAATCATCAAATTTCGATCTCGTATGTAAAAGATATTGCATTACGAACATTGAATATAAAATTAAATAAATGTTTCGCGTTTAAGCCCTTAACCTTTTTTTTCAAAAAGCACCCTGAACTTAAAATGCTCACCACGACCAAACCGTAAGTCGGAATTGCACGAAACCAGCGCCATTCTCTCCGGCTTCTCCCCCTCTTTCAACGCCTAGTGGTCCCCCCCTCCAGTTCGCTACGAGGGGCCCACGATCTGCAGTTGGACGGAAAAGTGCAGTTTTCATTCATCTCAGTGCTGCGGCCGCCTCGGTACTCCAAATGCCACCAGTTTTTGTCAGTAGCTAGATCTCGACCTCCCGAACAACTTTTGTTTGGGTCACTTCGCCTGAAAATGCACGGATCGACGGGAAATTGCTCATCTTTACGACTGTCCAGTATTCTTTACCCCTCCAGTAAAATTGACATTCCGGCCAACTTCGGCCACCGGAGACAATGCCACCACCGCCAGAAGAACCGTATGCTTCCCCTCTACCACTGCCTGAAGTCGCTCGACCTATCTCTCTTCGTGGGGCCCGCAGCGAACAAATAACCGAAATCAGCTTTCTGTCTTTTAAGCTAGATTCCGGCGAATCCGTGCAACGATAGATCTTAAATTTTTCGTGGTAGATAGAGGATAAGAAGATGAACAAAACCCAGAAAGAGTTTGGTCTGATTTAGTTCTGATTGAGAGATATAAATTATTTTGTTTTCAGGGGCTAATTTGCAAAATAAATTTTAGAGGAGAGAGCCGCCATGGAATAGAGGAAGAAAAATGTGGCTATGCTTTGTCTTAGGGTTCAGCTAATGACAGCACTTAGGATATTTTATATGGGTAAATAATTAAATTAGGTCCACTACCCTTATTTTAACCTCTTATGTATTTTATCTTCTTCAAATTTTGTGTGTTTTGTTAGTTTAAAAATCCGTGTTAACACCTGCGAATTCCATTTTTTATGAAATTGGAAACATAATTATTTCTTGACATTACGAATCCATAGAAACTGGATTCGATGAATTCCGAGTCCGTTTGAATAAATAGCGAATTTTTAAAGTCTGAAAATTGATTGTTTTTCACTGTAAAATTGATTACGACCACATACTAGCTTCAAAAATTATGAAATTTGGAATCTAACAATAATTTAATATTCCAAATCCATAGAAAGTGGTTTCGTCGAATTTGGAGGTCGTTTGCAAAATTCCCGTTTTTAAGGCGTATATATTTAATATTAAAAATACTAATAAATATGAATAATTTCTGAAACTCGAAATATATAAGTGTTTATACTTTTTCAATGCAGAAACATCATTTTAAACTCAATGGAAGTGGTTTCGAATCCCAATTCATTCATATGTAAAAAGTAGCGTTTTGAGTCTTATATATTATATATATAAATTCCATAGCTTTTTTTTTTTTTTTTTTTGAGATTTTGAATTGGACATAACTTTTGATTCCCGCTATGAAATTTCAATTTTTCGGATTCATTGGAAAGATATTTTTAAATAGATTCTAATATTTTTGGTTTTGCTAAATTCTGATTTAATTTGCATCCTGTACAGTCAGTCAAAGTTAAAATTCAAATTTTAAAACTACCGCGCTATTTCTAACTCCTTCTATAATTTAAATAAAATTTATTCGTTTTAACTTCGATTAAAATAAATTTATAGTCATTATTATATAAAATAAATTATTTCAAATATTAAAAACCAATTAAAATAATTAAAATAAAAATTTTAAATTCGACCCAAAATTCTGTGTCGTTACAATCTTCCCCACTTAAAATCTTTTCGTCCTCGAAAAGGAACGAAGCTAAAAGTCATTTAATTCACCAACTCATCTTTCAATTCTAATCAATTTCCAATTCAGTTCAATATTAAATTTGATTTAACTAAATTTATCATTCTATTATACAGTGGTTAACTTAATTATTATTCAATTATTTTATTAGTTAAGCTAATAATCAAACATCACAACCAGCAATCAATTAGGTGATTAACTTTTCAAACATATGTATTTTTTGTATATAATCAAAAATCATGTTTTTACTGCAAATCCAACAATAGACCCTATCTAGTTTTGGTTCTCACACCAATCAATGGAAATATATAGATATACCACTTTCGAAACTCGAACATAAACTTTGATGATGATGCATCAATCATCAGAATTATCCACGGGCGACTAGAGTGTGATTCTATATCTACCCAGTATATTAAAACTTCAAATATCCATTAATTACTCGTATATTCGAAATCTTTATATACTCGATTGTCCAAATTAAAATATAATAATATACTCAAATACGCATATTAAGATAAAATTTTCTAAACTAAATTTGTTTTCATTTTTATTTTAAAGAAAATAATACTCTTCACACTCGTTCTAGGATGCTACTGATCCCATCTCTAACGAGTCATTCTTATTGGATATTACTAATCCAATCTCTGATGAATTCTTTCGTTCGGTTCTAATGTGTCCTGTTCTCGAGCTCTGTAAACCAAAGCTTTGATACCAAATGTGACGACCCAAACTTCCCAATAAAGGAAAGCCTGGATTGCCTTGAGAACAACACACATCAGAATACAAACCGAAGAACATTTTTATTGCAGATTACAACAATTACGTCAGAGTACAAGAATATAACAGAGTATGAATACTTATTACATAATAGAAATACAATAATATCAGAGATTAAATTACATTAAAATAGCAGCGAAAAAATAATACAAATATACAACTGAAAGGAATACACGGATGCAGAGCTTTCCGAATACCGCTTCAGCTGTAAATCAGGATCCTGTAAATATATCTGCAAAAAAAGCTACTCGACTACCTGTGTGGAAAATATGGGCACCCGAGTTTGCTAGTGAAACAAACTACAGGTCAGTCACGGGACTGGTATGAGAAATCTTTACCTAACTTATCTAATAATAAGTCTAATCACAGGGCCACGCCGCTAACGTGGAACGGGTTTACTCCATTGGATTGCCAGTGCATAAAATAAGGTAAATCGTTAAAAACGCAATGCTTTTAAGAAAAAATGAAACCATTATAGGACCCAAGTCCCATCACACAATGCAACGCAAACCGGAGGATAGGTTTTTACCATATAATGGTCAAGAGATGCTTGATACGATAAAACGGATTTGATATTAGTGAGTATATGTTTTTTAAAAACCATTTCAATCATAATATATCAATCATAGACGGCATGGGTGCCATATATCATGTCGCCATACTAGTTCTACATTCAAAACCGCATGGTCGTATTGGAAATTGGATTTCCATCATGAGTCGAGGCTAGGGGCAAGCTCCTCTCCGATTCGAGACACTCAAGCAAATGCCTCAGGATCACACCTATGGGCAACCCTTGGATCTTCAGGGCCGGTCCCCGCCTATCGACAGTGGATTGGTTATGCCTGAACACACGCTTCCCGGTCCCTTTGGACCTATAGTATGACCGCTAACAGCCTATAGAAATCCGAGGCGCCTCAAAATCCATCATCCACATAAGTAAAATGTCAGCCAGTTTAAGCACTGACACTACTCCTAGCTAGAAAGAAACGTGTGCACTCACAGCAGTTCTAATTCCGTTTTTGACTCATACCGGGGTGTGAGGCTCGCGAAGTCACGATATACACAAAGTTATGCCGTAATAGGCTATAATTTGATCATCCCACAAGGCCCTGCTTTTCAACAAAAGCCTTGATCATTTGCATCTTGGCATGCCACATTATCAGACCATATCATATCATTGATTCATCTATCAATATATAACAGGGTTTTAAGCAAGAGAATAAATTCTCCGCCACCAAACAGCTATATATTAAATAGAGATCAACGAATACAATATAAAGGAATACAATGTCAGACACACAATCCATTTATCAGTCCGTTCTGGGTCTGAACGAAACCATATCCGGTAGATCTCCAAATACGCTTGAATGATCACCAATTTTTCCCTCATTTTGGGTGTACGGTCCAATCAAGATATCAATAATCATCCATTCGATATGGAAATTTCCCGGTCTTCAATAACCGTCTTCATCATCGATCTTCAATCGTCGTATGAATTATTCAGAATGGGTTAAACCCGGTCTTTCTGAATAATTTGCGTAATTTAAAATCATGTGCTTTAAAACACAACCAACGCCTCATTCCAATCAAGAGTATTCTTTGATTTTAATTTAAACCAAATTAAGGTTTATTCAACTAGTCGGGATTAACGCCTTACCAAAGTAATCATTAATTAATATCCCATTCCCAACCTGCACAACCCATGGAGTAAACTGGTGGTACTCCATATCTAACACCCAATGTGTTACGGTAAACTTAATTACCGTTTTATTGATCAAATCTAATTAAAGATTAACTACCGCTTGGAGTGAAACTAGTGGTACTCCATTATCGTTCATTTCTTGAATTAAGTAAATTTAATTACTTTTATCCTCATTCAATCCAATTAAAGATTCATTAAAACTATATTTAGTTTTAATCTTCAAGAATCATTATTTAATGATTTTTTAACTTTCAAGAAATAATCTTTCCTTTAACTGGGTTAAAGAACAAATGTTGCTTAAAAACATCGTTCACAATAAACCCAAAATCGTATTTCAATTTAATATGTTAAATTGAAACTTCTCTTTAGAATATTTCACTAAATCTTAGTTAAAAGATTTATGAATTACCAATCTAAATTTCACTGTCAATCGGGTTTAAAGAACTAATGTCATTTAAAAACATTGTTCGCAATCAACCCAAAAGTCAGTTTTACTTAATTTCAATTATGTTTAATAATTGGAAATCTTATTTAAATCTTAATTAAAAGATTTATTCTTTCCCAAATGGGTTTAAGAACAGTGTTATTTAAGACACTATTCACGACAAACCCAAATTTTAATTTGACATTAAATATCATGCTTTGAATAGAAATTATATCGATTTATGTTCAATATCAAATTCTGAAAATTAACGTATATCAAATTGCGAATAATATTAATATCTTCCAAATTCCCACAAAAATATCCGTATAATCACAAAATCCAATACTGAAATAATCCGAAGATTATTTCCATTTAAATCCATTCCAATGTATCTTGGTTTTATTAAAACCACTTTAATCCTTTTATTTATTTTAATTAATTTATTAAAATAAATAATTCACTCATTCTTTTACATTGAAATGTATATCTACATTAAAATGAATCTTTTTCATTCTTTTGAAACAAATTAACTAAAAAAAAGTATTCTTTCTAATGTAATCAATCTTAAAAAAAAATGAAATCTTTTTAATGTAATCTTCTTAGTTCAACCTTTATTACACTGAAAAATGTAATAATTTCATTTCAATCTTTATTACATTGGAAAATGTAATGTTTTCATTTCAAACTTTATTTTCAATTTAGTCTTTATTACATTGAAAAATAAAATATTTTCATTTCAACTTTATTTTCAATTCAGTCTTTATTACATTGAAAAATGTAATATTTTTATTTCAACTTCCATCACCAATAATTTATTATTCCGAATCCATAGAAAGTGGTTTCGTCGAATTCGGAGGTCGTTTGCAAAATTCCCATTTTTAAGGCGTATATATTTAATATTATAAATAGAAATAAATATGAATAATTTCTGAAACTCGAAATATATAAGTGTTTATACTTTTTTAATGCAGAAACATCATTATAAACTCAATGGAAATGGTTTCGAGTCCCAATTCATTCGTATGTAAAAAGTAGCATTTTGAGTCCTATATATTATATATATATATATAAATTCCATAGCGTTTTTTTTGAGATTTTGCATTGGACATAACTTTTGATTCCCGCTATGAAATTTCAATTTTTCGGACTCGTTGGAAAGATATTTTTAAGTAGATTCTAATATTTTTGGTTTTGCTAAAATCCGATTTAATTTGCATCCTGTACAGTCAGTCAATGTTAAAATTCAAATTTTAAAACTACCGTGCTATTTCTAACTCCTTCTATAATTTAAATAAAATTTATTCGTTTTAACTACGATTAAAATAAATTTATAGTCGTTATTATATAAAATAAATTATTTCAAATATTAAAAACCCATTAAAATAATTAAAATAAATTTTTTAAATTCGGCCCAAAATTCCGGGTCGTTACAACCGCCTTCTCCCATCTCCATAATACTTACTGCCAACTCCTTCCTCCATTCTAGGCATGCTGGCACACAACACAACTGAAAGTGATACACGGATACAGATCTTTCCGAGCATCGTTCCAGCTGTAAATCAGGATCCTGTGAATATAAATCTGCAAAACCAAAACTACTAGCTGCCCGTGTGGAAAATAGGGGCACCCAGAGTTTAGGTTAAAACAATAAACTCCAGGTCAGTCATGTGACTGGTGTGAGAACTAAAACAGTTATTAATATTGGTTTTAAAGTTTGGTAAATCAAGGGACCACGCCGTATAACACGGAACGGGTTTCCTCCTAGGAATACCAGTGCATATAATAAAACAGCGCAATGCTTTTTGGAAAAATGAAGCTATTATAAGACCCAGGTCCCATCACACAATGCAACGCAAGCCGGAGGATAGGGTTTTCCCTTATAATAGCCAAACATGCTTGGTACGTTTAAAACAAATCACTTGATACTATAGTAAGTGTATAGTGTCAAAACAATTCAAATCATAAATATCAATCATAGGCGGCATGGGTACCATCTATCATGTCGCCATACTAGTTCTACAATTAAAACCGCAATATCACGTATTGGAAATTGGATTTCCGTCACGAGTCGAGGCAAGGGGCAAGCTCCTCTCCGCGTTCGAGACACTCTAGCAAATGTCCCAGGACCCCACTTTGATCCTTGGAATCGGCTGGGCCGGTCCTCTCTTACTTTTGAGGATTGGCAATTCCTGAACACACGTTTCCCGGTCCTTACAGACCTATATCCGAGGCGCCTCACATTCCAACAACCACACAGGTGAAAAGTATATAAATGTCAGGGCTGGTAGGTCACTGACACCACCCTAGCTAGAAAGAAACGTCGTGCTCTCCCAGCGGTCCGTCTCCCGTTTTAACTCATACCGAGGTGTGAGGCTCGCGAATTCACGTTATACACAAAGCTGCGCCACACAGGCCGTGCTTTGATCATCAACCACAAGACTTTGCTTTTCAACAGAAGCCCTGATCAATTGCCACTTACGCGTGCCACACTGGCAATTCACTTCATGCGACTGATGTCCATCGATATACAACCTCTGAGCTCGTACGTCTCCGAGAAGGGCGTTAAGCAAGAGAATAAATTCTCCGCCGCCAAACAGATGTATATTTAATAGAGATCAATCAACACAGAATAAAATCCAATGTCAGACACACAATCCATTTACAAGTTCGTTCTGGGTTTGAACGAAACCGGAGGCACTTTTCTCGCATATCCATCCATCTCCAAGTACGTCTGGACGATCACCAACTGTTTCCCTCATCCTGGGTGTACAGCCCAATCAAGATCATCAATAATCACCCAAACGATGTGAAGACTTCCGGTCTTCAACCACCGTCTTCCTCTTCGACATCTCGTCGAATCGGTTATTCAGAATGGGTATGACCCCGGCCTTTCTGAATAACCCACGTATATGATAAACAAATGTTATACAAACACAATAAACACCTCATTCCAATTCAGAATATTCTTTTATTCACAAAATCACATTCTTAGGGAAAGGTTCCCATTAATTTTATCCAAGATAAATTCTTCTAAATTTATTCTTTGATCTTCCTTTGGATACCATTTCAAGCTAGTCGGGATTAGCGAACCACACCGAAGTAATTATTTATTTCATTTCCCAATCCCAACCTATATATCCCATGGAGAAAACTGGTAATACTCCACATCTAACACCACGGTGTTATCGGTAAAATTAATTACCATTTCACGTTCAAATCTAACTAAAGATTTAATTATCGCCTTGGAGCAAAACTGGTGACACTCCATTCTCGATCACATTCCAAATTTGATAATTTAAATTATCAATTCACATTTCAATCTAATTAAAGATTCATTAAAACTCCACTTAGTTTTAATCTTCTCAAAAATCAATATCCTGTCTTTAACTGGGTTAAAGAACCAATGTCATCTAAAACACGATCCACAATAAACCCAAATCACATTTGATATTAATTACAAGGCTCTGAATAGAAAATATACCGGCTTATATTCAATATCAAATTCTGAAACCAACAAATATCGTATTGGAAATAACGATATAAAATATATCTTTCAAATTCCCATAACAATATCTGTATAGTCACGAAATCCAACATCGAAATATTCCGACGATAATTTCGATTCAGCTCCAGTCCAATTTACGTATTGAGAATATTGATTATTTTTAAAATAACTTTCAAATTCAATTTATTTATTTCAAAAATAAATTGATTTTAATTCTAGTTCAAAACTAGTTTATTTCGATAAAAATCTATTTTTATCTTTTCAAATATGGAATTTTTCAGCCCAGTTTTTCCCAAATCATTTCTTATGATTTTACACAAATTATAGATATTTTTAATAATTTTATTAAGGCCCGTACAGTCGATTTCCATCAACGGCCATCGAACTGCACTTACAGCGACCTTTTCCAAATTTGATTTGGACATAATTCCAAATACAACTGTTAGATTTCAAATTTCTAATATTCATTGGAAAGCTCTTTTCGATACGAACCCAACGGTTCCCGTTTTAGGAGAATCCAACGGTGGGATCTCCCGCAACATCAATTCGAAGTTAATGGTCAAAATTCACGAACTGCCGCGGCGCGGCGCGTTCTATTCGGGCCATTATATATAATATATATATATATATATATATTATATATATTTCGTCGATTTCCTTTTAAAACATATTTTATAAATCGTTTTAGATTCGTTTTCAAAACCATTTCAACGCTACATTCAATTTCAAATCGATTTGATTTCAATTCAATTCGAATTCATTTCGATTTTATTTAATTCGAATTCAAATTCGTTTCAATTCAAATTCTAATTCGTTTCAATTCAATTCAATTTGAATTTACCTTCTATTTAATTCAATTCGAATTCATTTCAAATTGATTTCAATTCAATTTCAGTTCGTTTTAAATTTCATTCAAAATGATTTCAATTCGTTTTAATTCAATTTCAATTTAATTCAATTTGAATTCATTTCTATTCAATTTGAATTCAAATTCACTTTCTATTCAATTCGAATCAAATTCATTTTCTATTCGATTCGAATTCATTTCAAATTGACTCAATAAAATTTCAATTTTATTTTTTTATCTAATTTAAGTTGAATTTCATTTCAAAATATTAAATTTTGAAATCACTTTTCAATATTCATTATAAAACGAATAAAATCGATATAAATATCGTTCGCGTCAAAATAACGCATCTCTAATCAACACGGCTTTATATTTTTCAATAAATTCGTTATTCTATTCAATAAATGAATATTTATTCTATTCAACATATGAATCTATATTTCTTTCAACACACGACTAATCTCAACACATGAGTACTGTCAACACATCACTATTTTTGTTATGTAAAATATTTTATAAAACTATGGTATCTATCGTTTGATTTTTAATTAGACTTCAACCATAAAGTAGTTCTAATTTTAAATATGATAAAGATGTAAATTTTATTCTTAAAAAATTTTACTTAACACATAAATAGTTTCAACACATGCATATTTTTATATTCAACACATGAATTTCCTTTTATAATATTCATTATTTTCCCGATTGGAATGAGGCCCAATCAATTACCATATAACGTTAATTATATGGATTCCATACAACACATGTATTTAATAGCAACGATAAACAATCAACCATCATCCAAAGTGCACCACACAACTGCATAAGCATTAAATATAAATAATTAACGCTTACACAGCCTGTCGACCAATCGGTCGACATTCAATTAAATAATTGGGATTAGTGTGCGCAAATATCATCCCAACACCCGTGTGGGGTTCTAAATCAACAAACACAGATTTTTATTTGTGCAGTTGGGCGATGTGTAAAATTTATCGACCCAATCAATATCAGTCAAATCAGTATATATAAACAAATTGGCCGATTTGTTTATAAATATTTATTTATTCACTTTCACGTTAAAAATTATATTTTTAATGATAATTAATTTATTTCAACCATCTACAATTTATTATCGATTTCACACCAACAGCACAAACAAATTTCACAACACATCAAACAAGCATACAAGCCATCCATGGTCTGTGGATGACGGGTGTCGGGTGCTGCTAAGCACCGTCTGCATCCTAGTATATATATATATATATAACTAGAAAAAGAAATTTAGAGTGAGAAGTTCTCACCGATTGCTATCCTAACTCCATGACTCTTCTTTTGTAGAAATCTTCGTCGTTCTCGCCTTTGGTCACTTTCGCTGTCCGTAGTCACTACATATATATAAATCACATTTTTATTTCGCTATTCGATGTATAAAATCACATTTTTACTTCGCTATTCAATATATAAAAATCGAATTTTTACTTCGCTATTCAATATATAAAAATCCCATTTTTACACCGCTACTATATAGATAAAAATCATATTTTTACAACGGTGTTCATATAATAAAGATTATATTTTTATCACGCTATTCTTCATATAAAGATTTCGCCTTTTCAAATATAAAGATTTAATTTTTATTTCATCACTATAAAAATTATATTATCACATCATATAAAAATTATATTTTTATATAATTAAAAATCACTTCTTGACTAGATTAAAAATCAAATCTTTCTCTCTATTAAAAACCCACTCTTTCTACTTTGTAAAAATTCGATCTTGCTACAACAAAAATCATATTTTTACCATGCTAGTATACACATAAAAATCGAATTTTTGTTTGTTAAAAATCGTATCTTTTATATGTTAAAAACATCGCCTTTTTACTTAGTCAAAAATCTAACCTTTTTGTTTTCAAAAATCTAGTCTTTCCTATATATAAAAATCCAAAGTTCTATTTTATTTAGATATACAGAATCCTATCTTCATGTACACTTTATTTTCATATTTTATAAATGCTAATTCATATATATAAAAAAACTGATTTTGTAAATAAAAATAACAATAAAACTTACGGCGTTCGCTCGAGGGAGGGCTTGGCGGAGGGGGCTGTTGCACTGTAACAACCCGTATTTTTGAATAACTTGTTATAACATAAATGGAAGCAGAATTAAACTGTAAAATCTGAATCAAGGGAAACGGGCTATGCCATTGCGTTCGTCTCGGAAAAATACGCGAAATAGAGTCCGAGTTTTCGAAAATCGGAGTCCGTATGACCAAGATATGGCATCGCGAAGTTTCACGAAAAATTCCCAAATTAAAGTATACTTATATTAAGTGAAATGGGTTGCGCAGAGAAATATATATATATTGATATATATATATATATATAATTGAAAATTAAATAAATAAATATGCAAAAATGTTCAAAACAGCGAATTGGGAGAGGGGAATAACCGAACCGGCCGATTTTTGAGGTCGACCCGAGCCTGCTGGGTCGACTAGGGGTTAATCCAGGGTGTTTGGCTGTCAACCCGTGGGCCGATTCGCTCAAATGCAGATTTTGCATTTGAATGGTTCTCATGGTTCATCTTTAATATAAAGGCCCTAGATGGTTCCTACACTTGACTTCTTCCCCAAGACATGCTTTGATGGCTTGGATTGAATCTAGGTTTAATCCTATGGCCTAAAACACTTGCCTAATCTATAAATAAGACCCTAACCTACCCTAAATCATCATTATTCATTCATACAACTAAACTATGGCAAAATCAATCCTCTCATGGCCTCCACTCTCTTCATAAAATTCCTAAATAAATTCCTAAGTGATTTTCCATGCATACAAGTGTTTTCAAACTTGTATGAGCATCATTAGCTTGCATTCAAGTCAAGTTTATATATTTGCATCATAAAGAAAGAGTCTTGATCATTTTGGCTCAAGGGTTTTGCTTGCATTTTGGGTTTAATTGATTTCATAAGGGCTTTGTCATATTTTTGTGACTTCTTAAGCATTGTAAGCCCTATTCTACTTTCATACTTAAACTCTAAAGTTAAATGTATGATATGCAAGTTTATCATGTTGTGATATGCAAGTTTATATGCAAGTTTATCATGTTGTGATATGCAAGTTTATATGCAAGTTTATCATGTTGTGATATGCAAGTTTATATGCAAGTATGCCAAGTTATGTTATGCAAGTTTGGGTTGAACATTTTGTTCATGCTATCATGTTATGCAAGCTTATTTTGGGTTTATGAACATAAAGCTTTAAGCTTTATGCCAAAGGTTGCATTTTAGCAACATGTAAGTTATCATATCTCTTATGATAACTTGCATGTGAGGCTAAATGCGAACTTATGGCCATCTCTACATGTCATTTAGCACCATGTATCACCAATATGCTAAGTTTGGTTTTATGCATGCTTTTGAGGCCTAAAAATGTAATATGCAAGTGTATGAACATATGAACATTTCATATGCCACCATGTTAAGCTTGTGGCTTCAATACCTTTATGTCATGATTATGCCAAGTTCCCTCTTTCTATCCTTTATGCGCTATTGCGATATGTAAGCGATGGGATTGCGTTTGGGGTTGGGTAAACTTAAAAGACATAAAACATAAGCTTGGGAATTTACCTATTAAGTTAGGTCTACCCAATTGCTTGAAAACTTGTAACATGTTTTGGAAACATGATGGACATGACACTTAGAAAAGATAAGTGTGGCCAACTCGAGGTTGGGTTGAGTTTGTAGCGTAAACCTACCCGGAACCGACCGGCTTAACTAGTTGCTACAAACAATAGGACCCAATGTGAGAAGTTGGTCATGTTGTACCTTGAACCCGAGGTTAGACCAAGTTGTGGTGTAAAGCTACCCGGACCCGCCCGGCTTAACTAGTAACCACAACAAGGTCTAATGTGAGAGGTTAAGGCGCATTAAATTAATTAATGCCTCGTGATTAGGGTTAAGTCATGGTCCACTTAATACTTAACCAATTTGGGCTTGGTAGATTAATCGGGGTTAAGTCGTGAACTCATCGTTACACTTAACCAAGTTAATCCAGGATTAGCAAGAGGGTTAAACCGTACTTAACCCACTAGAAAAATCCTAGCAATGGGGGCCCACGCCAGCAGTAATCCCAAGTTAGTATCATCATGACCCTAGGGACTAGGCTAGGGTGGGGGCACGATTACTGGACCGGAGGTAAGTGACCAAAAGTGACGGCAGAGGGTACGCCGGTGTAGTTCCGGGCGGACTCTGGTCGTGCACATAGTCCGTAGCCGGAGAAAACATGCACGGGTACCAGTAGATCGGGACTGTGCACTAATGTTCATGGTGTCCAGGGGTTGACACCCTAGGGCTTGATACACCCGAAGGGTGGACCCGGCACAGTTCGACTACAATTATGATTGGGCCGTATTGACACCAACACGTGACGAGTTAGGCTTAGGGAGCCGATCGACTAGACCGTTTGGTTGGACCTTGTATTAGGGTCATTTCATGTTATTGGGCCAAAGCTTGGGCCAAGGGATCAATACTTGTTTATTCAAGTCATGTTAGTTTGCTAGTACACCTGTGGTGCAAAACCTTAATCCTGATTATGCGATGACACCTTTATCTACCTTGTTAGTTAATCATCATGCTAGTATATTGTTATCCTTATGTTCATCCCTGCTGCTCATGCTAGTTAGCTTTATCAGTTTACATTGATTGTAGTAGGGCTTACTCAGTCTTTTTGACTGACCTGTTTTCTTTCGCCTCTTTTCTTCCGTCCCCCCCCCCCAGGTTCTCAGGGAGGGAATACTGGAGCTTAGCTTGGATTTCGGATTGCTTGCTTGTGGGATTTCAGCTCATGTACGGTTTCGACATGAAGCTAGCTATGGTTACCACTTAATTGGGGATAGCACTTATTTATTTTAGTTTTTCAGTTGATGTTGTTTTATCTAGACTTGTTTATTTGGAAAGCTATGTTGTACCAGACTTGTTTTGAAATGTTTTGAAATCTTCCGCTGTTTTATCTATGTTATTTACTCTGTTTACATATATACATATGTTCTTGTTCTGCCTTGATATATCATTATGCATGTTTACCTGATTCAAACGCCCCTCCAAAGTCAGAGTGCTTGCAAGAGCCACCCTGGTGGAGGTGGGGTGTTACATTTGGTATCAGAGCATATGGTACGAGAAGGAACAAAAAGGCTTTTAGAAAACTTTTGGAAAACTATTTTCAAAACCAAGTATAAAGTATTTTCCAAAGAAAAGTCTAGTTTATTTTAAAGGCTATTCCCCAAAAAGCCATTAGCAAAATTCCTTCGTTTTTCTCCATTCTGAATCTGTCTTTTTCTTCGTTTTCAGTATGGCCGATAACTTTGCTATTCCGGAGGGAGTATACGTACCTGTTTGGTATAGGAGACTTTTGGAGGCTAGGGCGACCGAAGCCGGCCCCGCAGATGTTCCTCCTCCTCCTCCTCCGGTAGTTAATGTTCCTCCTCCTCCTCCTCCGGTGGTTAATGTTCCTCCTCCTCCTGTCGCTGAGGTTCCTCTTCCTCCTCCCCCTCAGCATCCTCAAGTGGACTTCGCAAAGACTTGCAAAGATTTTAAAGCAATGGGTGGCAAGAACTTTCAAGGCACTGAGACTTTTGTAGAGGCCAGAAATTGGTTGAAAGAAACCGAGGATTTGTTTGCTATCTTTGGGTTAGACGATCAGAGGAAGCTCTTGTTGGCGGTGTGGCTTATGAAGGATGAAGCCGCTTATTGGTGGGAAGTCACCAATGGTACTAGGCCTGTTGAGACTTGGGCCGATTTCAGGGCAAGGTTCATGCTTAAGTTTCTATCTTCTGTTGAGGAGAATTTGCAAATGGAGAGGTTCATAACTTTGAAACAAGGAGATATGTCTGTCAAAGAATATGTGAACAAGTTCAATCAGTTAGCTCATTTTGGCTTGGATATGGTGAATACTCCTCAGAAGAAGGCTCTTCGTTTTGCTAGAGGATTGAATGAGCCGTTGCAGGGATTGGCTATGTCATATATTCCCCATGGGGCCACGTTTGAGAGTTTGGTTGATATGGCGTTACTTCAGGGAGATGTCAAGAAAGAAACCCAGATGAATGATACTCAAGCCAAGAAGACTGATTCCTAGGGAAAAGGAAATCAGGGTAATCCAAGTGGTCAGAGCAGTCAAGGCAATCAGAACAAGAACAAGATTCAAGGCAACAAGGGGAACAACAACAAGGGCAATAACAACAAGGGCAAGAACAACAAGGGGAAGTGCCATTATTGCGGTTCAGTTGGGCATCTTATTAAGGATTGTAAGAAGAGGAAAAGGAAGAATGGTGAATGCTTTTTCTGCGGTGAGACTGGACATTTCAGTAAGGATTGCCCGAGGAAGCAAGGGCAAGGCCAGGGTCAGACTCAGCGTGCTGGACCTTCAGGAGGGCAAGTTCATGCTCTCAATGTCGCTCCAGTTCCCGATCGAGGTAGTATTTCTGTTGAGAGCCTTGTATATATTTCTGATTTTCCAGTTCGTACCTTGTTTGATTCTGGTGCATCGCATAGCTTTATCTCATCTGATCTTGTTGATAGTTTGCACCTTAGTACTAGCTTGGTAGATGATCCCGTCTATGTCTCAAATCCTATTGGGGGTTCTGCCCATTTGTCTATGATATGTGGGGATTTGAGGATCTCTATACTGAGTGTAGAGTTCTTGTGCAGTGCTTATGTTCTTGGTTTTAGGGGATACGGATTGATATTGGGCATGGATTGGCTGTCCAGATATGGAGCCATTCTTGATTGTGAGCATAGGGTTGTGAGGCTCGTGACTCGCCTCAGAAACACCCTAGAGATATCTTGTGATCCGAGAGGTCCCGTCAGGTTGTGCTATCTGGAATCACTCGACTCGTCAATGGAAACTCTTCAATCTGTGAGAGTGGTTCGAGAGTATCCGGATGTTTTCGATGAAGTTAGGGGGTTGCCCCTAAGCGAGAGATTGATTTCCGCATTTATCTAGTGGATAATGCAAAGCCTGTTTCTTTGCCCGTTCGGCACATGGCTCCGCGTGAAAGGCGGGAGCTAAGTAAGCAAGTGAAAGAGTTGCTTGAGAAGAACTTCATTAGACGAAGTATATCTGAATGGGGAGCGCCTGTGGTATTTGCTACCAAGGCGGATGGTTCTCTCCGACTTTGCGTTGACTATCGAGAGTTGAATAAGCTGACTAAGAAGAACAGACACCCATTACCGAGGATTGATGATCTCTTTGACCAGCTTGTCGGTGCTTCTGTTTTCTCTCAGCTTGATCTTGCTACGGGGTTCCATCAACTCAGGGTAGCTGAAGATAGTATAGACAAGACTGCGTTCAGAACTCCAGATGGATTCTTCGAATGGCTTGTCATGCCGTTCGGCTTGACTAATGCACCCGCATATTTCGTGGACTTGATGATTAGGGTGTTCAGGGAGTTCTTGAACAAGTTTGTCGTGGTCTTCGTAGATGATATTCTGATCTTCTCTAAGGATGAGGAAGAGCACGCAAGGCATCTCATGGAGGTGATGGATACGCTTAGAGCGCATCAGTTGAAGGCCAAGTTCTCCAAGTGTCACTTTTGGAGAAGGGAAGTTAGATTCCTTGGGCATATAGTATCTAAGCAAGGCTTAGCGGTGGATCCCGCTAAGGTAGTGGCAGTTCAGGATTGGAAGACTCCAAGGAATGCAACCGAAGTGAGAAGTTTTCTAGGTCTTGCGGGTTTCTACCGGAAGTTCATCAAGGACTTCGCAAAGATATCCGCTCCTCTCACTAAATTGACGAAGAAGAATTTAGTTTTTGCTTGGAGCATAGAATGCGAGCTTGCTTTTCAGAAGCTCAAGAGAGCCCTCACATCAGCACCTGTTCTAGCTTTGCCCGATAGAGGGAAGTTATTTACCGTATACACTGATGCATGTGGCACGGGGTTAGGAGTTGTTCTTATGCAAGAAGGAAGAGTGATATGCTTTGGCGGTAGACAACTCAAAGTGCATGAGAAGAATTATCCCACTCATGACTTAGAGTTGGCAGCAATAGTATATGCACTCAAGGCTTGGCGCCATTATCTTCTGGGAGAAAGATTTGAGCTTTATACTGATCACAAGTCATTGAAGTATCTCTTTTCTCAGAAGGATCTGAATCTGAGGCAACAAAGATGGATGGAATTCTTAGCGTCCTACGATTTTGAGATAGCTTATACCCCTGGCAATGGGAATGTGGTAGCAGATGCATTGAGTAGAAGAAGGTTGACCCTAAGTCCTCTATTCGTTGAGATGAAGAATTTAGAGTATGTGGCAACCTTTGATTTCTCTTTGGCGATTGAGTCGATGACTGGTTCTTTAGCATCTCTGGAACTCAGACCTACCCTTCTTGATCAAGTTGGGGCTTCGCAGAGAGAAGACCCTCAGATAGTTGAGATTATGGATAAGCTAATTCGAGGAGAGACGTCTAGTCATCTCGCTCGATATTCTATTGATGACAAGGGTTGGCTGAGGAGAGACGGAAGGTTATGTGTTCCAATGGTAGAAGATCTAGTAAGAAGAGTTCTTGAGGAAGCGCATCGCTCTAAGTTGATATACATCCGGGCGGAGATAAGATGTATAAAGATATGAAGCGCATTTTCTTTTGGCCTGGGATGAAGAAGGATGTGGCAGAATTTGTCTCCAGATGTATCATTTGCCAGCAAGTTAAGGCCGAGTCGAAGAAGCCCGGTGGGCTATTGCATCCTCTAGACGTTCCACTATGGAAGTGGGAGAGTATTTCCATGGATTTTATCGATGGGCTACCAAGGTCAAGGAAAGGGAATACGAGCATTTGGGTTATTGTGGATAGACTTACGAAGAGTGCTCATTTCATTCCGGTGAAGAGCAAGAGGACTGCATCTTGGCTAGCGTCTGTATATCTTCGTGAGATTGTGAGACTACATGGAGTCCCTTCTAGTATAGTCAGTGACTGTGACCCGATCTTTACAAGTCAATTCTGGAATAGCTTGCAAGAAGCTATGGGCACAAGGTTGAATCTAAGTACGGCTTATCACCCACAGACGGACGGTCAAACCGAAAGGGTGAATAGGGTACTCGAGGATCTGTTGAGGCTTTGTATTCTGGATTTTGTTGGTACTTGGGAAGACCATCTTCCTCTTGTTGAGTTTGCATATAATAACAGTTATCAGGCAAGCATAGGGATGGCACCATTTGAAGCTTTATATGGGAGGCCGTGCAAGTCGCCTACATGTTGGTGGGAGACTACAGATGAGCTTATACCTGGGCCTGATATGATCAGAGATACATCCGAGAAGATCGAGTTGATTCGGAGACGGATGAAAGCGGCCCAAGACCGACAGAAATCCTATGCTGATAAGCGAAGAACGGATTTGGAGTTTGATGTTGGGGATATGGTTTTCGTGAAGGTTTCTCCTTTGCGGAATGTGGTCCGATTTGGAGCTGTTGGGAAGTTGGCACCGAGGTTTGTTGGACCATTCCCTATTATAGAGAGGATCAGGCAGATGGGTTATAGAGTGAAGTTGCCCGAGAAGCTTGCTGGAGTACACGATGTTTTTCATGTCTCGCATCTCCGGAAGTGTTTACATGAATCAGCAGAGGTTGTTGAGCCAAGTGTTCTAAAAGATGTAGAAGTGGAGAAAGAGGCTACCTTGAGGAGAGCTCCGATTCGTATCTTGGGGACGGAGACCAAGAAGCTAAGGAATCGAGAGGTCAAATTGGTGAAGGTTCAATGGGGTGAAGCCGAAGAAGACGCAACTTGGGAAACCGAGGAGAAGATGCGTGGGCTTTATCCATTCCTTTTTGAGGGTACACTCTCAATCTCTTTTCTTTGTTAGCATATCTTTCTCTTTGCTATCCATGTTTATCTAGTTTATCGTGTTAATCTTGTCATGAGAACCTTAGGTAGAAACCCTTTGGATGAAACATGTGTTTGAAACATGTTATGCTTGATGGTTGCAAGTGGTTGCAAGTGTTTGCAAGTGGATACTCGTGGATGCATAATACACGTTAGGCACTAAGATCGGCTCACACACTTTCATACCGCATATGCATGAGTGTTTATGCTTATTCATGGATGAAAACTTGTTATGCTATCACGTGGATGTTGCATATGGATGAATGTTATGTGCACTCATGTAGAGATTATAAATTATGTTAGGAATTTGCATACATATGGACTCATTTCACTAACATATTTTGCATTAAGGGGGTTTACTGAACAGTAACCTCCTGATTTTCGCATTAGATAAGTACATATACACACACCTTTGCATATGATCATACAGCATTTAGAACCTTTTAAGGACAATGATTGCTCGTGCATGATGTTTTGAGTAGATGGATGATGGATGGTAGGTATGTTCTTCCTAACTTGGAGATTTCGGAGGCGAAATCCTTTAAGGAGGGAAGAATGTAACAACCCGTATTTTTGAATAACATGTTATAACATAAATGGACGCAGAATTAAACTGTAAAATCTGAATCAAGGGAAACGGGCTATGCCATTGCGTTCGTCTCGGAAAAATACGCGAAATAGAGTCCGAGTTTTCGAAAATCGGAGTCCGTATGACCAAGATATGGCCTCGCGAAGTTTCACGAAAAATTCCCAAATTAAAGTATACTTAAATTAAGTGAAATGGGTTACGCAGAGAAATATATATATATATTGATATATATATATATATATATATAATTGAAAATTAAATAAATAAATATGCAAAAATGTTCAAAACAGCGAATTGGGAGAGGGGAATAACCGAATCGGCCGATTTTTGAGGTCGACCCAAGCCCGCTGGGTCGACTAGGGGTTAATCCAGGGTGTTTGGCTATCAACCCGTGGGCCGATTCGCTCAAATGCAGATTTTGCATTTGAATGGTTCTCATGGTTCATCTTTAATCTAAAGGCCCTAGATGGTTCCTACACTTGACTTCTTCCCCAAGACATGCTTTGATGGCTTGGATTGAATCTAGGTTTAATCCTATGGCCTAAAACACTTGCCTAATCTATAAATAAGACCCTAACCTACCCTAAATCATCATTATTCATTCGTACAACTAAACTATTGCAAAATCAATCCTCTCATGGCCTCCACTCTGTTCATAAAATTCCTAAATAAATTCCTAAGTGATTTTCCATGCATACAAGTGTTTTCAAACTTGTATGAGCATCATTAGCTTGCATTCAAGTCAAGTTTATATATTTGCATCATAAAGAAAGAGTCTTGATCATTTTGGCTCAAGGGTTTTGCTTGCATTTTGGGTTTAATTGATTTCATAAGGGCTTTGTCATATTTTTGTGACTTCTTAAGCATTGTAAGCCCTATTCTACTTTCATACTTAAACTCTAAAGTTAAATGTATGATATGCAAGTTTATATGCAAGTTTATCATGTTGTGATATGCAAGTTTATATGCAAGTTTATCATGTTGTGATATGCAAGTTTATATGCAAGTTTATCATGTTGTGATATGCAAGTTTATATGCAAGTATGCCAAGTTATGTTATGCAAGTTTGGGTTGAACATTTTGTTCATGCTATCATGTTATGCAAGCTTATTTTGGGTTTATGAACATAAAGCTTTAAGCTTTATGCCAAAGGTTGCATTTTAGCAACATGTAAGTTATCATATCTCTTATGATAACTTGCATGTGAGGCTAAATGCGAACTTATGGCCATCTCTACATGTCATTTAGCACCATGTATCACCAATATGCTAAGTTTGGTTTTATGCATGCTTTTGAGGCCTAAAAATGTAATATGCAAGTGTATGAACATATGAACATTTCATATGCCACCATGTTAAGCTTGTGGCTTCAATACCTTTATGTCATGATTATGCCAAGTTCCCTCTTTCTATCCTTTATGCGCTATTGCGATATGTAAGCGATGGGATTGCGTTTGGGGTTGGGTAAACTTAAAAGACATAAAACATAAGCTTGGGAATTTACCTATTAAGTTAGGTCTACCCAATTGCTTGAAAACTTGTAACATGTTTTGGAAACATGATGGACATGACACTTAGAAAAGATAAGTGTGGCCAACTCGAGGTTGGGTTGAGTTTGTAGCGTAAACCTACCCGGAACCGACCGGCTTAACTAGTTGCTACAAACAATAGGACCCAATGTGAGAAGTTGGTCATGTTGTACCTTGAACCCGAGGTTAGACCAAGTTGTGGTGTAAAGCTACCCGGACCCGCCCGGCTTAACTAGTAACCACAACAAGGTCTAATGTGAGAGGTTAAGGCGCATTAAATTAATTAATGCCTCGTGATTAGGGTTAAGTCATGGTCCACTTAATACTTAACCAATTTGGGCTTGGTAGATTAATCGGGGTTAAGTCGTGAACTCATCGTTACACTTAACCAAGTTAATCCAGGATTAGCAAGAGGGTTAAACCGTACTTAACCCACTAGAAAAATCCTAGCAATGGGGGCCCACTCCAGCAGTAATCCCAAGTTAGTATCATCATGACCCTAGGGACTAGGCTAGGGTGGGGGCACGATTACTGGACTGGAGGTAAGTGACCAAAAGCGACGGCAGAGGGTACGCCGGTGTAGTTCCGGGCAGACTCTGGTCGTGCACATAGTCCGTAGCCGGAGAAAACATGCACGGGTACCAGTAGATCGAGACTGTGCACTCATGTTCATGGTTTCCAGGGGTTGACACCCTAGGGCTTGATACACCCGAAGGGTGGACCCGGCACAATTCGACTACAATTATGATTGGGCCGTATTGACACCAACACGTGACGAGTTAGGCTTAGGGAGCCGATCGACTAGACCGTTTGGTTGGACCTTGTATTAGGGTCATTTCATGTTATTGGGCCAAAGCTTGGGCCAAGGGATCAATACTTGTTTATTCAAGTCATGTTAGTTTGCTAGTACACCTGTGGTGCAAAACCTTAATCCTGATTATGCGATGACACCTTTATCTACCTTGTTAGTTAATCATCATGTTAGTATATTGTTATCCTTATGTTCATCCCTGCTGCTCATGCCAGTTAGCTTTATCAGTTTACATTGATTGTAGTAGGGCTTACTCAGTCTTTTTGACTGACCTGTTTTCTTTCGCCTCTTTTCTCCCGTTCCCCCCCCCCCAGGTTCTCAGGGAGGGAATACTGGAGCTTAGCTTGGATTTCGGATTGCTTGCTTGTGGGATTTCAGCTCATGTACGGTTTCGACATGAAGCTAGCTATGGTTACCACTTAATTGGGGATAACACTTATTTATTTCAGTTTTTCAGTTGATGTTGTTTTATCTAGACTTGTTTATTTGGAAAGCTATGTTGTACCAGACTTGTTTTGAAATGTTTTGAAATCTTATGCTGTTTTATCTATGTTATTTACTCTGTTTACATATATACATATGTTCTTGTTCTGCCTTGATATATCATTACGCATGTTTACCTGATTCAAACGCCCCTCCAAAGTCAGAGTGCTTGCAAGAGCCACCCTGGTGGAGGTGGGGTGTTACATGCACTGCGGCGGAGGGGAAGGAGAAGAAGAGGAGGGGAGAAAGGAGGGGGGGTGTGTGCAGATTCCGTCATGAGGAGGAAGGGGAGAAGATCGGGAGGTGGAGGAGGATGGAGGTCGAACGGAGGGGGAGGCGAGGGGGCCAGCTCCCGCGGTGGCGCGGCGGCGCCCCGATGGGAGGAGCGACGGCGCTCCTCCCCCCTTCGTCTCCTTTCTCCGTCTTTTTTTTATATATAATTTCGACTGAATCGATTTTGAGAAAGGGGGGGGGGCCTGGTCAACGTAAGGAAAGGAGGGGGCCATAATTTTTTTATTTAATTTTATTTTTATATTCCTGAAAAGCAGACTTTTTCATTTGACCTCTAAACGAGGCCCACCGCCTGTCGTCCATAGCTAATTACCCCCATTCCGAACACAATGGGATATGTATCGTAGGCTGATTCGATCGTTACAATCAGTTTTCGTCAAAATCAACATATAACTCTATATATTGAATTTGAACGCGCATTTCAATTTACCGAGGTCACATACTAACTCTAAAAATTCTCGAAAAATATTTTCTAGCTTCGTATTGACGATACGGTCCTAACAAAACTAGTTTCGTCGAATTCTGAGACCGTTGGAAAAATGGCCATTTTCCAGTCGATTAAAATCAACTGAAACTGGTCAAACGCGTTTTCCTTTGCCACGCTCACATATTGATTCGAAAAATTATGAAATTTGGAATCTAGCAATAACTTTACATCACGGACCCAACAAAAGTAGTTTCGTCGAAATCAGAGGTCGTTTGCAAAATGTCTATTTTTAAGGGCCTGAATTTCATAGCGACTATTCAGAATTTTCAACTGGACATATCTTTTGATTCCCGCTATGAAATCTCAATTTTTCGGATTCGTTGGAAAGATATTCTCAATTAGATCCTATTATTTTTGGTTTCACTAAAATCCGGATTGTTTTGCACCCGGTATGTTCAATTGAAGTATGAAATCGAATTATCGAACTACCGCACCATTTTCAATTCTATTTATAATTATATATAATTATGTATATTCTAACAACGACGTATATAATATATACACTCGATTCTATTAAAAATAAATTTCTCGTCAATATTATTTAAAATAACCTATTTTAAATGTTCAAAATTCGCTAAAGTTGCCAAAATAAAAATTTTAAACTGGCCCGCATTTTCGGGTTGTTACACAACACCTTCATTTAAATACTTCGGCTTCACCAGCGACTGGATCTACTTCCCCGACCTCGTCGTGGCCATCACATCAGCGGGCAGCATCGCCCACGAGCTTGAAACAAATGAAGCTAATGGTAAAATTCTTGCTGTAGAGAAATAGGAATGCTTTCAGTTTTTCTTTATATATATAAATGGGTTTTGTTTTAAACAGAAGATATTTTTTTTAGAAAATATGAAGAGAAGTCTCAGTTTGGCTTAGGAGGAAACTTATACTTCTGTTTTGAAGAGTGAGGGAGACGCGATTTATATTGGAAAGGGCGGGATCGGTTTCAAATTAAAATATAAAGTGGAGCTTGCTGCTTTTTATTTATATTGGTTGGAGGAATTCTGCATTTCTCCACTACTGAACAACAGGAAAAAGAATGGGGTAGCTATGCTTATATAGAAATATATACGTGGGTAGCAAGTAATAACATACATAGGTTTACAGAAACTAGATAGGCAGGTTTGTTTAGCTGTTGCCTAAAATTTCATTTCAGTAGGCCGTTTTATGGGGTACAGTTTAGTATTGGTAGCCTGTGTGTATTTAAAATAGGAGAATAACTTCAATACTAAGTTAGCAAAAGGACATTCTAGGCTACACGTTTGCTTTCTTTTATAGGGTAGGCTAAATTGAATAGCATGTACAGTTCCATTCCTTAGAGTGAAAGCAAAGTTACAGTTGAAATAAATATATTTATTTGGGAAGCAAGTAATGGAGGAACAATGGAAAAGTATTTGTTAAATTAAATAAATATAACAATATGTACAATTTCACTCGACTGAAGTTTGAATTTTGTACGGTCACTCATGAACCGCAAAAATAACAAAAACAAACATACTACTATGTATTGACATTCCAGATCTAATGGAATTACTTTCGTTGAATTCTGACTCCGTTTGCACAACGGCGTTCTTTTAATTTTGGTATTTTCATCGATTAAAATTTCGTCTATCGACAAAAAAACTTCATTTGGCTCCAAACTGGAAATTTAGCGATAACTAGCTATGTGTATTTCAACAAAATTCGTTTCATCGGAAACAGAGGTTGTTTGAAAAACAGTTGTTCTCTAGGCTTATATAATATCGATTAAATATTAAATAAATTCTGAAATCATTAAATTTAATAATAATAAATTATTATTATTATTGTGAATCCCAGTTCAAATATCAGCTCCATATATTACCAGTACGAATTATACAGCTCGATATCAACATTTTGAGTCAAACGATGTTCAAATTATATTAAAACCCTTTTAAATATATTAAATAAATGTTATAATTTAATAATGATTTCCGTAGCGACTATTTTAAAATTTGATTTGGACTTAACTAACAATCTATAACACGAAATATGGATTTCTCTCTTTCATTAGAAAATTATCATCAACAAGATTTCAACGTTTCTTGTTTCACAGAAATCCACTTATATCGGATCCCGTATACTCAATTAAAGTTCAAAACTCCATTTTACGAACTGCCGCACCATTTCGAGCTCAATTTATAATATATATAAATATAACGTTCAAAATTCATTTTTAATAAACGAACTCAATATTAAAATCCATTAATATTCCGAATATAATATTTAAAACAATAAATAAATAATATATTTGGCTACCAATAATACGGGACATTACATTCTTCCCCTCTTAATAGAATTTCGTCTCCGAAATTACTAAGTTAAGAAAAATGCTCTGAACCCAATAAATATTTTAATATATTACTTTAAAACTATCTTCAAAAATATTTCTAAAATTAAAAATCTACGAAAAATTCGTTAGCACCTCCACTACACGGCTCGATCGAACAACTACAACTCACCACTCTAAGCTTCTCATATCGATCAAAATAAAATAAACTAGACGGCTATCCAACTCAGGGGTATAAAATCAACCACCAAACATTAATATTAAGGTTTAGCTATTTGTCGGGCTATCAAACTCCAATAACCAAGCACATCAACTAATAACTCAATCTTCTTCCATTTTGTACTTAACTCAATTTTCAGTGCAATAACAAATACATGATTCACTCATTTAGTTTTATTTCATATTCGAATTCAAATTCATTATATTAGAATTCATTTTTAAGTTTTCAAATACTTATTCCTTTTTCAACGTCAAATATATTTAATTTCATTATTATGCCATTTTGAAATTGTCTTTACTTAAACTAGTTACATATTCAATTAGTACCACTTGATTTCTAATCAGTTCTCTTTCATTAATAGTAATACCATTTCTAATTTTAATTCAAAGTTATTCGTCTAATCCATTTTGTTTTATTTAACTTAGCTCCAAGTTAAACTTTGATTTATTTATTTTTGTTTAACTTTCCTTATTCAATTCCATACTAAGTTTCCATTAACCAGTTTCATATATGAAACCTTCTGGTTATACCAAACCATTTCACATTTGAATACCATTCAATCAATAAAACGAAAAAACAAACCAATATATCAATAATTATAAAAATTATTTCTTTACTATACAAAAATATGATTTGGGTAAAATTATTTCATTTACCCTCTTTATAAAACAATATTGTGTCAATTGATAGTTCAATACATTTTCCTGACACTTGACCCGATCAAACTGCATAATACAAAACATTTTTATATGAAATATACAAATACGCTCTCATATACACACTCAAACTCAATCTAGGGCGTTACTAATCCTATCTCTATCGACTTACGCCACAGAGCCAAGGTTGTTACTAAACCAATAGCTCTGTTACCACTGTAACGGCCCAAGAGATTTTCAGCCTCGAAAATCGACATAAATACATCTAACGTATAACATACCGACCTTTCAAGCGCCGCAAACACCAGAACGTTATTAGAAAGAAATTAGAGGGTGGGATAAGAAAAAAAGAAAGTTAGAATAAGAAGAAGAACAACATAGAATCAGAGTCTCACATCGCATCGGAACAAATATAATATAGAAATAAATCTTTTATTGAGAGCTTTGAAAAATACTTACAATCATCAGAGTATATCAATACATCTGGACAGTTATATTAATCTGCCATCGATACAAAACACAGCGGAATAATAATCATATATCACACTTCTGGACTTTTCCGGCTCATCTCTTCACAACATCCGATAACCTGAACCTGTACCACCCGATCCAACCCGAGCATTACAAACGACGAGTCAGTCTGGTTAACCAGAATGAGAAAACACACTAAGTTTATAGGTATCACACAAGTTGATTTTAAAGTCAAAATCCTTTTGAAAGAAAAAGATAATCGTAAGACCAAATCCATACATAAATACGGACGGTTTTTACCTTACGATAACCCAAAACATTTTTGAAATCAATATCTTTTCTGATATTATAATAGTGTCTAAGTACAAATAAATATCAATCTAGTAGAACGCTTGCATCTCATGCCCTACATATATAGTATACAATCAAAACCGCGGGCTCTTATTGGAGAATGGATTTCCTGGCAAGGTATGGGACCGCCTTCCTGACAATGTACCTCTAGAGATGAATACATTGGGGTTCAACAAGAACATCTTGCAACCCAGGCTAAACATGAACGGCCCCTCACTATACTTTGAGAGTACCGAATATATCATTACCACGGTTGGGGGCCAACCAACCGAACCGATAGCATACATACAAAAGTAAAGGGGACAACCGAAGGCATTTGATTTCACCAGATCAGGTAATGATATACCCTTGTGATGGTTGCAACACACATACCCATGTGACCTACCCGATTTTATGCCATTTCCTGGTTGATGCGGCTAGAGGTTAAACTTTATCATTATAATCAGCATATCATATTCACTTCGAATGCCACATCATCAAATCCATCAAAATCACTAATTGATGTCCACAACGATACTTTACATGTTGGCTAAAAGAAGTTTCCTTCTCTGCCTCCACTCTTGGTACGGTTGAAGAAATCAATGTACCTGACCTTTCTGGAAATACTCTGTTAGACATCCATCCATACACGTCATCCAGGTATAGGATGAACTGAAGGCACCCTCCTATCACATCCTAGGAATCACCCTATAGATCAGTAGCGAGTGTCCTTGCAATCCGTAGTTTCCAACCACGACAGAATCACAGTTTATCTCTAGGTGTGAACTCGAGATTATAAGTGGTTCTTTCATTTTACGAAGATCCACGATCTTCAATGCTCCATCTTCAATCAGCGTCTTCCAAGTATTTGCTGGTTCGAATGATTTTCGAATATAAATTCGATCCCGGTCTTTCCGTACCAACAATCGTATTGGTCAGATTTTATAGTCAGTTGTTTAACTATCAAATAAAAAAATGGGTCTAATGGTTGAGTACACAACGCCACTTGACCTTTCTAATTAAAATAATTAATGATTGGTTAACCGAAAACTTTTAAATATTTCCACAGCATTCGCTTCTTATTTTGATATACTAATATTATCAACCCATTTCTATATAATACTTAGAAAAGTATCTTATAATCATATCCAATTTCCCTATTTAATTATCATTTCAAATCAATTGTTACAACATTACTTATTATCAATATCAAGGAAATCGATTCAACTTACCATTCATAAAGCAATCGTTACAAAATCTCCTTTTGTTTTGTTATTTAGAAACAATAATCATCACTTATTCTTTTAGAATAACTTATTCTAAATCTCATTTTCTTTATTTCAAAAATATCAATATATTTTCACAACTCTTTTTATTACCTTGATAATGAAAATACCATTTCATTTCTCTCCATTTTTATTTCCGAAACTTTGGAAATATCAGCATATATTTACTTAAATTCTTTATTTCCCTAATTTGGAATCTCTGTATATCTATTTCAAATTCTTCAAATAACGTTGCATTATAATTTTCGATGATAAATCCCTTCAAATATACAGTTATGGTTAAACTCTTTGATTAAGTAAAAGATTACTAAAACATCAACTTTTAACCTCTTCAAACTATTTGTTTTAATATCTGAATCTTTGTACAAAGCTTATTGCTCGATCTTTTACCAAATTCAGTTACAAGAATTCCTTTTCTAAACCCTTCAAATATTCCCCTTTTTATTCTTATTACGTTAAACATTTTTCGTTAAACTATTTCATTGCATAAATTACTTTAATTTAATAATCGATTTCTGTTAAAACAGTTGGATTGATCAATTTTAAAACATGATTAACTCGTTGATCAATTCTAACTCATATGTTCTTTTAAATTAATAAATTATATTATTAATTTAAGTAATCTTATTTACTTCGATTATTATTAAATAAATAATAAGAAATTTCAAATAATCGCATTTAATTGTTTTTTAAAACAGTTAATCTCTGTTATTAGTCATTACATTAATTACTGCTCATTTGCTTATTAATCTTAGTAATATAAGAATTAGTATTATAAATGCACGTGCTTCGCACACGCTAGATTTTTCTACAAAAAAATGCTGATTGGTGGTTTAAACAATCAATATATGCGTGTGCTTCGCACACAGTATATTTTTGATACAAAAATGGTATTTGTGGTTAAAACAATCAATATATGTGTGTGCTTCGCACACGGTATATTTTTCTTTTTTATAAACATCATTTAAAAGAATATATTTAAAAATCTATACTCAATTATAAAATAATTTTATAACCTCATTTCAAACGCACCAAACGGTAAATCAATCTTTATAAAATGATTATAATTTAGGCCATTTACTGCCAATTTCTCAACCAATATGTCTCATTGGTTAATATCAAGGGTTCAACAGTAATTAATAATCAATCCATCATCCAATCAGGTTGTTAAATAGTACATGTGATATATCATGATAATAAATAATAAATTTTGAGGAATCCGGTGGGATTCCTCCAACCTGTTCTTCCCTGCATTCAATACGGCAATTTATAATAAACATGATAATTAATTCAACTGGTAACAGCCAGCTAGCAATAATTCAGGTATCCAATTCAATTTTAAAATTTTAAATTATTATAAACGTAACCAACAAGGTAAGTTACCTCGTTTGGAAATAATCGTTAAAAACAATGATTAGGTTCGATTTAGTTGATTAAATTAAATGAACGTTTAATTTAAATCAGTTATATAAAATATTCGGCATATATTCAATCAATCAACAAACAATTTGCAAACATACCACACAACAATAAACCCGACTTATATAAATATAAGTGGGATAACTGAGTGAGTTGAACTCACCTTGGTTTCCATTCGTTGTAAGAACAGTTCATTTCAGTTAAATTAAAACAACGTTTAATTTAATTGAATATCTCAATTGTTTTTCAAATCCATCCAGATCAACTTCAAAATCTTACGTTTGTCAATACGATTCCAAGATCCTTTGATTTGTTCCAATCTGTTACCGCATGACCAAGATATAATTTAATACGATATACACTTCTTGATTTAATAATATTAAAAACTTAAATAATATTTTATTAATATAATTTCTTTTTTACGTTAATAAACATCAGTTAGACAAAAATTAAACTAAAATGGCAACATAAATTTGGGTCACGCATCGTTCATATATGATTTAGACACCGTTAAAGTTATTTGGCCATCTGAATCAACAATAGTGCACAAAATACAACATCCATTCCTGAAAATACGCCTTTCAATTTAGACCTTTTGATTGAAATAACTCTAAACATCTAGTGCGACTTGTAAAACAAAGCATTGTGAAAGGGGTTGAAATCAAGAAGACGTTCATGAGGCTTAGACTATCATATATAAATTATGGACAGACTTACCAATTTGTCCTTCTTTGTGTGTGATATGTTATCCGGGGTAGCGGTATAAACTGAAAACGGCTTCGGTACATTTATTTATTTATTTAAAAGTTAGACATATTAAATATTCAAGTTTAATAATATACTTAGATACTAAACATGTTTAGGCCATATTAAAACTATTAGAAACTAAGGTCACATTAGAATATAATTAGGCAGTATTATTTTGTAATAAAATGAATGGCGCATTACATAATATGATACTTAGGCATATTATATTATACACATACTACTGTTATATTTGGGAATGTTTGGAAAACCGATTAGGCGTTCTTGACCTAGATCAGGCATATCAAAACTTGATTAGCACAATAAAGTTAAAGGATCAAATGTATTACAAAACTTCCCACCTGCTTGTATCATCTCCTTCCCACGAATCCATGGCTGCTGTTATATCCTTGAACCCATGCAAACCGAAACTCCACTACATATCTTCACCTTCCCGCCATCCACCGACCTACCTACTGACATGAACTTCGACGGCGCATCTCCCTCAAACCCATAATAACTCCGCTATTTACTACACTACGTCATCAACCCCCCCCCCCCCCCCTGCGCATGTCGCTCCACCGCAGTTCACCTGCCAATACTCGAAGTTTCGAACTGCAAGCTCCACTCCATCCTCCACACTTTGTCTATCCGCCCGCCTGTGAAATTTTGTGTATGTTGATAAACTGAAGTGATGATATTATTGCAACAGAACAAATTGAATTATACATTGCAACGTTTGCTGTAATATATATACACGTTGGAGAAAAATGAAAACTGGGCTGAACATAAAGCCCAAGAGCATAAAGCCTATTAGTGTGTAAATAAGTTTGGTTTGCACTGTATCCAGATTCTTCATTTTCTCATACGCCGCCACAAACCAAACTTAGGGTTTCATGTCTTCTGCTGCGCCGCCTCCAAAACCATTAATTCTCCTCTTAATCGCTCGAAATTATTCCTGGATAGCGCTTTAGTCAAAATATCTGCCTTCTGGAAGTAGGATGGCACATGTTTGATGACCAATTTCCCTGCTTCAGCTCGTTCTCTGATGAAGTGAAAGTCGATTTCCATGTGTTTTACCTTTGAATGTTCTACAGGGTTACTGGTTAGGGCTACGGTGCTTTTATTGTCACACCAGACAATTGGTTTCCTTGAAAGTGAAACCCCTAATTCCTTGATTAGGGTTTCAATCCATATGATTTCAGCCGTAGCTGAGGCAACAGCTCTATACTCTGCTTCGGTGCTGGATCTGGAGATGGTTGACTGTTTCTTCGTGCACCAGGAAATTGGGGTTGATCCCATGAATACGCAATACCCGGAGGTTGATCTCCTATCGTCTGGGTCGTTGGCCCAGTCTGCATCACTGTAAGTATTCAGATTCACATCATTTCCTGCTTTTATTACTAATCCATGATCTACAGTTCCTCTTAAATAACGTAAAATTCGTTTAACTGCTTTCCATTGCTCACTTAAGGGATTAGCCATAAATTGACACACCTTGTTTACGCTAAAACAGATCTCGGGTCTAGTAATAGTTAAATATTGCAGAGCCCCAACTATACTGCGATATTGCTTACTGTTATCAATGGCCTCTCCTCTGTACTTGGATAACCGTAGATTGCTTGTCATTGGTGTGGATATAGATTTTGCCTTGTCCATGTTAGCTCTAGCATGTATTTCGTATATATAATTTCTTTGAGATAGAAAGATCTCTGATTTTGACTTTCTTTGAACCTGAATGCCCAAAAAATAATTCACTTCCCCCATATCTTTAATAGCAAAAACTTTATTTAAGTGAGCTATGACTTTATTGATTTCAAAGTTATCACTTCCTGTTATGAGAATGTCGTCAACATAGACAAGTATGTACACCCTTTGCTGATCTTGAACCTTAGTGTACAATGAACTGTCAGATTTTGTAGCCATGTAGCCCAATTCAGCCAATGTGCTCTTGAGCTTAACATACCAGGCTCTTGAAGCTTGCTTTAGACCATAAATTGCCTTGTTTAATTGACAAACATAGTTTTCCTTTCCTTCACACACAAATCCTTTTGGTTGTTGCATGTAGACTGTTTCATGTAGATCTCCATTCAGAAATGCATTGCATACATCTAACTGTCTTATGTCCCATCCATTATATATGGCTATAGTTAAGACAATTCTGATGGTTGTGGGTTTGACCACAGGAGAGAAAGTTTCATTAAAGTCAAATCCATATTTTTGAGAGAAACCTCTTGCAACTAACCTGGCTTTATGCTTGTATATCTTTCCATCAGCATCTTTCTTGAGTTTATAAGTCCATTTGCACCCCACAATGTTCTGACCTTTTGGTGCTATGACTAAATCCCAAGTTTTATTTTTAATTAATGCATCATATTCTTCTTTCATGGCTTTGCACTAGGCTCTGTGTTGAACAACCTCTTCATATGTGACTGGTTCCATCATACTTGCATTTCCTATAGTGGCATGATAAATCTTTGGTTTGAAAATACCACTTTTAGATCTTGTAATCATGTGATTCCTTGGTGGTTGTGTCTGAGTATTTATTCTTGTGTCTGTTGTGTCATCTTCACTGCTTTCTCCTTGATGGTGATCACTGTTTTGACTGTCATGATTTGAATGTTGATTATCATCATCACTTAAGTGTTCACTGGAGCTGTATCCAGATCTGGTACTAGAAATAGTTGGAGTAGCTGTTGTCATCTGTGGTGTCTCTTTATCTTCAGGTTGTATAGTCCATTCAGTCAAAACAGGAATAGGTCCCATGGTTGTTTTTGATTGATCAGTTTTATAATTCCCTTTGTTTTTCTTGTCTGCAAAAGGAAAGACATATTCATTAAAAACAACATGTCTAGATACATATACTTTCCCTTTGTCATCTAAGCACTTGTATCCTTTATGGTTATCTGCATATCCCAAAAAGGTACATGGGCTTGATCTTAGAGAAAG
Source organism: Allium sativum (assembly GCA_030737875.1). Lineage (NCBI taxonomy): Eukaryota > Viridiplantae > Streptophyta > Magnoliopsida > Asparagales > Amaryllidaceae > Allium > Allium sativum. Next base: position 347,907,593 of record CM060918.1, read on the forward strand.
TTTGTGATTATTGTATGGTAAGAGGCATGGAAAGCACAAACACCCAAATGTTCTCAAGAACTTATAGTCTGGTTTGTTACCAAATAACATTTCATGAGGACATTTGTGCTGTAATACTTTGGTTGGCATTTTATTTATTAAGTAGACACTTGTGCTAAATGCCTCAGTCCAGTACTTTAAGGGTAGAGATGACATGGATAACAAAGTTAACCCTGTTTCTACAATGTTTCTGTGCTTTCTTTCCACAATACCATTCTGTTCAGATGTGTGTGGACAAGTGATTCTGTGAATGATACCTTTTTGATTGAAAAAATGTTTAAGTGGTAAAAATTCACTGCCCCCATCTGTCTGTACAGCCTTAATACTGCAGTTTAGTTGTTTTTCTATGGCATTCATGAACTATAGCATTATATTATATGTGTCTGATTTTGCCTTAAGAAAGAAAATCCATGTGTACCTTGTATATGCATCCACTATTGATAGATAATACCTGTGTCCTTGTCTTGAGCAAACTGGTGCTGGACCCCATAAATCTGCTGTAATTAACTCAAGAGGCTCATAATAAACAGTTTCAGACTTGGCAAATGGTAATTTGTGACTCTTGCCAAGTTGACAATGTGTGCATATATTGGGAACAGATGAGTGTTTAAAAGAAATATTATTGCTTTTTAATATTTGCATTACAACATCATAACTAGGATGTCCAAATTTACAATGCCAAACTTCTAAATCATTATGAATATGATTGTTACTATCATTAGTACAATTGGAATCACTCTCATTTACACTGCTAATTTGTATATTAGCGTTACAACACCATGTGTTGTCTTCTTTACCCAATCTTGATTGCATGTTGTTGAACCTGTAAAGGCCATTACTCATCCTACCCTGTAATAATATTTCCTTGCTTAGCAAGTCTCTAATTAAACAGTATTTAGGGTGAAACTCAAAATATAGCTGATTATCATTAGTAAATTGGGACACACTAATTAAATTTTTCTTAACTGTGGGAACTCTAAGAAGATTATTAAGATAGAGTTTCTTTTTCCCTTTGACATATCCTGCCCCAATATGAGATATATTCATAGTTTCACCATTGCAAGTATGTATAACTTGGGTACTTGAGTAATTCTTGTTACCAAGATTTAGATTCTGAAGGTTGTTGGTCAGATGATTGGTTGCTCCTGAGTCTGGAAACCAGTCCTCTGTGATTATATCATCTTCCTTACTGCTCATCATTGCATGTGTTTTGTGATGTAGTGCCTTCAGAATTTGTCCTCCCTTGATAGTTTGCTTGTGCCATGTTGACATTGATACCTCTTTGTCCTCCTTGACCTTGTTGTGTGTTATTAACATCCACATTGAACCTGAAATAGCATCTATTTGCTGTATGGCCTGGTTTATCACATATCTGACATCTCACTCTGTTTGTGTTGCTTGATATGCCTCTTCCTCTGCCTCTCTGATTGGGATTGCCTCTTGAACCTTGCTGGTTGCCTCTGCCATACCCAGGTACACCTTTTTGTTGATTTGTATTTCTTGAATTTGATGCCAAGTTCACACTGAAATCACTCTGAATGGCCTTTCTTTGTTCCACTCGGCCTTCATGTGCCAATAGTGCTGAATATACTGTTTGAATATCAGGTAGCGTGGGTTGTGTGGCTATGTATGTGACAAGTGATTCGTATTCTTCATCGAGTCCATTGGTTAGCGTCAGAATTTGTTCACTGTCTGAAATTATGTGTCCAACAACCTTCAGTTTGTCACAAAGGGTCTTGACCTTAGAAATATACTCACGCATGCTCATATCACCTTTTCTTGCATTTTGAAATTCTCTTATGTAGTGCATTATGCGTGCCGATGATTGAGAATTAAAAATCTACTGGATCGTAGTCCAAATTTCATAAGATGAACTACATCCTATAACTTGTGATAATAGATTGGTACTAATAGACGATAGAAGCCAAGAAGACAGTAAGTTATCTTGTTTTTGATGGTGAACATATTCTGGATTACTGATAAAATTGTTTTGTGCATCTATTATCATTGCAGGTGGTGTTGGCTTGGTTCCGTTGACATAATCTTGAAGGTTGTATCCTTTCAAGGCTGTTTCAACCTGGAATTTCCACATCAAGAAATTGTCCTCGTCAAGAGGAACAGTTATCACCTGGGTCTTTGGCTTAACAAGTGGTGGTGGTCCATTATTACCAGTCCTAGACGTGGCTGATGATTGATCACCACTGGCTCCTGCCATGACAGAAAGAAAGGCGAGGTTACTAATTCACAGTAGCAGCCTATGATGTACTGTGGCAATAGTAATGTTCAGTGGTTCTTGCTTCTCTTGGAGATTCAAGAATCACTGAATAGTGGGTAAAATCAGAGGATGAGATCCAAGAATCTCTGATGATTAGGATACCAAACAGTTGTAGCCGCTGTGAACACTATTCCAGCCTGGCAAGCACTGTTTTAACTGGTAAGAACAATCGCTATGCGATCGGGGAAGGGTGCTCTCCAATGATGAAATTACTCTGAGGAGTCCCAACTTAATCTTCCTCCCTTTTTTTTTTTTTTATTGATAAAAGTAGATGATTTCTTGAATTGCCGTTTGGCTAGATGGCTCTGATACCATGTGAAATTTTGTGTATGTTGATAAACTGAAGTGATGATATTATTACAACAGAACAAATTGAATTATACATTGCAACGTTTGCTGTAATATATATACACGTTAGAGAAAAATGAAAACTGGGCTGAACATAAAGCCCAAGAGCATAAAGCCTATTAGTGTGTAAATAAGTTTGGTTTGCACTGTATCCAGATTCTTCATTTTCTCATAGCCGTCCGTGTAGCGCCACCACCAACCCTCTCGCCAACAGTACATCTTCGACGTCAATTTCCTTTTTCCACTTCTGTGAAACCATTACTCCAACCAACACACACCGACGCTGCGCCCTCCTCCACTGGCTGACGTCCCACACCAGAGCGCCACCTTCTTCCATCTCTAAAACACCTGCAGCCAACTCCTTCCTCCGTTCTAGGCATGCTGGTACACAACACCTTCATTTAAACACTTTGGCTGCACCAGCGACTGGATCTACTTCCCCAACCTCGTCGTGGCCATCACATCAGCGGGCAGCATCGCCCTCGAGCTTGAAACGAATGAAGCTATTGGTTAAATATAAAGTGGAGCTTGCTGGTTTTGATTTATATTGGTTGGAGGAATTCTGCATTTCTCCACAACTGAACAACAAGAAAAAGAATGGGGCAGCTATGCTTATATAGAAATATATATATATGGGTAGCAAGCATAGTTTTTAAAACTGGATCGCGAGTCAAACCGTAAGGACTCAGGGTCCAAGGTTTTGAAGGTTTGACCGGTCGAACCGCCGAGAGCCGCACATGCTTATTAACAGTGAAAATGAGAATAATTAAGTTTTATGTGTACTCAAACAAATGAATAATAAAGTTTGAAAGTAATCTATTTATAAACTAAAATTAATAGATTGCATGATATAATAAAATAGCAAGAGCATAAACAAACACACATGTTTTTTAGAACGAAATGGTAAAGTTTATGGTTTAAATGTCGGAACAGTTATGATTTTTTGAAATATTTTAGTTGTTATTTTAAAACAATACAAAAGATGAAATTATCATAAAGAATTACACAATGAGAAGTATAGAAAAACAAAGAACCGTGGTTTAACCGTGTAAAATTGAAGGTTGGACTGCTGGTTTGAAGGTCGGACCAGGGTTCATGCATGAATGAGGTCTGATTGAGTTCCGCGCCGTGATGGTCCAAGGTTCAGTGTTATTCGAGGTCGGACCGCGGCAGGGTCGGGTTTTTAAAACACTGGTAGCAAGTAATAGCATACATAGGTTTACAGAAACTAGATAGGTAGGTTTGGTTAGTTGTTGCCTAAAATTTCATTTCAGCAGGCCGTTTTATGGGGTACAGTTTAGTATTGGTAGGCTGTGCGTGTTTAAAATAGGAGAATAGCTTTAGTACTAAGTTTGCAAAAGGACATTCTAGGCTACACGTTTGCTTGCTTTTATAGGGTAGGCTAAACTGAATAGCATGTACAGTTCCATTCCTTAGAGTGAAAGCAAAGTTAGGATTGAAATAAATATATTTATTTGGGAAGCAAGTAATGGAGAAACAATGGAAAAGTATTTGTTAAATTAAATAAATAAAAAAATATGTACAATTTCACTCGGCTGAAGTTTGAATTTTGTACGATCACTCATGAAACGCAAAATAACAAAAACAAACATACTGCTATGTATTGACATTCCGGATCTAATGGAATTACTTTTGTTGAATTATGACTTCGTTTGCACAACGGTGTTCTTTTAATTTTGGTATATTCATCGACAAAAATTTCGTCTACCGACAAAACAACTTCGTTTGCCTCCAAACTGGAAATTTAGCGATAACTAACTATGCGTATTTCAGCAAAATTCGTTTCGTCGGAAACGGAGGTTGTTTGAAAAACAATTGCTCTCTAGGCTTATATAATATCGATTAAAACCTAAATAAATTCTAAAACCATTAAATTTAATAATAATAAATTATTATTATCGTGAATATCCCAATTGAAATATATATAGCTCCATATATAACCAGTATGAATTATACAGCTCGATATCAACACTTCGAGTCAAACGTTGTCAAAATTATATTAAAACCCTTTTAAATATAATAAATAAACGTTATAATTTAATTATGATTTCCATAGCGACTATTTTAAAATTTGATTTGGACATAACTAACAATCTATAACATGAAATCTGGATTTCTCTCTTCCATTAGGAAATTATCATCAACAAGATTTTAATGTTTCTTGTTTCACAGAAATCCGACTTATATCGGATCCTATATACCCAATTAAAGTTCAAAACTCCATATTATGAAATGTCGCGCCATTTCGAGCTCAATTTATAATATATATATATATATATAACATTCAAAATTCGTTTTTAATTAACGAATTCAATATTAAAATCCATTAATATTCCAAATATAATATTCAAAACAATAAATAAATAATATATTTGGCTACCAAAAATACGGGACATTGCATTCTTCCCCTCTTAATAGAATTTCGTCCCCGAAAATACTAAGTTAAAAAAATGCTCCGAACCCAATAAATATTTTAATATATTACTTTAAAACTATCTTCAAAAATATTTCTAAACTTAAAAATCTATGAAAAGTTCGTCAGCACCTCCACTACATGGCTCGATCGAACAACTACAACTCGCCACTCTAAGCTTGTCATATCGATCGAAATAAAATAAAACCAAATGGCTATCCAACTCAGGGGTATAAAATCAACCACCAAACATTAATATTAAGGTTTAGCTATTTGTCGGGCAATCGAACTCCAATAACCAAGCACATCAACTAATAACTCAATCTTCTTCCATCCTGTACTTAACTCAATTTTCAGTGCAATAACAAATACATGATTCACTCATTTAGTTTTATTTTATATTCGAATTCAAATTTATTATATTAGAATTCATTTTTAAGTTTTCAAATATTTATTCCTTTTTCAACATCAAATATATTTAATTTCATTATTATGCCATTTTGAAATTACCTTTACTTAAACCAGTTAAGTTTCATATTCAATTAGTACCACTTGATTTCTAATCAGTTCTCTTTCATTAATAGTAATACCATTTCCAATTTTAATTCAAAGTTATTCATCTAATCCATTTTGTTTTATTTAACTTAGCTCCAAGTTAAACTTTGGCTTATTTATTTCTTTTTAACTTTCCTTATTCAATTCCATACTAAGTTTCCATTTACCAGTTTCATATATGAAATCTTCTGGTTATACCAAACCATTTCATATTTGAATACCATTCAATCAATAAAACAAACAAACAAACCAATATATCAATAATTATAAAAATTATTTCTTTACTATACAAAAATATGATTTAGGTAAAATTATTTCATTTACCCTCTTTATGAAACAACATTGTGCAATTGATCGTTCAACACATTTTCCTGACACTTAAACCGATCATACAGCACAATACAAAACATTTTTACATTAAATATACAAATACGCTCTCATATACACACTCAAACTCAATCTAGGGCGTTACTAACCCTATCTCTATCGAGTTATGCCACAGATCCAAGGTTGTTACTAAACCAATAGATCTAATACCACTGTAACGGCCCAAGAGAGATTTTCAACCCTGAAAATCGACATAAATACATCTAACATATAACATACCGACCTTTCAAGCACCGCAAACACCAGAACGTTATTAGAAAGTAATTAGTGGGTGAGATAAGAAAGAAAGAAAGTTAGAATAGAAGAATAAGAAGAAGAACAACATAGAATCAGAGTCTCACATCGTAGCGGAACAAATACAATATAGAAATAAATCTTTTATTGAGAGCTTTGAAAAATATTTGCAATCATCAGAGTACATCAATACATCTGGACAGTTATAATAATCTGTCATCGATACAACACACAGCGGGGTAATAATCATATATCACACTTCTGGAATTTTCCAGCTCGTCTCCTCACATCATCCGATAACCTGAACCTGTACCACCCGATCTAACCCGAGCATTACAAACGACGGGTCAGTCTGGTTAACCAGAGTGAGAAAACACACTAAGTTTGTTGGTATCACATAAGTTGATTTTAAAGTCAAAATCCTTTTAAAAGAAAAAGATAATCGTAAGACCATATCCACACATAAATACGGATGGTTTTTACCTTACGATAACCCAAAACATTTTTGAAATCAATATCTTTTCTGATATTATAATAGTGTATAAATACAAATAAACATCAATCTAGTTGAATGCTTGCATCCCATGCTCTACTTTTATAGTATACAATCAAAACTGCGGGCTCTTATTGGAGAATGGATTTCCTGGCAAGGTATGGGACCGCCTTCCCGACAATGTACCTCTGGAGATGAATACATTGGGGTTCAACAAGAACATCTTGCAACCCAAGCTAAACATGAACAGCCCCTCACTATACTTTGAGAGTACCAAATATATCATTACCAAGGTTGGGGTCTGCCAACCGAACTAATAACATACATACAAAAATAAAAGGGACAACCGAAGGCATTTAATTTCACCAGATCAGGTAATGATATACCCTTTTGATGGGTGCGACACACATAGCAATGCGACCTACCTGATTTTATGCCATTTCTCGGTTGATGCGGCTAGAGGTTAAACTTTTTCTTTATAATCAACGTATCATATTCAATTCGAATGCCACATCATCAAATCCATCAAAATCATTAATTGACGTCCACAATAATACTTTATGTGTTGGCTAAAAGAAGTTTCCTTCTCTGCCTCTACTCTTGGTACGGTTGAAGAAATCAATGTACATGACCTTTCTGTAAATACTCATTTAGACATCCATCCATACACGTCATCCAGATACAGGATGAACTGAAGGCACCCTCCTACCACATCCTTGGAATCACCCTATAGACCGGTAGCGAGTAGTCCTTGCAATCCGTAGTTTCCAACCACGATAGAATCACTGTTTATCTCTGGGCTCGAACCCAAGATTATAAGCGGTTCTTCCGTTTTATGAAGATCCACGGTCTTCAATGCTCCATCTTCAATCAATATCTTCCAAGTATTTGCTGGTTCGGAATGATTTTCGAATGTAAATTCGATCCCGGTCTTTCCATACCAACAATCGTATTGGTCAGATTTGATAGTCCGTTATTTAACTATCAAATATTAAAAAATGGATCTACTGGTTGAGCACACGGCATCACATGACCTTTCTAATTAAAATAATTAATGATTGGTTAACCAAAAACTTTTAAATATTTCCACAACATTCCCTTCTTATTTTAATATACTAATATTCTTAACCCATTTCTATATAATACTTAGAAAAGTATCTTATAATCGTACCCAATTTCCCCATTTAATTATCATTTCAAATCAATTGTTACAACATTACTTATTATCAATATCGAGGAAATTGATTCCACTTACCATTCATAAAGCAGCTGTTACGAAATCTCCTTTTGTTTCGTTATTTGGAAACAATAATCATCACTTATTCTTTTAAATAACTCATTCTAAAACTCATTTCTTTATTTCGAAAATATCATTATATTTTCACAACTCCTTTTATTACCTTGATTATGAAAATACCATTTCATTTCTCTAGCCCATTTTTATTTCCGAAACTTTGGAAATATCAACATATATTTCCTTAAATTCTTTATTTGGAATCTCTGTATATCTATTTCAAATTCTTCAAATAACATTGCATTATTATTTTCGATGATAAATCCCTTCAAATATACAGTTATGGTTAAACTCTTTGATTAAGTAAAAGGTTACTACAACATCAACTTTTAACCTCTTCAAACTATTTGTTTTATTATTCGGATCTTTGCACAAAGCTTATTGCTCGATCTTTTACCAAATTCAGTTACAAGAATTCCTTTTCTAATCCCTTAAAATATTCCCGTTTTTATTCTTATTACGTTAAACATTTTTCGTTAAACTATTTCATTGCATAAATTACTTTAATGTAATAATCGATTTCTGTTAAAACAGTTGGATTGATCAAGTTTAAAATATGATTAACTCGTTGATCAATTCTAACTCGTCTCTTCATTTAAATTAATAAATAATATTAATATTTTAAATAATCTCATTTACTACGATTATTATTAAATAAATAATAAGAAATTTCAAATAATCGCATTTAATTGTTTCTTAAAACAATTAATCTCTGTTATTAGTCATTACATAAATCACTGCTCATTTGCTTATTAATCTTAGTAATATAAGAATTAGTTTTACAAATGCACGTGCTTCGCATACAGCAGATTTTCCTACAAAAAATGGTGATTGGTGGTTAAAACAATCAATATATGTGTGTGCTTCGCACACGGTATATTTTTGGTACAAAAATGGTATTTGTGGTTAAAACAATCAATATAGGTGTGCTTCGCACACAGTATATTTTTCTTTTTTATAAACTTCATTTAAAAGAACATATTTAAAAATCTATATTCGGGTATATAATAATTTTATAACCTCATTTCTAACGGACCTAACGGTAAATCAATCTTTATAAAAAGATTGTAATTTAGGCCATTTACTGCCAATTTCTCAACCAATATGTCTCATTGGTTAATACCAAGGGCTCAATAGTAATTAATAATCAATCCATCATCCAATCAGGTTGTTAAACAATGCATGTGATATAACTTGAAAATAAATAATAAATTTTAAGGAATCCGGTTGGATTCCTCCGACCTGTTCTTCCCTGCATTCAATACGACAATTTATAATAAACATGATAATTAATTCAACTGGTAACAATCAGCTTGCAATAATTCAGGTATCCAATTCAATTTTAAAACGTTAATATTAATATAAACATAACCAACAAGGTTAGTTACCTCGTTTGGAAATAATCGTTAAAGCAATGATTAGGCTCGATTCAGTCAATTAAAATTAACGAACGTTTAATTTAAATCAGTCATATAAAATATTCGGCATATATTCAAACAATCAACCATCAACCAACAATTTGCAAACATAGCACAAAACAATAAACCCGACTTATATAAATATAAGTGGGATAACTAAGTGCGTTAAACTCACCTTGGTTTACATTCGTTGTCAGAACAGTTCATTTCTGTTAAATTAAAACGGTGTTTAATTTAATTGAATATCTCGATTGTTTTTCAATTCTATCCAGATCAGCTTCAAAATCTTACGTTTGTCAATACGGTTCTAAGATCCTTTGATTTGTTCCAATCTGTTACCGCATGACCAAGATATAATTTAATACGATATACACTTTCTGATTTAATAATATTAAAAACTTAAATAATATTTTATTAGTATAATCTCCTTTTTACGTTAATAAACTTCAGTTAGACAAAAATTAAACTAAAATGGCAACATAAATTTGGATCACACATCGTTCATATATGATTTGGACACCGTTAAAGTTGTTTGGCCACATGAATCAACAATTGTGCACAAAATACAACAACCATTCCTGAAAATATGCCTTTCAATTTAGACCTTTTGATTGAAATAACTCTAAACATCTGGTGCGTCTTGTAAAACAAAGCATTGTGAAAGAGGTTGAAATCAAGAAGACATTCATGAGGCTCAGACTATCATACATAAATTATGGACAGACTTACCAATTTGTCCTTCTTTGCGTGTGATATGTTATCAGGGGTAGCGGTATAAACTGAAAACGGCTTCGGTACAATTATTTATTTATTTAAAAGTTAGACATATTAAATATTCAAGTTTAATAATATACTTAGATACTAAACATGTTTAGGCCCAATTAAAACTATTAGAAACTAAGGCCATATTAGAATATAATTAGGCAGTATTATTTTGTAATAAAATGAATGGCACATTACATAATACGATACTTAGGCATATTATAATATATACATACTACTGTTATATTTGGGAATGTTTGGAAAACCGATTAGGCATTCTTGACCTAGATCAGGCATATCAAATGTATTACAAAACTTCCCACCTGCTTGTACAATCTCCTCCCCACGAATCCATGGCTGCTGTTATATCCTTGAACCCATGCAAACCGAAACTCCACTACATGCCTTCACCTTCCCGCCATCCACCGACCTATCTACTGACATGAACTTCGACGGCACATCTCCCTCAAACCCATACCAACCCCGCCATTTACTACACCACGTCATCAGCCCTCCCGCATGTCAACCTGGCTCCACCGCAGTTCACCTGCCAATACTCGAAGTTTCGAACTGCGAGCTCCACTCCATCCTCCCTACTTTGTCCATCCGCCCGCCGTCCGTATAGCGCCACCACCAACCCTCTCGCCATCAGTACATCTCCAACGTCAATTTCCTTTTCCACTTCGGTGAAACCGTTACTCCCATCAACACACACCGACGTTGCGCCCTCCTCCACTGGCTGATGTCCCACACCAGAGCACCGCCTTCTTCCATCTCCATAATACATGCTGCCAACTCCTTCCTCCGTTCTAGGCATGCCGGTACACAACACCTTCATTTAAACTCTTCGGCTTCACCAGTGACTGGATCTACTTCCCCGACCTCGTCGTGGCCATCATATCAGCGGGCAGCATCGCCCACGAGCTTGAAACAAATGAAGCTAATGGTTAAATTTTTACTGTAGAGAAATAGGAACGCTTTCGGTTTTTCTTTATATATATAAATGAGTTTTGTTTTAAACAGAAGATACTTTTTTCAGAAAAGATGAAGAGAAGTCTCAGTTTGTCTTAGGAGGAAACTTATACTTCTGTTTTGAAGAGTGAGGGAGATGCAGTTTATATTGGAAAGGATGGGATCAGTTTCAAATTAAAATATAAAGTGGAGCTTGCTGGTTTTGATTTATATTGGTCGGAGGAATTCTGCATTTCTCCACTACTGAACAACAGGAAAAAGTACGGGGTAGCTATGCGAGGTCAATTCTTCTGTTTTGAAATTGTCTGTTCTATGTGTGTCCACCAATCAAATCTTCTCATTTTCGGTTTTTTGCATTTAAATTTCCGGATAATTAAAAGATTTAACTGCAAAATGTGAAAATGGTGAAGCAAGTAATATCATACATAGGTTTACAGAAACTAGATAAGCAGGTTTGGTTAGCTATTGCCTAAAATTTCATTTCAGTAGGCCGTTTTATGGGGTACAGTTTAGTATTGGTAGGCTGTGCGTATTTAAAATAGGAGAATAGCTTCAGTACTAAGTTTGCAAAAGGACATTCTAGGCTACACGTTTGCTTGCTTTTATAGGGTAGGCTAAATTGAAAGTATGTAAAGTTCCATTCCTTAGAGTGAAAGCAAAGTTACGGTTGAAATAAATATATTTATTTGGGAAGCAAGTAATGGAGAAACAATGGAAAAGTATTTGTTAAATTAAATAAATATAACAATATGTACAATTTCACTCGACCGAAGTTTGAATTTTATATGGTAACTCATGAATCGCAAAAATAACAAAAACAAAGATACTGCTATGTATTGACATTCCGGATCTAATGGAATTACTTTCGTTGAATTCTGACTCCGTTTGCACAACGGCGTTCTTTTAATTTCAGTATATTCATCGATTAAAATTTCGTCTACCAACAAAACAAATTCATATGGCTCCAAACTGGAAATTTAGCGATAACTAGCTATACGTATTTCAAAAAAATTCGTTTCGTCGGAAACAGAGGTTGTCTGAAACGGAGGTTGTCTGAAATACAATTGTTCTCTAGGCTTATATAATATCGATTAAATATTAATTAAATTCTGAAACCATTAAATTTAATAATAATAAATTATTATTATCGTGAATATCCCAATTGAAATATCATATAGCTCCATATATAACCAGTATGAATTATACAGCTCGATATCAACATTTCGAGTCAAACGATGTCCAAATTATATTAAAACCCATTTAAATATATTAAATAAACGTTATAATTTAATGACGATTTCCGTAGGGACTATTTTGAAAATTGATTTGAACATAACTAAAAATCTATAACACAAAATCTGGATTTTTCTCTTTCATTAGAAAATTATCATCAACAAGAGTTCAACGTTTCTTGTTTCACAGAAATCTGACTTATATCGGATACTGTATACTCAATTAAAGTTCAAAACTCTATATTATGAACTGCCGCGCCATTTCGAGCTCGATTTATAATATATATATATATACAAATATAACGTTCAAAATTTGTTTTTAATAAACGAATTCAATATTAAAATCCATTAATATTCCAAATATACTATTTGAAACAATAAATAAATAATATATTTTGCTACCAAAAATATGGGACATTACAAAAAGTTGGAAAATTTTGTTGTAAATTTTTGTACTATTAAAATTTTGTTAAAATGAAATTTTAATTTGTTTATTTCATTTTATGATATGCAGTATTATTATATATATAAATATCAGTTGCTAAAATGTTAGCATTTGTGATGAATTACCGACAGATATATAAGGTGAAGCAAAAATTGAAATTATCCGCTTCTAATCCCTTGCTGTTTAGCAAGGGATCCCCGATGAATTTTTTAAAAATATATATATATATATCGCTTCTAATCCCTTGCATGTAGTGTGAGGGGAACTAGCCCTAGTGCAGGGACATGACCAGCGAGTATTGATGGCTTTGTTGGGCCTTTATTACATTCTGCCGCCTCTCCAGCTTGATGTTTAGTGTTCAATTGACCTCGCTGGTTGATTCCTTATAAAGTACCATCCGCACTTGATCGTCCAAGTCTTATATGCGCCAATCGTAATTCATAACTAATGATCCAAGCCTTGTCAGACTTTAGTTGAACTTAAGCCATACCCTTGTTTTGTTACCTTACCGAGTTTTGATACGTATCAACCATACTTGAGGGTTTAGAGACTCATCGGGCTTCGCTAAGCATAAGCCATACTCATCATTCCGAGTTTTGGGTTGATCCCTATCAAGCATCAGAAATACATAGCGGTTCACGATTTGGTTGATCCTCGCCAAGCATCGCCCATGCTTGATTGTTCATGATTTGATTGGACAACCAAGCATTAGCCAATAACTCATAGCATAGGGTTTAGATTCCTATTAAGCATCTATTTGACGGTTCACCATTTTGTTTGCGTTCCATTGTGCATCAATAATATTTGATGGTTTATAGTCTCCCAGGGCTCTTATCGAGCATCATCTATACTCGACGATTCAAAGCTTCACTAGGCTCTTGCCATGCATCAGTCATGCATGACGATCCGGTTAACTAAAGAGTTTTGAACTTGATGAGAACAAAGCATACTCACCGAGTGATCAAACTTGTTTGGCGTCATATTTTACAGTTGATGAGCATCAGGTATGTAACACCTCACATTTTAATAATATTAATTCAATTAAATAATTATAGAAAACGATGAATGAAAAAGGGACATTTTTGGAATTGCCAGAATTGGGCTTCGAAACGTGTACCATTGTGTTCGTTGCATTTTTCTAATAAATTTACATATATAATATGTTCTGAACGGAGTTTACGAACATAGTGTCGGAAAATATTTGTATCTAAATGTATGTAAATATAATTTATATTCTTAAATAACGTATGTATATAAATTCCTAGAAAAATGGTAGTTTGAAATTGAAATAAATGGACAGTTAAAAAGAGGAAAGTAATTGACATTAAAATTGAAACGTTCCTATTAATTGGTAATGCATGTCATAATATAATTAATATCAAAATAAGCACGTATTATAAATGGCACAAAATATGCAATAAAAAGAAGTTTGAAATAACGCCAACTAAGCAGCGTTTCAATTTAAAATAAATATGCGCATATTAATATATTAATGGTGCACATTTGAAACGGAATTAATGCGCGCTAAATTTGGCGTGTAACATAATAAAAATATACGTTAAAGATAACATTCACTGAATTAAAAAAGGAATAAACACGTAGAAAATTAAAACGGGAAGAAATTATAAGAGCGCAGTAATTTCATGTTTGAAATTTGAAATGGATAAAGCTAAAGAATAGGGAACAAAATTAAATCAAAAAGTTAAAATTAAAACGTTAAGGAAGAGAATAGACAAGAATTAATCACTGCATTTAAAGGCCTATACACGTTTTCTCCGAACGTGTATATTTATTTATGGAAGGGAATAGGTGGATTTCTTTGAGAGATGGTTCTGATTTTCTTTCCATGAATCTAACAGACTAGGTTCTTTTGAGCGACTATATATAAAAATCTAGGGCTAGCCGTCAAACTCATTATTTTTTAGTAGACTAGGAATCCCTGCCGTTTCATTTTTTCTCCAACCCTTTTCTGAATCAAATTAAATTAGTTTAGGCCTTCCTAAATAAGAATTGGAGAATGAAATTCATAGGTTAGGATTGTAGAAGCTCAAAATTCCTTTCCATATGAGATAAGTTTCATGGATATGATTCCAATTCAATTATATTATTTTATTTTGGGTTTCGAATTGTAAATCTGTGGTTATTACAGCATTGAATCTAACTAGGGAGGAACAACGGTTATCAACTCTAAATTAGATTCTGGAATTGAAAAACTTACAGATGAGTGGATTTAAATTATTCCTTTTGGTAACAGTATATTTATAGTTTATTTACCCATAATTCTTGATGTAATGAATAATTGAAATTGTGATGTAATTCACGTCCTAAATGCGTTAAGAATATTATGGTTGTGTAAATTCATTCCTATATCTTTTGTTTGGGATTAAGAATCTACAATAATTATAAGATTGTAAATTTGATGATTATTATGTATATATTCCTAAGATTGTAAATTTGATGATTATTATGTATATATTCCTAAGATTGTAAATTTGATGGTAAATTGTATATATTCCCAAAATATATTGTTGAGAATATAATTAAAATGTTCGTTTGAGAAAGATTACAAAAAATTGTGGAAATAGCGGAATAAGAATTAGTAAGCCTAATTTTGAACAAAAAAATACCGTAATTAAATTGGTGTTGAGAATTGTGTAAAAAAAAGGAAATAATATATAATTTAAAAAAAGGGAACTAGCGGTATACTGAGTTAATTAGGGGTGTAAAAGGGATACATTTTCATAATTACCATTACAGTAAATTACAAAGAACGTAATTGCATGAAAAAGAAAGGTAATAAAGATTAGTGTGAAATAGGGGTTTTCGCCGTATTGCAGACTAATCAAATATATATAAACGATGTAGTAAAAAGAAATAGCTTGCACGTAACAACCCAAATGTCAACAAACCATTTTTTTTCCAAAATTCTCATTTTGTCAAAGCTCAAGTCGGCTAATCTAGTATCCTACAGAAAAGATAAAGATAATAAATATATCAGAGCTCGGTAAACATCTCACAACATTATGGATAAAATATAATATAATCAAATACAGACTTACTGAAGTAATAATATTATCTAACCAGTAACCAAAGCTATCAAACCTCTTCCATAAACCTAACCGGCGAGTATGTTATGAGGGTGGGGTTAAAACACAAAGTTCTGGTGATTGGATAAATTATACATTTTGTAATAACCCTACATATACCACTCAGTTATATTTTCTTATTTATTAGGTTATTTTGGGTTAACAACACTCAAGGTTCTGCACTCACATCTTATTCGTCTACTTCCCGATAGATTAAACTAATATAGTATATATGCAACTATACCCCCACATATCAAGGTACTTCCCATAAACCCTCCTCGTAAGGTCTCCACCATCATGCCATTTAGGTGTATGCAACATCCATCCAACGTCGAACGACGTACGGAAATCGAAATCAATACGTCATGTAATCGGATAGAACCGTCATCGCTAAGCCACATAAGCGTACTGATCGTCGTGTCTGAACTTCTTGGTCGAATTAAGTCCCCACGCGGAGTAATCCCCCACTGTCTACGATACACCACCTAGTGCATATATCTTGCTAGACCTTTACATGAACGTACTGTATTGTACACCAAGTCTGTAATAAGGCTGCATCCAATACATAGAACTTGACTGGGAGCTTTCCATATTTGTAAATGCCCACCTCATTAGGCCTAATGTATAGGTATACAGAGTATGGTCTGTATTTTCATGGCGTCTATGGCCCCACCCTTTCCTCTCCCTCAACTAATGAAAGACTACATGAAGAGCTAAGTGACGTGCCCCTATCAAATAATCTAGCATCAAATTTGGCGTGTCCTGCAACCAACGTCTCGATAGTGAAAGATTGATGGTCTCTAGGTTTAGCTCTAGTCATTCAGCATTACACACTAACTGCCGATGATAGGTACCCGACGATTACTATCCTGTATTGGTCCTCACCCGCATATCCGAGGAAAATTGCCAAATCATAAAACACTATCCGCCGCTGCCTTCTGATTGCAAACTTAAAGTTTCAGTCAAGGTATACTCACCGGGTGGTACCGTGCAGACCAAACCCCTGCGAGTATAACCTGAGCATGCATCGCACAGAGTACCACCATGAAGTACCCTACCACGTCCTGCAGAAGTCGCGTGCTTCCCTTCAATCCCACAGAACAATCAAATAGAATAACCAAGCAAAATAATCAGATGCACGTGCTCCTCATGTGTCTCCAGACACCATGATGATCTATCCCGTTGGGTTCTTCACCTTCGTACGTATGGACTAGTCCAAGTACATCATACTAACGTGTTCTTAGACCCTATGTCTAAGCTTTTAATTAGGCGCTTGCTTTATCTTATCAGGTTACTAATTAAGTTGATTACCCAAATATTCTTCTTTTATTCAAGTTACCCAAATATTAATGTGTTCTTAGAACCTATGTCCAAGTACATATCCATGAAGGACAGGAGATGGTAGCCAGTGGTTAAATCAACGAGCTGGTCGATCTATGGGAGTGGGAAGCTGTCTTTAAGGCATTCCTTGTTCAAGTCTGAGAAGTCGACACACGTTCGTCACTTGCCGTTTTCTTTCTTGACCAGGACTGGGTTGGAGACCCATTCGGGGTAGAAGGTGTCACGGATAAAGCCTTTATCAAGTAGCCTATCCACCTCCTCTCTAAGTGTAGTCGATCTTTCAATTCCCAAGATTCAACGTTTCTGTTTGATTGGAAGTTTCCAGGGGTCGATATTGAGCATGTGACAAGCGATTCCTAGATCGATGCCACACATGTCGGAGTGAGTCCAAGAGAACATGTCGAGCTTAGCCCTTAAGAATTCCACGAGCTTTTCCTTCATTGCAGGGTGGAGTTGCGATCCAACTTTCAAGACCTTTATCGGGTCGTCGGGGCTGATTGGAAAATCCATCGTTGCTTCTACCTCGGCAGCCCTCTCAAAATCAGGTTGTTCATCTTCCCTCAGATCGAGATCGATTGAAAGATGACCATGGTGCCTAAGCCAGGACTTAGACACCTTTGATTGCTATGCAAAGTCGGTATTTGCACAAGAAGGTGGAGGCACCATTTTGTCTTTGTCCTTATTGCACGCGTTCTTCCACTCTATGAGGTAGCAAGCTCTTGCGGTTGCTTGGTCGCCTTTAACTGTGCCGATCCCGTTCTCAGTTGGAAATTTCGTGAGAAGGGACCATGGGGACATGTAAAACTTGAATTCTGCAACGAAGGGGGTGACAAGGAAGATGTTATACGGAGAGATGACATCAATGATAAAAAAAGGTGGTGATTCAGACCAAGCTTCGATCCCCTTCTCTGAGTTCTACTTGGAGGTCGACCATGCCCACGGTTTGTTTGGAATAACCATTAAAGCTGGGAATCGTGGCATGGTAGGGCTTCAGATCTTTGACCTCTAATTTCATTTGATCGTAGGTCACCTTGAAGATGATGTTGACCGATCTTCCTAAATCAATTAGGATCCTTCGAGTGAGGGAAGGGAAAACCTAAGCAGAGATGACAAGAGGATCTATGGTTGGGATTTCAATTCCCGTAGATTCCCTCTCACGGAAGACGATATCGTCTCGCATTGTCTTTTGTAGCTTGGCGGGGACAGAAACGTCAAAAGTAGAGCATGCTTCGTAGCTGACATGCTTGATGGAGTTGGCTTATTCTTCCATCTTTCAGAAGATTACGTGTGCGGGGTAAAGTCCACCACAGATAGTATTGATTACGATGCCACATGGTCTTTGATCGGATGGCCCTAGGCGGAATTAGCAGGGTGGAGAGAGGGCGTTGAAGGGACCGTGGCTGCTTCGGAGGGAGCAGGATCTTGAACGTATTGCTCTAAACATTTCTCGTGGATGAGTTTTTCAATCGCATCCATGAGGTGGCAGAAGTCATTATGTTGTGCCTGTATATATCATGGAATCTTCAATATTTGCTGGAGTTTTTCTCATGGTCAGTAGATTCCCAACTGTTAGGCTTCTTATATTGATGGATATTATAGGTCTCCAGGTAGATTATTTCCTGGTCTCAATTGAGCGAAGTGTAGTTCCTATAATTTTGGTAGCAGTCATGCTTATTGGGATCTGCGAGAGCTTAGTTGTTGTTTCGACTGCCAGTTCTACCGTTATTCGACTTGGGCTTGTATAGGACTGCCCCTTTCCCTTGTCAGAAGGTCCCCCGACTTGTTCTCCTTTGACACTAATTTCGACAGCACCATTGTATGTGTTGCTAGGGTAGCTGCTCTGGGTAGCCCTATTGCATTGAGCTTTCTCTTGACATAGGAATTGCCCGGCTTTCTCGTAGAAGGCATAAAGAGTCTTCAGTTTCCTTTGGTCTATCCATGCCTCAAATTCGAAATGATCGAGGATGCCTTTGGTGAGCTAGACGAGAAATGTGTGAGGTTCCTGGCTTTCAACCTCGGCGAGGGCGGTATTGAAACGCTCGAGGTAGCTTTTGAGAGTTTCATTTGGACCCTAATAGAGGTTGGAGAGGGTGAAAAGTTCGTAGGTATAGGGACATGCATCTTGAACTGTCTGACCATCTCGGTCGCCAACTAGTCAAAGTTACAGGTAGAATGGAGTGAAAGGCAGGTGAACCAAAGAAAGGTTGTGCCTTCCAAGAAGATTGGGAAGCATTTACACTTGACGGCATAGGTGGCCCTGTTAGAGTCCATGTGCCACTCATAGCGGTTTCGAAAAGCGCAAGGGTCAGTTTTTTCGTCATAGATCCCCAACCATGTCACGTTGAAGCATCGAGACCATTCAGCTTCGTGCATGACCCTGGTGATAGGGTTACATCTCAAGTGGGTTTCCCACACGTCATTGATGACCATGTCAGGGAGATATGCATGATGAAAATTTTCTGGTGGGATTTAAAGGGTTGTTGTTCACCTTGGGAGTTTTGGGTCGTGGATGCTGCCAAGGGTGGACGTCGGGCTCATTCTCATCCATGTCAACATCATTGTCAACCTAATTCTGGTATGGTTAATGAGGTTGAGCAGGTTGGGGCATATTCAAATCAGAGGGGATTTGGGCATGCTGAGTTGTTAAACGCGTAGGCCCCAAGTTTAAAGTGGCGACGATTGGGTTCTGTCGAGGAGGGGGTTGGTTAATTACTCGGACCTGGTTCATCATTGATAACCAACTAGGAACGGTCGCATTCCATCGCTGATGGTTATGGTGGTTCCATTGTCATTGCTGTTGGTATTAGAGTTAGTGTGAGCGGCGACATTGGTGTTGAGAGTGAACCTACTTCTTCAGTTTCGGTCCCAAGTTTCGAATGAGGCACTTCCCGAAGTGTTGTGTCGCGAGCGAGCGTGGTTCTGAGCAAGCTTGAGTCGAGCGACGAAGCGTTGACTCTCTTGAAGTTGACACATAAGGTCGATGTTATTCTTCAATGCGTCGTTGAGCTCGAGAGATCTATTCTTCAATATTTTATTAAGCGCGTAAATCTGCACTTGAGTTGCTGGAGCATTGGGATCCATAGGAAGAAGGTTGTCTACTTCGGCTAGGTTTCCCGCTGATTGAAGTTGTTGAGTATTAGAAGCTTCGGCTACTACCGAAGTTCTGATCATCAAGATCTTTGCTCGCTTTACCAACATAAGTGGACTCAAGCGTGAGGCTATGAAGAAACCTGAGTAGCACATCGAAGTCGAGATGGAAATCTACGACAAAGGGTTGGGTCTAAGTTCTCAGTGAAAACACCAGAATGTTGACGGCAAAAAATGTCGTAACACCCAAGGATTATTAATTACTTAAGAATAATGTTTCACTTGGGAAAGAGAGTGGAAAAAGCTGTAAATAACACTATAGATTTATAGTGGTTCGGTCCTGCGAGGGGCCTACGTCCACTTCGAAGGAGTTTGCTTATATTTTATTCACAACAATAGATTACAAGCTTTGAACATAATCTAGGCATTTGATTACAAGTGTTTCCATGCAATTTGGAGTCATATATAGTTGTCATATATGAGTCTTCAGAAAAAGTGGGTTTTGTCCTTCTTCTTCCTCAAGTATTAAGCCGCCATTAATAAGTTCTTGGAGCTCTTAGGAAATGTCAACTCAGCAAAAATCTAACCCCTTTGAAGTGTGAGCAAGGGGCTATTTATAGTTGAAGGGTTAGGTAGGAGCAGGTAGGAATTGAGGACCAAACAGTGAATATTCGTATCCTTGAAGAGCTGCCTTCGAAACTTCAACTCCCTCCTCCAAATACATAGAGAAAATCATATCCCTATTAAGGGATACAAAATAATGTATCCTCTAGGGAATACGATCATCCCGTATCCGCCGGGGGGTACGAGCACTTCGTATCCTTAGGGATACATCGCATGCAGTGTGAATGAGGATACAAGAGTTTACATCAGAGGGAGTCGAAGTTACCAGTGACGTGGGAACTAAAGTATGCGATGTGGAGGGAGTTGGCATTTTATTGAGGCGAGGGACACGAAGATTAGGTGGGCCGAAAGATTCGAAACTTTTGGTGAAAGGAGGGAGTCGTGGCTCCAGAAACGAGGTGGAAGGATCCAAATACCTGGGATCTGAAACATCTTACGGCGAGAGACACGAGGTGGAGGGAATAGAAGCTTTCGACGTACGAGGCAGATGGATCCGAGGTAATGTGGGAGAGAGGGGTTTTGAGAATCAGACCAAAAGGCCAGTTAACATCCATAAAATTTAATTTAATTAATTAGAAAATTATATTTATTTACAAATATTTGCACATGTTTTTGTTTAAAATTAAGAGTGCACTAATTATAATTAAACCGAGTTCTAGTTTTTTATTTAATATACGGTTTTATGTTCGTAAAAACATTACAAACGAGTTACATGTGCTATTTTAGAGTCATCCACTATATCCTGCTATTTCCTCACTTTATCCCCGCTACGACTTTTTGGACCTCCGCTGCATTTAATCCTCTAAGCGCTTTAACTACACAGAGAATGACTACATATATATTATATTAGGTTTAATTTTCTGAGGCGTAGATGGGCGCAACGTGTATGCAGAGCCTAGAGCATTGTTAACCTGAATAACCTAATAATTAAGAAAATGTAACTGAATGGTATATGTAGTGTTATTTCAGAGTGTATAATTTATCCACTAACCAGAACTTGTGTTCTGACCCCCTCTTTATAACATACTCGCAGGTTAGACTTATGACAGAGATTTGGTAGCCTTTGGATACTTGTTAGGAAGTTTCATTATTCAAGTAAGGCTATATTTGATTATTATTATATTTTATCCATTCTGATGTGAGATGTTTTATTGAGAACTGATATATTTATTATCTCTCTCTTTCCTGTATGATACTAGACAAGCCAACTCGAGTTTAAATGGTTTCAGATTTAGAATATTTGAAAAATCCGAACCTGCTGGAATTTGTGTTGTTACAAGGTATACTCACCAAATGGTGCTATTAGGGTTATTAATTGCAAATTCCATGCCGGACGCGAATCAGGCATACAAGCCAAGTAATCTTATTAAACTGATAAAACATGATATCCAAGTTTGATGAGCATCATCCATACATACCAAAAAAATTTATTAGGGTAGAAAAAGTAGAATTTATTGCAAAATTAATTGGTTTATCGCATTCAAAACTTTCATAGGGATCATTTTGGTTCCCATACAAGAGTAAACACTTTAATCTTTTATTACAAGCTGAATGGAAAACAAAAACAAAATAAAATAGGTAGTTCATCATGGTCCAAAAGCATGCTTGGGGATCTTGCTGGTTCTCATACATAGGTATGAGACTTAGCCACCATTATTGTCTGATTTCCACTTGTCAATTGATGACGAGGCCCCAAAGAGAGCTAGGCTCACCTTACAACCATTGGTTGTTCCTGTTCCACTGCTATAGTTTTATTCTGGACGTATTGCCGTAGTTGTTCATTTGTCACTTGCTCTTAAATGAAGATCCACAAGTGTTTTCATTTGTCTATTTCAGGTCCAATCATGAAACAATCAGAATTTCCCAGAAGTTATGTTTCATTCAGTAGGCTCCTGTCCAATTTGTCTTCCTACCTAAAGGCGGTCTTTGATATCCAAGAAGATTTGCTCCGGACTAGCATTTGATGTGTATACGAGTCATACTTTGGCCCTTTTTTATTTCAGTTTCCTGAGCCTAGGTTGTCATGGGATTAGTGCTTTCCTTTATTGTTTCTAGAATTAGATGATCCTCCATCCTTAACATTATTAACTTTAAGATATTCTTTGGTCGCTCTTGCACCTTCTTGCCTTAAAAACCTGTTGGGTTCATAATAGATTCTCCAAGATTCCGCGGGGGATCCCTTTCTAATAATATCTTGAATTCATAATTTTCCAAGATAACAGAGGTTGTAGTAATGAGAATCATTGATGGATCTGGTCAATCCACTGAAGCCGCTACAACATGAATTTTTCCAGGAATTTATGTAGAGCCTCACTGGTCCTCTACTTGGTTGTTGTCAAAATCATTACATTTTTAGGTCTAGCAATGTGGACCAGAAATTATTCAACAAATTTTTACCAAGACTGCTCCAACTTACAGTTGAATTTGATTCTAGCTCCCAAAATAACATAACGGCTATGTCGAAGAGAAAGAGGGGGAAACACTTATCCATGGCATCGTAGGATGCCCATAGTACTTCCATGTGAAGCATATAACATATGAGGCGGACGGTATGCTATTTCCTACCATCATATAATTCCAAGCATGGTAACTTGAAGTGCGGTGGATTCCATGAGTTCCTGAGAGGTTAAAAGAATGGATTTTGATTTAGGCAGTCCAAGTCTAGTTGAGATAGTCTACCTCTCGAAGCCCTTCTAATCATGTCCATGATTTGATTCTTTTCATTTAGTAGTTGACACCTATTACTAAGTCCTACACCTGCAATTTGAGTATTTTGAGTATTCCATTCATATTTCAATCAGAGTGCAACTGATTTCCACATCTATTTCATGAATTCCGTTCCGTAGAAGAACTGAATGCCATGACAGCATCATTAGGCAATTTCCCTTACTTCCATATGATTGATGTTGATCCCTAATGTAGGGTGTACCAAGATCTAGTTATAGGGGGATGTTGCCCCTACTTCCAGTTGATTTGATGATTGGTGCTGGGTACGGTTCTTGCGGTTGGGTTCTGATTTTCAGGTCTTCCTGGCTGTCTAACCTGATTGAAGAGTTTTTTCATCATTTCCTCTTGTCGCTTTAACAAGATCTCTTGACGTTGGAGGCTGTTTTGCAATTTGTTTACCACCTCTTCCACATCCTCTGTTGTTAGATATAAGGAAGGATTCCACTGGAAGAAGCCTCCTTACTTTGCAGTGCCAGTGAAGTTGCCTTATCGATTGGGTCGATAAGCTGGGAGTTTTAATGAGCTTTTTATTTCTTTGACAGTGACAATGTGCAACTCCCACGGATAGATGAAATAAGTGAATTTCATAGAAAAGCAACAAGGAGTTGTTGTGAAGCGATTGGGAGATAAGGTAACATGCGATAGTGTGCCAAGGGAATAAGGCGACAAGGTTTTTTTGCCTTCTTATTGGATCCTTTTTCATAAGATTCTGTTATCAAACAAAATTGACACATCAAAACTTCACAAAGAATTCATGACATGCCACAATGACAAAGTTCGAAAACTATTTTTATAATAGTATTTCTTATATATTGTTAATATAAGCTAAGAATATAAGAACTATCGTGTTATCATTTGTATGGGTACTTAAGTAAATATCCATTTTGCCACTAAAAAGAAATATACGTGTACTAAAGTATTACAATGATTCAGTTAGCTATTTCAGTTTGGCACATCAAACAATAGCACTAAGTAGTATTGTATATAAATTTGGATTGAAAAGATATAATTAGAATTGTATAGAATCCAAGGAAGTTTCCACTTAAATGATATTCTGTTCTTAAAAAATAAAATACAGTAGCATAAACAAGCACCATGTCAAAAAAATGTACTAAATTATAATAAAATATACTACAAACAAAGGATGTCTCATTTGGCAACTCATGCAGCTTTTGTAGTCTGCAGTTTCCATTAACTAAACTTTGCAGCTGCTAACTATTCTTAACTCAGTGACCAAACCACCAACTTCTTTAATAAAATAATCACATGTACTAAACCCAATTCTACCTTCACCGTCCAATTCCCATTTCAAATCACCAGCAAAAATGATTACATTATTCCTTTTCTCCAATGCTAAAGACATCGCCTTTCTTCTCAAATCAAAAACTTTCATATCCAGATCGATCTTGCTCATCGGCTTCATATGAACATTTTAAAACATATCTATCATTTTGCAAATCAATCATTTTCAGAGTTCTCAGAAATAATTAACAAATGTATTTTTTTTGTTAGTTAATTGTTACGCAATAACTTTTTTCAAACAATAAACGCAGTCGATCAATTACTGTAATCTAAATGCTGCTTCTCAATATCAATTTAAATCTGGATTAAAACCATATTCAACCTGAACAACATACATACATAACTTAAATAACACAAGTGAAATTTAAAAAAAAACATTAAAAAATTGCTATACGTTGGCCAATATACCCAATTTCTGCATATATTAATTGCCACAGTATATTACTCATACTCTGATTTGCAATTTGAATATGAAACAAAAGCATTCATGAAATTTACATTTTGAACTCAAAATTCAATATGCAGCTGAAAGACAATAAGCAATAAACTTCAATGCTTCTCTGAACTTATCAAACGTAGGATTAACTAAAGTCTGTATCTCTAATCTTCTTGAAGAAACCAAATCAGAAAAATGATACAAACAATCAAGTTTTAGGTTTGGATTCAGTTCATGAAATTTCCTACACAACACAGCAAGTAAACTGTAGTGCTTCTTAGTTGTTCCTTGTATGTGATACATTTCACACAACAGAAGCTACCCAACATTGGAAATCATCTCGAATCAGGACCTAACAAACTAAATACCTGGTTGAGAAATTGCCACATACCCAAATTAAGACTCGGGACAACAAAAGAACCCACTCGATGGATAGGAGAAGAAAAAAAGCACAAAATATATCAGTATAAACGATTCCCACTAGACTTGTATCTTCACAGTACTTTATTTGAGTCACAGATCATTAATTCTACCATAAAAAATGAAGTAACATAAGCATCCTTTCCTTAACATTTAACCCTTTCAAAATTTCTCATAAATTTAGATCCATACCTATTGATGTATAGATATCTTCGATATACCCTTCCAAAGCTTAAAATTAATTTTAACGATTGCTGAGATGGAATAAAATTAAAAAAAATTAGGGATTGGAATAAAAATAGGAATTATGGATTGAAATAGAAATATGGAGTGAAAATTAATTTTAACGACACCGTTCATCTCCACGAAAAATTTGAATAGAAATAGGAGCCGCGAAGTGAAAATTAGGGAAATAGGAATAGAGATAGCTGAGATGAATGAAAATTAGGAAAATTAGGGAAAAGGTGAATGAAAATTAGGGATTGGAATGATTTTGGCGGTGAATGAAAATTAGGGATTGAATGATTTTGGTGGTGAGGGATTGAATGATTTTTGCGGTGAATGAAAATAATGTTGATTTTCGGCATTCCCTGCCTACCGTTACATGTCACGGCCAACACCATATATATACCACGATCTTTCTTAATTTCTTGCGATGTGGGACAATTTGCCCATTCAATCCACGTGCCCACTTCATTCCAATGTGAGCCATACCTAACAAATAAAAGTTGAAATAGAAATAGAGCAGGTGTGGATAGCTGGCGTGGATTAACGGTTGAGATTTTGTTCTAAATGATGGTGTGGATCGCTGAGGTGTAATTTTATTTTAATTTGGGTGTGTGTGTGTATATATATATATATATATATATATATATGTTAGACCAAAAAATGGACCTAATACCCAAATAGTCATATTTAGAGCATAGGACATGAAGAAATAACTGAAAAATAAGAGAAAAAGCAAGACAACAGGATTTTTATAGTGGCTCGGCGTTAACGAGCCTACGTCCACTTCATATTTTCCCATTTCATTCACAGATTACAATTACAATAAAGATTGTCTCTCAATCATTTGAATTCAATGAATAATTCTCTCTGAATTCATTGATTTTTTTAAGGAAGATGGTGGTTATTAATGGGGAAGTGTTAGCCATGGATGTTGAGATGCCAAAAGTCCCCTGAAAGTGCCCTCTGGAGGTGTATTTATAGCTATAGGAGAGCTCATATAGTGATGGAGTCGTGGTAGGACACATGGCACCTGATCCGGGAAAGTAGGTGCGATCATAGCCTTGAGAATAGGTAAAAATATGCATGAGCGGGTCCTGGTCGCGGTTCGTGGTCATGGTTCGCGAACTAGATTGGTCAGCATGTATGGTCACGATCCGGATTGGTCAGCATGTATGGTCACAATCCGACCCCAGGGGTAGCCATGATCCGATCTTAGGGGATGGTCACGATTTGACCCCAGGGGTGGTCGCGATCTGACCCCAGGGGGTGGTCGCGATCCGATCTTCAAAAATTCCAAAATGTAGGTTTTTCCATATTTATGCATGCGTTCACGGAAACGGACGTAACTTTCAGACCGTAAGGCCGATTGGACCAAACGAAAGCTCTACTTGAAGCTAATTCAAAGGGATACAAGTATTTGATTTGAATATATCCAAACGAGGTCGTTTCATAGGGGTTTCGGGCCAGTTTATACTGATGTTGTGATTTTGACCAAATTGCCCTGTGTCTTCTGACGATGCTTCCAATACCGGAGAGTGATGTTATCCGGAGATTCCATATGTGACAACATTTACCTAGAAGTGTGTCAACATGATCTTTGCTTTGGGTAGCCTAGTTACAAAGCAGGCTAACATTTTCCCCCCAAAGTACATCTTATCGCAGATGAGATGTGCTTTGAATGTGTTGAGCTAAATCTCTCTGGAACGTCATTTATCCTTGAGAAGGCTTTATCCAATTGTTGCATTGCTTTCCTTGGAGCTAGTCAGGCCAAGTTTTATGGGAGGAGTATTCGAGACGATCAAGAAATTGTTTAAATCTTGTCGAATCAAAAGATCTAATTCATCCATCAGAAGTCATGCTAAATCGTCGGCTCCCAAGCGTGATTCTACACGCACAGGTCATTACTAAACAATGTCATCATTCCGTGTAAGTCGAGCACATGGTTGGGTTGGACTTTCTCTTACATGTGAGTCTATGTATGAAGTATCCACCCAAATAATGGGGTAGTTCAAGGATCTTCAGGCTCTGAGCTGTTATCTGAACTGCTGGGATAAAGAACATCAGAATCAATATGTGAATATGTCATCTGTACTCGGCTTTAAACTATCTCGGCATCAGGATATTAATATAGGGCTCTGCGATAGCATCAAATCGTAACAATAAGGATCCCGAAAGCCACAATCACTCTGGATCATGCCAATAAAAAATAAAGAATATACGGTCGTATCGGGCCGTATTTTAAGGAATCCACAATCTCTCTGGATCGTTTTGCGATTCAATAATCACGTGCACGTCAGTAAGAGATGCATTTGAAATCATGTGAACCAGTGCTCGTATGATCGTCACTGTCGTAAGGTAGTGGATAAGTTCGTCACACCTTCCATTTGGTGTAGTAAGAGTCTTTAAGTTCACATTTGATCCGCAAGCTAGCTCGCTTGGTCGGAAAAGATGAGTCGGGTCATACTCCAGAGGCATATTGTACATGTCTTGAATCTTGCTCCTAGCCAGGGTCGTCTTCATGGTCAGCCCGCGCATCGACGCTCGTGCCCTTAGTGCCATCAGAGGATAAGCAAAGTCAGGGTTTATGGATAATCTTAAATGCAATAGCATGGCTGGCAAATGAAGTGGAGAGCTAATGGTTGATTCGTATTTGCGTTAATCTCAAGCTCTCGTCTCTTGACCAAGGTCATATGGTGACTGATGAGCAATCAAGTTGTTATCACTTGTGCAAAGATCCATATCCATGACAAAAAGGTGTTAATGTCGTGAAGAATGACCAAGATGCTTTTCCGACTAAAGAATGGAGCACCTTCCAATTCCTGAAACGATAAGGACAAAGGAAAATCCCTAGAAAACAATGACAAGAATGTGCAATTCCAAAGAGAATCTATTCCACTAATCGACCTCATGATCTTGTTTGTCAAGTTCAATTGAACTGAGCATGAGAAAGAGACTCAACAAGACTGTGACGACCATTTCAGACTATGCTGAAGCATAAACGGAGGGGCCCAACTGACTTCATAACGACATTTATCCACTCATATTTAGCAAGCTTACTTAACTTCACAATTGATCCAATGGGAGTAACTGAATTCGCTAACGTCCGATGAGGCAATCCTCACTATCCGACTAAAGAGTAGAGATGATATCAAAGAAAATATAATTCGAATATTTGCATATACAACACCAACTTTTGCTGATTCGAGAGAGAGAGCACTAAATGTCTTGGGTCGACTAAGATTGCTGAACCTGTAACCCTTACCCGATGCAATGACTGGAAGTATAAGACCCTAAAGATTGGATGCCCGATTGACTTAATTTAACCACCATCGATGCCAGCATCCGTTTGGACTAGCAAATGGACATTCTCTCTACATCCGTTTCATGGACCTCAAGGGGCCTGTAAAGATCACAAAATAAGTTAAATACAAGCACGTAAGCTATGCCATTTGTGAATATTTTCAATGGTTATGCCCCCAGTTCAGGGATAACGACATAAGACAGATAGTCGGATCAATTCCCTTTCAAATTTAGATGAAGGATGGCGTATTCTGGACAGTTGGGGAAATCTTTAATCCTGAATGCCACGATCGTGCCAGATCGTATTATGACTGGAAAACCAACGACCGCCCAGGATCGTATTAAGGCCGGATAGAAATCCAAAAATCCCAGGGCTTCACCGGGTCCTTCCCAGTCGTGAATATTAAGTCGCATGACATGTCATTGAATAATTCATTCTCAAGGCTTCCTTTCGGTTGCTGCCTTGAGTTGCGTAGGAAGTCTAGCATTGGGCATTAGTGTCTGCCTCCTGCACGTCCCCCATTAGTTGCTTTCTACTAGTCTGTTATTGTTGTTGCGAGTGCGGCCCTCGCATTTTGTTTAGCTTTGTTCTGCGAACCCACACTTGGTAAATGAAATTTTGTTTCTTTCGCATTATCCTGCACCTGCGAGCATTTCATAAGAAAATAAGCAAATAGTTCGTGAAACGTTACAAGTTATCAATGCAACTATAAATGAAAATGCACTAAAGCAGTATGTATGTATGTATGTATGGGTATGCCCCCGATCAATCATTAACTTAGTTCCTGGCCAGGGCTTGTTGAGGATTGATTAGGACCATAACTGTGTTGCCCCCATGTCCGGACATGGAGGATTCGGGCTCGGCTTTCACTTTTTTTCCCAGTCGTGTAACAGGATAGGAGCCCTTGAGTGGCATGTCTCATCATGCCTTTATACTCTCCCGATCCTTCAGCGGGGTCAGAGTTCTTGTGGTGCTAAGTGTCTAGCACCTTTATACTCTCCCGATCCTTCAGCGGGTTAGAGTTCGAGCTCGGTTCTTAGTCTGCTCATCGATCCTTCAGCGGGGCAGAAGTTCAGGGGGCGCTAAGTCTCTAGCGCCTTTATACTCTCCCGATCCTTCAGCGGGGTGGAGTGTATTTCGAGGCGGTTTTAGTCACGGTGCACCTTTATTCCTCATGGACATTTTCTCTTGTCCTTTATACTCTCTCTCGAATCATGAGAGTTAGAGTGGTTCGGGCGAATGGTCATAACATTCGCCCCGGCGTTCCTTTTACACTCTAGTTCAAAGAGTGGGACTCTGCCGTTTCGGGTGTCGTTCTCGAGATCGGTTCTGGTCCATGCTCCACGCTTCACTCTGGCGAATGGAGCTTTTCGGACAAGTGGTCGGGTCACACTCATCCTAGGTTTATATTTCTATCCAAGCTCTTTGGATAGCATCAATCAGTCAAACAGTTGGGAAACATTTGCCAAGGTTTTGTGTTCCTCCAAACAATATATGGGAGGAGGAGTTGGCACCAAACTTCGGGTACCTGCATCATTCATATCATATGAGTTAGTCATGTCAATAACTCAAGAGGCATGTAAAAGCAAATTTCATGATTGGAAAATAAGAATATCAATGGGCACTGCTCCCACCTATCAGGGTTCATGTAATCTGGTGGCATCGAGGATAGGATCGAGCCATATAGATGGTCACACCGCGTTCATCTGGAGTCGGATTCCGACTTTGCAATTCAATGATTTATGTACAATTGTCTTTTGGTCTGCCACATGTGAGCCAGGGATCAGATGGTCATCTCAGATCCACTTTGAGTTATACAACTTTCGTTAGACGCGGGGGCGCGGCTTTGCAAACGAGCAGTCTAGTCGGCCTGTTATACCAGTGCTCTATAACTCTACACGCGGGTGCTAAAAGTCTGATCAGTACCAGATCTGAGGTACCTACACAATCCATATATAAATTACATCGGCAACTTATAAAGAATGTAAATATAAGATTCATGGTTAAAAAGTAGTCCTGTTAGAGGAATGAATATCATTCTAAGAGGGAATTGGAATTGCATGCTCTTTGCTGGTTAACTCTTCCTTATCCTGTCTCTGCCATGGGATGGCTGCCATAATCTTAAGCTGATGATGAATATCTTTTCAAATTATTGCGGGGCGGCGGTCCCAAGAATGAATAGATCTTGATCGAGGTCTTGAGATGGCAAAGGCGGTTAGGTAAATATCATGAGCGAGTGATGAGGTCGCATCTCCTTTGAATATCCTTTTTGCCACCATGCTAAGGGTAAGAATAGAGTGTCAGGAAGTCGCGACTGTACCGCTAATGGAAGCACACCATTGCATTGGTGTTAGGATGGCAATTGGCATGAGAACAATGGATTTACGCTTATAGAAACTTTTGCACTTTCTATGCTAGAAAATAGGATATTGCGGCTGGTGGGATAGTCATATCTCATAGATTTGCGGATAGGCCTTCGATTCCATATCGGGACAAGGGTTGGTGCGCAAACAATCAATCAGCTTTCGGGCGTGAGCATTCTAAACTTTCAACTTGCTAACTTTTAGGCAAGACTAAGGCAATTGGCCATGCAAACTCCTGATGTATCAGCTTTGAATTTAGATGATGTAATCTTGAGCGATTCATGCTCAAATCTCTAATTGCCCCCAGCGTCTGGGGAACGAGTTACTTGGCAAACAATTGATGAAAGGAGTGGGAGTGTGAATCTTCACTTTCTAATTCCCAAGCTTCGCTCGTTAGATGTTTCATTCATGTACATTTCCCATCTAGCGGGAAGTTGACTAGTGATTCTGTCAAACCATTCAGGGCGGTAAATTCAGCAATGAGAATCATCGATTTCTATCTCGGGACAACCGTCCAAGGGAAATAAGCTATGTCCCCTTGCCCTTCATATCTTGAGGCATAACAAACGATGGTACGCCATTCTTTCTCGTTGCCGAAAGCATTCCGTGCTGCAGGAAGTTTCTTACGGAGGTTGTCAATGATTCTCATTCGGGTGTAGTATCCAACACTGGATCAACTTCCATATGATCAGTGATCGGAGTTCATAGTGTCTTAATTGGGATCATCTCTATCTTTTCTGGATTGTCGGAACCTTCTAACTTGGTCTGATTATATGCCTTCTGACCTTCTATGTGCGGAATATGAGGCACGTTGTAACATTCCAATCCATCCAACAGCTTTTCTACTGGTTCTAGGTAAACTGCGAGTTGTGGTTTCTTCGACTAGAATACCTTTCGAGCCGCCCTTCGGGGGTTATCTGCAAAACTCCGGCGTTGGATCATCGATCATTTCTTGCACCATCTGTATACAGTTTCTAGATGCTTGATTTCGTCTTTCATTCTGAGGGGCCATTTTCTTCATCTAACATATCCTCTTCGGGAACGGTACGTTCAACGATGAAGTTGGCAAGTTCTTGCCCCCGTACGGACTTCTTTACGAGGGAATTGAGATCAAACTACTTCAGCTCTACGTTCCGTTCGTGCAACTTTTCAGATGCATCAGGTCGCTGCATGTCCTGTCGCAGCGGATCACAAATGCGTATAACAATCGGATGAACTTGGAAGCAGTAGGGGAGATTTTTCAGAGCAATTAGCGAGTTATAGACGACCCTTTCAATTTTTGGGTAGTTGCGCTCTACCACGGCTACCTTCTTGCTCACATTGTAGGCTAGTTTCTGGACCCTATCCTTCTTACATGCAAGTGGTGCCAACTTTCCTGCCAAGCATCAGACAACTTTGATTCTTTGTTGTTCATGGATGTTTAGGATCGTTGCAATTTGATCAGGGTTGATTTCGATCCTGTGTAAGCTAACTATGAGGCCAAGAAGCTTTCCTGATGCAATCGGCAAACAAACATTTCAAAGAGTTTAGCTTTATTCCAAATATTGAACATTTCTACTAGATCTGAAATGAAATAGGTGGATTGCTCAGACTCCACAAGAGTATCATCTACATGGACTTCCATGGGCTTTCAAGGCAGATGCTTTCCCTGGACCGATCATACGCCTTATTTGTTGTAGAAAGCAAGTAAGTTCCCTTATTCGAAAGAGGTCTATATGAGATCCGATTTCAAGACCTTAGTCAGATCGGCGTCGACAGTCGGAACATGTGCAATTGCGTCATTAGATGTTACCCTTCTGCATCCCGAATCACCATCCTCTCTGGGATCTATGTCTTCGATCAGATCATCGGGTAATTCCTTTTGTGATGCTCCCTTTATTCGCAATATTGACGCCTCCTTCACACTCCATTTCATTTGGTGGGGAAGCGTCTTTGAGTTTCACGCCATCTATGTTGCGTAGCATATTCTATCTAGCCAAATAATCGGCTTCTCCCATAACTTGGTCACCATAGACCATTCCCGCTCTATCTTCGGTTGGGATATTTAGCAGTAGACACTAGGGTGCAATGCAGGCTCTAAATTCTGTTGGAGCGGGTCTATTTGGACCTTGATCAGATAAGCTTGAATACGATAGCATAGCTTGTTAGGCTTCAAGTAATGTTCGTGTGTTCTGTCACAATGAAAGTAAGATTGATTCATATTTACTTTGATCTCAAAATCTTATCTCTTGACCAAGGTCATATGGTGGTTGGTGAGCAGTCAAGTTGCTATCATCCGGACAAGGATCCATATGTCCAATCATGGCCTGCAGTGGTTCAATTGGTATCTGACTCTGGGAACCAAAGTGTGTTGATCTAACCCTCAGTCGATGGAAACCAATCTCCCTTGATGCGGTTGACGGAAATTAAGCATTTCAAAGGTTAGCCAAACTATTCAGGGAACAAACCAGAGAACATTTTTCTTTCATTACATCATTCAAGTGGAGGGTAACTTTGTAGTGCCAGGATCCTTATTTGCTATCGGACATCACATCATTGAGAATCATGGTCATTGGGATCTTCTGAGTCATCTTCAGAATAGTGTCCAGATTGTTTTATGTTAATGGCATCTGGGACTTCATCAGTTGGACAGGTTTAAGTCATGTAAACTAGGCGATCACTACTCATTCAAGAACATCATCAGTTGCATTGGTGAAATCTATACAACATCGGGGCTCTGGAGGAGGAGGCTGTTGTGATACAATCACTATCTCGTATACTGTCATAGCCGGCATGCCGAATCTTTTCAATAGCTCCTCACATTGAATAACATCAATTAATAGGTGTGATGGCTCTAGGAAGAATTCCCGTTGTTGCCAATTTGTTGTCAATTTTCTCAGACTATCTACTGAATCTCGGTTGATAAGCCTTAATGATTATTGCAGGACAAAAACGTACTCCGAGCCGAAGGCGAGCCGTGCTTCGAGCCGAAGGCGAGGCCGTCAACGGGTCCGGGCGCAGCGCCGGTGGGGGTCCGGGGCCCCACAGTCCCGGCGGCGATCGACCTAACCGGTTAGGTCGAAAATGTGGGCACCGCACGATTTTTTCAATTTTAGACGATGGAGCCTTTTCTGAAATGATCTGAAAATTGTATTTTTTTTCAAAAACTGTCACTTTTCCGGATCGGGTCGTGACCCTTGTTCTTCATCATTTTTCTGGGTCGCGGTTCGTGATGTTACTTTGGGTCCGGGTCGTGGAGGTCCTTCCAGGTCGATTCATGATAACATCACTGGGTTGTGTTGTTAAGTACGCCTCCACGAGCCGATATGTCTTCACGAGTGAGCGATGTTCCACGAGACTTCATCACGAGCCGGTTCCACGAGCCCTTCGACCTGCTAAATCATCTGTTCGCTCCTCGTTCGCTCAGGAGTTTTGCGATTCCTTTACTTTCTTTGGAGCCATAAAGTTCTGATTTTACTGAAATAACTGAAATCTTCAAAAATGGTAGAAATGCGGACTGTTTTCTTCGAACTTTCAAATCCAAATAGTAGAATAGTAATCCGATAAGCTGAGAATACAATTCTCAGTGAAAGCACCAAAATGTTAGACCAAAAATGGACCTAACACCCAAATGGTCGTATTTAGAGCATAAGACATGAAGAAATAGCTAAAAAAATAAGAGAAAAAGCAGGACAACAGGATTTTTATAGTGGTTCGGCGTTAACGAGCCTACGTCCACTTCATATTTTCTCATTTCATTCACAGATTACAATTACAATAAAGATTGTCTCTCAATCATTTGAATTCAATGAATAATTCTCTCTGAATTCATTGATTTTATTAAGGAAGATGGTGGTTATTCATGGGGAAGTGTTAGCCATGACAGCCATGGATGTTGAGATGCCAAAAGTCCCCTGAAAATGCCCTCTGGAGGTGTATTTATAACTGTAGGAGAGCTCATATAGTGATGGAGTCATGGTAGGACACGTGGCACTTGATCCGGGAAATTAGGAGCGATAATAGCCTTGAGAATAGGAAAAAATATGCATGTGTAGTAGCGGGGCCTGGTCGAGGTTCGTGGTCATGGTTCGTGAACTAGATTGGTCAGCATGTATGGTCACGATCCGACCCCGGGGGTAGCCACGATCTGATCTCAGGGGATGGTCATGATCTGACCCCAGGGGTGGTCACGATCCGACCCCAGGGGGTGGTCGCGATCCGATCTTCAAAAATGCCAAAATGTAGGTTTTTCCATATCTATGCATGCGTTCACGGAAACAGACGTAACTTTCAAACCGTAAGGCCGATTGGACAAAACGAAAGCTCTACTTGAAGCTAATTCAAAGGGCTACAAGTATTTGATGTGAATATATCCAAATGAGGTCGTTTCATAGGTGTTTCGGGCCAGTTTATACTGATGTTGTGATTTTGACCAAACTGCCCTGTGTCTTCTGACGATGCTTCCAATGCCCGAGAGTGATGTTATTCGGAGATTCCATATGTGACAGCATTTACCCAGAAGTGTGTCAACATGATCTTTGCTTTGGGTAGCCTGGTTACAAAGCAGGCTAACAATATATATATATATATGTATATGTATTGCAACTCAATTTGATATCTATGCTAACACATTGAAGCATGCGTTACAATAGACAAAAAACATCATAGCGTTGACAACATTGTAGCTAGCAACACCCTGAAATTTAGTTGCGATAGGCCATCTACGGCGCAGTGTCTTCCTGGCTGTCGAATCTGATTGAAGAGTTTTGTCATCATTTCCTCTAGTCGCTTTAACAAGATCTCTTGATGGTGGAGGCTATTTTGCAATTTGTCCCCCACTTCGTCCATATCCTCTCTTATTAGATATAAGGAAGGATTCCCACGGAAGAAGTCTCCTTACTTTATAGTGCCAGTTAAGTTGCCTTATCGATTGGGTCGATAAGCTAGGAAATTTAATGAGCTTTTTATTTGTTTTACAGTGACAATATGCAACTCCCACTGATAGATGAAATAAGTGTATTTCGTAAAAAAGCAACAAGGAGGAGTTGTTATGCGATAGGGAGATAAGGTAACATGCGATAGTGTGCCAAGGGTATAAGGCGACAAGGTTTTTTTTGACTTCTTTATGCAGAACATGAATTTCCCAATGCTTGTATCAAGCTAATTCCTTATTTTATTTGGCTCGAGTAATGGGATGTTACACTAACCCTCCCTTGTGTAATTATTCACTTACTCTTGAGGGTAAGTCCATGTTTAGATTCCTTGCAAACAATTTACTAAACTCCTTGTAATATGTCCTATTCAAAGAAAAATTACGAAAACTACTAGTAGGAGATTTTCTTTCAAGTAATAGTGATTGAAATCGCGACTAACAGACTTTCAAAAACTATGATTTCTACGAAAATCTTTGTTGTATGGTGAATAAGGTAAGAGCTTTTTGTTTCTAATGTTTGAAAAGTTTAGAACATTTTGTTTGATATCGAAAAAGTCATATGTAACAACCCGAAAATCTGGGCCGGTTTAAAATTTTTATTTTGGCAATTTTAATGAATTTTGAATATTTAAAATGAATTATTTCAAATAATATCGACGAGAAATTTAAATTGAATAGAATTCGAACGTATATATTATATACGTCGTCGTTAGAATATAATAATTATATATAATTATAAAAAGGAATTGAAAATGGCGCGGTAGTTCGATAATTCGATTTCAAACTTCAATTGAATGTACCGGGTGCAAAATAAACCGGATTTTAGTGAAACAAAAAATAATAGGATCTATTTGAGAATATCTTTCCAACGAATCCGAAAAATCAAGATTTCATAGCGGGAATCAAAAGATATGTCCAGTTGAAAATTCTGAATAGTCGCTATGGAATTCAGGCCCTTAAAAATGGAAATTTTGCAAACGACCTCGGATTTCGACGAAACCAATTTTGTTGGATCCGTGATGTCAAATTATTGCTAGGTTTCAAATTTCATAATTTTTCGAATCAATATGTGAGCGTGGCAAAGGAAAACGCATTTGACCAGTTTTAGTTGATTTTAATCGACTGGAAAATGGCCATTTTTCCAACGATCTCAGAATTTGACGAAACTAGTTTTGTTAGGACCGTATCGTCAATACGAAGCTAGAAAATATTTTTCGGGAATTTTTAGAGTTAGTATGTGGCCCCGGTAAATTGAAATGTACGTTTAAAATAGAATATATAGAGTTATATTTTAAATTCAACGGAAACTGATCGAAATGGTCGAATAAGCTTATGGTACATATCCCATTGTGTTCGGAATGGGGGTAATTAGCTATGGACGACAGTCGGTGGGTCTCGTTTCGATTTCGAATAAAAAGTCAACTTTATATAGAAAATTAAATTAAATTAATAATTAAATACCCTTTCTTTTCACTTAAGACCCCCCCAATTCATTCTCACGATAAAATCAGTTGGCCCCCTTTTTAGAAAAACCCCCGACGCCTTCTTCCTCGTCTCGATCACCACCGCGCCGCCGAAGCTGGCCGCGCGCCTCCCCGCTCCGCTCCGCTCGTCGATCTTCCACCTGCCACGCCCCCTCCTTCCTCTCCGTTCGTGAAACCGACGCCTCAGATCTAAACCCCCCTTCTTCGCCACCTCGCGCTGTTCGCCCGACCACCCAGTCGTCGGAGCCTCCTCCAAGCCCTAGCGCCGCCTGTACCCCCTTCTCCGACCACCCATCAGCCACGTGACGCCCCCCCCCCCCTCTGCAGTCGAACACTGTAAGCTCCCTTTTTTCTTTTTATTTCTATTTTGTTTTGTTTTTATTTAATAAAATCAGTTTGTTTACATAATAAAAATATAATCTTTTATATTGTAGAGTAATAAAAATATAATCTTTTATGTTGTAGAGTAATAAAAATATAATCTTTTATGTTGTAGAGTAATAAAAATATAATCTTTTATGTTGTAGAGTAATAAAAATATGATTTTCATATTATATAGATAATAAAAATGTGATCTTTATATGGTAGGATATAAAAAGACGATATTTTTATGTAGTGAAAGACGACATTTTTAAAGTAGGAAATAAGCGAAATATTTATTTTTGAAAAGGCGAAATCTTTAAATTTGAAAAGGCGAAATCTTTAAATTTGAAAAGGCGAAATCTTTAAATTTGAAAAGGCGTAATCTTTATGTATAGAAGAACGTGATAAAAATAGATTTTTTATCTATATAGTAGCGATATAAAAATAGAATTTTTATCTATATAGTAGCGATATAAAAATAGAATTTTTATCTATATAGTAGCGATATAAAAATAGAATTTTTATCTATATAGTAGCGAAGTAAAAATATGATTTTTATATATTGAATAGCGAAGTCAAAATATGATTTTTATATATTGAATAGCGAAGTAAAAATATGATTTTTATATATTGAATAGCGAATTAAAAATTCGATTTTTATATATTGAATAGCGAAGTAAAAATTCGATTTTTATATATTGAATAGCGAAGTAAAATTTCGATTTTTATGTATTGAATAGTAAAGTAAAAATTCGATTTTTACATATGTAGAGAATACGGGCAACGAAGGTAACAAAAAGGGCGAGAACGACGAAGATTTCTACATAGGAAGAGTAAAGATGATTGGATTAGCTATCGGTGAGAACTTCTCACTCAAATTTATTTTTCTAGTTATATATATATATATATATATTAGGATGCAGACGGTGCTTAGTAGCACCCGGCACCCGTCGTCCACAGACCATGGACGGCTTGCTTGTTTGATTGATGTATTGTGAAAATTGTTTGTGATGTTGATGTGAAATCGATAATAAAATGTAGATAGTTGAAGAAAAAAATTTATCGTTAATAATATAATTTTTAACGTGAAAGTGAATAAATAAATATTTATAAACAAATCGACCGATTTGTATATATACACTGATTTGACTGATATTGATTGGGATGATAAATTTTACACATCGCCCAACTGCACAAACAAAAATCTGCGTTAGTTGATTTGAAACCCCACACGGGTGTTGGGATGATATTTGGCGGACACTAATCCCAATTATTTAATTGTACGTCGATCGATTGGTCGACAGGCTGTGTAAGCGTTAATTATTCATATTTGATGCTTATGCAGTTGTGTGGTGCACCTTGGATGATGGTTGATTGTTTGTCATTGCTATTGTATACATGTGTTGTGTGGAATCCATATAATTAACATTATATGGTGATTGATTGAGCCTCATTCCAATCGGGAAAATAATGAATATTATAAAAGGAAATTCATGTGTTGAATATAAAAGTGGTCATGTGTTGACGATGGTCATGTGTTGACGATGTTCATGTGTTGAAAATATTCGTGTGTTGAGTAAAATATTTTAATAATAAAATTTACATCTTTATCATATTTAAAATTAGAACTACTTCACGGTGGAGTCTGATTGAAAATCAAACGATAGATACCATAATTTTATAAAATATTTTACATAACAAAAATAGTCGTGTATTGAAAGAAATTTAGATTCATGTGTTGAATAGAAGAAATATAGATTCATGTGTTGAATAGAATAAATATTCATTTGTTGAATAGAATAAAGAAGTTTTTGAAAAATATAAAGCCGTGTTGATTAGAGACGCGCTATTTTGACGTAAACGATATTTATATCGATTTTATTTGTTTTATAATGAATATTGAAAAGTGATTTCAAAATTGAATATTTTGAAAGGAAATTC
Organism: Allium sativum; assembly: GCA_030737875.1. Classification (NCBI taxonomy): domain Eukaryota; kingdom Viridiplantae; phylum Streptophyta; class Magnoliopsida; order Asparagales; family Amaryllidaceae; genus Allium; species Allium sativum. Next base: position 347,948,096 of record CM060918.1, read on the forward strand.
GAATTAAATTAAATAAAAATTCAAATTGAAATTTAATTGAATTAATTTGAAATGAATTCAAATTGAAGTGAAATTGAAATGAATTTGAATTGAATAGAAAATGAATTCGGTTCGAATTGAATAGAAAGTGAATTCGAATTTGAATTGAATAGAAATGAATTCAAATTGAATTAAATTGAAATGAAATTGAAATTGAAATTGAACTGAAATTGAATTGAAATCAATTTGAAATGAATTCGAATTTAATTGAATAGAAGGTAAATTCAAATTGAATTGAATTTAAAATGAATTTGAATTAAAGTGGATTGAAATAGAATTCAAATTGAAATTGGAATTGAGTTGAAACGAATTTGAATTCGAATTAAATAAAATTAAAAATGAATTCGAATTGAATTGAAATCAAATTGAAAACGAATTGAAATTGATTTGAAATTGAATATAGAGTTAAAATGGTTTTGAAAACGAATTTAAAACGATTTATAAAATGCGTTTTAAAAAGGAAATCGACGAAGTATATAATATATATATATATATATATATATTATATATATATATAATGGCCTGAATAGAACGCGCCGCGCCGCGGCAGTTCGCGAATTTCGACCATTAACTTCGAATTGACGTTGCGGGAGATCCGACCGTCGGATTCTCCTAAAACTAGAACCGTTGGGTTCGTATCGAAAAGAGCTTTCCAATGAATATTAGAAATTTGAAATCTAACGGTTGGATTTAGAATTATGTCTAAATCAAATTTGGAAAACGTCGTTGTAAGTGCAGTTCGATAGCCGTTGATGGAAATCGACTGTACGGGCCTTGATAAAATTATTAAAAATATCCATAATTTGTGTAAAATCATAAGAAATGATTTGGGGAAAAATTGGGCTGAAGAATTCCATATTTGAAAAGATAAAAATAGATTTTTATCGAAATGAACTAGTTTTGAACTAGAATTAAAATCAATTTGTTTTTGAAATAAATAAATTGAATTTGAAAGTGATTTTAAAAATAATCAATATTCCCAATACGTGGATTGGACTGGAGTTGAATCGAAATTATCTTCGGAAAATTTCGATGTTGGATTTCGTGACTATACAGATATTGTTATGGGAATTTGAAAGATATATTTTATATCGTTATTTCCAATACGATATTTGTTGGTTTCAGAATTTGATATTGAATATAAGCCGATATATTTTCTATTCAGAGCCTTGTATTTAATATCAAATGTGATTTGGGTTTGTCGTGAATCGTGTTTTAGATGACATTGGTTCTTTAACCCAGTTAAAGGCAAGATGTTGATTTTTGAAAGGATTAAAACTAAGTGGAGTTTTAATGAATCTTTAATTAGATTGAAATGTGAATTGATAATTTAAATTATCAAATTTGAAAGGTGATCGAGAATGGAGTACCACCAGTTTTGCTCCAAAGCGATAGTTAAATCTTTAATTAGATTTGAACGTGAAATGGTAATTAATTTTACCAATAACACCGTGGTGTTAGATATGGAGTATTACCAGGTTTGCTCCATGGGATGAATAGGTTGGGATTGGGAAATAAAATAAATAATTACTTCGGTGTGGTTCGCTAATCCCGACTAGGTTGAAATGACATCCGAAGGAAGATTAAAGAATAAATTTAGAAGAATTTATCTTGGATAAAATTAATGGGAACATTTCCCTAAGAATGTGATTTTGTGAATAAAAGAATATTCTGAATTGGAATGAGGCGTTCGTTGTGTTTGTGTAACATTTGTTTATTATATACGTGGGTTATTCAGAAAGGCCGGGTTATATCCATTCTGAATAACCGATTCGACGAGATATCGAAGATGAAGACGGTGGTTGAAGACCGGAAGTCTTCACATCGTTTGGGTGATTACTGATGATCTTGATTGGGCTGTACACCCAAGATGAGGGAAACAGTTGGTGATCGTCCAGACGTACTTGGAGATGGATGGATATGCGAGGAAAGTGCCTCCGGTTTCGTTCAGATCCAGAACGAACTTGTAAATGGATTGTGTGTCTGACATTGGACTTTATTCTGTGTTGATTGATCTCTATTAAATATACATCTGTTTGGCGGCGGAGAATTTATTCTCTTGCTTAACGCCCTTCTTTGAGACGTACGAGCTCAGAGGTTGTATATCGATGGACATCAGTCGCATGGAGTGAATTGCCAGTGTGGCACGCGTAAGTGGCAATTGATCAGGGCTTCTGTTGAAAAGCAGAGTCTTGTGGTTGATGATCAAAGCACGGCCTGTGTGGCGTAGCTTTGTGTATAACGTGAATTCGCGAGCCTCACACCTCGGTATGAGTCAAAAACGGGAGACAGACATCTGGGAGAGCACGATGTTTCTTTCTAGCTAGGGTAGTATCAGTGACCTACCAGCCCTGACATTTATAGACTTTTTCACCTGTGTGGTTGTTGGAATGCGAGGCGCCTCGGATATAGGTCTGTAAGGACCGGGAAACGTGTGTTCAGGAATTGCCAATCCTCAAAAGTAAGAGAGGACCGGCCCAGCCGATACCAAGGATCATAGTGGGGTCCTGAGGCATTTGCTAGAGTGTCTCGAACGCGGAGAGGAGCTTGCCCCTTGCCTCGACTCATGACGGAAATCCAATTTCCAATACGTGATATTGCGGTTTTAATTGTAGAACTAGTATGGCGACATGATATATGGTACCCATGCCGTCTATGATTGATATTTATGATTGAAAATGTTTTGACACTATATACACCTATGATAGTATCAAATGATTTGTTTTAAACGTATCAAGCATTATTTGGCTATTATAAGGGAAAACCCTATCCTCCGGCTTGCGTTGCATTGTGTGATGGGACCTGGGTCTTATAATAGCTTCATTTTTCTTTATTTAGCATCGCGCTGTTTGTTTTATGCACTGGTATTCTTGGGAGGAAACCCGTTCCGTGTTATACGGCGTGGTCCCTTGATTTACCTAACTTTAAAAATAAAGATTAATAACTGTTTTAGTTCTCACACCAGTCACATGACTGACCTGGAGTTTATTGTTTTAACCTAAACTCTGGGTGCCCTTATTTTCGACACGGGCAGCTAGTAGTTTTGGTTTTGCAGATTTATATTCACAGGATCCTGATTTACAGCTGGAACGATGCTCGGAAAGCTCTGTATCCGTGTATCACTTTCAGTTGTGTTTTGTATATTTTTCCGCTGCTATGTAATTTATTGTAATCTCTGATATTTGTTGGATGTAATTTATTCATTTATACTCTTTATATTCTTGTATCTGATGGAATTGTTGTAATAACAATGAAATGTTCTTCCGTCTGCGTTCTATTTGTGTGTTGTCCTCAACGCCATCCGTGCTTTCCTTCATGGGGAAGTTCAGGTCGTATCAGTTTGGTATCAGAGCTTTGGTTTACAGAGCTCGAGAACAAGACACATTAGAACCATACGAAAGAATTCATCAGATATTGGATTAGTAATATCCAATTAGAATGACTTATTAGAGATAGGATCAGTAGTATCCTAGAACGAGTGTGAAGAGTATATTTTTTCAAATGAAAACAATTTTGTTTTGAAATTTAAATCGTTTTATACGTATTTGAATATTTATTTATATTGAATTTGGACAATCGTGTATATAAAGATTTCGCGTACACGCGTCATGAACGTATAGTCGAAGTTTTAATATACTGGATAGATATAGAGTCACATTCTAGACACCCAGGGATAATTCTGATGATGTGGCCACATCATCAATATTTATGTTCGTGTTTCGTAGGTGTGATTTCTATATATTTCCATTAGGCTGGTGTGAGAACCAAAACTAATATAGCTAAAATACATTGTTGTGATTTGGCATCAAAAACATGATTTTTGTATATGTATCAAAATTATGAATTTGAAACTCTAATCCACTAATTGATTGATGTTTGTGTTGTTTGTTTATTTGTTTGATAATTTTGAACCATTTAGCCTAATTGAATCAAATATTGAAGTGTATTGAAAATTGGTCGCATTTGCTTGCATATACATGTACTTACATTGAACAGTTCATAGCAAGGAGGCTAGAGCAGAGAATAAAATTTGTTTGCCCGACAAATAGGTACATATTTACTATAGTTTACTGTTTTGTTTGGGTGATGATGATTTTATGAGCCTATTGGCTAGCTGCTTGGCTTTTTCTTTTTCTTTTTGAGATCAGAAGGCCTGTATGGCAATTTCGGGATTCTTCCGTTGCTCCCGGTGCAGGGGAGGTTATGGCGAATTTTTTCGAAAATTCCGGGTGTTAGCCAAATTTTTGAAGAATTTGAAAATTCTCAGAAACTGAAAAGTTGGAGAATGGAAGCCAGATTGAGCGTAGAGTAGATTAATCAAACCACTTTCGACTTTGTTCCTTTTCGGGGATGAAAAGTTTTAAGTGGGGGAGATTGTAACAACCCGAAAATCTGGGCCAGTTTAAAATTTTTATTTTGGCAATTTTAATGAATTTTGAATATTTAAAATGAATTATTTTAAATAATATCGACGAGAAATTTAAATTGAATAGAATTCGAACGTATATGTTATATACGTCGTCGTTAGAATATAATAATTATATATAATTATAAAAAGGAATTGAAAATGGCGCGGTAGTTCGATAATTCGATTTCAAACTTCAATTGATAGTACCGGGTGCAAAATAAACCGGATTTTAGTGAAACCAAAAATAATAGGATCTATTTGAGAATATCTTTCCAACGAATCCAAAAAATCAAGATTTCATAGCGGGAATCAAAAGATATGTCCAGTTGAAAATTCTGAATAGTCGCTATGGAATTCAGGCCCTTAAAAATGGAAATTTTGCAAACGACCTCGGATTTCGACGAAACCACTTTTGTTGGATCCGTGATGTCAAATTATTTCTAGGTTTCAGATTTCATAATTTTTCGAATCAATATGTGAGTGTGGCAAAGGAAAACACGTTTGACCAGTTTCAGTTGATTTTAATCGACTAGAAAATGGCCATTTTTCCAACGGTCTCAGAATTTGACGAAACTAGTTTTGTTAGGACCGTATCGTCAATACGAAGCTCATAAATATTTTTCGGGAATTTTTAGAGTTAGTATGTGGCCCCGGTAAATTGAAATGTACGTTTAAAATAGAATATATAGAGTTATATTTTAAATTCAACGGAAACTGATCGAAATGGTCGAATCAGCTTACGGTACATATCCCATTGTGTTCGGAATGGGGGTAATTAGCTATGGATGACAGGCGGTGGGTCTCGTTTCGATTTCGAATAAAAAGTCAACTTTATATAGAAAATTAAATTAAATAAATAATTAAATAACCCTTTCTTTTCACTTAAGACCCCCCCAATTCATTCTCACGATAAAATCAGTTGGCCCCCTTTTCTGAAAAACCCCCGACGCCTTCTTCCTCATCTCGATCACCACCGCGCCGCCGAAGCTGGTCGCGCGCCTCCCCGCTCCGCTCCCCTCGTCGATCTTCCACCTGCCACGCCCCCTCCTTCCTCTCCGTTCGTGAAACCGACGCCTCAGATCTAAACCCCCCTTCTTCGCCACCTCGCGCTGTTCGCCCAGCCACCCAGTCGCCGGAGCCTCCACCAAACCCTAGCGCCGCCTGTACCCCCTTCTCCGACCACCCCTCAGCCACATGACGCCCCCCCTCTGCAGTCGAACACTGTAAGCTCCCTTTTTTTCTTTTTATTTCTATTTTGTTTTGTTTTTATTTAATAAAATCAGTTTGTTTACATAATAAAAATATAATCTTTTATGTTGTAGAGTAATAAAAATATAATCTTTTATGTTGTAGAGTAATAAAAATATGATTTTTATGTTATATAGATAATAAAAATGTGATCTTTATATGGTAGGATATAAAAAGACGATATTTTTATGTAGTGAAAGACGACATTTTAAAGTAGGAAATAGGCGAAATATTTATTTTTGAAAAGGCGAAATCTTTAAATTTGAAAAGGCGAAATCTTTAAATTTGAAAAGGCGAAATCTTTAAATTTGAAAAGGCGTAATCTTTATGTATAGAAGAACGTGATAAAAATAGAATTTTTATCTATATAGTAGCGATATAAAAATAGAATTTTTATCTATATAGTAGCGATATAGAAATAGAATTTTTATCTATATAGTAGCGATATAAAAATAGAATTTTTATCTATATAGTAGCGAAGTAAAAATATGATTTTTATATATTGAATAGCGAAGTAAAAATATGATTTTTATATATTGAATAGCGAAGTAAAAATATGATTTTTATATATTGAATAGTGAAGTAAAAATTCGATTTTTATATATTGAATAGCGAAGTAAAATTTCTATTTTTATGTATTGAATAGTAAAGTAAAAATTCAATTTTTACATATGTAGAGAATACGGGCAACGAAGGTAACAAAAAGGGCGAGAACGACGAAGATTTCTACATAGGAAGAGTCGAGATGATTGGATTTGCTATCGGTGAGAACTTCTCACTCAAATTTCTTTTTCTAGTTATATATATATATATATATATATATATTAGGATGCAGACGGTGCTTAGTAGCACCCGACACCCGTCGTCCACAGACCATGGACGGCTTGTTTGTTTGATTGATGTGTTGTGAAAATTATTTGTGATGTTGATGTGAAAACGATAATAAAATGTAGATAGTTGGGAAAAAAATTCATCGTTAAAAATATAATTTTTAACGTGAAAGCGAATAAATAAATATTTACAAATAAATCGACCGATTTGTATATATACACTGATTTGACTGATATTGATTGGGATGATAAATTTTACACATCGCCCAACTGCATAAACAAAAATCTGCGTTAGTTGATTTGAAACCCCACACGGGTGTTGGTATGATATTTGGCGGACACTAACCCCAATTATTTAATTGTATGTCGATCGATTGGTCGACAGGCTGTGTAAGCGTTAATTATTCATATTTGATGCTTATGCAGTTGTGTGGTGCACCTTGGATGATGGTTGATTGTTTGTCATTGCTATTATATACATGTGTTGTGTGGAATCCATATAATTAACATTATATGGTGATTGATTGGGCTTCATTCCAATCGGGAAAATAATGAATATTATAAAAGGAAATTCATGTGTTGAATATAAAAGTGGTCATGTGTTGATGATGGTCATGTGTTGACGATGTTCATGTGTTGAAAATATTCGTGTGTTGAGTAAAATATTTTAATAATAAAATTTACATCTTTATCATATTTAAAATTAGAACTACTTCACGGTGGAGTCTGATTGAAAATCAAACGATAGATACCATAATTTTATAAAATATTTTACATAACAAAAATAGTTGTGTGTTGAAAGAAATTTAGATTCATGTGTTGAATAGAAGAAATATAGATTCATGTGTTGAATAGAATAAATATTCATTTGTTGAATAGAATAAAGAAGTTTTTGAAAAATATAAAGCCGTGTTGATTAGAGACGCGCTATTTTGACGTGAACGATATTTATATCGATTTTATTCGTTTTATAATGAATATTGAAAAGTGATTTCAAAATTGAATATTTCGAAAAGAAATTCGAATTAAATTAAATAAAAATTCAAATTGAAATTTAATTGAATCAATTTGAAATGAATTAAAATTGAAGTGAAATTGAAATGAATTTGAATTGAATAGAAAATGAATTCGGTTCGAATTGAATAGAAAGTGAATTTGAATTTGAATTGAATAGAAATGAATTCAAATTGAATTAAATTGAAATGAAATTGAAATTGAATTGAAATCAATTTGAAATGAATTCGAATTTAATTGAATAGAAGGTAAATTCAAATTGAATTGAATTTGGAATGAATTTGAATTAAAGTGGATTGAAATAGAATTCAAATTGAAATTGGAATTGAATTGAAATGAATTTGAATTCGAATTAAATAAAATTAAAAATGAATTCGAATTGAATTGAAATCAAACTGAAAACGAATTGAAATTGATTTGAAATTGAATATAGAGTTGAAATGGTTTTGAAAACGAATTTAAAATGATTTATAAAATGCCTTTTAAAAAGGAAATCGATGAAATATATATAATATATATATATATATATATTATATATATAATGGCCTGAATAGAACGCGCCGCGCCACGGCAGTTCGCGAATTTCGACCATTAACTTCGAATTGACGTTGCGGGAGATCCGACCGTCGGATTCTCCTAAAACCGGAACCGTTGGGTTCGTATCGAAAAGAGCTTTCCAATGAATATTAGAAATTTGAAATCTAACGGTTGATTTGGAATTATGTCCAAATCAAATTTGGAAAAGGTCGCTGTAAGTGCAGTTCGATAGCCGTTGATGGAAATCGACTGTACGGGCCTTGATAAAATTATTAAAAATATCCATAATTTGTGTAAAATCATAAGAAATGATTTGGGGAAAAATTGGGCTGAAGAATTCCATATTTGAAAAGATAAAAATAGATTTTTATCGAAATGAACTAGTTTTGAACTAGAATTAAAATCAATTTGTTTTTGAAATAAATAAATTGAATTTGAAAGTGATTTTAAAAATAATCAATATTCCCAATACGTGGACTGGACTGGAGTTGAATCGAAATTATCTTCGAAATGTTTCGATATTGGATTTCGTGACTATACAGATATTGTTATGGGAATTTGAAAGATATATTTTATATCGTTATTTCCAATACGATATTTGTTGGTTTCAGAATTTGATATTGAATATAAGCCGATATATTTTCTATTCAGAGCCTTGTATTTAATATCAAATGTGATTTGGGTTTGTCGTGAATCGTGTTTTAGATGACATTGGTTCTTTAACCCAGTTAAAGGCAAGATGTTGATTTTTGAAAGGATTAAAACTAAGTGGAGTTTTAATGAATCTTTAATTAGATTGAAATGTGAATTGATAATTTAAATTATCAAATCTGAAAGGTGATCGAGAATGGAGTACCACCAGTTTTGCTACAAAGCGATAGTTAAATCTTTAATTAGATTTGAACGTGAAATGGTAATTAATTTTACCAATAACACCGTGGTGTTAAATATGGAGTATTACCAGTTTTGCTCCATGGGATGAATAGGTTGGGATTGGGAAATAAAATAAATAATTACTTCGGTGTGGTTTGCTAATCCCGACTAGGTTGAAATGACATCCGAAGGAAGATTAAAGAATAAATTTAGAAGAATTTATCTTGGATAAAATTAATGGGAACATTTTTCTAAGAATGTGATTTTGTGAATAAAAGAATATTCTGAATTGGAATGAGGCGTTCGTTGTGTTTGTGTAACATTTGTTTATTATATACGTGGGTTATTCAGAAAGGCCGGGTTATACCCATTCTGAATAACCGATTCGACGAGATGTCGAAGATGAAGACGGTGGTTGAAGACCGGAAGTCTTCACATCGTTTGGGTGATTACTGATGATATTGATTGGGCTGTACACCCAAGATGAGGGAAACAGTTGGTGATCGTCCAGACGTACTTGGAGATGGATGGATGGTTTGATATCCTCTTAACTAAGACCCTTCATTTGGTATTGACGGAAAATTATTTTACAAGATCTGAGTATGGTTAGATATCCTCTTAACTAATGACCTGGCCTTTCTCTTTGGTTTGCTAAGTTGATGACAAGAAACTTCGGTTTTGTCAAGATGGATGGTAGATCAGAAAATTTTATCTGGTAAACTGATGAACCAGAATGCTTCATTTAAGAATAAATAGATTGATTGTCTTGTATGCTTTATCCAGAGTGGTAGATTGATGGTCCAAAATCCTTTATATGACACGATAAGTTGATAACCTAGAGAGCCCCTTATCTAAAATGATAGGTTGGTAATCCTGAATCCTTTATCTGGAATGATAGTTTGATAGCTTAGGAACTCTTATTTTGCATGTTGATTTTATAGGACAGAACTTTCATCCGGATCAAACTGATTAGAAATCATCTAGATGTTGGAAATTCTAAGCAAGAAGGTAGCATTACCTCCTATGATCAAACTGATTAGAAATCATTCTGCTTATACGTAAGATTTGGTTAAATTTGATGAAAGAACTGATGTGTTATGCATATGAAATGAACGAGTATTCTAAAGATGAAAATGGCATGGGAAAGGCTGTTAAAGGAAATATGGTGAGAGGTTGAATGAGTATTTTGAAGAGCGAGCGCATTCTACTTCGGTTCATAGGTAGCTAACAAGCACCTAACTAAACTAGCTGAAGTTTTCAGTTTGGGCTTTTTTTGTTAGCTGCGAATACAAATCATGAAACAATTGTGTATTTTACACACATTTTTCTCACACATTATTCTTCTCTAACAGTTTATTAGTGTAATATTATTTTCCGTGTATACCTTTTGACTAGTGCGAACCCGTGCTACGCACACGGGTTTAATGATACAATTTTTAACAATATAACATTTTATTTTCTAATATTTGTATTTGTTGAAAATTTTAGTCTTTAGAATTGAGACTGTACTAAAAGTTAAATTCACTGCATGCATACTAAAAGATAAATTAATTGCATATACAGTACACCACATGACACTAAACACTACGAAGCAGAAAATAGACGTATGTACGAATACTAAATTAGCTAAAAAAAAGTGCTTTGTTAAAAAGCTAATTCATAGCATATAACAGCTTATGTTCATTGCAAATAACACAAGAAATTCATCTAAAAGCACCAACTAAAGCAATCTGCTTAAACCAAAATACAAACGGATCCAACCTTTAGGTGCATAACAATATAATATTACAAATTTATTTAGCAACATATTCTACTATATCTTCCAAAAAGTATATTAAACTTTGTCATTTCCATGGAATTTAACGCTACCTGCACCATCCAACACTTTGACCTACATAAAAGATGCAAAATAAAAGGATAGTTCAATAACACCAACAGCAAATGTAATAACAAATTTATACATAAAAATTATGGATACAAATGTGCAAACTGTATAACAGTTGAAACAAAACTATAATGCAAAATAAAACAACAATTACCTGATATCCTGCATTGTGCACCCAGGGGGAGTAAAAGTATGTGGTGACATCCTTACATCTTTTGCTCGGTAAGCATTAATTCTGGTAATTGACAGGTGAGAGCTACATCCTATACAAAATATATTTCCCTTTTTTATTATAGGAATATTCCCAAGTTTGCACTAAAACCCTGAAAACACGCATACATACACACACACACACACACATATATATATATATATACATATATATATATATATACATATATATATATATACATATATATATATGAGGCAGGTTCAATGGCAACCCAAAAATGGAGCATCCCATTAGCCTACCACTTTTCCACTACATATTTCCTCTCTCTCTCCATCCGCTGACTCTCTCACCTCCCACTAACTTTAATTAATATAAATTAGAGGTGAAAAACAAAGAGGGCAAAGAAATGCTCCATTTTTGAGGTGTCATTGCATATATATATATATATACATACATACATACATATATATATATATATATATATATATATATATATATATATGAGGAGCGTTCCGCTACACCTCTTATATTGCAAGTGAATGCTCCCCCTTAATCTCAGCCATACTTTATATCTTGTGTGATTATCAAGAATATTTGCCAATAAGAGATAAAACATACAGCAAAATAAAAATGAATAATATTAGCAATATCAGTAAAGTTATCGTCCTAAGTTGTTTGAAGGATCAAACAGCTACCTTACTTTTTCCTTTCTAGTGTGCTGGCTTAACCAATTATACATAAATTGAAACTGAACGTGCTTTATATTTCCCCAAAATCAAGCAACTTCCTAAACATTCAAATCACATGGATAAGTTCAGTACGACTAATTGATGATAATAAACATAACAAAATGCCTCGAACTTCCATTAACTACTTAAAAAACACTTAATCTCTTTATTTACACAATATTTTGGGCCAGGTCTTCAAAAAAATGCAGATAACGAACTTCCACTACCGAAACGTTGATAACCTGTAGAAGTCACCACCAAAAGGCACACTGCTTCGTCATAAGATAAAGAACAATGCATAGTAGACTGGAATTTTCAACATAGAAAATGCTAATCTAAAAAATATTAAATTGAGGATTTCAAACAGAGCACTGTAAATCAAAGAAAGGTAGAATGATAATTAATATATTTTATTACTACATACCTCTTCCTAATAGCAGTTAACTGAAAATACAGTATTATAAAGCAAGAAACTCAAAGAAAAATTGGTTAAGAACGCAAATTAGTGTGCAAACTATGGTAATAGATTAAGAAAATTAGACTGTATAATCAATGTACAGTACAACGTATTGGTTCCAAAACTAACCTAACATTTACATACACTGGATCTGCACTATCAGCCAACACCTCTGTAGTCACTCACTTCACATATGCATGCTCAACATATCACATCGACTCTTCACTACATTAGTGTGAACCCATGACATGCACACTGGAGTCGTCTAACTAATTTTAATAAAATTGGATCTTTGTTAAATTATTTTTGATGCACTTATTTACGTGGTCAGCGACCATCTAATGGTTAATCGTTATCTCCTTAATATTTCAAATGTTTGAAGACATGTTAATACAGTAGTGATCACTGCTACTTATAGTAATATTTGTCGTAAGTATCATATATTATTAATTACTAATTACATGAGAGAAACTAATGCATGTCCAAGTAATCATATACATGGATATCGTATAGTTACAACTGAGTACCCGTTGTTCCTAGATAAATGAGTGCATGTCTCAAGAACCAATACCTAATAAAGAGTACGATAAATGTTCACCGGAAAAACACCAAATATTAGAAACTTTAATCATCCACTTAATTCCAGATTCACTTTTGCATTATTGCATATTTTGAAATAAAACAGACTACCATTGTAAAGAGAGAGGGAATAAAAAATAAGAAGATTCTTCCAAATATATCTACACTTGTTAAACATATGATATATTTGCACAGTCAATATGTTATTTAAGATGCAACGTGCAAATAATAGAATACATATATGATATCAAGTTTCTTATCTCTCGGGCTTTGCATTGCGTAGACAATATACATGTATTGCCTTTAATTATTTTTCATTTCCTTTCATCTTGATTCTCTAGTCATCATCATGAAATTGTTTTTAGTAACCTTTGTTCTCTCTTTAAGTGGATCATGTTGTATATACAATGTGATAAATTGTATGTTTTTAACTTGTAACCAGCATCTAATCGGAGTATTTTATTGCTTCGTGGTATGGCTTTTTATTATTGCACATTGATTTGCAGGACCAGCCTTTATAAAACTACGCAATCAAGGCTCATTTGGAGTTCATGTCATGGTATCCAACCGACCAAAGGGTAGGAACAAATTGAGACATAATGATTTGTACATCACAAACATTTAAAGCAGTAACTCTTTACCTTTTTGTATTGAACATATACAAAACTCACATAAACATATTAAGTTCAAAAGAACAACATGTCATATAAAACAAATACTTCAGAGACAAACTTTTCTTCATGTACTTTTAAATAGGTAAATTCGATAACATATCATCCCCATTTAATTAGAATCTGGCACCCCATATCCAAACCTGACGCAATATTTCATTTTATGCGGATAACATATACGTTATTTTTTGTGGCTGATATTAAGATGTACTAAGCATGTAACTATTTAAACGTACAACAGGGTAGAGAGCGACCTTAATAATGTTCCAACACGTATTCCATTTTCTTTTCTTTTTTTTTCTTTTCATTAAAAGAAATTTATCGTATAAGCATTAAGTACACTTGAAGATAGAATTAAAGATTTGATTCCATGATATATAAATTTTTTTCATACTGATAAAAGATGACCTAATCTATAATGGAACCTTCTTTCAAATCCTTTTCAGAATTTAACTTCTTTGAATCTTCACCTTTTTCTTAGATATAAAATAGTCATATATTTTCCATAATGAGAAACTTTATTATCGAAGTTGATGTACTACAATTGTTGGCTGTCTTGATGCATTAAAGGTAGAAAAGTCAACTGAACCCTCATTCTCTTTCGGTGATGTACATAATTTTGTTTTTTATATATGTATTCTTCTTCTATCAATTATAGGTTGCAAGTTTGAGGGTAGCTTAAAAGCAACACGTATTTTTTTCAATAGGTTCAAATAGATAGCTTGCTCATGAATTTAGTTTAACCCAACAATCCTACATAAATTTATGATCAAAGATGGGCATATATAAATATAAGATATGTCTAGAACCTTGCTATAAAAACTGGGCAACTCCTCGCTTTTAATATGTATTGTTCAATCTCGAGCTTTCCTGGTCATATAATGTGCCAATTTAACAAAAAGAAGACATGTTACAGGGAATCTTCACCAACTTAAAAGTTAAAAAAGCTTAATTGTTTAGGAAATAATAGGTATCTGACAAATTCCTTAAAATACGCAAGCACCACAGCTTCATTGACATACTGTACAGAACTTGAAATTATTTGTAATATACTGATATATTTATCAAAATCCATAGTTATATCTCAAATTCAAATACTGATTGTGTGAGCCTATTGTTGAAAAATGAAGCAGAATATAACTTACAGGTCCAATGCATGTCGGATGTAGCAAGCATGAGTTCAAGTGAGAATAAAATGAAAGAACCTTTTACCTTTTGTCAAGCCTGTAGAACACAATGAGTAAAAAAGAAAACAATATAAAAATACAAGGTTCATTAAGAGGTTTGGATGCTTGGTACATGATAGAACACGAAATAAACAATAGTATGGAAGATGAGGCACTAAGAATCCAATTATGCAAAACGTAAGGATAACAGGCCATCCAAGTCAATCACCTTAAGATGCCTAAGACAACAGAGGGAAAATCACATAATATAGGTTTTTTTGACTTTGTAGAGAACACATACCTAAACAACAACTACAGTTGATAGAACCGAAAAGGAACATCTAAATATAACATCGAAATAGAACTCCAACACTAAGAAAATAGGAATTACCGGTCAGAAAATAAGAAATTGGCGATTCAGGTAGATGAATACGACAAAAAAATTAGATCAAGGAGGGATGATGTAGTGAATGATGTTAATCTTAAGGAAGGTAGTGGATGATATACAAATCAATTATATTCATTGCTCTGCTTATATGTAACAAATTTGATAGGTAAATCTACTTATTCACGAAGATTTAACCGTTTTTGTTGATTGATTGTCAGACGCTGCTTTCATGTTAATTTACGCTGAAGGGATAAAATATTTAATAGTGTTGCTGGTTTCTGACACTAAAAGAATTAGACACTGCACATATTCATTGTTTTTTCTGTTAATGCTTCTCCTCTCTGTATGTTACTCAGCATTTTGCAATTCGTAGCAATCGACAAAAAGAAACTACCGCACCTACCAACATAATCTGAAAAAACGCATAATGCAGCAAGGATGAAGTAGAAACTAAATCGCACTAAAAAGAAACAAAATCTAAGCTAACGATAATTTAACACAAAGCTATGGGGAAACATTAGGATGTACATTCATTTGTTCGTCCTGATTATTGTATTTCATTCCTAAGTTATAACATCAGTTAGAAGAGACATATAAGGTTAATGTAATCCACCAATGCTTAGTCTCAGGAGTAATTAATCTATATAACTGTCAAGAATCCAGCAAATAAATTAAAAAAAAAAACATGATTTGGAGTTTCTCAACTATGGTACAAATTATGTACCTCTGTTTTCTATGCAAGCAAATTTGACGATTGTTATGAAACACCTTAAATATATCTTCTCTTAATTCATAATAGAAAATCAATATAACAACTAAAAAAAGTTTAATTGTTTTCATCCTCTTTTTTCTCATTACACAAAATAAATGTCATATATATAAGAAGATAGCCTCAAACATGGTGAATTATTCTATGAAACCAAAAAGTTTTTCAAATAGTGGAAAATAAAGCAATGATGGATACAAACATAAAGTCAAAATCTCTGATCGAACCATGACGGCTTCCATATTTGGTCAGGGATATCCATCATAGATCCAATGCTCAAGATGGGAATAATGAATCTCACAAATCATCATGTTTTCTTAATAGAATTTACTTCTATGATTCTTCAGTTTGTTTCTAATTGGAATGAAAAGAAAACATAAAAATGAAAATAGAACAGGCTAACAAACTAACTACATTATATCCAAAACAATATGGTAATAAGCAAGTTAGTGTATAGGGCTTAAAAAAAGTTATATATGAAGTTGTATTAACTTTCATTAATATTTTATTTGATGAAAAAGGAAGGAAAACCTAATGAGAGATGCATCTTCACTGTAACAAAAATGTAGTAAGCTTTACCTGAAAACTGTCATTGTCGCCACAAAGTTAGAATAAATTCTTTCTAAAAAAATAAGTGGAAGCTTCTAAAATAATTTGAATGGTAGAAGTTAGAAATTCACATAACATGTCTTGTTAGAAAACTCAAAATAATAACGATGATGCATACAACCTAACAAACACAACAATAACCTTTGATTCAAAATAGCAACTAATAAATCAATTAGCACCGAATTAGATATTTTGTTTCCAGTATCCTTAAAAATGTAGAAAATAAGGAAATACAACTCTTAAAATTTATCAACTCTTAAAATAAACCCAAATTTAATGTGTATTTTGTTTCAAATAGTTCATAAGCAATGCACAACGTCAACAATGAGATATAACTAAAAAAATCCGACTTCATTTCTAGAGTAATGCGTTAAGAGATGAAAATGATACATCTATCTAACAACAGAATAAGTTCTAAACATAGGCTCCATAATCAAAGCCGCGTGATTGATATTCGAACAAACAAAAGAAATTGCAAAAAACTTAAATGGCTTTATAGTTTCTCAATTTTGATACAAAGTATAATTCAAGTTCCAAGGCAAGATAACTAAATTACATTTTGCAAAGTTTGTATTTATTATGGATAGAAAATGTTTCTTCAATTGTAATTTTTATACTACAATCTATACAAAGATTAATTATTTTTATAGCATATAAGCTAAGAAAACTACTCCAAAATTAACCAAACATCATTAACAGACCATTAAGTTGAAACATCTAGGTTTTAATTATCTGATGATAATGATGGAATTCCAGTGCATAAAAATATAAATCTTCAGAGTACAATGAACTAAGCAACATCGTTATTATGATACAAATGAAGGTATTTAAAAGTGGAACATGACAATCATATCTCATACTAAATATTCACCTTAAATTTGATTTAGGCTGTAGAAAATCCAATAGTTTCATATAATATGATAATATGCATGAATAAACTTGTCAGTGTAATTTTTTTTAGCTGAATCATAAACCTATTCCAGTTTAGTTGAAACACCAAAATTCTGATGAGAAACCAAACCACGAATGTTATCCATAGATGGTAGAGCATAATGTGGTAAATTTAAATAAAATAACATCTTATATTGTTATTTAAAACCTAATGAATCATAATTTGTAGAATTCACATAACAAAACTCATCCATTTTTGTAGCATGTATATCTCAACGTATGTATAAGGATATAGTTCAAAATTTAGTAGATAGAGGATTAATAAAATCATATTGGCAAAATCTAGAAGTGTCTCATACGCAATTGATGTACACTATTAATAATAACTCAATAAAAGAATATTTGACATAACATGTAAAAATGTGTTAATTTCGATTATAGTTTGCTACTGCCCTATTTTTTTTAAGACGCAAATCATCATCTTATCATCAAGAAGTTCCTATCATTCAATTTTTGTTTGCCGAGATTTTAAAAAATCTGGAAAGAACAACAAACGAATGCAATGTTAACATAAAAGAAAAAAAGTAAACATGGGAAAAAAAATGAAAATAAGATGCATCATAACCTCCAAGAAAACCTTTTTGATAAAAGTGAAAAGCAGGTGCTTTAGATAAAAAAATATAATTACATATTTTCTTCACATAATAGGAAATTAATTTGAGTAAAATATGTAAATTTTAATTTATTGCCAAAGATGATCAAATGCTTAAAGAAGTAAAAGCAATAAAAAAAATTAACATTAAAGAATAAAATATTGCATGTAAGTCTTTTTTGCTACCAATTTTTGACCACCTGTTCGGTTTTCTATTTACATGCTTCAGAATGCATAATCACTTTGACCAAACTGAAAGTCAACTATATACTATAGTTGAGTGAGTCGCTAGTGTTAACATGAATGACAGGGGTTGGTAATTATTTTGTGAACTACATTACACAACACGTGTAAATTTAATGCAAAATCAGAAGAGAGCACCATGCGCGTTTGTGTGCATCTGTACTTTTTTTCCACGGGTTGCTATAGAAATGAAATCGAACAAAACTCCTATAAGATGTGTAAAAATGTAGAAATTACGAAAACTGCAACAACAGTTCTAAACGAAGTAAGCAGTAGTTATAAAGAAAATTAGCAAAAAAATGAATCCCCAAAGAAAAATAAAATCGAAACTGACATGAAAATGTAGGAATTTCGAAAACTGCAACAACAGTTCTTAACGAAGTAAGTAAATAGCTATGAAGAAAATTAGCCAAAAATGAATCCGAAAAAATAAAATAAAAAATAAAATCGAAACTGACATGATCTGTAGTGGTATAAAAGATGGCTTGCAGTAATAAAATCAAAAAGCAAACTGCAATTTATCATGAAATGCTCACCTGGATTGAGATGCTCACCCAGATTGAAGCTGACGCCAGTCTAATCAGGCGGAGCAATGCTAGTATGAAAAGCCAAGGGGAATAAATACCGACTGAAGAATATTATGAGTAAGCTAACAGTGAGAATTTGATGAATTTGAAGACTAAAATGAAAACTTCGCCTGAAGGAAAGGCACAAAGGGGAAACTTAACACGTACGAAAGAAGTAGCGATTTAGCTATTAGGAAAACATGATTTTAGCCGGATCAGGTCGACATGAAATGAGGAAGCATGAATTATCCAGAAGATGGCGAAAAAGAGATAAGCGTAGAGGACGGCGGAAGTTATTTTGGTACCAGGGTTTGGAGAATTCTTTTTGAAGGGTCCAAGCGGTAATCAAAGAGTTAGTACGGTTTTGCTAATGTAAGGCTAAGATCGAAACATTACACACATGTCGGTCTGTGAATTTTTTGGAGAATCTGGATCTGAAAGGTCCTTAGAGAAAGATTGTGCTTTCATATAATATAATAGATAGATAGATATCTAAATTTGATTTTTTCACTTACTGCTAATAGTAAAGTCCAAAACAAAATTTGAAATGTAAAACAAGTTATTTTTTCCATGTATACATTTTCATGCTATGATGCAATTTCATGTCCTCTTGATTGGTTTTTCTGGAGAATTTCTCATTGTAATTAAAATGCACATTATTTTACTTATGATATCATAGGAGTTTTCTATAGCGTTAAAATAACGCATAGCTTTAAATTACGCGTTATTTGTTTATTTTTTTCCAAGGTTTGGACATTTAATAGCACGCCATGATGCAACCCTTGCGCTATTGGCTATTATGGATTTTCTTATGAAAAATATTATGTATTTTGTTATGTTATGCTATTTTTAGCTTGTTCTGTTTTATCGTTTAATCAATTCACTATAATGTAATTGTTATGGAGCAAAAAACAAAAGAAGAAAAAACAAATATTTTATAACTGAAGAAATGATGATCTTCTTGGCAGAGTTTTGGTTTGTAGGGCTATCTAGAGAAGCCTAAGGTACCGTTTGATTTTCTAACTGGGCAGTTAATGTTCGCGTCTGCGTCAGACGTGTCTGACGCGTCAACAGTGGGACCCACGTATTTGCCCCTTCAAGTTGAACGACTCAAAAGTTAGTTTTTGCATCTGACGTTTCAGACACGTCCGACGCGACAAATATTTTTTTTGCCCTTCTTTTTTCCCTCTCCCAATATATATTACACCCATTTCAACACTACATCACCATATCTACTCTTCATTTCCTCCTATTTTTTAACAAATAATGGCAGCTAGTGATGAATCTGATTGTGAAGATTTGGAAGATTTGTTAGATGTTCAAGAACTTATGGCTAATCAAACACGAGAAAGAAGCAGAATACATAATTCTGTAAGTTCCGACCTTGCTTGGGTTCATGAAATACTATCAGGACACGCAGATCGTTGTCATAGCAATTTTCGAATGGAACGATTATGTTACAGATCCTTGTGTGAACGGTTAGCAAATTACGAATTGAAAGGCTCAATGCACATAACAGTCAAAGAAATGGTGGTTGTATTCCTATGTACTATTGCATTAGCCCTCCCTACAAGGCAGGTTGCTGAGCGGTTTCAACGATCAAATAGTACGATTAATGTCATTTTTTGTAAAATTTTGTATTCAGTTCTCTTATTAGCAGTCAATATTATTAGACCGGACGATACCCAATTTAACCGAATCCCAGAACAAATTCGTTATTCAAACCGACATTATCCTTTCTTCGAAAATTGTATGGGGCTATTGATGGGACACATGTGATGGCTCACATGGGTCAAGAAGACATGCAACGTTTTGTTGGGCGGAAAGGATCTGCTACACAAAATATTATGGTTGTTTGTGCATTTGATTTAACTTTTACGTTTGTAAGAGCGAGATGGGAAGGAACTGCGCACGACGCTGAAGTATTTCGGGAAGCTATAAATAATCCAGATCTTAATTTCCCTCATCCTCATGCCGAGTAGTATTATTTAGTGGATTCAGGATATCCACTATTGGAAGGATATATAACTCCTTACGGATCGTGAGATAACATGCAGACGTATCCATACCATGTTCAAGTACAAATTGTTACTGCTACAATGACTATTCACAACTACATCAGAAAATACAACGCTGGCAATCCGGATTTTAAGCCGTATAATGACGACACTGATTTAGTGTCAGACGAATATCTCGAAGAATATTACAGTATATCAAATCCCGGAAACAGAGATCGAGAACCCGTTCAAAGAACCAGAACAACATCCACCATGGCGGTTGTACGAGACTATATACGAAACAAACTAGTTGCCACGGGAATGCATTAAAAAGTTTCGTTGTATTCTGTATTTTATATTAGCATTTTAAATTCAGCAATTTGTATTCTGCAATTATGTAATTTTAATTCTGCAATTTTAATTCTGCAATTTGAATTATGCAGTTTGTATTCTGCAATCTATTATTATGTTCAGCAATAAACACACACAAACACAAATAATTAAAAATAATATATACACAAACAATAAAATAATACCTCTGCCCCTTCCAAAATGCCCCTTTCGTAGAAAAAAAAAACACATTCTTCGTTCGCAACAATTCCCCTTCAAATACCCCTTTCAAATTCCTTTTCCAAATAACCCTTCCCATTCAAAATCAAACGCACCCTAACAAATATATTCAAAAACTTGCTTAGTTCTGACTGAAGGTACTACGGTGTAACTTGAAGTCCCTTTTGTTAAATACACCCGCTTCTCTTATCTACCTTGGATGTGATGTTGATTTAACCCATGAAACAAAAACTTTACCTTTTCAATGCTAATCATCTTCGTCTATGCGTTCTAAGTTCTTTTAATAAAATAAGCCACATCCACAATTTTATCCTTCGCTAGTTTGCTTTCTAAAAGGCCCGCTATTAACGCATGTTCTGTAAAATAAATCACATGACATCTAGCAGTTTAGCAGGGGAATTAAGGCCCCTCACATTTCATACTAACATATTCATTAAGCCAGGTTGGTAAGGGTGCGCTTCTTTTTTTTAGTACGAGAAAGAGCACTTAAGTTTAACTTAGTACATTTCGTCATTTTACCATGAAGAGTTGTCTACGACGTTAGCTTCTTTCATTGTTAAGAATTCAAATGTGGAATCTTCTTTGTGTTTCTTCCTGCGTTGCTTTCACCTGGTGATTCACTTGGTGATTCAAATGCAGTTACAGATACATATACAAATACAAATACAGTTACATATACAAATACAAGGCCAATACAGATATAAATACAAATTAGCGCAGCCCAGCAGCAACTAACTCATCTCTAATGGTATCTCGTAGTGCTGACATTTCTTGGTATTCATTTCGTTGTACCCGTTCAATGCCTTTATTTGTCGTATTTCTCATAGCATAATATTCCACCAAGTACTGATTGGAGATTAGTTTAGGATCATCATCAAAAACCGTAAAATCTTGGTCACCACTATTATATTTGCGTATGAAGTTATGTAAGACCATTGTAGATATGACAACTTTGACTTGAGTTTGAAATCGATATGTAGGCATACTACTCAAAATGGTAAAAAAAAAATCCAAATGTCAAAAGTTCTTTCTACGGCCATCTGCAAACTCAAATGGTAGAAATTAAACGCTTCACTGGCCGATTTTGGTTGATTCACGGTATCACAGAAATGTAGAATATGATACCTCATATTTCGATATGGTGGTAAATATCTAGTCTGAAGTGGATAGCCTGAATCGACCAAATAATACTGTCCAACTGGAGGTTTAGAAAAGTTCGAGTTTCTATCATTCGTAACATCATTAAAAATTCTACTATCGTTTGCAGTCCTTTCCCGACCAGCCATAACATACGTAAATTGTAAATCGAAATCACAAAACACTAATATATATTGAGTTGCAAAACATTTTCTTCTGATATAATGGATAATTTGATCAGCAGGTAAATGTGCAGATACGTTTGTACCATCAATAACACCAATACAGTTTTTGAAATAAAGATAATACCGGGTTGAACTTCTGATGTGATGTGGAACAATTTGGTCCTGTGGCTTTATTACATCAGCAACGAGTAATTGAAAAATGTTTAGAACAGCATGAAAACAAACGAAAATTGTGCTACCAGATCGTTGAAATATTTCGCTTAGTTGTCTATTAGAAAGCCAGTAGCTATTACGAAACAAATATTCCTACCATTTCGACGACTCAAATTTCTGCACTTGGAGAGAGACCATGATGTTGTTGTTTTTCACATAATGAGTAGAAACAAAGTCTTTTCATCCGAAAATTATATTGACAACGTTGTTGATGACCATTCAAAATGTCATTGATCCAAGCTAAGCCAATAAAGTAAGAAGTACTAATCTACGTAAAATGATTTCTCCATGCATTCTGACACAATGAAATCATGTAAAGATCAATCAAATCATCGTAATCAGAGGATGAATCAGAAGCAGACATTATTTCGTTGAAGAAGAAGAAGAAATAATAGAAGAAGTTAGTGATGGATGAAGAGAGGGTTTGGTGGTATAAAACATGGATAAGGGAGCCGTTGGGAGCGACGGATGAAATCAAGCCGTGGAAACATCGTGGAAATTGAACGTGGTTGCATTGGACGCAAACACAACGCAAACGCTATTAGAAAAGGCTGCGAATGCACCCTGAACATCATGCATGTCCTCTGCATTATCCTTGTGAAACTGGGAACTGTTGTATATAACGGTGTTGTATACACAATTATATGATTTTTGTTTGATGATACCAACCAAATAAATATTATTTTAATGTGTTTGATATTGTACTGTTATTATACATCACAGACTGGAATATAATATTTATATTTAAATAAAATACAACTGTACAGAAATTTAAATATTCACAGTATTTTATTTGAGTAGAATATTTTATTTCAATATCAAACAGTACAAATTCTTTACTCCACTATTTGTACATCTCTGTATTACACTTTATAACATATCAGATTTCATATATACAGCTCCTCATTACAGATTAACTTAGTCACTCTTTTTGTACATACATTCAGTCTCAACACTCAAATTTACATACATACACTTTGACACATTCACTAACACTACACACTGTCTTCTTATCTTCAGTCTTCTGTCTTCTCAGCTCTCTGTCAGTCCAGTCAGTCCAGTCTTCATACCTGTCATACACAGAAACACACACACAGTACACTGCAGTAGAAATAAAAACTGAACACATGCAGATTTAAATTTTATTTTTAAAATTTTATTTGCCTCAGATTTCTGGTGTGTTTCTCATCATTTTTCATGACTTCAACTGATTAATCTGTGACTAGACAGCTTGTGATATTCACAGTGAAACACTGTAAATACCACAAGGCAGACAACATATATATATATCTCAATGCAGGGACAGGGACAACTTGACTGATGGCTGCATATACACACGTGTATACACGTGTGCACTGCCTCGCCAATCAGTTTGCGACTGAGGAGTAGCCGCAGTGGACCTTCTCGACTCAGTTCAACTAAAGACTACATGGAGTCAAGCCAGCAAAGACAATCATGGTCGAGACAAGTGATAGAGCCAAACAAGCACTCAAAACAGCATGTGATATAACACAACAATGAAGAGCATTTTTCAGTCATGACATGGGTAATGTGCATGGTGCAACCAGCATGGTTCAAGTCTGCATGACAACACAGATTGGTTCAGATTCAAGAAGGTGCAGCTAGCACATACACAGTAAAAGGCAACAGCAATGTATGGTGTTGCTGCATAACTCATATGGCACAAGTACAAATGAAGTGTCGAGCTCAATGTTATAGCAGCATACATTTGGCCGAGCATAGTTCAGCATGGTATAAGTGCACTAGCAATAAGTAAAAACACAATGGTGCATACATATACAGGGGACAGTGTAACTTGGGTATGGTGAAACAATGGAGCAGCATACATACAGCAAAAATGGAATGTTCACAAGTATTTACACCTCAGCATGCAAGAAGAACAAGGTGCAAGTTCATAGGTGAATGACACAGTGGCAATGCAATCAAGCAGCAGCTCTTGAACAAATGCAAATGGGAAGTGGATACACAAAAATGGTGTACACAAATATGACAAAGCATTTTTGTCAAAGTCTCAAATGTGCAAACAAGGAGCCAAAGTGTAAGCAACTCATTTTGGGAAACAACATTTACAAGCAACAGGAATTTAGCAAACTCAGACCTTGGCAAGGAAATCAATCACATATGTTTGGCAAAAAAAAAAAAAAAAAAAAAAAAAAAAAAAAAAAAATCGATAGTAAATAATTCATGCAACAAACTTGGCAAGTTTTTTTAATTTCCTGTTTTCATATCCACATTAAGTTGCAAGAATCATTTGTTCCAGAAAATTAGCATATATGTTTTTAAGGCAACAATAAATTCCAGATATGCTCAACACTTTTTTAAAAGAGTCAAGAATTTGATTTCCAGAAATGTATTCAATCACTGTGCAGATTTGGTAAAGGGAAAATCACAGATTAAATCAAGACTATTTAATTGCCGAGAAAATCAAGTTCACAATGGTTTAAATACATATCCAGATTTATCATTTAAATCGAGTGATTCAATCATGGAAATCACGATTACACAAGGGATTACTCATAGCCACAAATAATTGTTTCCAGCTGTGCATCAAAGCCAAGGAATTCAAACAAGGCAAGGAGAAACTGTTTGCTTCATTTCAGGCAATTTTTTTTGGAAATTTATCAATCAAAGAATCTGCGCAAGGGACATTTTTAGAGAGTCATTAAAGACCAGCAAATCATCCATATCCATTCAATAATTCAAGTTAAAGCCGAGAATGGCCAAAAGGGGAAACTACAAAAATCAGATCGAGCCACATAATGAAATCAGAGCTCAATTTAAGGATTTTAAATCCTATTTCTAAACAGCAACTCATCACAGGCAAAATGGATCGAAACCAACGTGACAAATCAAAGAGAAAATCGAAGGAATAAAATCAGTAAAACTCACATTTTTCTTCCAAAATATTTTCGATCGAGCCAGAGAGAAATTCCAAATCGAACGAGCAAAGCCATCATAGAATCAAGCTTCAGAGAATCATCTATCATCATTCAAAGTCGATTTGATTTGGGGGATAAAAGAAACCCTAGGAGCCGCCGCCATTATTTTTCCACAGAGCAAAGTGGAATCGGGGAAAATGAATACAAATGGGCCGGCCTAATTTTTGAAGTGTGAAAAGGGGATGATCCTTCTATTTTAACTCCTAGGGTTTATTTGTTTTAGTTCATTTTATTTTGTATTGTTTTAATTTGTTTGTAAACCATCGATCTGTTTCTAGAGTCTGTATAATTCTAGCAGTTTACTAGAGTCTGTGTAAAAACTAGGGTACACTGATTACGGGGTTATAATACGGGGAAATCTGATCGAGGGGATATCGGTCAGTCTAGGGTTTTGAGCGTAGGGTTAGGACAGGAGCAGGCGCTGCGAGTGTACATGGTCTTGTATGCGGGATCTGTTTATATCACCTAGTAGAAACCTTAGGAATGCAGCAGTAGGCAGGGTTTTGCCGAAGCTGGGTATCTCTGTGTGTTATTTCCTTTCTGCACTTTTATTTCTGCTACGTTCTGTGATTTGATTATTATTTAATATCCTGTAATTATTAAACTCTGCGATAATTTGTGATAAAACCTATTCACCCCCCCCCCTCTAGGGTTAATCTAGATCCAACAAGTGGTATCAGAGCAGGTTATTTCATTAACTATAGAGATGGTGTTCCCTAGTTGTCAACCGATAGAGAGTCAGTCCAGTTCATCTCCAACAATTTTCGATGGAACAGATTTTTTAAACTGGAAATCCAAAATGGAATTTTATTTAAAATCTGTTAGTATTAAATGTTGGGATGTTATTATCAGTGGGTACGATAGGGTAGATAAAGTTTTTAATTCTCGTGCTACACATATTCTATATTCCTATCTTGATGATGATCAATACTGTCTGATTTCCCATTGTTTAACTGCGCAGGAAATCTGGGATACTCTCAATACGAAGTATGGAAAATCTGACAACAGCTCAAAACCCCAGAATGTCAACTCAGATTCAGAATTCTGTTTAACAGGATTTACAAATGAAAATTCAGACGGATCAGATGATGGAGAATCAACGGATGCTGAAGATGAAAATTTCTCATACGAAGATTTGGTTTACATGTGTCTTGATTTAACAAAATCTGTTGATAAACTCCAATTGAAAAATAAGTCTCTGAATTCTAAGAATTTTGAGTTGACCAGCAAAATTGATGATTTGGAATCACAACTTGAATATGTTAAAAATACTTCAAATTCAGTTTGCAAAAAATTTTTGAAATTGAAAACCAACCTTGTTCATCT
Organism: Allium sativum; assembly: GCA_030737875.1. NCBI lineage: Eukaryota > Viridiplantae > Streptophyta > Magnoliopsida > Asparagales > Amaryllidaceae > Allium > Allium sativum. The sequence continues at coordinate 347,975,206 of CM060918.1, forward strand.
CAATAAAAATATTCAAAAGTTTGAAGATGAAATTTTGATCTTAAATGAGAACAAGACTGTGTTATCAAATTTAAACAACCTTCTGCAAAAAGAATTTGTAAATTTTAAAACAGATATATATTCCAAATTTGAAATTGCTGAAAATGAAAATTTGTTGAAATCAAATTTGATTTTAGAAGAACTTGGAAATGAGATTGAAAAATCCAAGAATTTTGAATCTGAAAAACAAAAACAATTTGAACTTAAAATTTCCGAATTCCAAGCCAAAATTGAATTGCTTGAAAATGAGAATTTGTTTTTGAAACAGTCCAATGCTGAACAGAAGATCGCTATAAATAATTGCTCAAATTTATTAAAAGAGAATAGTGATCTAAAGTTCAAAATTCAACGATTAGAATCAACTTTGGATAAATTTTCTAATGGGGAAAAATCGTTGAATATGTTGTTACAAAACCAAGTTTCTATTGGAAATAAATCTGGTCTTGGCTTCGGGAAAAATGACGTTCTTGGAAAAACAAATGAGTTTGAAAAACGGAATTCATTTGGTTTTAAAAATCCTTCAAATCACTTTGGAAATGTTTGTTTTGAAAATTTGAACTCTAACATTCTCAAAGGATTCTTAAATAAAAAACGTGATGTGAATTTGATTGATAACAAATCATTTAAACAATCTTGGATCCCAAATAAAAGTAAAAGGGCCTCGACTAAATTCAAACAGGTTTGGGTCCCGAAAGGTACAAAGGTAGATTCGAATTGTTTGTTATATAAACAAGTTTGGGTACCAAAACAAATGAATACAACTATGAGTGGTTTTACTAATTTTGTTAGACCACTTAACCCTCTTAACAGTTAAGTACCAGAGGAGGCTGAGGAACTGCTGTGCTAAAAGAAACCGAATTTAACCTGCTCAATATTTCTGTAATACTTCTCAGTTCCTTAGCCAAGTTGGTTGAGTTAGAGATTCATTTGCTTACATGGATTTCAGGTATATCTCTATACTCATTCTTCTGTATATCCTTTGTTTTTAATTTTTTTAATTTTATTTATTTTCCTCCTTTTATCTCTTTTGCCTATTTTCTTTGATTTGTCACTACCATAATTTTATTTCCTCTTGGGCTTCATTAACTTCCAATTGCAGTAATCATGATCTTCTGGAAATTTGCTTTAGTTGAATATAATTCTGATATTTTAATCATTTCCAGACCTTGTATTTAAAATTGTAAATATCTGCAATTGTTTTGAAGTTTGTTTTCTAATTCTCTGAATTCATAACAGTGCTGATGTATTCTTGTCAAATCTTGAACACTATTAATTAAAATTCTAAATTTTTGAAGATCTGAAAAACAATTGAAATATCACACATCTCTGCTGTTCTGAGTTTATTCTAATTTAGTTTAGAAAGGCTTGAAAATTTATACTCATTACAGCTCACTGCTACTTCTCAGCTGTGATAATTTCTTTAATTTTTTTCAGATTGGCTTGAATTTTTTTTAATTGACTTGAATCATTGCTTACATCTTAAAATTCATCGTTATTCATGATCGTCTGGTTTAGATTTTTGTTTGTTTGAGATCATTTGAAATTTCTGATATTTTGAATCTCACACACTTCTCAGATGTGAAGTCATTAATCATGTGTGATTGATTCATTGTATCTCATGACTTACAGTTGTCCAAGTAATTTTGAAATAAACCATTATTTTTTGGATCATGAGTTATTGCTCAAACTTGATGAAAATATTCTGAAAAATTCTTTGTGCCTGTCAGAAATACTTGTGAAAATTTCTTTGAAAATTTGGTCTTAAAATTCTCTATTATTTCATGGTTATTTGATTTTAATATATGTTTGTTTAAAATCATTTGAAATTATTGATTTATTGAATCTCACACATATCTTGAATCTGAAATATAATATTGTGTGATTGATTTGTCAAATCCTGATATATTCACATCTCTTCAAATGATTTAAAATAAACTAAATTTTATAATCATGGATCATGGAATATATTGTTTTTTTTGTGACCTTCAGAAACATCGTCTGACAAGTCTGTTGTGATATTAATTTTTCTGTGTTGCTCTGATACTGTTTTAAAATGTTTGTTCTAGAATCACTTACTTGCTACTCTGATACATGTGCATAATCTATTATCTCGTCTGTTTGGGCTTAGGACTTAATTATTCCTTTGTCTATAACATTCTTGTTCAGTATCATGATAAAATTCCTGGTAAATAGAGACACCAAGTGGTATCAGAAGCGCCTTATATTTGTCTCACCCATCTGTACTGAGATTCAAATTCTCACCTTGTATAGACCCATACATTTTTTTTCCTTATACAAATAAATGTGCTAAATTTGTCTGGCTGGGTTTGTGTTTAAATTTCTTTAGTCTGAGATGTCCATGATAGTCCATCAGGGTGTAATTAAATTCCTCGATAAGCGAGAACATTTGGTATCAGCCTTTTTCACTCATCTGTTTTTTGAATTATCACCCTGTATAGATTCATTTTTTTTGTATAAATCTGTATAAATTCTTCTTGTAATTGATTTTCAATTTTAAAATTATTTATTGATTATTCATTCAGAAATTGAAATCAATATCCAAATTGAACTGTATTTGTAATTCACCAAAATTATTATTAGATTTTGAAATTGTGATGAATTGTGACTGCAGTATGTTTCACAACAAAAGGAGAATATATTTGGATTTTCATGATGGTTGAATATTTATTATAATATCTTTGAACTGGTAATTATTTCACGACCATCTCCTTTATCTATCACCCGTCTGCCATACATCATGATTTAATATGAATTTGGAGAGTTTATTTTTTTTAAGGAAAATCATTTTATTTTAAAACAGTGAAAATTATTTGTGATAGAAATGGGACTATATTATTTTTCAAAATTAGTGATAATTGAAAATTTTCAATAATTCCGGTACAGTCGAGCTTATTTCATAATATAATTAATTTAGAAATTTATTTCACAGTCCATTTCTGTAACTACCACATTTCTATCATCCATATTGGTTTCATATACCGAGGAGTTTTTTTTATAAAGCTGAAAATGATAAAAGTATAATTAATTTATAAGAGTGTCTCTAACCTCAATTAAAAATCCAAGCTCTGGTTATGCATGGTTATGAGACGTCTTATAATTTAAGCTGCGACTGATCCCATTTAAAAATCCAAGCTCTGGTAATGCGTGAACAGTGTGCTCTTAAATAAAAAAAGGGAATAATGTGCTATAAATTGAAATAAACTTGAAATTCTCCTTTGTGTATAAAAGCCAGCCTACCATTCCATTTTCTAATCTATGAAATGTGTTAATATTTTATGATGTATTATGATTTGTTGATTGATGGGTATTGGGATTTGAGATTGTACGATATTGTCACTTAAATTGAAATTATAATTATAGTCCAAATCCATCACTGTTTTTGTGTCTCATTTTTATAAATTTTTATTGGAAAATAATTGGAAATGATTTGTTTTTAAAACTCTCTCCATTATGTATGAAATCCATCGTAAATCCATCATTCTCTAAAATGTGAAATATGTCACCTGTTCCCAGAATATTATGATTTTTGTTTGACTGATTGAGATTTATGATGATCCTTCTTCCTCTTCAGCTGATTTTTTTTTTTTTTTTTTGTCATTTTCCATCTGTATTTCAAATTCTGAAACCTTTTGATGATAACAAAAGGGGGAGAATGGATAGAGATTTTGATTTATGAGTGAATATTTTATAAATATTTACAATTTTGAAAATTTATTATTCATACATTTCACTCATGCACAGTTATAGGGGGAATTGTCTGTTGTAGGGGGAGCTAATAAATAGGGGGAGTTCAATATTCACTGTCAAACACATCTGTTGTATACAAAATCTTTTATTTGTTTGTCATCATCAAAAGGGGGAGATTGTTGTATATAATGGTGTTGTATACACAATTATATGATTTTTGTTTGATGATAACAACCAAATAAATATTATTTTAATGTGTTTGATATTGTACTGTTATTATACATCACAGACTGGAATATAATATTTATATTTAAATAAAATACAACTGTACAGAAATTTAAATATTCACAGTATTTTATTTGAATAGAATATTTTATTTCAATATCAAACAGTACAAATTCTTTACTCCACTATTTGTACATCTCTGTATTACACTTTATAACATATCAGATTTCATATATACAGCTCCTCATTACAGATTAACTCAGTCACTCTTTTTGTACATACATTCAGTCTCAGCACTCAAATTTACATACATACACTTTGACACATTCACTAACACTACACACTGTCTTCTTATCTTCAGTCTTCTGTCTTCTCAGCTCTCTGTCAGTCCAGTCAGTCCAGTCTTCATACCTGTCATACACAGAAACACACACACAGTACACTGCAGTAGAAATAAAAACTGAACACATGCAGATTTAAATTTTATTTTTAAAATTTTATTTGCCTCAGATTTCTGGGGTGTTTCTCATCATTTTTCATGACTTGATCTGATTAATCTATGACTAGACAGCTTGTGATATTCACAGTGAAACACTGTAAATACCACAAGGCAGACAACATATATATTTCTCAATGCAGGGACAGGGACAACTTGACTGATGGCTGCATATACACACGTGTGCACTGCCTCGCCAATCAGTTTGCAACTGAGGAGTAGCCGCAGTGGACCTTCTCGACTCAGTTCAACTAAAGACTACATGGAGTCAAGCCAGCAAAGACAATCATGGTCGAGACAAGTGACAGAGCCAAACAAGCACTCAAAACAGCATGTGATATAACACAACAATGAAGAGCATTTTTCAGTCATGACATGGGTAATGTGCATGGTGCAACCAGCATGGTTCAAGTCTGCATGACAACACAGATTGGTTCAGATTCAAGAAGGTGCAGCTAGCACATACACAGTAAAAGGCAACAGCAATGTATGGTGTTGCTGCATAACTCATATGGCACAAGTACAAATGAAGTGTCGAGCTCAATGTTATAGCAGCATACAATTGGCCGAGCACAGTTCAGCATGGTATAAGTGCACTAGCAATAAGTAAAAACACAATGGTGCATACATATACAGGGGACAGTGTAACTTGGGTATGGTGAAACAATGAAGCAGCATACATACAACAAAAATGGAATGTTCACAAGTATTTACACCTCAGCATGCAAGAAGAACAAGGTGCAAGTTCATAGGTGAATGACACAGTGGCAATGCAATCAAGCAGCAGCTCTTGATCAAATGCAAATGGGAAGTGGATACACAAAAATTGTGTACACAAATATGACAAAGCATTTTTGTCAAAGTCTCAAATGTGCAAACAAGGAGTCAAAGTGTAAGCAACTCATTTTGGGAAACAACATTTACAAGCAACAGGAATTTAGCAAACTCAGACCTTGGCAAGGAAATCAATCACATATGTTTGGCAAAAAAAAAAAAAAAAATCGACAGTAAATAATTCATGCAACAAACTTGGCAAATTTTTTTAATTTCCAGTTTTCATATCCACATTAAGTTGCAAGAATCATTTGTTCCAGAAAATTAGCATATATGTTTTTAAGGCAACAATAAATTCCAGATATGCTCAACACTTTTTTAAAAGAGTCAAGAATTTGATTTTCCGAAATGTATTCAATCACTGTGCAGATTTGGTAAAGGGAAAATCACAGATTAAATCAAGACTATTTAATTGCCGAGAAAATCAAGTTCACAATGGTTTAAATACATATCCAGATTTATCATTTAAATCGAGTGATTCAATCATGGAAATCACGATTACACAAGGGATTACTCATAGCCACAAATAATTGTTTCCAGCTGTGCATCAAAGCCAAGGAATTCAAACAAGGCAAGGAGAAACTGTTTGCTTCATTTCAGGCAATTTTTTTTGGAAATTTATCAATCAAAGAATCTGCGCAAGGGACATTTTTAGAGAGTCATTAAAGACCAGCAAATCATCCATATCCACTCAATAATTCAAGTTAAAGCCGAGAATGGCCAAAAGGGGAAACTACAAAAATCAGATCGAGCCACATAATGAAATTAGAGCTCAATTTAAGGATTTTAAATCCTATTTCTAAACACCAACTCATCACAGGCAAAATGGATCGAAAACCAACGTGACAAATCAAAGAGAAAATCGAAGGAATAAAATCAGTAAAACTCACATTTTTCTTCCAAAATATTTTCGATCGAGCCAGAGAGAAATTCCAAATCGAACGAGCAAAGCCATCATAGAATCAAGCTTCAGAGAATCATCTATCATCATTCAAAGTCGATTTGATTTGGGGGATAAAAGAAACCCTAGGAGCCGCCGCCATTATTTTTCCACAGAGCAAAGTGGAATCGGGGGAAATGAATACAAATGGGCCGGCCTAATTTTTGAGGTGTGAAAAGGGGATGATCCTTCTATTTTAACTCCTAGGGTTTATTTTTTTTAGTTTATTTTATTTTGTATTGTTTTAATTTGTTTGTAAACCATCAATCAGTTTCTAGAGTCTGTATAATTCTAGCAGTTTACTAGAGTCTGTGTAAAAACTAGGGTACACTGATTACGGGGTTATAATACGGGGAAATCTGATCGAGGGGATATCGGTCAGTCTAGGGTTTTGAGCGTAGGGTTAGGACAGGAGCAGGCACTGCGAGTGTACATGGTCTTGTATGCGGGATCTGTTTATATCACCTAGTAGAAACCTTAGGAATGCAGCAGTAGGCAGGGTTTTGCCGAAGCTGGGTATCTCTGTGTGTTATTTCCTTTCTTCACTTTTATTTCTGCTACGTTCTGTGATTTGATTATTATTTAATATCCTGTAATTATTAAACTCTGCGATAATTTGTGATAAACCCTATTCACCCCCCCTCTAGGGTTAATCTAGATCCAACAGGAACATTCAATAGTACATCTCATTTGTTCTATAATAGTGTTGTGCGGATTATATCCTTATGTTTAATAACGTATTGTATTCCGCTTTATCAGATCAGCTGTATTTGTAACTGTACTATTAAATCCATTGGACTAAATGTTGTATATAACGTAGTTGTATACACAATTATATGATTTTTGTTTGATGATAACAAACAAGTATATTTTACTTTAAATGTGTTTGTTACTATTATATCACATCTCAGATAGAAATATAATATTTATGTTTAAATAGAATACGACTATACACGAATTCAAATATTCAACTGTATTTTATTTAAATAGAATATTTTATTTCAATAATTAAACAGTACAAAAATATAAACTCCACTATTTGTACATTTCACTGATATTCATTATTGTACAATCAATTTTAGTATACACAAAGCTCCTTTCTACAGACACTCGATTATACAAGCATACACTCAGACTCTCATTTACAGTTTCACTGTTACACACACTAATATACTTTCACTATCATCTTCTGTCTCTGTGTTCTGTCAGTCCAGTCATTGTCAGTCCAATCATTATCTGCTTACCTGTCACATGAAACACACACAATACACTGCAATAGAAATGAATATGGTGTTGATTTATGTCAAGTGTTTAGGTCAAGCAAACTCAGCATCATGGCAGCTGAATAAAAAAAAATTTGACATATGGGAACAAGCATGTATGCGACACAGTGGAGCTACAGTCTATACATGTCCATATTAATGAACAAGTTTTTAATGTGCCAAGAATCAATCAAGAAATCAATTCATGTTTCACAGATTATGTGTTGATTATGGCAAGTTTCAAGAGCATGGCAAAATGTTTCAGATTTTCAAATGGTACATGCAAATGAAGTTAATGTACATAACCAGTATGACCAGGTCAAAACAAAAGAGGGCACGGCAACAATCATGGAAGGAATACATTTTCTCATTCATTCATGGACCAGTTTAAGCAACATGATTGAAGCATTGCATTTGCTCGTATATGGGAGGTGTTCAATTTTTTAGCAAGGAGATCTTTGCTAAAATATTCCAGAATTCAATGGTTTCCAATTATACAGTGGGAAATAAATGTGCTAAGATTTTATTCAAGAAATCTAAATTCACATTTGACAAGACAATCATTCTTTTGGGGCAATTTATTTTCAGAAACTCAATTTGTTTTGGCAACAGGTTAAATGACTGAAGTTCATAAGCCAACATTGAAGAGAACCAAATTGGCAGTAAAACAATTGTACTACAGTAGTTCAATAGATCAACATAAGCATTCAGTGTTCAAGTGCAATTCATCTCACAAACAAATGGCAAGACTCAAGCATGTGTGAATTAATGTGCCAGATGTACAAGAATAATACATGAGCAAGTGCATGCAAAAGCTTTTGGAAAGAAATCACAAACATTTCTTTTTGAAATTCTACTAAATGTGGCAAGTGTTATCTGTCCTCTAGAAATTCAAATTATGTCTTTCCAGAAATTACAGGAATCAGGTTTGGCAAGCAAGTATATATTTGTCAAGCTTTTATGACACTCCAAAAATTCATTCATGATTTTCTGTAACTGTTTTTAAGAGTCAACGTTGGCAAGGAATCAATTTTTTTGGAAAAACACAATTCAGCAAAACCATGTTTGGCAAGTAATAAATAATTTCTTTCCAAGAACATAAATCAGCTTTCCAGAAATTCAGAGTAAACATTTATGCAATCAAATCTTTGTGTTTCAAGAATTTTATCAATGAATTCATCAATTCATGTTCACAGCAAGTTTTCAAGGCCAAGGATGTCAAAAGAGGAAAGCATCAATATGTTTCCAGATTTAAAACAAATCAATATGTATTTGTTTGGCAATTTTTCTAAGGGGACAGCTAATGAAATATATTTTTCCTGAATTGCTATCAATGTTGATTCAATCAATAAATCATTTAAAGGCAGAGCAGCTATCATGCAAAGAGAATATTGAATTTCCAAGAAATACCATTTAAACCTTGTTTTGGCAAGCTTTATTCATTTTCCAGAAATGATTTCATGGCATAATATCAAGTGGGCCAAAGATTTTATTTCTTTGTTTTACAAAGGTGTTATAAGGCAACAATTCAAAAAGGTTTCCAGAAAATTTTCAAGGGCGATTCAATCAAGGAACCAAAGGGAAGAAATCACGCAACGCAAATCAGTCAAGTCATTCAGTGAAATCAGAGCAATAAAAGGATTCTATTATCCTATATTAACACCTATCCTCATCAGCAATTTGCATCAAAAACAAAAATCCAAATTTTCAAGAGCAAAAATCTAATCAAATTCAGAGAACTCACAAAACGTTTTTGATTGCAATCCAAGACTGTGAATCAAGCAGGAGCATAAATTTGAAGAAGCTTTGGAGATTATTTCTTTCAGAACATCAATCAATCGATTCGAGTTGGAGGATTTCAAAGAAACCCGAAAATTCCTTTTTCCCATAGCCTCCATATTCATTTCCTTAGAAGCAAAGAATCAGGCTGAACAAATAAAGAAAATGGGCAGCCAACATAAGTCAAAAGGGATTAGTTTTTATTAAAGAGGGGGTTTCTTTTCTTTCTTTTTATTAATTTGTATTTTCAATTCTTTTGTAAACTGTCAAAACAGTTTCTAGAATTCTGTAGAAATCTAGGGAAAACCAGTTAGGTGTTTAAGTGGCAGTTGGCAGAGTCTATAAAATCTGGGTTACTGGTTACAGGGTTGTAATCAGGGGAAATCTGATCGAGGGGATATCAATCAGTCTAGGGTTTTGAGCGTAGGGTTAGAATAGGAGCAGGGTTTGCGAGTGTACATGGTCTTGTATGCGGGAGCTGTTCTATCACCTAGTAGAAACCTTAGAAATGCTGCAGTAGGCAGGGTTTTGCCGAAGCTGGGTATATCTGTGTGTGATTTATTTTCTGCAGTTCTGTTTCCGCTATATTCTGTGATGTGTTAATTATTATATATCTCGTTAGAATTTTAATTCTGTTAAAAACTGTGATAAACCCTATTCACCCCCCCCCTCTAGGGTTAATCTAGATCCAACAAGTGGTATCAGAGCAGGTATTCTGTTAACTCTAGAGTAATGGTGATTCCTAGGTGTCAACCAATAGGGAGTCAGTCCAGTTCATCCCCTACTATTTTCACTGGAACGGATTTTTTAAACTGGAAATCCAAAATGGAATTTTATTTAAAATCTGTTAATATTAAATGTTGGGATGTTATTATCAATGGGTTTGATAGTGTAGATATTAATTTCAATGCTTGTGCTATGAAAATTATATTTGACTATCTTAGCACTGAACAGTTTAATCTTATCTGTCATTGTTTATCTACACAGGAATTTTGGAGAACTCTCAACAAGTTTTATGGAAAATCTGACAACAACTCAAAACCCCAGATTGTCAACTCTGATTCAGATCTATGCTTAACAAGTCATGTAGATGAAACCTTAGATGAATCGGATGATGGAGAATCAACAAATGCTGAAACAGAAAATCTCTCATATGAAGATTTGGTTTACATGTGTCTTGATTTAAAGAAGTCTGTTGATAAACTCCAACTGAAAAATAAGTCTCTGAAATTTAAGAATTTTGAGTTGACCAGCAAAATTAATAATTTGGAATCACAACTAGAATATTTTAAAAATTCTTCAAATTCAGTTTGCAAAAATTGTTTTAAATTGAAAACCAATCTTGTTCATCTCAATAAAAATATTCAAAAGTTTGAAAATGAAATTTTGATCTTAAATGAGAACAAGACTGAGATATCAAATTTGAATAATCTTTTGCAAAAGGAATTTGAAAGTTTTAAGACTGATATATATTCCAAATTTGAAATTGCTGAAAAAGAAAATTTGTTGAAATCTGATTTGATTTTGAAAGAACTGGAAAACGAGATTGAAAAACCTAAGAAATTTGGGTTTGAAAAACAAAAACTTTTTGAATCTGAGATTGCTGAGTCCCAAACCAAAATTAATCTGCTTAAAGATGAAAATTTGGTTTTGAAATCTAATTTTGAAAGATGTAAGATCACTGAAAATAATTGTTCAGATTTATTGAAAGAAAATGGTGATCTTAAAACTAAAATTCAACAACTTGAAACAACCCTGGCAAAATTTTCAAATGGTGAGAAATCTTTAAATATGTTGTTGAAAAATCAATTTTCATTGGGAAATAGAAGTGGACTTGGTTTTGGGAAATCTGAGTTTTCTGAAAGGAGAAGCTCAAACGATTTTAAAAATCCTTCAACTTTCTTTGAAAAGAATCGTCTTGATAATTTGAACTTTGTTAATTCCAAAGGATTTTTGAATCAAAAGCAAAATTTGAATTTGTTTTGTAATAATTCATCTAAACAATCCTGGATCCCAAGAAGAGATAAAACAAACATTGTTAAATTCAAACAGATATGGGTTCCAAAGGGAACAAAGGTAAATTCAGATAGATTGTTATACAAGCAAGTCTGGGTACCGAAAGTTGTTAATAAAACTACGAGTGGTTTTTCTAATTTTTTAGACCACTCAATCCTCTCAACTGTTAGGTACCGAAGAAGGGTGGCTGAGGAACTACTGTGCTGAAAAGAAATTTGAAATCAAGCTGATTTATACTTCTGTATCATTTACAGTTCCTTCAGCCAAAATCTGTTGAGTTAGAGTTTCTGATATACACTGGTTTCTGGTATGATCTCTAAACTCACCTCTGTAAATATTTTCTGTTTTCTTTTGTTTTTTCTTCTTCTTCTCACTTCTATCTCTTTCTTCTGTCTATTCTGATTTGATTTATCACTGCCATATTTTTTTGTGCTACTTGAATTGCAGTATTCATGATATTCTGGAATTTTGTTTTGCGTGTATAGAACTCAGATGTTTTTCTTCTTCAGATATTGTACTTAATCTTGTAAATATCTGCAATTATTTTGAAGTATATTTTTATTTCTGAATTCATAACTGTGTTGATGTGTTCGTGCCATATCTTGAACACTGTTAATTTGAATTCTAAATTTTTGAAGATTTGAATAATTAATGAAATTTCACACTCTTATGCTGTTTTGAGTTTCTTTCAATTAATTTTGGAAACGCTTAAAATATTATACTCATTACAGTACACTCTTTTATTTATCAGTTGTGATAATTTCTTTAATTTTTCAGATTGGCTTAGACATTTTTTAATCTGTCTTACATCTTGAATTTCACCGTTATTCATGATCATCTGGTTTAGATTTTTTTTGTTTTTTTGTTTGAGATCATTTGAAATTTTTGATATTTTGAATCTCACACACCTCTCAAATCTGAAGTTATTAATTATGTGTGATTGATTCATTGTATCTCATGATTTACATTTGTTCAAATGATTTCGAATAAACCATTATTTTTGGATCATGAATTATTATTCAGTCTTGATGTAAATGATTTGAAATCTCTCTTGTGATTGTCAAAAATACTTGTGAAAACTCTTTTGAAAATATGGTCATAAGTATCATTGTTATTGTATGATTATTTGATTTGAATATATATTTGTTTAAAATCATTTGAAATTATTTATTTATTGAATCTCACACATAATTTTGAATCTGAAATATAACCTGGTGTGATTGATTCGTTAAATACTAATACTTTCACTTTTCTTCAAATGATCTAAAATAAAGTATATTATTAATCTGGGATCATGGAATTTTTTTTGTGACCATCATCTTGACTTGCTTGCTTGGAAACTGTCTTTGTGCTGCTCTGATACTGTTTTCAAATAACTGCCCGCTTTAACCTGACTGCTGCACTGATAATTGTGCCAAATTTGTAATCTTGTCTGTTTGGGCTTTGTGATTAAAATTTGTTAATAGAGACACCAAGTGGTATCAGAAGTGCTTATATTTGTTTCACCCATTTGTACTGAGATTCAAATTTTCACCTTGTATAGATCCACACATTTTTTTTTTGCCTTATACAAATAAATGTGCTAAATTTGTCCGGCTAAGTTTGTGTTTAAATTTCTTTGGTCTGAGATGTCCATGATAGTCCATCAGGGTGTAATTAAATTCCTCGATAAAGGAGACTACAATTGGTATCAGCTTTTGCATCCATCTGTTTTTGAATTTTTCACCTTGTATAAACATCATACACATTTTTTTCCCCTTGTATAAATCTGTATAAATTCTTCTTGTAATTGATTTTCAATTTTAAAAATTATTTATTTTTATTCATTCAGAAATTGAAATCAATATCCAATTTGCGCTGTGTTTATAATTCATCAAAATTATTATCAGTTTTTGAAATTGTGATGAATTGTGACTGTAGTATATTTCACAACAAGAGGAGATTTTATTTGGATTTTCATGATGGTTGAATATTTATTATAATATCTTTGAACTGGCAATTATTTCACGACCATCTCCTTTATCTATCACCCGTCTGCCATCCATCATGATTTTATATTAATGTGGAGAGTTTATTTTTTTTAAAAGGAAAAATCATCTTGTTTTAAAACAGTGAAAATTATTTGTGATAGAAATGAGACTATATTATTATTCAGAATTTGTGAGAATTGAAAATTTTCAATAATCCCTGTACAGTCGAGCTTATTTCATAATATAATTAATTTAGAAATTTATTTCACAGTCCATTTCTGTGCCTACCACATTTCTATCATCCATATTGGTTTCATATACCAAGGAGTTTTTTTTCTTTTATAAAGCTAAAAATGATAAAAATATAATTAATATATAAGAGTGTCTCTAACCTCATTTAAAAATCCAAGCTCTGGTTATGCATGGTTATGAGACGTCTTATAATTTAAGCTGCGACTGATTCTATTTAAAAATCCAAGCTCTGGTTATGCGTGGTCAGTGTGCTCTTAAATAAAAAGGAAATAAAGTGCTAAAAATAGAAATAAAATTTGAAATTCTCCTCTGAGTATAAAAGCCAGCCTATCAATCCATCTTCTATTCTATGAAATATGTTGAAATTTTATGACGTATTATGATTTGTTGATTGATAGGTATTGGGATTTGAGATTATTCGATTTTCTCACTTAAGTTGAATTATTGATTATAGTCCAAATCCATCACTGTTTTTGTGCTTTATTTATAAAAATCCTTTCAAAATAATTGAAAATGAATTGTTTTTAAAACTCTCTCCATTTTATATAAAATTCATCGTATATCCGTCATTTTCTACAATGTGAAATATGCCACCTGTTCTTAGAATATTATGATTTTTGTTTGACTGATTGAAATTTATGACGACAGTTCTTCCTCTTAAGCTGATATTGTATTTGTTAGTCATTTTTCATCTATATTTTAAAATCTGTATCCTTTTGATGATAACAAAAGGGGGAGAATGGGTTGAGATTTTGATTTATGAGTGAATATTTTATAAATATTTTTTGAAAATATATGATTATTCATTTCACTCATGCACAGTTATAGGGGGAGTTGTCTGTTGTAGGGGGAGCTGATAAATAGGGGGAGTTCAATTTTCACTGTCAAACACATTTATTGTATACAAAATCTTTTATTTGTTTGTCATCATCAAAAGGGGGAGATTGTTGTATATAACGTAGTTGTATACACAATTATATGATTTTTGTTTGATGATAACAAACAAGTATATTTTACTTTAAATGTGTTTGTTACTATTATGTCACATCTCAGATAGAAATATAAGATTTATGTTTAAATAGAATACGACTATACACGAATTCAAATATTCAACTGTATTTTATTTAAATAGAATATTTTATTTCAATAATTAAATAGTACAAAAATATAAACTCCACTATTTGTACATTTCACTGATATTCATTATTGTACAATCAATTTTAGTATACACAAAGCTCCTTTCTACAGACACTCGATTATACAAGCATACACTCAGACGCTCATTTACAGTTTCACTGTTACACACACTAATATACTTTCACTGTCATCTTCTGTCTCTGTGTTCTGTCAGTCCAGTCATTGTCAGTCCAATCATTATCTGCTTACCTGTCACATGAAACACACACACAGTACACTGCAATAGAAATGAATATGGTGTTGATTTATGTCAAGTTTTTAGGTCAAGCAAACTCCTTTACCTGACAGGATAGTCT
The DNA here is from genome assembly GCA_030737875.1 of Allium sativum. Taxonomy (NCBI): domain Eukaryota; kingdom Viridiplantae; phylum Streptophyta; class Magnoliopsida; order Asparagales; family Amaryllidaceae; genus Allium; species Allium sativum. Next base: position 347,990,220 of record CM060918.1, read on the forward strand.
GCCTTGATAGTTCCTGACATGCCAGCTCGTTCACTCTTTCTTTTTCAAGCAACTGATATGATTGCACAGCCTGTTCCACATCTGCAGCACACACGTGCAAATGCTTTAGCATCGTTTTTTTCCCTTTGCATAATGTAAATATATTAATTTGTTCGTGCGTTCACATTAGATGATCACCTAAGTGGAGATCTTATATATTTTTTCCAATCCTATCTAGCTTTGTAATGTCTCCCACCACCTTTGTGGTTTTTAATTATCATTTAAATAAAATTATAAATGCTTTCCATAATTAGAGAATATATTTTACAAAAGCAAAACAAAAAGTGTGCAATTAAGAAAAAAAAAGTGTAAGAAAAATTCTTTCTTAAACTAAAAGAAAAATCAATAGTATGAAAAAGAGGTACAGAAAACTAAAATTTTAAAAGATGCAAATAACAGACTATCAATGTAAATCGCCTAATAAAACATATACCATTTAATACAGAAGTCCAATATCTAGTATTAGTTTTAGTTAATAAAACTTATGCTAATATCATGTGTAGCTTATAAACATAAAGAGAACTAAGTTTTAGCCTCTTCACTCCAGCTTGCAACCTGAGCAATGCTTTGTCATCCATCAGACCATACTAATAATTAATTCTCATACTCTTGGATTTAAGCTAAGAAACAAATTTGTGATTCAAAAAACCAATGCTTTGTATGAAAATGCATTGTTTCAAGAAAAGAATGAAGTGATTACTAATTAGAGTATATTTAGTACTTAAAACCCAAATAGATTAATAAAAATTATCATATATTTTGTAAATAAACTTGAGTACTTCAAAAAAAGTTGATACGCTACAATAAAACCATCACCTAAAAATATAAATCAAATGAACAGCAAGGCTACCAAAGCAAATAAGGATAAGATTAATGTATACAGTAATAAGCTTGACTCTGCTTATGGCATGAAATTATCCGACAAGGATATGATGTCAAATTAACAAGGCATTTCCAAAGAAGCCAATTTAGTACTGTAATCATATGTGTTAGTTTTGACATCTTGTGCAATTATAAGAATACGCACAAACATACACATAAATATACACACTATACACATTCCCTTTTCATGTTCTCCTTTTTTCGTAAAATATATTAAAATAAAGTAGTTACATAGGCAAAACATGGGCTGTATATATAATTGCTTTCAAGCTATACATGGATTGGCAAGATTGCATTTATCATTGGCCTTGATTCATTGCGACATGTTCTTGATGATTTAGAAAAAAGGAAAGAAAAAAAATCAATAGCGGCACACATGTAGAACCTAATCATATTACATAAAAAATCAAATTTCAAATGACATTAAAATACCACTTCTATTTTTAAAGTTCTGTTGGGTAGAAGTGGAGTTTTACTGAAAACCGGATGGATCATGCGTGAATTCCTACTAAAAACTATAGATGTTCTAACTAAATTTTTGACATTTTAGTTGTTTAGTTGAAATTTTAGAAAAATATATGAATAGTAAACAATAAATGTCATTATTCTTATACATAAACACATACACCCTACCCATACATGCATGCTGGCCAAAAAGAATTCAAAATTTAACTATACGACTATTACTGAAAACTTGTTTATTATACAACTCTATTCAAATATTCGATTCAGACATAGTATCAACTAAGATACTACTATTTACATAGCCAAGTAGACTGCAACATTCAATTCAAAGAAATCTAAAGTCAAATAACTACTTTATACAAAATAAAGGTAACTATTTTTTCCCAAAATAGTCGAGAGCATAATATTTCTTGCATTTTAAAGCAAATTCTTTAATTAAGGTACTATAGTCAAATGCTTGGGCATGGTATATAAACCATTCTACAATAAATTGTTTTATTAGTAAAATCATTACTTTCTATAGAACTTAACATGCTATATCTCTTTGTTTTGAGCTGCCCTATCTCAAGCCTTATGTTGGTTCACCACCGGTATGACAAGTACTTTTTTTTGTTTGGCAATCTCAAGCCTCAAGGTATTTACTTCATTTCAGTTTGGCAAACTCAAGTTGTAAACTAGTCGACTAGTGAAAACATATTTGTTTGCATTTTTTATAAACTTGCCCTATCAACTTTTCAAGGAAATAAAAAATAAAAAGTGGAAAAAGATGCACATCAGGCATACAATGTTGAATCACCTCAGGAATGCAAAAGTAGACAATCAGAACAAATAAAACAGAAAAAGGGAGGTATTTATTACTTATGAGCAAAAGCAATAACTTATCACTGCTCTCGCCACCAATAAAAATAGTTACTTATAAACATATGCGTGCCACGGATTATTTACCTTGTGTTTGATGTTTCTTTAATTTGGTCTTCCTTCACCAAGTGCAACCAAGTGTTCAGGTACCAAAATCTAAACTATGATGTGTAACTAGAATATGTAAACCTATGCAAGTGTTGAAGTGAGAGTGACATGGCATTGAAATAGTATCTTAAACATAACAAAATGCAAAGCAATCTCACAGTTGTTTTGGTGATTAGATATCTTAGCAAATCCATGCACACCAGCTTCATCTTCATTTGAATTGTCCTCACATTTCTTCTCATGCTGCCTGCAAAATGTATAACATTTACCAAACATGTATTTTAAAAACATGACAACTTATGACACATTTAGTAGTAAAACCTCCAATGCCAAAACCTTAAATTTAACACCACTTGGTAATGGATGAAGATGACTTTATAATGCCAAACTAGTTACTCTAAAAATCTATCCACCAAACGGACAACTCTTAGCATGATGGAGTTGGTTAAATTTACATGCACACACGTTGCATCATTAATATGTCAAATTTTGGTAATCCATACTGGCGCGGTCTAATTCAGTTCGCTCCCATTGACTCTAATAGAACGCATTTTGAATTGGTTAGCAATTCCAGTGGCACTTAAACAAACTACCATAATAATTCAATAACAACATTTAATTCATAACAAAAGCATTTACATAATTAACAGAAATGTAGATAATTTATACTACCATTTGATATTTAATAATCAACATGATAAATTGGCAGATCCATACATGTCTAAATTAACCAAAATAGCAAAACAAGTGTCCAATAAAAATTTGTTCAAATCAATTATACCTGAACGGTGTTTTGTTCCACTAACATGCCTCAGTTATAAATCTTAATTACTAAATACTGTAATTAAACACAGTCCAATATAATTTACATTTGAATTATACTACCACAACAGGCCAAATGGTTACATAGGTTCATTTTACGTGTTAATATGAATGCAAAGCTGAAAGCCGCATATCAATCGGATTTTGGACAAACTGATTATGATTTTTCAAAGTTTTTAAGGTTAAAAAAAAAGTTCTATCACCATGCTAAGGCCTGCTACAAAAACATAAACAAACACTTCATCTTTTATTGGTTACTGATGCAAGCATATCCCAAGCTAAACATACTTTTTCCCTCTTTTAGTTTAGATTAAAGCCGTGTCGCATATTACTAAATACTTTATTTTTATAAACCCACACGTATGGGCCAAGGAATTCTGCATCTTTTATTAGAGTAAAAAGGCAAATCTACTAGATTCACAATGATATTAGCCAAGCTTCACACAACAGCGGAAGCAGCGGTAGAAAGAGCAGAGATAGTACTAAATAGATTAAGCATCATGAGCAATGAAAAAAAAAATCTTGTAGTACCTCTCACGACAGCCCAAATTAGAGAGGCATGGATTTAGGTATCAAGGGTGTTGAAATGGCAGCTGGGTTTAGCGATTAGGATCAAATGTTGTTGACAGAGGTTAGGGTTTCACGATTCTTGTTGATGATAGCCGTAAAGGGTTTTGCAATTTAATCGATTGCTGACAATTTAGGGATTTGGAATCAATTACTGTTTTCTGGAGGGAGACGCTGGAAAGAAGATTGTTTTCTTAAAGGGACAACGAAGCGAATACGGATTTTATTTTTTTCCCCCGCAAATAATTCATTTACCGCCTTTCCATTGAATAGCGTTTAAGTACACGTGTATGTTAGCGTTGGGAACCTTGAATTGTGCGGTGTCGGAAGAGAAAATGTGGAAACGCTAAGTCCGAGTGCTATTGAATACCTAGTTCGTTGTAGTGGGAAAACCACATGAATGCACAACCCACAAACTCAGCAATACTTGGTCTTGGTCCAACCAAGTCGCTCCTACATCCATATCCTAGAATGCTGACTCTAAGGATCCGCTGAAAAGCCTATCTTGAAACGCAAACTCGGACGAGAGATGGCTCCAGCTCCCAATCACCGATAGCCAAATCCGAAGCCTAACATCGATCTCCAAGTCCAGCCCCCTAAAAAAGACGAAGCATAACTCAACCACTCAGCCCACAACCCTACCCGGAGGACGCGATCCTTGAGTAACAAAGAAAGCACTAGCCAAAAATAACGAATCAGGATTGAGGTTACCCGTAAAGAGTCTACCTTGAAAAGAAAAATGAACATCGTCAATCACATGATGAATGGTCGAACCCAAAATGGACATCGTCATGAAGTTTTCTAGTTTTCTACACTCGGGATTCTAGCTATATGATTTTGGGAAAATCTGATCTCTGAGATTAAGATCGATGCAGGGTTTTGATCATGAGATTAGAACAGTTGAGAGCCGGTGTCGCGAGTTTACAGGGGATTGTAAGCGTAGCGACTGTTTTAATACCAAGTAGAAACCTTGGGAAATGCCACGGTAGGTAAAGTTTTGTTGAAGATGGCTAAATTTTGTGTTGTTTCTTTTTTCACATTTACTCTGATTATTATCTATGTTGCTATTATTTGATACTCAGCGAAAAACTGCAATAAACCATATTCACCCCTCTAGTGTTAGTTTAGATCCTATGTAATATTTATTTCAAAGAAAAATGTGGATTTAACTTTTATAATAAAGTTAATTAACTTTAAAATAAGATAGAAGTAGTACGGAATGAATATTGGTGAAACACCTTACATAAAATGTCATAGGGAGATGGATTTTTAAACCGTATTTTATAAATAAAAGATAAAATTATAAATGGTATTTTATAAGTAAAAGAATAGGTTTATAATTGATATTTTGTTACAAAAGGAAATGTTATTAACTGGATTAGTTATTCACATAGGTGGAATTATAGTGATGCATGGAATGATCTTTTTATGAAAATTATTTAGCCCAATTATGGAATCGAAGATTTACGGCATGCATATAAGATTTGAAAATCAAGAAATTTATAAAAAGAAGTTTTGTAAATAGGAACGAGATTTATATAAGGAAGCTTTATAAATAAATATAGAAATTTGTTAATGAAGTTTTCTAAATAAATTGGAGATTTATTAAAGGAGTTTTGTAAATATTTTAAATAAGATATATAGAAAGAAACTAGTTTATTTCCTTAATTAACCATTTTTACTTATGTTGGTATGGAAGTATTTTGTTCATACTTAACACTAAATTTTGAGTATGGAGACTTGCCTCTATCCTGAAAATTAAGAATGTTATCGTGTCATAATTTGAGAGGTAATAATACCTTAACAGGAGTAACTTCATTTTTAATCAAGGGATAATACAAATTTTAAAAAAGGAAAATTCTTTGGGCTTACCATAAATAATATTAAATTATTTTTGTTTGTCACTTAGTTAAATATGATTACAAAAGAAAAAAAATGTTTCTTCTGATTTGAGAATGTACTCATACCATTAGGTTGTATATGACTATTTTTTCAAAGTACTAGAAGTGCAGTGATTTGTGAATATACCTATACTGTTAATATAAATACATAGAAAAATTTCCCAAATATTAGAAAAGTGGTTTTTGTTAATGGAAGAATTAATTAAAGAGGCATAGTGGTTCCTTATGTGTTTGACCATGACGGAAATCGAAAATGAAGTGCTTTGCAGAAGAACTTGTATAAATGAATGTTTGCATTGCGTTGTTTTTTGGATGGTATTGTCAGCATTTCATGTTGGATATTTGCTTTAAAAAGGTAAAATATGTCTTGAATGTTACAATCGATAATAGCTAAAACACGGTAGATGCAACAGGGTTATGCGGGTCACACCCTTTAAAATAGTTCATACTTGTATCTAGACTGCTATTTCAGATTCTATATGCAGCCACAGAGACATTTTGTCAAGATGGCAACTGGGGTGATGATTTTAATCATAGTATGTAATAAAGGGTATGCCTTTTCTGTGTTGGTAGAGGTATGATAGATTCAATCTCAATACATTTAAGATAGAGACGTACTGTATTGAAGGTAGTCTCTTTGTCATTGGATAAAATACAATCTTCATTAAGTGCTTTATAGATTTAGTTGTGTTCAAAAATGCTAGAACATGCGATCTAAACATTTTAATTATGTTATGCATTTATTTCTATACAATGTCATTGGACTTCTTATTTAATTAGTGTGTAACCAGTGCGTTGCACACGACAATATTATTAAAAATAGTATTTATTATTTTAATGCTAAAGGAAGAACCTTTTTATGCAAGATATGATAAATTTTAATGTGAAATACATAAACTATTAATTAAAATTATTATTTTTTGTGTAATTTATATTCTATAAATTACACGAACAATATGTATGCATGTATATTTGAGAATTCTTTTAATCATTTTTTTGATATAAGCATACATGTTGAAATTGATGTATGTTAGTAATTTATTCGATAAATTAGCAAAAAATATTTAATAAAATTTATTTAAATAAGTTAAATGTAAAATTATGAAGTTAGTTTAACTGTATAACATAGTAGGAAAAATTAAAAGAAATCTTCAAAAAATGTGTAAATTTGTTGTGGAGTTACTGATGCTCAAAAAGAGTTTTATGACATAATATATAGTATTCCTTGATATAAATGAATCATAACTAATTTAAAAATTAACTTTTTCATTATTGTTGATATACATTGTTCATGTTATGTGATTTACAAATCTTTTTAGTTGCATCGAAAAATTCATTTTTTTAAACATGAACATACATAGTAAATTTACATATATTTTTAGGAGTAATTAGAAAAATGGATTAAATATCTCTACGGTTATTAAATAATTAGAATTTAAGATCTCATGATTAGTTCAAACATATGGATTGACATATAAAATATCATAAAAGAATTATGGAGGTGTAACAAATAATTGTAGAAATATTAAATATAGGTATTTAAAGTGAAAATTATTTTGTTCAATTTATGATGAATTTATTGAGATAAGCGTATAATATATTATTAATTTTTTATTATTGTTTACATATATTATTCAAATTATGTGACTTATTTAACTTTATGTTTGGAAGAAAAACAAATTTAGCTATTTTTAATGATATGAACATGATATACATGTTAAAACATCAAATCTGGCGTTAATTAGATGAAATAACAATAATTTATTGATTGAATCCATTTGTTAAATCCAAAATAACATAATTAATTTAAATATATTAACTTAAATGTACAATGTAAAGTGATATTGTACAACGTTTTATAAATAAATAAATTTTAAAATGTAAGTGTTCGACATTAATATTACAATGCAATACACGACAAATATATTAACGTAAATGGGTTCAACATTGAACTTGGGATAGTAATTTACGTGTATAATTTATATTATATGATTAAAGCATTTATATATTTGATTTTTTTTTACATTTTATTAATATGAATATAGTTAATCTTGATGTGATTTATTAGGCAAATCAACACTACAAGAAAACATTGATTTAGCGTCATATATTTAGAAGCGGAAATTACCATCGCTGATTCGCGACGGATTTCCATGTGATCTACAAGGGATAGTTTTTTAATTTTTTAACTTTTTTTTCTTTTATTTATTACCGTCATCCTGTGTCATCCCTCACTAAGCCGTTGCAAATTGCGTCAAATTACCGATATAAAAATTCAGCCGTTATTTTCCGCTGCAAATCCCGGCAAAATACCGACGAATATTTATTGAAGCTATTTTGCAGCATAATTCCAACAGATTTGTAAGAGATGTTTATATTATTTTTCTAAGATATACTTTAGTGTTATTTTTTAATAATTATTAACATGTTCAATAATTAATAATTAGTTTGTTCTAATTAATGATTTATAAGTAATAATAAATAATAATTTATGTTCTATAATAATTAACTTATAATCATTGCTTATTTAGAATTGACAAAATAATCTTTGCTCATAACCAATGTTATTACTAAATTCTTACTTAAGTTCTCTGCTTTCATCACAAATTTCAGTTAGTATGCCAGTATATTTTACGCTAAATCCCAAAATTTTAAATTATTCTTTTATAATTATTCCCCTAAATAATGAAAATATCAGTTTATTATAATAATTATTTAATAATTAATAATGAAATTTAATACTTATGAAATGTTATCTAGTATTCAATAATTAATTTTAAATAATTGTATTTAATAATCACAGTTGATAATTATAGTTGATACTTATATTTTATAATTATAGTTGATAATTATATTTTATATTTCGAAAAATTTAAAAATACAAAATAAATCGTAAAGTTTATAAAACCAATTATTGTTTGACACGAGATAACCAAAATTTCTAAGCTTTAAAATATGGAAAAAGGTCATTTAATAGTTTAATTTAAATTGTATAATATTTCATATTTTAACCGGAACAAATGCACATATTGATAATTATACACAATAGCTTACATATGTCATTATTTATAATTTATTAAAATTAACGATTACTATTAAATAATTTTTTAGTTAATAGCTATTATAAAAGGTCAAAAATTAATTTTGTATTTATAATATTACGATTAATTATTATTATTAAGTAGTAAATTAGAGTTAATACTTCTTAATTACATTTAATAATTAATTTTAGTTAATAGTTGTGTGGTGTTGTCTTTTGTTTGAGTTGACATTTTCATTTGTATGTATAATATTTGTTGTGTGTGTTGTTGTATTTTTTTGGCCAACTCAAATTGTCTGTAATCCTTTTTATGTAATTAAGTACCTTGTAATTAAAAAACAAAAAATAAATGAAGTATAGAAGATTGAAATGTTCTTTGACTACTTCATTAACTTGAACTAACATAAAGCAATATTTCAGGAATTTTTCCGTGTATTCGGTTTTGCAAAATGGACGTTTGAGATGTTGTAAGCCCACTGATCCAAATTAGTTTGCATCCACCATTTGGAAAACATCTTATGGTGCAATTGAAAACGTTTTCTTCTCTTTCCTCCCCTTCAACGATACATTGGATCCCCAATTCTAATTCTTACGCTTCCGAACCCTAATTTGTTAAATTAAAAATGGCACCTAAAGCAAAGAAGATACTCGTAGAGAAAATAATTTCAACTAAAGATATACCAAGAAAAATTCTGCAGGGCGCCGAAGACACTGGCCAACAAGATACCAAAGCTTTCCAGCGTCGGTTTTCCTATCCGTTGATCCAAAATTTGGAAGCATCGATGGTATTCCTTTGCTGCATTAAAGTCGGTTCTGAAAACTAGGGTTTTCCAGGTTAGTAATTTTGACTTAATTTGGGTTCATGCAAATCAGTACATGCAATTGCGGGTTATGATAATTTTAAACCAACTGATTTTCAACTGTAATAATCATGAAGTTAGTTTTCTACTTATGATGTAATATTTTTCAGTTTCAAAACAAAAAATTAGTGGGAATTTTTTATCTTCTTTCCCTTGCAAGCGAACCATCTTGAGTGATTATAAGTGGATAGGGAGTCGGTGATATTTATCAACCAAATAATTTCAGAAACAGTTTTTTCGATTGAAGACAGAGTCAGTATTCACAGGAGTGTTTAATATTGGTTTACTTTTATATAGAGATAGTCAACAATTTTTTGGTCAGATTTTTTTTACCATGAGTAGTAAATACATGCGCATTATGTTGTCACTGGGTTTCTGTTTATGCTTCGAAATGTGAAATGGGAATCAAGTTAACTTACATTTATTTATGTACATTATTTTCTGTTTGAAAGTTTTTGTACCATTATGAGTTTAAATCTCCAAAATGATACAAATTTCCTGAAAACAACTAAATTTAGCAACCGAACTATGACATACAAGAGAAACAGGGAAACCTTCATACACAAGGTGTATATATTTGGATGGATACAACATCAACATGTTAAGGAAAAATGCAAAAGAAATAACACACGAAAGCAAATAAGTTAATACGCGGTAAGTAATTGAAAGTTAATGAATGCAAAATTGGAAAATGAATGCTACCATGCAGATTTATATTAATTAAATAATGCACAAAGGTTCCAATACTCCCTGTGAAGTAAATGAACGCTTCACAAAAAAAGCATGAAGGACTTGAAAACTAGCAAAGGCAGGCAAGCACCTAAAAATATACGTTTACATACACAAATATAAATGCATGCAAATTTATATATATCTAAGGTATTATTGTTGGTATATAAATCAAAACATGAGGCTAAAAAATGTTGCATGACGGACGAACATGTGTGAAATATGTGAAGGTATGTTGTACGTGGATGCTTTTTAACTATGTAGCACCTCTCAGGATGAGATTGGTGTTGCACAGTTATGGCTACCTTTATTTTTAACGTGAGGTGAATTCAGTTAAACATTGAACATGATGGCCTCTATTTTTAGCGATTGCTAGGGGATCGTTATTGCATGATGATTGTTGGGTGAAACGCGGGATGACGTTTGTTTTTGGTAGGCAAGGATCTAAAATTTTCAACGCATGATGACCTTTATTTTGATTCGCAAAAAATAAGTAAACATTTCAAGGCATGATGGAATGCATTTTTCATATAATGCATTGTATTAGTCAATATAACCTCTTAACTCCTTGTGTCAATTATGTATTTCTCTTCGATTGTGGCTAAAGCCTGATCCAAGTTGCATAAAACTGGAAAGGAAATTCTTAGCTAAATTTATTTTCACACTGTAATCGTACTGGCTTCATTTGAAGATCATACTCCATCATAGATTTTAGATCTTATTTTTTTTAAGAAAATCAAATTCAAGATGTTGATCGGATCATTTGACGCTAATGCAAATTAAAATTTATGTAATGAGTTGGTAAGCCAGAAAATTTATGCAATGTATTTGCTAATTTAACTTGAAATTCTGCCAGTAGTGCTTGCACCAATATAGTTCTGCCAACATCGCTAGCAATTGTCTGCTAGTTTCCTAATAAGCAAAGTATACTAAAGTTGATTTCATTTGTTTTGCTTAACTTGAAATCTATATTGATGAATTTGTTTTAAGTTCATGATCGACAGTTGTACCTCTTTAATGACACTTTTGGTACTTTATTTTTGCAATTCCAGTTAAGATTGTTGAGTCACTTGGATACAAGGATGATGACGAGAACTTGATAGCTGTATAAACTAAAAATCTTGAGCGCTAACAGTAAAGAAAGGCGTTGGGAGGCTTGGTGCTTTTCATCGTTAAGGTTTGCTTTCTTCATGAGTTTGCTTTCTTCAACTAGGGTTTGCTTTCTTCATACTAATGGTGGGAGCCACTAGTATTGCTAGCTCTCTAGGAAAAGAACCTCCCAAATGAAAACTAGATACTAATATTAACGCACAATATATTAGTTTAGGATGATAATGTAAAGTACACATAGTGATATATATGTAGATTTCTAACATGGGCGTTAAATTTATGTCGATAGCTATGAAACTATCGAATTCTTCCACTTACCTACATGAAATGGAAGCATTGTTTTACTAAACTTTTCAAAATACAAATCATTCAATTGGTGACTAAAGTGTCTTGGTTGACATACAGACCTTTAGTCATGCAAATTATCTAATAAAGTGTTGAGAATTCTCTTGTAAATGTTCCAACTAATGACTATAGCATTCAGGAATGAGTAACCAATAGTGGTCAATCTTCTGGTTAGCAATTTTTCAGTTAAATAGATATCACAAACAATAATATTGTTTTCGTGTGTTCCTTAAGGACCTTAACTCATGGTCTACTATTCAGTTTCCTTATTGAACACTTTTGGTATTATATGTACCATCATACATGCACAGAAAATCAAGGTGGCATGTGAATACTTCCGCTTAGCCTGTGAGCGACACGACAAACAAGAGTATGTCCATGCTATACTCTATGCAAATATGAATATTTAAGTCTTAAAGTGTTTATGCAATTATGTTCCTGTACCAATTATAAACATTATATTTGTACAAAAAGGAAAAGTGTTTTGCTAGTTTTTATTTGCTATGCTAATGAATCAAACTAAACACAACGGTGAAAGCAAACACGTTTCATTACTTTTGTTGTTTATCACCTCTTATGAATTTGTGCATGCTATATATCATTTCAGCCCAATCCTTTTCCTAATTTATTGTAATTGTATATTATAACCACATCTTTAATTTGTAAGGCTTTTGTGAATTTGGAACATGGGATATATGTGGTATATCCGAGGTTGTAAAAGTAACAATATATTTTACTTTAACTTGGTAAGAATCTGAAACTGATTTGCGCATGAACTGTTTGATAAATTCACAATCTTCTGTACTTTTGATTTTTCATGCCTATATATTTATTATTTTCATTGTTTTCCTCCTAAACACCGCTACTATATCTGTTAGACTTGCCTGACAATGTATTTTCTTTTTTTTACAGGTGTTTGAAGATACTGAATGTTATTAAGAACGAGTACCACTGCTTAAAAGCAAATTTTAACACTATAGTTCAGGTGACCATTCTGATATTTTTAGCAATTTAGAACTTTGAAAATTATGGTTGTTATTATCAGGATTAATTACCCTTGTATCCTGCATGCGTTGTATAATTTGGTTAAAAAATTGTGAATTATCTTACCTTCTTGGGATACTAATTAATTCCAATTTTTTATCCTAAAACTATATTGCTAATTGCTAACTAGAAGAACCAAAATAATAGGTACTTTCAAGTTTTGAACCCAATATCTTAGACAATAATTTTATTCTTGATTAACTCAGTAACATACTGAAATCATTTTCAGTTTTTAAATATTTTTGTAACTTCAAAAGTATCTGCAGAACTATCAACCCTCTAAATGTGAATTATATTCAACCACCATCCTCTTAATAACCCATGAGTTTGCTTTCTTAAAATAGGGTTTGCTTTCTTAAAATAGGGTTTGCTTTCTTCATAATACTGGTGGGAGCCACTAGTATTGCTAGCTCTCTAGGAAAAGAACCTCCCAAATGAATAACTGTTTTGCTTAAATTAAGTACGACTCTTCTTGTAAAAGAAAGTTGATCTTTCTGACATAAGATGAAAAAAATCACAGTTGATATCAACTAGATGAAGCTCAAAATAAGACTATAGTTTTCAAGTATCAACCAGTTCCAAGTTTCTAACTATATGATTGCAGTTCGGGCTTGCTGCTCTAGCATAGCTAAGTTGTCATTATCCTTGTTCATGGGTTAAACTATGAGTTCAATTTGTTTTTTCCTTTACTGTATCAAGTAGCTTACTTTGATCTTGAGGATGCTTTTTTTCTGTTCCCATTGTAAGATGAGTTCAAATATAACATTTCAATTTTCCTCCATGTATAACTCAATTTTCCATTAAGCGATAGTTTATTTAAATGATGTTGTTACATTTTGGGAAGGAGAGATAGTAGATATGAAGAACTACACCTTTTACACTGGCAAGTGGGAAGCATTGCAAGAGGACGATATAAGGCATTGGTCTAAATTCCCATCATTCACCCCTCTTCTGAATCAGGTTCAAGTTAATTTTATGTAATTTCGAAATAGTATCATACCACTAATTATGAACTTTGTGAACTAAATTGTACTACATATCCGGAGCCAACACTTAATTGTTTTGTCAATATACAATATAACAATTACTAACGTTTTGACTGTTTATTTGACATTAACAGGACCATTATTGTCGATGTTAAGGAGAAATTATCAGAGCAAGACTAAATCAATCATTTTTCTATTTTGTAAGTAAATTTATTGATGTAAAAATGTATGTCTTATTATGTGTAGACATGGAAAAGTTGATAAAACAACATGTATGAAATGCTAAGTTGTTTGAATGATATGTATGAAATAATATACAGTAATTTATATATTTGTTGTTTATTTTTTTGTTGGTTAATGTTATTTATTTTACCATTGATTGTTGAACGATAGTATTCGATAAAGCTATAAGCATAAAACATGAAAGAATGTTTATTGGTAGAATAGAAAGGGAATAGTGACGGATCACTCACAGAAAATATTTGATCTAAAAAATATTTTGTTGCTAATCCCTTGGCAATTAGTAAGGGTTTACCCACTCATTTTGTAAATAATATTTCATTATAAATTAATTATCCATCGGTAAATAGTCGGTATATAAATAAAAATTAAATTAATAAATAATTTTTATTTTTATTATAAAATTAGTAAAATAACGGAAAATTGTCGAAACTCATGCTAAATTCCGTCGCAAATTCTGACACAATTACCATCATGGTTTTTACCGACTACCGAGTTATGCAGGAAATCTGTCGCTTAGGTCAATTTAGCGACGGATTAGAAGCGGATACTGCCGCTGCTATATGCTGTTTTTATTATAGTGCAATGAATAATAGTTTGCAAAATTATTTAAATAGTTTTAATATTATGTACTTTATTCTAAAATGTTGTACTAAATGTAAAATATTAGAAAGAATTGAGAAAAACTAAAATGATTATTGAAAATTCGAAATGTAGGTACTTAGAGCCAAAAAAACATGATTTTGTCAATTTTAGTATTTGAATGAAATATTAGTTAATTAAATTTACTTAAATTACTTAAATTTTGGGTTTTATAATTAATTTAAATATATGGACTTAAATATAAGTTGATAGAAACTAACTGTTAATAAATAATTGTGTAAATTTTGAAATGTCTATATAAAAATATACAATATTAGAAGAAGTAAAATAATGTGAGAGAAATAGTAAATAAGTGTAGAATGTTAAATTAATTTAAAATTAAAATATCAAGAGAGAAGTAAGGAGAAGAGAGAAAATTCCTACAATTAAGTGGAGAGCTTTAAAAGGTTCTGCTTTACTATTATTTAATAGATTAGTTTTATTATCGAAGTTAGTTTCCTATAATGTTCGTTTTGACCCTAGAATATCTCAAGATTTGATTATGGTTGCGATGGAGCTTCAAGAGACGAGTCAAAAATCACCAAGACGTATCCACATATAATTTGTTTCTGTAGCATTTGTTATTTTGTATATATCAGCACTTGTGAGGTCATGTTGTTATGAATGTCCAAACTGATGATATTTTAGTTTATTGTTATTAATGTATCAATATTACATGTTTCTTTGTAAAGATCTGTCATAAATTGTATATTATTTATCACAATGCGAGATCATGTTTTCTTTTCTTTTTTCACCTCAACAATTTGTCTTTCGACACTTGACTGCTTGACATGAGAATGTTTTTGTTGTATTAGTGATGACTTCTGAAGATTGTAAATGTGGGATGTTGCATTGTCATCCAATAACATTTGTCAAAGCTCAATCATTGATGCATGGGTCATATCGGAGGCATATATTATGTCAAATGACTATTCTCTTTTCTGTTAGTTATTTGGATTGTGTTCGATAGAAGCATTCATATATAAGACGAGCTATTATTTGCTATGATTATGTAAAATAATTACAATTACATTATTTATACTGTATCCATTGCATCCATAAACATTCATTTTGTACAAATCGCTGCTTGAGCTTTAAAAGGACCACCTTCGTTATATCTTCTATTTTCCATAAGTCAAGATGATTATTCTTCCACACTAAGTTTGAGCATAATGGATTTATTTTGTTGATGATATATGTGGATGGTTGGAAAAATTAAGTCAAAGGTGTGGTCATTGGGTTTATTTTATTAAATCCAATTCTACAAGCTACGTCAACATTCTATTTTAATATTTTTCAAGTTACTAATTTTTAAATACATTTTGAATAGAATATCAAAATCTCTGGATTTTAGTTACTCTAAGACAGGGGAATTCTCAAGTAGATGGCATAGTGACTCGATAGGTAGAACATCAGAGTATTTATTATTTGGTTCCTTCCTTTAATCATTTTGCTAAACGCAAGATGGACGTTGTTTTTTCATTTCTAGGCTTGTTGATTCCTTGGTGATGCGAAATTTTATGGAAATACATCCTGTATTTTAAATGCTAGCTTCCGAAAAAACAACAATATCATCCTCATATGATAGATCAATCAAAACGGTTCAATAAAGTGAACAGAGGCAAGGTTGCCCTCATGCAATTATGTTTCAAATAGTATTATGGAGTATTTCTTTGCAAGTGTAAAAAGAAATGAAGATAGAGGGTCTTAGTTATGTCTATATGTGAAATTTGCAGGCATTTATTAAAATTGAAAACAAACTTGCAGATATATATATATATATTCATACATCATATGTGAGTCTTTCTATAAATGTCATACAAAATAGCATATGATATATGAATTCTCTGCAAATCTCAATTATCATACACTTCATGTGAACACACTTTCATGCATAGTGTGATGTGTCGTATTGAACCCTCCCATCATTATATATGAATGTAGAAATTTTTCCGTGATGGGTCTACTTGGAATGAAGGCTTTTTGTTAATTGAAATTTAGTTATACGAATAAACCTTAATATTATTGCTGAACAAATTTGCCAAAATATTATCAATCGCATTGTAAAAGAAAGTATGTCTATAAACTGGGGGAGTATGCAGGTCTAATTTTTATTGAAATTAACAAATAAAAGCATAATTGTTCACTTCAATGATTTTATCTTAATACCCACTATATATTAATTCAAATCATTTTTAATGAGTTCCTAATGAAATCTGAAGATTTTTGAGTTATACCATGTATGCTTGGAGAACTATTATCATCTTCCTGGAACACTACCATTTTAGATTCATTCATTTCAAAAGGTTTATCAAAGCTTTCCCGACATCACTTGAAAAGAACTTTTACAAGTGATAAGTGAAAAATTAGTTGAGATATTGAGAGCACTAAATATAGCACTAAAAAGTCTTTTTGAGTAGGATTTTGTTGGCATCAATGCACTTCTTTCTCCAACGTTTTTTTATTTGCTGAGCTAGTTTTGAAATCTGTAATCTTAGGCATGAAGAAAAAGGGATAAATTTTGTCTCCTTTTGCAGGGCAACCAATTAAATGTTAATTATGAATAACAAAGATAAGGATATGATATATGGGTTGAACAAGAATATAATCTCACAAAGTGTATATTAGTAATTTATTACGTATAACCGTATTTGATTATTTCAACTGAAATGTATGATATAAGAGATATATGTATCAAACTCTCCGACATAAAATTTATGAATAAAAATGCAATTCTCTTATTAACATTCTATTTCTTCAATTATTTCGGTTACTACAATGGATAGTTGCTGCACTTCCCTTCCGTAAGAGTCAGTAGCTTGTGACTCGTTTAGTTGATTAGTCAAATTAGAGCACACTACATCATATATGCTTATTATATTGTTGTGTTTTTAGCCGTATCTAAAGAAATTGGGCACGGTAAAAAGCAGTAACAAAAAGTGACATGTTAAACTATTAGATATGGCTACAAACCGTATCTCATTATTTTAAATTACGGCTATTAGCCGTATCTAAAGTCTAATCAAACATGGTCTTTGACCGTGTCTAATTATATGTGTGTGTGCACACACATATATATACACATGTGTGTGCATATATATATATATATATATATATATCATATATGTTTATATATATAAAAACGGAAACTGTGGCACATATTTTTCATAACACAGAGCATGCATACCACAAAGTATACACTGGAATAACAATATATATATATATATATATATATATATATACTCAAAGCATTACAAGGTTTGTCATAACACGATGTACATACAAACATATACAATAAAAGGAAACTGTCAAAGATTTTCATCACATTACGAAGTAACAAAAATCAGGTATAAAGATAAAGCATGATAAAACTCCAGTCGAGGCTGGGAAAATTGAGCGTGATAGCCAGCATGGAGTTCAAGTTTCATTTGGCAGCAAAACTGAATCGTGATATATAGTGTAACACCCCATATTTCAACTGCACTAAAGAGGATAAATTAAAGACTAATTAATTTAATATTAAGAATTAAGGGAAGTGGACTACGTCATTGCGTCCGCCTTGAAATTCTGGTCAAGATAGACACCTGATTTGCGTAAAACGGATAACGTATGAAGAAGTTATGAATGGTAGAAGTTTGACGATTAAAACAGGGATAACTAGCGCACTTGACAAATGCGCCAAGGCATTTTTACACTGGCGCACCTGCCAAGTGCGCCCATAGTAGTTTTTTGGCTTCCGGACCCAAGTGGGTGTCGAACCATAGCTCGATTACCCCTAGGACTGAGGTGGCATGTAACGACCCGTATTTATACGGATAATAATTAATTTATTTAATTATTTAAATAGTGAAAATGGTTGTTTAATTAAATTATATTGAATATTTAATTAATATAAATAACAGAATAATATATTTAATTTCTGAAATAATCAGAATTAGCTAAAATGGCAATATTGTGTGAATTGGGCAATTCAAAATATATATTTCAGTTTGGAATTTAATTCGAATAACGAATAAAATATATAAACGGTAGTTGAATGTATAATTATAATGTAATTAAAATCGAGCTCGAAATGGCGTGGCAGTTCGCTATTTGGGGATTCGAACTTCAACTGAATATACAGGGTCCGTTTTAAATCGGATTTCTGTGAAACAAGAAACGTTCGGAGCTGGTGAAGTATATTTTTCTAACGGAATCGAAAATTCGGGATTTCATTGTGTAGATTTTAATTTGTGTCCAAATAAAATTTTAAAATAGTCGCTATAGAATCATTTATCGACCGTAACGGTTTATTCGATATAATTAGATATCGGTTTCGAATTTAGACAAGATTCTTTTGAGACATAGTGATAATTTAATTTTTAGAATTTTATGGTAATTTTTAATTAATTAAATAAGCATTTTTATTTTGGAGTATTTCACACCCTATATCGATATTTTGGGATTTCACAATATGAGTTAACCTACTGATATTTTTATATTTTTGGGATCGCGGCACATTAATCGATTTAATGATATTTTCATATCAGTCCGTGAACAAACAGAGTTTCACAAAATGGGGTACTCTCAAATGTAAAACAAATATCCTAACCCTACACTTCATTCTTTGGATCAAACAGAAGCCACGAACCTCCTTCTCAAACCATCTGTTCTCTTGGTCCTCAAAAACAGAAATCGTGGCCTACAAAATATCCATTTGTTTCTAAATCCAACAAAAAACTATAAATACCCCTCTTTGAAAAAAACGTTAAGACCAAAAAACCATCGTTCATCTTTCTGTAGAAAACCAAAAAGGAGCCGCCATTTCTATCTCTTCCTGTAGCAATTCACGAGTTTCTAAACTCCTCTAAAATCGTATAAAAATCCTTAAATGTTGAAACGATATTTGTTGGGATCGTCATGGCAAGGACTTCGCAATGGTAACCATTTTGCACAGCTCGAGCGTAACCGTCGATGTTGCTGTGTACAGTACTCGTGAAAAGGGGGCTCTCGACTCAATCTGAACCAGGGGTGCGAACTAGAGTTTTGAGGTCCGAAGCTGATGATTTTAGTATGGGGGAGGGGACGGAGTTCATGAAGAGGAGATTTTTGATGAATATGATGCAATGTGATTTCGGTCCTTGCTGTGCTGGTTTGTACGATCCACTGGGGTCAGCATCATTCATGTAGATGCCGCGAGTTGGAGAAGTTTAGGTGTAAAGGAGAGAGGATTGAAGAGAAGTTTATCAGTATATTTAATTTGATTTTTAGTTGAATGGAGAAGGAGAAGGAAGCATGGGAAGATGGGGAATTGTTTGAAGTAGTTTATTAGAACGCGAAAGTTAGATTTGGGGAAGAAGAGAAGGAACGCAGGCCTGGGTTTTCAATATGAGTATGGGCCCAAAAAAATAAAAAGTTAAGCCTAATGGGAATTTAATTTCAAAGTTTTATTTTAAATTAAATGTACGTTAACTTCGAATTGACATAACTTCGTCATACATGATCGAAAATCAGCGAAACAAGATCCCTTGTGATCGTATGGACGGAAGCAACACAATGGAACCGACTGGGAGTGAAATAAGGATTGTTACAATTTATAGCAAAATAAATTGTCTGTCTGAATCAAGTGATGGTTATCGTTATTAACGATGATCGTCCAAAATGAGTAAAACTCACTATCTCTGATCAGTTTATATTTTTATAAACTGTACATTATTTTTGATAAATAAATGATTGATTGATGTGTATTGACTGTTTGGATAGTTAAATAGATTTGATTGAAAACGTAGATATAATTATATATAAAAAAATTCAACAATCAAATATTGATCATGTTTAAAAGTATATTTCATGATGAAATGAAATTGATGTGAATTATATTGTGTAACATCTGTGGATGCAGGGAAACAGGTTGGAGGGATCCAACTGGATTCCTCAACATTTATTTTACTGTTATTCATATATTGTGATATATGATGTGATATATAATCTATTGTAGATTATGTGTGTTTGGATAATATTTTTCATTGTTATATGATATGTTAAATACCATAACAAATAGCAAAATGATAAAAAGGGAATTTTCAAAAACGTATATTGAAAATGAAATGTTTATAAAATCAAAGGATTTTGTAAAGAGAATATTTATAACATCAAAGGATATTATAAAAGGATGTATTTAGAAATAAATAGAATAGAAAAAGAAATAGTTGGAAAACAAAAAAGGGGTTTCTTATGAAATCAATGGATTATATATATAAAAGTAAAAAGATTTTTTTAAAAAGAAAATAATTATAAAATCGACGGATAAGTTATAAAAGGAAAATATTTGTGAAAAAAATATATAAGGAAAATATTGTGAAACAAATAGGAAAAGAAATATTTAATTAGAAAATAAATATATGGAATTGAAAAGGGAGTATTTGTAAACCATTTACAAATAGATTTAAAAAGGAGATATTTGTAAAACATTTACAAATAGAATTAAAAAGGAAATATTTATTTAGAAAAATAAATAGAGTTATAAAACAGAAATAAATAAAGTTATAAAAGAGATTTATTGGGAAATGAAAAGAATGTCATATAAGGAAATATTTGGCAAATGAATAGAGTTTTACGTCAGGAAAGTTTAGACCCGTGCTTCTCACACGGGTATAACATGATATGGATTTAAAGCAAAGATTTTAAATAGAATCTGTTGCAACCAATAGATTGAGAAGATTAATTTATAAATCATATTCTATAAATTAAATAAAATATTTATCATTGGATAAATAGAATATATAAGTCAGGGATTATATAGAGAAGTAAGAATCGATTTCAAGATCGATATTTGAAACTGAATATGGACGTAGAGTTAATCAAAGGAGTTAATCAAAAATGTGTTAATCTATTAGAGTTAGAGATAATCGAATAGAGTTAGAGTTAACCAGTTTGAGTTAATCAGTTAGAGTTAATCGATTAGAGTTAAATCGAACTAGAGTTATTCGTTAGAGTTAATCGCACAAGAGATAGTCGAATATTAGTTATTCAAATAGAGTTTATTAAATTAGACTTAGTTGGATTAAAGTTATTCGAATATACTTTATTCGAAAGAAATTATCGAATATTAGTTATTCGAAAGAAATTATCGAATATTCGTTATTCGAAAGGAGTTATCGAATATTCGTTATTCGAAAGAAATTATCGAATATTAGTTATTCGAAAGGAGTTATCGAATATTCGTTATTCGAAAGAAATTGTCGAATGTTAGTTATTCAATAGGAGTTATCGAATATTAGTTATTTGAAAGGAGTTATCGAATATTAGTTATTCGAAAGGAGTTAATCGAATATTTGTTATTCGAAAGGAGTTAATCGAACATAGTTTATTCGAAAGGAATTAATTGATAAGAGTAAATTAGTTAGAGTTAATTGAATAGAGTTAATCCAGTAGGGTAAATCAAATAGAGCTAATTCAATAGAGTTAATCAAATAGAGTTAATAGAATTGAGCTAATCAAATAGAGCTGACTGATAAGAGTAAATCGATTAGAGTTAATCGAATAATGCTAATTGTATAGAGTAATTCGAATATAGGTTATTCGAAGAAGAGAGATTATCGATTATAGTTCATTCTAAGGAAAGAGTTATCGAATAGAGATTTATTCGAAAGAGAGTTATGTAAGGAAGTTTGTTAAAGACTTAAAAGATAAACTTTGACTATTTCGCAGTTAAAACGTTGTTCAGTTAAGGTCTGAGAGGTAATTATACCCCAACTTGATTGACTTCCTTCTTAACTAAGGAATGGTAAGGTTTGATAGTGATTGATGGTTAAGTGAATTTAGTTAATGAGTGAAATGGTGTAATGACCCTCATTGGTAGAGGTATTATAATTAATTTATTAGTTATATAAATAGTTATATAGTGAATTAAATGGTCGTTGAATTAAATAATGGTGAATATTTAATTAAAATAATAAATTAAATAATATATTTAATTCTGAAATAATCAGAATTGGATGAAATGGCGATATGGTGTGAACTGGATCATCTGTGATATTTAATTCAGTTTAGAATTGAATTAGAATAACGAATATATTTAAATAACGACGGTTTGAATGTATAATTATATTATAATTAAAATCGAGCTTGAAATGGCGCTGTAGTTCGTAATTTGGCGATTTGGACTTCAACTGAATGTAAAGGATTCGTTTTAAGCCGGTTTTCTGTGAAACAAGAAACGTGTGGAGCTGGTGGAGTATATCTTTCTAATGGAAGAGAAAAATCGGGATTTCGTCATGTAGATTTTGATTTACGTCCAAATCAAATTTTAGAAAAGTCGTTGTGGAATTCCTTTATAATTTATAAAGGAATTATTTATATTTTTAAAAGGGATTTCAATATAAATCGAATATCGGGTTGACCCAGAAGTGAATATCGAGTTAGAAATTTATATAGGAATATTCTAGAGATGTATGGTATTCCACTGTGAATATATACGATAATATTTATTTATAAATATTTTATTTAATTATATTTAAATATATTTATATATTTAAATGGGTCGTTCAGAGCTTTAAAAATAGCCACTTTTGCAAACGAAGTCGGAATTCGACGAAACTAGTTTTGTTGGATCCGCAATATTAAATTATTGCTAGAGTTCAGTTTCTGTGATTTTTGAAGTCAGTATGTGGCCGTACCGATTTTTAAGGTGAAAAACAGTCGATATTCTAGCAGTTAAAAATACGCTGTTTGAGCATACGGAGTCGGAATTCGACGAAACCAGTTTCATTGGGACCGTAATGTCAAACTCTAGCTACATGTCCAGTTTCGTGATTTTTGGGTATCGTGTGTGATCGCACAAATTTTTAGGAAGCAAAAATAAATATAAATAAAATATCTAAATAATATGTGTGAACATTGAGGTGCCACATCCTTCAATTTTTACAACCACACAGAAATCTCAACCGCAAGTATAAAAACAACTCAAGCCGCTGGTTCTCTCGCTCCCAAACCTATTTCAAGATCTCAGAAAAATTCGAAGAAATAAAAATAAAATCCAATGAAAGAAAAGCTAGCATCTTTGAATTCTTGTATGGTATCTCCTCCAATTCGTAACCATCCTGACTGGTTCGATCTCGTTTCGGGCGACGATTGTTTGGGTTTGATTTGGCATAGGCGTACGAAGTATGGGTGGATTCGAATTCCATTGGTGGTCGCGACTTTGTTTGGGGTTTGGATGGGGTTTGCGTTCGTGAAGAACGTGAAGTGGCAATGAGGATTATGGTATGGAGAAGGGTCGCGCCTCCTTCTACAGGCCTGAATGGAAATGGGAAACACGTGAAAAATGGGTGCTGCGATGTGAGATTTGAGGAGGTAGGGTTCTGGCCTTTGAGGATTTTGGTGGCGATTGGGTCATTAACGGACGAGGGCTAGTCCATGGCGACGACAGTAAGGTGGGCGGTTGGAGTCCAGAACAGTGGGACGTTGCAAGGGAGTTCCATGATTTAATTATTCGGTATTTTCCGAGGGTAGCGGCTTTCTGAAGGATATAGATGAAAGGACTTGTGGAGGATGTGAAGTAGCGTACAATATGACTTAGCAGTAGTAGGAATGTGGACCTCGCCAGAAGAAACTGATGAAGCCAAAGTTTTGTTTAGTTGAAGTATTAGATGAGGTCTACGGTTTAAGTATGAAGAGGGAGAGGGAATGTGGTGCATTGTCTGCTATAGGGAAGATGAAATGAAAGTATTCGATGTTCACAGGAAGATGTATTAGAGGAGGAAGATTGTTAAAAGGAGATTAAGGAAGGATCAAGCTAATTATATAATATAAGGAAGTGGAAATGCAGTTATGAGTTTTGATGCTTCAACTTGGTCCGAGTTCAAACTTGTGTTGTGTTCTGAAGGGGAGGAGAAAAGTGATTAGAATTCAACGAAACCAGATCCGTTGGGATCATAGGGACGGTCACTACAACATGGAACTGACGGGGAGCGAATCGAAGTTCATTACAATTTTTGGCGAAATAAATTGTCCGTCTGAATCAAGAGATGGTTATCGTTATTAACGATGATCGTCCAATGTGAGTAAATCTCACTAACTCTGAACAGTTTATAATTTCTTGTTGTATTTTTAGAACTGTTAAATATTCGCTGATTGACTGTGTGTTGACTATTTGATTGAACTGCTAGTCAGTTAGTTGAATTTCTATGTTGATTCTGTTTAACAGAATATATCATATGGAACTGAAAGTGATGTTGATTTTATTGTGTAACATCTGTGGATGCAGGGAAACAGGTTGGAGGAATCCGATTGGATTCCTCAATAGTTATTTTATTGTTTTTCATATATTTTGATATATGATGTGAAGTATATATAACCTGTTGTTGATTGTATGTGCATGGACGATATGGGACATCATAATTTGATATGTTAAACACCATAACATACCGGGATTTGGGGAAATGGAATTTTCAAAGTGATATTGAAAATAATATTTATAAAATCAAAGGATTTTATAAGGGAAATTATTTATAAAATAATTAGGAGATTATAAATGGAATATTTATTTAGAAAATAAATAGGATATTATAAAGGAGAATATTTATTTAGAAAATAAATAGGATAAATGAATATTTATTTAGGAAATGAATAGAGTTAATCGATTTGAGTAAATCAAATAGAGTAAATCGATTAGAGTAAAACAGACATAGTTAAAACCATTAGAGTTAATCAAATGGAGTTAATCGAATAGAGGTAAAGAAATAAAGTTAAACAAGATTAGAAACTGACTAGAGATTAGTTTAGTTGAATAGTTTTCTGAGTATCGATCTGATGTTGGTTTCGGCCTTCGGGGTTTATACTTAGAGAATTGTTCTCCTACTAGTTTACAGTTAGGGAGTGATAGTTGTGAAATAATAGTGATATGTAAATAACAATGGAAATGTTTTCCGGTGTTAATAACGTATATTTTCCAAACATAGGAAATAAGAATATATATATATATATATATATATATATATGATTGATGATTGATTGATAGAATTTCCAATTGGAAATAATATCGTTGTTTGCACACGTGTTTTTCTTCGATAGTTAACTCACCGACTATCGAAATTTTTGACCATTTTAACTTTGTTAATATGGAGAGACCGGTTGGATTATTATCCAAAGAACCACTCTGTATTGGCATAAGCGTTGCGAATCTTATATGCCAAAGATAATTGAAGACGGAGTAAAGTGCAAGGACTATTGTATAAGTCTTAGATAACAGTGCCTAAGATGGATATACTGAAAAGTACCTTCGGTTCATCCTGTTCCTGGATGACTTGTATGGACGGATGTCTGACAGAGTATTTCCAGACGATCACGTATATTGATTTCTCCAACATACCAAGAGTGGAAGCGGAGAAGGAAACTTCTTTTAGCTGACACGTAATGTATGGTTGTAGACATCAATCGGGGATTTGATGGATTTGACGATGTGACATTCGAAGTGAATCTGGTGTGATGATAAAGCGTAGTTTCTAGCCTCATCAACCGGTAAATGACAGAAATCGGGCAGGCAGCACGGCTAAGTCGGTCGCTCCGAAGTAGGGTGTATAATCACCTGATCTAGAGTTTCATTTATTTCTAAAAATCTATTGTTGATGCTGTCCCATTCGGGAAACGGTTGCTGATCCCAACCGTTGGTGATATACATTCGATACACTCAAGCGAAATGAGTGGTCGGTCATGTGTGGCCGGGTTGCAAGATGTTCTTGTTGAACCCAGTGTATTCCTTTCTAGAGGTACACTAGCGAAAGGTGGTTCCATATCTTGTCATAGTTGGAAATCCATTACCCAATACGTGCTTGCGGTTTTGATTGTATACTATATATGTAGAACGTGAGATGAAAGCGTTTCTGCTAGATGATTATTATATTGTGGTTGATAGACATTATTATAATATCAAAAGGTTTTTGATATAAAGATATTTTGGATTCTCATAGGGGAAAAACCCGTTCCGTTATACGACATGGTCTTATGAGATATCGTTTACTTGTTCGAACTGTTTTAAAACTGTTTTACTCACACCAGTCCCATGACTAACCCAGAGTTTATTTTGTTGTTTTCCCTAAACTCTTGGATGCCCAATTTTGTATGGGCTGTCAAGTAGTCGAGATTTACGGATATACCTGAAGAGCTGGAGCAGGAGGCTTCAGGATCATATAGCTATAGTTATTTCCGTCGTGTTGTAAGTGTTGTACTTTGATAATGATGTATATTCAAATACAAATGTATATTTCAAAGTTATGTTACGTATATTATATGTTATTCGTTCCGCTGTGAGATTCGTGTTACTCTGATATTGTGTTCTTCTTCTTCTTCTATTCTAAGTTTCTATCTTATCTTTCCTCACCCTCTAATTTCTTTCATTAGTGACCGGTATTTTTCGATGTTCGGTTAGTCGTCATCGTGTTTATGTCGATAACCAAAGTCGCTAAATTTCCGGGTCATTACAAATGGTTTGAGTTGGCATGGCAATGTTTGGTCTAAACTTCAGTTTAAATCCAGTGAAGGAGTTTTGGAAATGTTTTCCAAATAAGAATCAGAAATGTTTTCTGATAATAGAAAATAAAAATTTAGAATATATGGAAACAGGAGATAAGTAAATTAATGAACTAAAGAGATAAATGTTAAATGATGATGGATCGATAAAATTTCCATCTGGAAATAATATCGTTGTTTGCACACGTGTTTTTCTTTGATTGTTAAACCACAGACTATCAAAGTTTTGACCATTTTTCCGTCGTCAATACGGTGAGATCGGTTGGATTCTTATCCAAAGAACCACTCCATATGGGCGTTAGAGTTTCGAATCAATTGGATCAAAGACAAATTGAAGGAGTAAAGTGCAAGGGCTGTTGTATAAGTCCTAGGCAGAGATTAGCTAGGATGGATGTACGGAATAGTGCCTTCGGTTTGTCCAGTCCCAGGACAACTTGAATGGACGAATGTTTGACAGAGTATATCTGGTAGATCACGTAAGTTGATCGTTTCAAACGTAATTACGTTGGTGGCGAAGCAATTCGTTTATCTTAGCTTATAACCGTGGTATTTTTGGGGAAATCAATTTGTGATTTGACGGGTATGACAATGTAGCATTCGAAGTAAATTGAGGAGTGATCTGTTAAAAGATACGTTTTGATCTCGAGCCTCATCAACTGGGAAATGAAAGAAATCGGGCAGACAGCATGGCTAAGTGGTTCACTACCAGGTAGGGTATATTGTCACCATCTAGAGAATATTCATATTGTTACTTCTTTCAATTATGTATCTCCCGGGAATGGTTATGTTGGTTTACCAACTGTAAGTTGACAATATATTCGATACACTCAAGCGAAATGAGTGGTCGGTCATGTGTGGCCGAGTTGCAAGATGTTCTTGTTGAACTCCAGTGTATTGCTTCTAGATTACACTGAGCGGAAGGTGGATCCATACCTTGTAATAGTTGGAATTCATTCCCCAAATAAGAGCCCACGGTTTTGATTGTATATTATATATGTAGAACGTTAGATGCAAGCGTTTCTACTAGATTGATATTACTTGTGTTAGACATTATTATAATATCAAAGTAATATTGTTTTACTAATGATTTGGGTTATCATAAGGTAAAAACCATCCATGTTTATGTGTGGATCGGTCTTATGATTATCCTTTGTTTCAAAAGGATTTTGAAAGTTAAATCAAATAATTTGAGTTTATTCACACCAGTCACATGACTGACTCGGAGTTTATTTTGTTTTGTTTTCCCTAAACTCTTGGGTGCCTAATTTTGTACGGGCAGTCAAGTAGCCGGGATTTATAGATACTTGAAGAGCTGGAGCAGGTGGCTTCAGAATTATATAGCTATGGTTTTTCTGTTGTGTTGTAAGTGTTGTACTTTGGAAATGATATGTATATTCAAGTACAGATTTATATTTCAAAGTTATGTTATGAAATATATTTATTTGATCCACTGTGAGTTTCGTGTTTACTCTGATGTTGTATGTTCTTCTTCTTCTTCTATTCTAAGTTTCTATCTTATCAATTCTCACCCTCTGTTTTCTTTCTATTAGTTTTCTAGTTTTCCAGTGTAATATGGGTTGGACTTGTGTTATTTGGTCAGCTCAAATTGGACCGGAATTTCGGGACACTACAGTTGGTATCAGAGCTTAAGGTTAAGTAATTACCTTGGCTCTATGGCGTGACTCAGTAGAGATGGGGTTAGTAATACCCTAGATTGAGTTGAGTGTATATATTCGAGAGCGTATTTGTTATTGATATTAAAATTGTTTTATGTTGTGGAGATTTATTGGTTGAGTTGTTTATGAGTTCTGGTCGATCAGTTTGATCCACTGTATCGGTAGGGTCTTATAAACTCTTGAATACGATGGGCCGACACGGTATGGTT
Organism: Allium sativum; assembly: GCA_030737875.1. Taxonomy (NCBI): domain Eukaryota; kingdom Viridiplantae; phylum Streptophyta; class Magnoliopsida; order Asparagales; family Amaryllidaceae; genus Allium; species Allium sativum. The sequence continues at coordinate 348,019,250 of CM060918.1, forward strand.
TAAAAAGAGGGCAAATGAAATAAATTTACCCAAATTATATTTTGATATAAAGAAAATATATGTTGGAAATATTATATGTTATTGGATGTGTTGGTCATAATTATAATCAAATAAGATCATAAAATGTGGAATGGTTATGTAAATAACTAATCAGGATTCATATAAGTGAAATATATGAAACCAAGATGAACTGAATCTGAATTTAAGTCAGAATTGGAATTAAAACCCTGGAAGATTATAAAAGTGTTTGTAAATGAATCTGGATTAAATATATGTGAATTTTAAAATCCTGGGAGATTTTAAATTGTTTTACAAGCTGTGTGAATGGTATTTTGAATTGATTTCAAAATGGAAGTGTTTAGAAATGGTTTTGAAAGTGATATAGTATTGAACTCACTTCTATTGATAGAAAATAAATTCCGCTGCTGATCCGGACATCATCGGTGTTCATTTTCGAGTGTGTAAGTGACGGATTACTACCAAAGAGATATTTTTGAATTGTTTAAGAAAAGCAAGTGGTTAAAATTTCGAAAAGAAGTATTTGAATTTAGAAAGAAAAAACTAACTAAGTGGTTTAAAACTCTCAGGAAGGATTGTTTGATTTGAAAACAAATTAAAATTTATAAAAGAAAAATGGAATTTGAATTTAAACCAGTTAAGTGGAAATTGAATTGTAATAGAAAATATCAAATAAAATTGGATTGGGAGATATCAGGACTTACGTTGGATTGATGAGTTAAGAAATTGAAAATCGAGAATGGAACTTTGGTTTGAAATAAAATTCAACATAGGTGTAAGCGAATGGTTGTGTTGGAGATAAAAGTGATTAGAGTTTGATTGGGATGACATTGATATATGCTGAATTAGCAGCAGATGTAAAAGATATAATGATATGCCCAACAAAAAGGTACAAGTTTATATTTAGTATAAGCATGAGATTTATGAGCCGGATTGGCAAACCGCTTGGCTGTTTGATTTTCTTTTGGGTGAGAGATGGCCCAGAGAGGCTGAGTTGGAGTTTGATCTATTGACCAGTACAAAGGAGGTGCTGGCGAAATTTTTCGAAAATTTCGGGTGTTAGAAAATTTTCAGGATTTTTGAAATTTTTCGTTAACAGGAATAAATTAAAATTTTATTAGAATTAATTGGTTCAGTTGAAACTGAAGTCAAGAGTTGAAGAAATAATTTTAACCCAGTTGGAGGAGTTTGTATTCTACCTTTGCAATCTCGAGGACGAAATTATTTTAAGGGGGGAAGAATGTAACGACCCGTATTTATATGGATAATAATTAATTTATTTAATTATTTAAATAGTGAAAATGGTTGTTTAATTAAATTATATTGAATATTTAGTTAATATAAATAATGGAATAATATATTTAATTTCTGAAATAATCAGAATTAGCTGAAATGACAATATTGTGTGAATTAGGCAATTCAAAATATATATTTCAGTTTGGAATTTAATTCGAATAACGAATATATTATATAAACGACAGTTGAACGTATAATTATAATATAATAAAAATCGAGCTCGAAATGGGGCGGCAGTTCGCTATTTGGCGATTCGAACTTCAACTGAATATACAGGGTCCGTTTTAAATCGGATTTCTGTGAAACAAGAAATGTTCGGAGCTGGTGAAGTATATTTTTCTAATGGAAGAGAAAAATCGGGATTTCATTGTGTAGATTTTGATTTGTGTCCAAATCAAATTTTAAAATAGTCGCTATAGAATCGTTTATCAACCATAACGGTTTATTCGATATAATTAGATATCGGTTTCAAATTTAGACAAGATTCTTTTGAGACATAGTGATAATTTAAATTTTAGAATTTTATTGTAATTTTTAATTAATTAAATAAGAAACTTTTTATATAGGAGTATTTCGCACCCTATATCGATATTTTGGGGTTTCACAATATGAGTTAACCTACCGATATTTTTATATTTTTGGGATCACGGCACATTACTCGATTTAATGATATTTTCATATCAGTCCGTGAACAAACAGAGTTTCGCAAAATGGGGTACTCTCAAATGTAAAACAAATATCCTAACCCTACACTTCATTCTTTGGATCAAACAGAAGCCACGAACCTCCTTCTCAAACCATCCGTTTTCTTGGTCCTCAAAAACAGAAATCGTGGCCTACAAAATATCCATTTGTTTCTAAATCCAATATAAAAACTATAAATACCCCTCTTTGAAAAAACGTTAAGACCTAAAAACCAACGTTTATCTTTCCGTAGAAAACCAAAAAGTAGCCGCCATTTCTATCTCTTCCTGTAGCAATTCGCGAGTTTCTAAATTCCTCTAAAATCATCTAAAAATCCTTAAATGTTGAAACGGTATTTGTTAAGATCGTCATGGCAAGGACTTCGCGATGGTTACCATTTTGCACATCTCGAGTGTAACCGTCGATGTTGCTGTGTACGGTAATCATGAAAAGGGGGCTCTCGAAGCAATCTGAACCAGGGGTGCGAGATGGAGTTTTGAGGTCTGAAGTTGATGATTTTAGTATGGGGGAGGGGATGGAGTTCATGAAGAGGAGATTTTTGGTGAATATGATGCAATGTGATTTCGGTCCTTACTGCGCTGGTTTGTGCGATCCACTGGGGTCGGCGTCATTCATGTAGATGCCGCGAGTTGGAGAAGTTTAGGTGTAAAGGAGAGAGGATTGAAGAGAAGTTTATCAGTATATTTAATTTGTTTTTTAGTTCAGTGGAGAAGGAGATGGAAGCAAGGGAAGATTGGGAATTGTTTGAAGTAGTTTACTGGAACGCGAAAGTTAGATTCGGGGAAGAAGAGAAGGAAAGCAGGCCTGGGTTTTCAATATGAGTATGGGCCGGAAAAATCAAAGGTTAAGCCCAATGGGAATTTAATTTCAAAGTTTTATTTTAAATTAACTGTACGTTAACTTTGAATTGACATAACTTCGTCATACGTGATCGAAAATCGGTGAAGCAACATCCGTTGAGATCATATGCAAGGGAGCAACACATGGAACCGACTGAGAGTGAAATAAGGCTCGTTACAATTTATAGCAAAATAAATTATCTGTCTGAATCAAGTGATGGTTATCGTTATTTACGATGATCATCCAAAGTGAGTAAAACTCACTATCTCTGATCAGTTAATATTTTTATAAATTGTACTTTATTTTTTATAAATAAATGATTGGTTGTTGTGTATTGATTGTTTGGACTGTTAAATAGATTTGATTGAAAACGTAGATATAGTTATATATATAAAAATCGACAATCAAATATTGATCATGTTTAACAGTATATTTCATGATGAAATGAAATTGATGTGAATTATATTGTGTAACATCTGTGGATGCAGGGAAACAGGTTGGAGGGATCCAACTGGATTCCTCAACATTTATTTTACTGTTATTCATATATTGTGGTATATGATGTGATATATAATCTGTTGTAGATTATGTGTGTTTGGATAATATTTATCATTATTATATGGTATGTTAAATACCATAAGAAATACCAGAATGATAAAAAGGGAATTTTCAAAAACGTATATTGAAAATGAAATGTTTATAAAATCAAAGGGTTTTGTAAAGAGAATATTTATAACATCAAAGGATATTATAAAAGGATGTATTTAGAAATAAATAGAATAGAAAAAGAAATAGTTGGAAAATAAAAAAGGGGTTTCTTATGAAATCAATGGAATTTTTATATAAAAGGAAAAAGATTTTTTTTAAAAAGAAAATAATTATAAAATTGAAGGATAAGTTATAAAAGGAAAATATTTGTGAAACAAATATAAAAGGAAAATATTGTGAAACAAATAGGAAAAGAAATATTTATTTAGAAAATAAATATATGGAATTGAAAAGGGAGTATTTGTAAACCATTTACAAATAGATTTAAAAATGAGATATTTGTAAAACATTTACAAATAGAATTAAAAAGGAAATATTTATTTAGAAAAATAAATAGAGTTATAAAAAGGAAATATTTATTCAGGAAATAAATAGAGTTATAAAAGAGATTTATTGGGAAATGAAAAGAATGTCATATAAGGAAATATTTGGCAAATGAATAATTTTTACATCAGGAAAGTTTAGACCCGTGTTTCGCACACGGGTATAATATGATATGGGTTTAAAGCCAAGATTTTAAATAGAATCTGTTGTAACCAATAGATTGAGAAGATTATTTTATAAATAATATTTTATAAATTAAATAAAATATTTATCATTGGATAAATAGAATATATAAGTCAGGGCTTATATAGAGAAGTAAGAATCGATTTCAACATCGATATTTGAAACTGAATATGGACGTAGAGTTAATCAAAGGAGTTAATCAAAATGTGTTAATCAATTAGAGTTAGAGTTAATCGATTAGAGTTAGAGTTAACCAGTTTTAGTTAATCAGTTAGAGTTAATCGATTAGAGTTAAATCGAACGAGAGTTATTCGATTAGAGCTAATCGAACAAGAGTTAGTCGAATATTAGTTATTCGAATAGAGTTAATTGAATTAGAGTTAGCCTGATTAGAGATATTCGAATATAATTTATTTAAAAGAAATTATCGAATATTAGTTATTCAAAAGAAATTATCGAATATTAGTTATTCGAAAGGAGTTATCGAATATTCATTATTCGAAAGAAATCATCGAATATTAGTTATTCGAAAGGAGTTATCAAATGTTTTTATTCGAAAGGAGTTATCAAATATTCATTATTCGAAAGGAGTTATCGAATATTAGTTATTCGAAAGGAGTTATCAAATATTAGTTATTCGAAAGGACTTAATCGAATATTAGTTATTCGAAAGGAGTTAAACGAATATAGTTTATTCGAAAGGGGTTAATTGATAAGAGTGAATTTGTTAGAGTTAATTGAATAGAGTTAATCCAGTAGGGTAGATCAAATAGAGTTAATCCAATAGAGTTAATCAAATAGAGTTAATAGAATTGAGTTAATCAAATAGAGCAAACTGATAAGAGTAAATCGATTAGAGTTTATTGAATAGTGTTAATTGAATAGAGTTATTCGAATATAGGTTATTCGAAGAAGAGAGATTATCGAATATAGTTTATTCGAAGGAAAGAGTTATTGAATAGAGATTTATTCAAAAGAGAGTTACGTAAGGAAGTTTGTTAAAGACTTAAAAGATAAACTTTGACTATTTCGAAGTTAAAACGTTGTTCAGTTAAGGTCTAAGAGGTAATTATACCCCAACTTGATTGACTTCCTTCTTAACTAAGGAATGGTAAGGTTTGATAGTGAATGATGGTTAAGTGAATCTAGTTAATGAGTGAAATGGTTTGAGTTGGCATAGCTATGTTTGATTTAAACATCAGTTTAAATCCAGTGAAGGAGTTTTGGAAATGTTTTCCAAATAAGAATCAGAAATGTTTTCTGATAATAGAAAATAAGAATTTAGAATATATGGAAACAGGAGATAAGTAAATTAATGAGCTAAAGAGATAAATGTTAAATGATGAATGATCGATAAAATTTCCATTTGGAAATAATATCGTTGTTTTCATACGTGTTTTTCTTTGATAGTTAAATCACAGACTATCAAAGTTTTGACCATTTTTCCATCGTCAATACGGAGAGACGGTTTGGATTCTTATCCAAATAACCACTCTGTATAGGAGTTAGAGTTTCTAATCAAATAGATCGAAGACAAATTGAAGACGGAATAAAGTGCAAGGGCTGTTGTATAAGTGCTAGGTAGAGATTGCCTAGGATGGATGTACGGAATAGTTCCTTCAGTTTGTCCAGTCCTAGGACAACTTGAATGGACAAATGTTTGACAGAGTATATCTGGTAGATCATGTAAGTTGATCGTTTCAAATGTATTTATGTTGGTGGCAGAGGAATTCGTTTCTCTTAGCTTGTACCCATGGTATTTTTGGGGAAATCAATTTGTGATTTGACGGGTATGACGATGAGGCATTCGAAGTAAATGGAGGAGTGATCTGTTAAAAAATACGTTTTGACCTCGAGCCTCATCAACTGGGAAATGACAGAAATCGGGCAGACAGCATGGCTAAGTGGTTCGCAACCAAGTAGGGTATATTGTCACCATCTAGAGAATATTCATATTTGTTACTTCTTTCAATTCTGTATCTCCAGGGAATGGTTATGTTGGTTTACCAACTGTAAGGTGACAATATATTCGATACACTCAAGCGAAATGAGTGGTCGGTCATGTGTGGCCGAGTTGCAAGATGTTCTTGTTGAACTCCAGTGTATCCCTTCTAGAGTACACTGAGCGGAAGGTGGATCCATAACTTGCCATAGTTGGAATCCATTCCCCAAATAAGAGCCCGTGGTTTTGATTGTACATTATATATGTAGAACGTTAAATGCAAGCGTTTCTACTAGATTGATATTACTTGTGTTAGAAATTATTATAATAACAGAATAATATTGTTTTACTAATGATTTGGATTATCGTAAGGTAAAAACCATCCGTGTTTATGTGTGGATCGGTCTTATGATTATCCTTTATTTCAAAAGGATTTTGAAAGTTAAATCAAATAATTTGAGTTTACTCAACCAGTCACATGACTGACCCAGAGTTTATTTTGTTTTGTTTTCCCTAAACTCTTGGGTGCCCAATTTTATACGGGCAGTCAAGTAGTCGGGATTTACAGATACTTGAAGAGCTGGAGCAGGAGGCTTCAGAATTATATAACTATGTTTTTTCTGCTGTGTTGTAAGTTATGTACTTTGGAAATGATATATATATATATATATTCAAATACAGATTTATATTTCAAAGTTATGTTATGAAATATATTTATTTGTTCTTCTGTGAGATTCGTGTTTACTCTGATGTTGTATGTTCTTCTTCTATTCTAAGCTTCTATCTTATCTATTCTCACACTCTATTTTCTTTCTGTTAGTTTTCTGGTTTCCAGTGTAATATGGGTTGGACTTGTGTTATTTGGTCAGCTCAAATTGGACCGGAATTTCAGGACACTACATGACATTCGAATTCTGGAGGCTGGCCGCTATAAATATACCCTCATATCTCTTGTTTTCTTGTACTAAAAACAATGGAGGCCAAATGTTGTCAGTGCCTGAACTTAGTCTAATCCTTTCTTCTTCCACAAATCAAGTTTAAAGATTCAAGTGTTTCAAGAATAGATCTAAGATTCAACACCAACAAATTCTTTTCTATCTTCTAAAATCCAAACACCGTGAGTTAGTTACTTTTAGATTTAAATGATTAAAAATAAACGTGATATAACTGTGATTTGGATTTGTTATAAATTGTGAATCTATGACAATTGTGGATCTTAAATATTATTATGCTAGATATACCTTTATAGATCTAATTCACTTGTGATTTATTTACCATGTCACAATTGTGGATCTTAAATATTATCATGATTTACCTTTATAAATCTAATTCGCTTATGGTTAATTTATCATGTCACAATTGTGAATCTTAAATATTATCATGCTAGATCTACTTTTATACATCTAATTCGCTTGTGGTTAATTTATCATGTCAAAATTGTGGATCTTAAATATTATCATGCTAGATCTACCTTTATAGATCTATTCTCTTGTGGTTAATTTATCATGTCACATTTGTGGATCTTAAACATTTTCATGCCAGATCTAATTCGCTTGTGGTTAATTTATCATGTAACATTTGTGGATCTTAAACATTATCATGCTAGATCTACCTTTATAGATCTAATTTGCCTGTGGTTAATTTATCATGTTACATCTACTTATGGATCTAATTCTTGTTAGATCATTTGGTACTTATCATGTTGCAGCTAATTTAGATCTGTCATTAATTGGACAGATGAATCCTTATTTATTCATGCCTATTATGACATCCTTAGTATGTTCGATCTAGTTTTATTATCACATGCTCACTAGATCTATTTTTATATGTCCACCTTATCACTATTCCAATTACATGTTTATGTCACTTTTTTTAAAGTAATCACTATTGTCATCTATCCCTTTTATTGTTTATAGCTAGCCTACTTTCTAGCCTAGACATGACACCAAATATATGCGAATGCATTAGTTAGGGAACAGGGGAAAACATTAGAATTGGCATAACTTGACTGATGAATATGAATTTGGACATATAATCCATTATGAATATAATTGGGTAAATGGGCATGAACACCTGACATAGGTATAAATGATTGGTTAATAATTAAAATGCCTAGGATTACAGTAATTAGGAAACTGTAACTGCACTTATGACACGAGGTTAGATTGCATTTGTGGTGCAAGTCATCCCAAACCCGACCGGCGTATCCAGCAACAGCAAATGTTGAATCTAAGTGAGGGGTCTAAGTGCACAAATACGAGACGGGTTAAGACACGAGGTTAGGCCCAACTTGTGGAAGAAGTCTGCCCGAACTCGACCGACATATCCAGCATCCACAAGTTGTAGGTCTAATGTGGGAGGTCTAGCCCATTATAACCATAAATGAACATGGTAACGAATTGGAATACTTAACCTAGTTGAATCCATAGGGATTGTATGAACATGTTAACTTGAATAGGGGTTAAGTAAAGTTGGTTGAAACAATGGGTGGGTTAAGTAAATCTTGTGGCGGAGGGTAATATATGTATATATATATATATATATATATATATATATATATATATATATATATATATATATATAGTCCCACAAACCTAACCTATTTTATACTTTGGGGTTATGCAACTTTGTTAAGTAAACTTGCTTAGATCAGTAAGGGTTAAGTAAATCTTGTGGCGGTGGGGTAATATTTACATATATAGGCCCGACAACTTAACCTGTTTTACATGTTGGATTGTTAGGCATAACCAGTTGAAATCCTAGTAGTGGGGATGCAAGCCTAGGGGGAGCTTGTATCATCTTGTGTGTGGGACCCGTTTTAGTCAGTAACCCACCTAGGTATTAAACGAGTACTCCGAACTAGGTCGAAGTAGGGGCATTCTAACTGGGCTGATTGTAAGAGATCCAAAATGAAGGGGCAGCGTCAACAGCGTAGAAAACCAACAAAGTCATGTGAATACATGGGTCCGGCTTGCTATGGGAATTAAGACATTGTGACATCAGTAGATATGGTTGTGCACGTCTTGAAAATGAAGGGTTACCACTTTAGGAAGTGATACATCCTACTGTGGGGCCAACACAGGTATCTACGGAGTAGAGAGCCAATCGATTAGGGTAGTAGTTAGGGTACATCTAGACTCTGGTAAATTTTGGAGTCCATTATTGGGGCTGCCTGTGGATTGTATGGGCTTAAAACCTCTCACCAGAAGTACGCCTAAGTCTATCATTTCATACATGTTGGGATCATCTCATTCTGAATATACTAGTAGTAGTGCAGAGTAATCAATAAGGAAGCGTATACACTCTATCCTCTTTACCTTGTCATACCTACCTTATATGATGTTGTCTTTCTTATCTATCTTATATGCCTATCATGCTACTTTTACATATTTACTTGCTAAAAGTAATATGACTCGCCAGACTTTTTGTCTGACCATTTTTGTTTCATTTTCTTTCTTCCGTTTCCCCCTCCAGGTTCTCAAGGAGGAAATTCTCAGGCTTAGTCAGGACTCGGTTATCATCTTACTAGGGGCAGCTTCTGAAGTATTGCTCAAGTTCTTATCTCTACTATGGCTTCGTCTCTTTTTGGGGAATTATGCTTTTTAGGTACTATGGTAGAACAAGACAGAAAGTTTCATATTTTTGTAATGGCTTTTATGTAATTTCAGACTTGTGATATTTTGGACCACGATGTTATGATTTATGTTAGAAATAAAAATTTAAATTCCGCTGTTGCTTTTATATCTGTCTTGCAATATTTTTGTTTCTGTTTACCTATAATGCTTCACGAAGCTTAATGCATTCCTTTAGTGAGTGACATTAATGGACATGGGGTGTCACATATAGCCTGCAGCCTGAGTTCCAACAACACAAAAGCACCATAATCTCCAACAGGACTGCTTATGAAATACAAGAAACAAATTACAAATACTTCACAGCTGGACAGTAGATCGACATTGTAACTCACTGTGACTGAGATGCAAATATGAATATAAAGCTAAGTGTATGTTAATACAGATATAACAGTGAAGGATTAGAATGCGCCATTGAAGTTAATTCTGGTAGAAAAAGTGATACAACAATGGTTCTAATAGTGAAGGATTAGATGATAATTTCAATATTTTGGACTTGCATAATTTCACTGGACACCAATAACAGTGAAGGGCATATCGTGTCGATCAGTGTGTTTGAGTACAAATACTTCACTGGGAACCAATAAAAACCTAGTCGAATCGACTAGTCGATTAGTTGACTAATTTCTGCCCATGCGGCATAAATTCGTACAACAACCTAGTTGATAGTCATTAATAATGCAAACTCAAAAGAAGAATCACCTGAAGTGTAGTCCATATGCAACACTGGTAGTTAGTACCCAAGCATACAGAAAATCCTCCTATACACACAAAAAGAAACAAATAAACAAAAAGAATTTTCAAGTTGTGCACACAAGTACATGTCCATTCAATTCTTATGTAAGATACTACGTAGAGATAAGTGTAAAATAATATATACCTGCTCCAACGTCCAAAGATATTGGATCATCATCGTCAGATGACACACATACTCGACTTTCTGATTAAGAATTTACTGGGCGATCCACCAGGTGGCTGCACTTTAGCTCACGCGCAGGGTCAGTAATCCATGCTAATTAGCTTTATGTAAATGTCGGATACCGCTTCACTTAACCTTTGGAAAAAAACTGCTTTCACTTACAACTTTCAGTTTGTTTGAAGCAGACTGTGTCGCGCAAGATAACTTACACAATAGTCTTTGCTACAAAGTAGGGAAAAATTGCCAGTGAAAGCAGCTTTTTACTAAGGTTAAGTGCAACAGCATCCGACATTTGGATAAAGCTAACAAGCATGGATATCCGACCCTACGCGTGAGCTAAAAGGCATCCACCTGGTGGATCGCCCATTAAATTATTAACTACAAAGTCGAGTAATCATCCATCTTCCCAAGTTTCAGCAAACCTGCTATTATATTTTCAGTAAAATTGTTATTTCTCAAAATAGAGTAAACTTGTTATAAGAAAATCCAATTTAAATGTCAAGCATAAGGAAAACAGATAGTCAAATGACGATGAAATCATGGTTAGATATTGAACTATAAAATTATCCATTTGCTTAGTTTATGAAATGGATTACTTTTAGTTGCTAAATAGTTAAACTATAAATCAATGACAACTTGTACATGGATCTGGTTACTACATTTTAGTTGCATCCTTATGACTAACTCATTGTTATTTCTTTGTTTCATACTTTCATGGATATATATACCACAATCTAAAGTTATACCGTACATGTTTCGAATAGCAATTTAGATGTTTTTTACATTACCATAAAACATGATTCACATTTGATTTCTCTGATTGCAGGGTATAACAACCAGATAACACATGAGTACACACCAATTCAATTGAAATAGCTAACACACTAACACAAAGTAGCAATTGGCATACATACAAAGACTTCAGCTTGTTCCCTAACCCCTACTATCCGACATGCGCAACACAATTCAATTGAAATAGCTAACACACTAACACAAAGTAGCAATCAACTAACACGCAAAGACTGCAACTTGTTCCCTAATCCCTACTATCAGGCATGCACAACACGATTTAATTGAAACAGCTAGCAAACTAACACAAAGTAAGGGTCAGCTAACACACAAAGACTTCAATTTGTTCCCTAATCCCCACTATCAAGCATGCAAAACACAATTCAATGGAAACACATACCTGTAGTCAATGGGGGGGGTTAGGGACTAAGGGTTGCTGCGTCGAAGGAGAGGGTTGTTCATTTCTATCGGTATGGGAGATTCCAGAGAAAGGTGGAGGCACGATTTTGTGATCGAAAACACTAATTTGGGTTTTCGGTCACCATTGAAGTAAAACAGAGGGAAAAGGAAGCAACCAAAACTTTAATTCGGAGTGCCTAATGGGGTGCACAATATGATACACATTCGATTTGGCCAAAAGCCGTATCAAATTAACTAATCCGGAGCTTCCTTGATGGACGATCAGATATAGGGTGTTTGGGGTGGTGTGGATCATAAAATGTAGTTTGATACGGATCTAGGCACTATCAAATATGATACGGCTGTAAACCGTATTTTACGTCCATATCCTTGTGTGTCAAATTGTCTGTTGTGGTGTAGTGGCATGCCACATCTAGATCCTTCCTAAGCCTTTCAATAGAGTTACGGTTAAATAGGAAATCTTTACTTTGCATATTAAGGTTTTCCTTTATTTTCCTTAGCTTTCATAACAGCTGAAAAAGTGGATTACCTATTCTTGAACCATCCCATTCTTTTTTAATAATATAATTATAACCATGGATGAATTACCAAGGATTATTGCATTTAGATGGCTGATTATTAGTATTATGTCTTTCCAGGGAAAGTTAAAGATAATAGGGGAATGAACGATTGTGGAGTGATTAGAAAAGTGAACATAAATGATAGATGTGTTGGAACTTTTCCCTGCACTCTTTATTAATGAAGAGTCTATCAATTTTGCTATAAATGTACAAATTATCTATATCTCTACAACTGTAGTAGTTCTTGTAACATGGTGGCTCGAAATGCTTAGCGATTCTTACACATTCTACAAAGTCTACATCTGGACATGAGCAATAATGGCCATTGTTTATTCTATTCATGGTGGTATAAAATGACATTAAAGTTTCCAACCATCATCCAGAATATGCTGATCTCATTGGCTCATTCACTGATGTATTTCCAACAATCTATTCTTTTTATCTGCTTGAGTGTGAGCATAGACGGAAGCACGTTTGAAAATTCAAGCCTAGTTCGTTTGTGTTAAGAAAATAAGATACTGTTCATTTTTTGTGAATAACAACATCCCATGAAACCAAAATTCTACGTTTGCAATGCTTGTCATTGTTGTCTGTGTATTCTCAGTTCTTACTAATAAAATCAGCCACGTCTTTAGTTTTATACCCAGTTAGTTTGCTTTCTAAAAGACCCACTATTATCAACTATTTTTATAATAAAATTGCACGACATCTAGCAGTTTTGAGGGAGAATTAAGACCCCCTCACTAGACTCCGTTACCACTAGACAATAGAACACCCAAAAGCTAATCACTAGACTCCGTTACCCCAACAATACAACTACAACAAGACACTGCAACCAAATACTAATGAAAAACAAGAAGACTTCAACTTAGCACATTCAAGACGACACCCAGATCTTCTCAGACGATCGAACACCATGATAAGCCCCAACACATACCAAAATCAACTAAACTCTAGAACAACCAAGCAAGGAAACCCAACAATGGCTTACCGAGCAAAAGAACAAAGCACTGCTATCAATGCAAACTCGACTAATAAGTAAAGTTGCATGGCATAAACCTAAGTAGGAGGAAGATAAATCCGTGAAAACTTGTCAGGGATCACGACGACTACACTAAAAAAAAGGGAGCTCGACGAACACGCCAAGACTTCCTAAACAATGCAAATCGACACACTAATAGATCCAAACCTACTCACTTAAATGAAAACACACACTGGCATGCTCCAAGACGTCACCAGATATCCACCACTTCAACTGGACAAAAGAATAAACAAAACAAACTCAGGACAAAATAATTCACTAAGCTGAGAAGAAACTCAGTTCGAAGATCACTTGGAAACCTTGCGATGGCAGTGAATATGACAGCTAGTGACGAATGGAAGACGGCGCAGTAACGAAGCAAAACAGTTTAGTCATGTGAACAAGTAGACAAGCACATAAGTGGAGCACCACACAAAGACTATGAAGGGAATCTGTAAAGGATTTGAGCACAAGGAGGAGTGATTGGGAAGATAGAAAGAAAATCAGAGGGTAAAAAGAGAGATAGGCACTCAGATCTAAAAAGATAGGTCTAGAAATTAGGGTTATTGGCGGCTACCACGATGACGACAACTGGGTGTAGAAGATAGCGGAGAAAAGGAGGAGATAGATTGATTAGAGGCGGTAAGGAGAATTAGAGGAGGAGAAGGCTGCATTGAAAAGAGGGAGATCTCCAAGTCGCTATTAACAGTGGCTGCATTGAATGCAGAATTAGAGAAGAACAAGCCTACACTTATTTAAACATCAACGTGTCGCAGAAAATCGTTAAAAAATGATTAAAGTTGCATATTAACAAATATTTCATTTCCAGCAAAAATGCAGAAAAAACCATTATTTGCAGAATTGAAGATATTTCTGTAATTTTTCACATAGTACACATATATACAATACACTGTAAAATAATTGCAGAATGTCTGCAGTTATTCTGTTATAAAACGAACACAGAACAGAAGAAATAAGGGAGATAGAATATTTCTATTCATTCAGATGTGTATTTCTTTCTATTACATTGGCTCCTTTATATATAGACTTTGGAGCTGATGTTTAACTTTTCCCATGATGTGGGACTAAACAGAGAACTAATAAAAGCATATTCACAACATTTATATATATACATATTACAACACTCCCCCTTGAATATGCGTCTTCAAAACTTGAATGCTATGCTAACTTGAAGTTGTCCCTTTTAAAACATATATGATGATTGCTCCCCCTTATTATTATCTTGCTTGCATATATCTGTTCCGTCGATACAATCATTGTCTGTTGCCTTCAAAACTCTATCAGGAAAACCCAATGGGAACCTTGAACAAGAAAAGGAGTATAGCGTCTGACGTTATGAATATCATATTAAAATGATATTCCTTAAAAGAGTTTGATTCTTCAGGATCAAAACAATGCCTCATTAAAAACCTTTTTGTGAAGAACCCTATGGGAAAAATCTTAAACAAGGAAAAGAGAGCAAATTCATTTCATCTTTAGATAACATGTTTTACAAATGTTACCGTAAGGGTTGATACTTCCGGATCAAGATAATGTCTCAATAAAAACCTTAGTAACAGAAACCCAGTGGGAAAAATACTAGTGAAGGAAAAGAGTACATTATAGCACATTTTTATATGCTCCCCTTATTTATAACTCATTACTCAATTAATCTATGTATGTAGTCGACGCATACCAATTTTGTATATCACTTTTTGGAATGTTGATTTGGAAATTGCCTTTGAGAACAGATCTACTCTCTTTTCTTGAAATTGAATTTGTTTCTCCTCTTTTTTTGTTATCCTTTCATGCATATGTGAAGAGAAATTTAGAAGAAATGTACTCCATCTTTTCATACTCGATATAATTCACTTGAATCTGAGCCATGCAAACTGCCTTGTCTTCTTCATAAATAATAGTTTACTACATCAAAATATGTTTGATACTTTGGATCAAAACGTTGCCTCGTCAAAACCTTACTAAGAAAAACCCGATGGGAAAAATCTTAGTGAAGGAAAAATAGTACAACATACAATGTGATATTTACTACATCAAAAGTAGTATGATACTTCTGGATCAATGTTATGCCTCGTTAAAGCTTATTAAGAAAAACCCAGTGGGAAAAATCTTAAATAAGGAAAAAGAGTACATTATAACTTATTTTCGTATGTTTCTTTTGGGTTGATACTTCTGGATCATGACCCATGCCTCATTAAAAACTTACTAAGAAAACCCAATGGGGAAAAACTTAGTTAAGGAAAAAGAGTGCACTATATCATACTTATGGATGCTCCCCCTGGTTTTAAATTTCCTTTGAATTCATATTCTTCTTTCAGTAACTCAAATTGCTTACAAATGCATCTTAATGGAGTTTTTTTTCTTCTTTTAAAATTTCATGTGCATTTTCATGCTTCAGGCATGCTTTCTTATTTAAAATGCCTCCCTTTTGTGATTTGTATGATACTAATATTCATTTATGAATACACTTCAGGTGCGTATAATTTTCTGTTTCAATCGAACTTGCATGTTGCAATACATATTTGATGAATAAGACAACTTTCATTACTAAGCAGGAAGTAATCTACTCATCTTGAAGTATATCAAGATTTTCATTACAACAATACTTAGAAGAATGTTGCAACCTATCATCCATGTTCTTGGTATTCTTTATAATAATAAATGTTATTTATGTTCTTCAGGAACTTATATATTATAATAAGTTTTGCATATCGCAACTACCACTTCAATGAATATTAAGAGTTTTATTACAACAATTCTTGAAAGCAGGAAGTGATCTACTCATCATGAATTATTTCAATATTTTCATCACAACAATACTTAAAAGAATGTTGTAATCTACATTTCTTTCTCTTTATCACTACCAAAGTTATTTAAATTCTTCTGGAATTTGTATACTTTCATTGTTTATACCTTCAGGGTATTATAAGTGTTTTAAACACTTTCACCACTTTAATCAATTCAGTTATCTCTGAAAATACAATGTTCATGGCATTATTATGTAGTTGACACTCTATGGTGCTTCAGTAATTATATATATATATTTCTATTTTTATCTTATGAACTACAGGTTCATATCTTATGGACTACAAGTCCATATATCTTATTTAGGAGAATTTCATGATGGCCAATCATGTTTCTCTCTAATATGAGATTTTTAATCCATTTATAAATATAAGCGTTTCATTATCGATTAATTTATCATCGATGATTATTTCTTGTCAGTTCTATACATAATTTATTGAGATCTCAAAACTTATCATGCTTTATGTATCTAAACCACTTCAGGGGTTATTTTGACAATTATATCATGGGTTTCTTTCAAATTACCCTTAAGTGTTTCTTCAGGAACACTCACCTCCTTTATTTTGCATCTTTACGACTTACTCCAAAAATATTTTGAACTGACTTTTATACCACATTTTCAGCTGTGATTTACACCTTTTGATCCTTCGGGGATTCAAATGTATATTATAGAAAGCCTATTAGGGACATAATTGATAATTTATGCAAGTTGCTTAATACTTTGCATAATTCTATATGTTAGCAAACATTTAAAATCGATGATTCTTTTATCCTCCCCCTCAATGTTGACAAACATTGTCACTTTAAATAATAAACCTACTTTGGATTCATTTTTGATCCATTATAGCATCATAGCTAGCAAATACATTAGATGTATTTCAATTGCAGGAGGATAATGCTCTTATTACTTGATAAGATGCATTCATATTGCATTGCTTATTCTCTTTCATTGATCTATTAACTTGGAGGAATTTTCTATCATTTGAATATGCACGTGACTTTAGGTCATTCAATATTGATGTCAATCGACTGCATAAATTATAATATGAATTCATAACAACTTCAGGTTGTTAATTAATTATCGCATATATGTGTATATACGTGCGTCCACGTATTACATATATAATTGATTTGCATATTCTTTCTCATTCAAGTTATTGATTTTAGAACAAATGTTTATAATGTTCCAATCATTAACTTTTGCTTATCAAGCAATGTCAATGTGAATATTAAAGATTGTTTCATAATGTCCAAAATATCGGATTTGGAACTGCATTGAACTTCTGGTTCAAATGAAATATATGAACAACTTCGAGTTGTTAATCCATATTGAACTTCTGGTTCAAATAATATATAAACAATTTTAAGTTTGTTAAACTATATTGAACTTTTGGTTCAACTGTATTGAACTGCTGGTTCCACTATATTGAACTTATGATTTCGCTGTATTGAACTTCTGGTTCCACTGTATTGAACTTCTGGTTCCAAGTTGTTGAACTTCTGGTTCAAATAAAATATATAACAACTTCGAGTTGTTAAAATTTATTCTTCAGTACAATATGTAAATATAAATATATATCATGATACAACTCATTTTGGAAATTGTGAAATCTTTGGATATCAATTTTGTTAATGTTATTATTTTACATTGTTTCAATAAAACTTCAACTTTTAAATTATAAGGTAATAACATTAGCTTTGCCGCTAAAATTAGGTAAAATGTGGCCCGTAGAAAATTGGAACAAGTGTGACCACAGATAAATTTAGCCAGAATATATACATCATAATTTTATATATTACTATAACTAAACGTAAATAAATGGTTAAAAATTACAAATTAATATGCTTCCAGAAAATACAAATACAACAATATGTGGATTCGATTGTTGGTATGGATTTAACACATTTATCTTCGAGCCTTATTCCAAGAGGCCAATGAGCATTTTTGTAGCAAAATTTACCGCTCAGTCTTTGTGCAACTGGATTGTATGCATCCAATAGACAAGGTAGTACGAATAATACAAATAATTGCAGACATAATACACTATGAATAATTGCAGAAATATCTGCAATTATTCACAAAACATACTGATATTTCAGCAATTTTTTTTAACAAAATTCTCTTCCAAGAATATTTTTAATTTTTTTTGTTTTATGCAGCACTTTAAAAAAACAGAAAAACATATTATTATAGAAAATAAGGACCTGCTTTACATGCAAAGTTACACAAATGAGCCGCTTAAGTTTGAAATAGCGATGTCTTCCTAACTTCCACTATTTAATTTATGTAAATGTTCGTACTTGAATCGAAACTGATAAATAACTAAAAGGCCAAATTTTTATCAATATGATTTTCTTTTTATTGATCTACTTTCAATCTAATTTATAGTATTTTTGCATAACTTTTACTTAGGAAGTATTTGAATTACCGGTTATGTATTTTGCGGCAAACGGTGGTATTTTTGAATTTCACTATAAGATAATCAGTGCATTTTATAATTATATCATGCTTTTATGTACAGCCATATTTTTGTTTTTATAGTTTATGGTTTGTATAAAAAAATGATACGTAGCGAAGTGCTGAAATCAAATTATAAACTAAACTTAACCTTTAGAATATTCAACACTGTCACTTTTCGCTCTTTCTCTTCCATTTTTTTCTTGTACCTGTTTCCTGTAAACAAGAAACAAAAATGGTCATCTCTTCAAATTTTAAGTCAAATTATTTACTATACTAAAAATCATGAAATTAGATCCTCCGAGTTTGTATTAACTAGGTCTTCCAACCTTATGTGTTTTGATTGTTGTTGCAGCGATCTGAAGTACTCAACTTGTGTACAGTGAACTAAAGTTTGGGATATGTTGAAATTTAGGCAGCATCGGGCGCTGTGGTATCCTCTGAGTGAGGTCACCATGACCCTGATTTCCTATTGGAGGAAATCAGCGGGACCCATATGGGTCTCCCTGATTTCTTCCAATAGAAAATCAAGGTCACTGTGACTTCATCGAATGTGAGGTTAACAAACTCACACTTGATATTAACAGGGACACTAGTTTATTTATGCTTATCACAGTCACATTTAAAAGGACCGTACATCAAACATTCACCAGCAGAAAATTGGAAAATAAACAGGTTCACTTAGTTTATAAATGTAATTTTTCGGATGGAAAGTAAAAAGTGCGAGACTAGCATTTTTGTTCCAAAGAGACTGTTGACGAAAAAAAAATGTCGTAAACACCAAAGATTCCAATTACTAGGAATAGTTAATTTGGTCGCAAGACTAAGTAAGAGAAAGAGGTAAATGACACAAGCATTTATAGTGGTTCGGCCGCGGATTAGACCTATGTCCACTTTGGAAGGATGTTGAACTTTTATTAATCACTCAAGAATTACAAGGTAGAGCCATGCTCATTACATTCACTTTCATAATTGAAATATGCTAGGTATTTGGAAAAAAATATATTTAATTCTCCTTCTTCCTCAAATAGAAGATGCCATTAATGGAGTTCATGAAGCTCTAGGAAGGTCTCAAGTGAAGAAAATCCAACCTTTTGAAGTGTGAGACCATGAGCTATTTATAGGAGTGGGAGTAGGTAGGATTAGGTAGGAATAGAGACCACATGCAGGAAATTCGAGCCCACCACCTGCGCGGCTCGAAATTTCGAACCCAGGCGCGGGTGCGAAATCTCGCCTCGTTGGGTTCGGAATCTCGAACCTATCCATGGGTGCGAGATTTCGCACCCGCTGGGTTTGGGGTCACGAGCCTAGCCATGGATGCGAGATTTCGCACCCGCTGGGCTCGGGGTCTTGAGCCCAGCCATGGGTGCGAGATTTCGCACCCGCTGTGCTCGAGACTTCGCACCCACTGGGTTAAAAATTTCGAACCCAGGCATGGGTGCGAGATTTCGCACCCGGCTGGGTGCGAACTCCGCGTCATGCCTTGGTGAGGTCCTTCCGAGAGGCGCGAGGATCCCGGGACCAGCTGATTGAGGCTCGTAGCTCCTTCGGGTTCCGAGGCCTTGGTTTGCGGACGTCTTCTTCATGCCGTAAGACCACAAGCGATGTAATTCCTTCTTGATCATGTTTCCTTCACTCCTGTGTGCTCCTTTTCGGCCACAGCATCATGAGGTATGTCGAGTTGAGCATGTCTAATGCTCTCCTGGGAACCAGACCAAAAAGTCGGTTAACATTTGTCCCCCAAAGTACGTCTTGTGTTTGACATAATGTGCTTTGCGTAGGTTGAGGGAATGACGAAGCTGTTAGTTTTTCCTGTAATTCAAATGGTAAATAGGTGTTAGTTGTAGTGCTTATTCCCCCTGACGGTGCAGATGAGCCATCGTTTGGGGGGATGTGCAATGCTCAAATTGTTGAGTATCCATAGTGCGTAGTCTCTGTGAATGCGCAGGAGTTGGCATACACACGTGCGGAGTGTGTGCATGAGGCAGCGTGTTGTAGCGTTCCCGATCCTGGAGGTGCGACCATCGTCATACACACACACACATACATACATACATACATACACATATATAAAAATATATCGAACTCGTAAGCTCGAAATTTCGAACCCAGTGGGGTCGGAATCTTGAGCCCAGAGGTTCGGGATTTCGATCCCTGGGGGTTCGAAATTTCTAACCCAGTGGGTCCCGAAATTTCGAACCCATACTTGAATATGAACGGACCCTTTTTTCTTTTATAAATAGGCACCCCTCACTTTTCTTCCTCCTAAATTTTCTTTCTCTGGCCGCCGTTGCCGAAAGCTTCGAACCTGATAACTTCGAATTCAAAAAATTCGAACCGAATTAGGTGAGACCTTGACTCGAGGTGGTGAAAAGGGGAAGAGGTCGAAGGGGCACGGCGGAGACCTCAAGACCTTGCGGGTTCGATTCTTTGAACCCAACTAGGTTTGGATTTTCGAATCCACGGGGGTTTGAATTTTCGAACCCCGTGGGATCGGATTGTCGAACCCATCGGGTTCGAAGTCTCGAATCCTCACGGGTTCGAAGCGTCGAACCCTCGCGGGTTCGGATTTTCGAACCCCATGGGTTTGAATTCTCGAGCGCTATCTGGGTTCGATATTTTGTACCCAGAGGGGCTCGAGTTTTTGAACCCAGGCTAGTTTAGAACTTCGAACCCTTCTCGGTTCGAAATTTTGAACCTAGAGCTCGAATTTTCGAGCCCGGCATGGTTCTGGACATGACCGTTGTTGGGTTCCCAATTTGTCCTACCGATGGACTTTAGCTTCCAAATGTTCGCCTCTGGATTTGCATGCTTAGAATTGATGCATATATTCTTAACCGCATGAGCGGGGATTAGGATTGTTCACATTGGGTAGAGCATAGAAACGGATTTGGACTGTTACGAATCGTTCTGAACTTTCTTTACATAGCTCATTCTTGCATAGCATTACACGCACATATTAGTTGCCACCAGGAGGAGGGGTACAGGTCACTATACTGCCCGTTCTTACACTGATGCATAAAAGTATAGCTAAAGATACAAATCATAACAAGGACTGGAAAAACTATGGGATCTAAGGCTTCCCAGCCCACATTGCATACATCCAACCCTACCCCTAGAGGTGACTCGTCTGGCAGCGAGCTTGAGACCACCACCGAAGGATCGATTTCTTCCCGTTCGACCAACTTTCCTGAAGAGTCTGAGCACGGGGAGAAACCTGAACGACAATATTCCCCGGTCGTGACTGAAAAGGCCGAGAATGTAGACATCATGGGCGAGGATGAGCCCGTACCTCCGATAGCTTCGGACATGTTGTCCGACGCGGTGATTTTGGAGAATCCCATCAATTCAGTACCATCGTGCTTGGATGCTACCGCGGTTAGGAAGATGGCAGTGCGATTTAACATACCGGTGGACGATGCCCATGCCCACGGGAGAGATGACAGAGCTCATATACCACCCAAGGGTCTTACTGCCTGGAACCGACAAGCTTTCCTGGTTGGGTGCGTGCCCCCAGCTAGCGACTTCATTCGGGCCATGTTGTTCAATTTCCGTCTCGCGCCATCACAGCTACACCCTAATGCTTATGCTTCTCTCCTGGGGACTTACGTTCTCTTCCATGAGTTTATGCACAGGGAACCCACTGGGGAAAACATTCGATATTTATTCCACCTAAAGAAAAAGAGCACTACCTCCCCCTCTCAATGGTTTCTGGAAGTGACAATAGCCACAAAATTCTTTGTCGGGACGTGGCCCAGGCTGTCAGTGTTTAAGCGCGAGTGGTTCTTCGTTAGCTGTCCTCTTGGATTTGCCAAAAGGTAGATCGAGGGAAGTAAGTGTTTCTTTAACTCCGTTCCTTTCCATAACTTTGGGATTCCTTTATTTATTCATTGTTTTAAATGGAATATGATAGGAAATCCAAAGGCGCCTACTGGAGACGAATACCGGCAATGCCTCAATGCTTTGCGGGCGATAACAGAGAGTCTCCGTGATACCAGCACCGTGATAAGTCAGGATCACCTCCGCTGCGCTTGGTAGCTGCCGAACAACCAGGCTGTGATCAGGCCCGCGGTTTCCCTTAGTATACCAAAGGAGGGAGTTGCGGTGGGTCCTAACCCTAGCGTACGGAAGAGAAAAATACCCCCAGTGGGAGGAGAATAGCAAAGGACCGCTCTGCCTAAAGGAGATGTGTGCGGAGGCGAGGTTCATGGTCGAGAGGAGGTTACCAGAGATGAGGGGTTGCCGAGCACTTCTATCCCACCTCCGACAGGGGATGGGGAAGGAGTGTTGGCTAGACCACGGTCTCCCGTGACTCTCTCAGGGGCCACTGCCTTGCTTGAACCCACGGGCCAGTTTGATGGCTTAAAGGGACTTGCTTTAGTAGTGACTTCATGGCCAAATACGACGAGCCTGGAAGAACTTTCCTACGCTTCTGAGGGGTTAACCCCCTCAGCTGGACCACAATCTGCTCTGTTGAGAGAACACTTAGGGCATACATCCACAACACTGCGTAGCATAGATGTTAGCCTGCATGAGTTACCTGACTAACTTCGTCTAGTTCCGCTGGTAGGTGATATGGAAGGTGGATGTAGAGGACGAAGCTATGGGCGAGGGGATCGCCAGCAACCCCCGATGTCTTCCTTCGAGAGATTCCAAAGATCCGCCAGCTTGTACGATGCTCCATCTCCGTTAGATCGAGGCAGCGGTCATCGAGACCGGGATCAAACTAGGCGATCTCCGACACCTCCTCCTCTTGTTCGTGTATCCGTAAGAGATACTCGGCTCAACATAGGTGGGTCTTGAACTTTGCCTTTGACAACTCCCCCGTCGGCCGCCCCTTCGGCTCCCGCTCAACATGCTAAGGGGATGGAGCTGCTAATTGGTCAACCAAGGTCAGGCATGGAAATCCTGATGGGAATGCCAAATCTGACAGAGTCCCAAATCCAAGCATTTTCTATAGTGGAGACGAGGAGGGTTTTGAAGCTGTACTTCCTGCAATATTATTTTGACGAGCTGTCGTCTCTCCCTGATCTCCGTCCAGCTCCTAGTAGGGAATCCGGAGAGATATGGATGCATGTACAAGCTGCATATCACTAGACCAATGAACTTACCAAGTATTCCCTCCGCCTTTCTGAGTTGATCAAGAGGAAAAGCATGGAGCTCATAAACCGTCAATTGACCAACGATGGTGAGAAGACCTCGGTTACTCACATGGAAGCCGAGATAGGTAGGTTTCTCTACTGCGTTGTGGCTAATTTACTACCACCCCACGCGTAATCCAGTTTTAACTTTTGACTATGCCATTACAGCGGAGCTAAAGCGAACCTACGCGACTTTAAAGATAGGGGCTGCGCGTGACCTTGAGTCTTTTAGCGATACAGTAAGTCACTTGACCCTTGAAAATACAGCCCTTAAGAATGATAAGGATGAGTGGTCCAAAGTATGCGCTGAGATGGAAAAGGAACTTGGGAAGGTTACTCAACACCAGAATGATAACACCGCTTTGAGTGAGGAAAACGAGAGGTTGCGGGTTAAGAATGCCAAGGTTACTGAGTTAAAGAGGCAACTCGAGGCAATGAAGAAAGCAAAAGAGGAAGCTGAGGCTAGCAACAAGGACATGTTGAGTATGGCTGAGAGTGTAAGAGCTGAACATGAAAGGGAGATAGGGCAGCTGAGGGAACAGTTGAATGATGCAGAGTTCCGTGTTGGGTCCTCCTTAGAGGAGAGTATCAATGACATGTACTTAAAAGCTTTAAAATTCCAAGGGATTTTGTGGTTGAAGACTACCCCCGCGAGCTGGCCAGAACCTGGGAGAGGGTAATCCCTTATGAGGCCTTCTTGCGTCAAGTGGACGTAAGCACCCTAGACGAGCGCCAACTAGCGAATATCCTTCTGACCAACGACAAACGTGAGAGGCTGGAGGAGGGAAGGAGATTGTTGCAGGAGGACGCCGAGGGTGAAAGGTTGGCGAGGCTTACCAAAGAGAAAGGAAAGTTTGGGGTGACGGGGAGCGCGGTTGTGGCGGAAGCATTTGCAGAAGGAAACTCTCATCCGTCCTTGGGCCCCGGATCTGCCATAGTGAGTGGTCCTGGGGATTTGGCCCAAGCCGCCAATTTGGTACAATCCTGAACTCCTGGCACTGGGGGATACCAGGCTCACTTCACCCACCATCGCCAGTACCCTTCCTATTATTCCCATGCCATCCTTGGCCATAGGTAAATCCCTTTTACCCCGCATCCCTGGGAATGAAGTGGTTACCGAATTTATGGACTAAAAAAGGTTGCATCTTTGCTTATGCAGTTCCTCCCGAGTCTATGACGGCAGCGGACCCTGCTCCTGTGATCCCTCCAATGACTGAAACTGGGTCGTGCCTTATAGGGACACAGACCAAAGAAGGCGGCGATCCACTTGACAGGTTTTCCGATATAAGATTAACTTCTACCATGGTCGACATTCTTAATGAAGAAGGAGAGGTGGTCAATGGGCAGAGTGCCCCAGCCAAAGGCCCAGTAGAAGCTGATGTGGCTTCGATGGCGGCTCTGGTGGTGAGGCAACAGGCCAAGATGGTGGCCAAGCGCGAAGAAGTAGAGGAAAAGAGAGAGCACGATGAGGCTGCTAGGAAGGAGCTCCTAGTGAAGACCGGGCAGGATGCCGAGGCAAGAGCTGCTGACACCGTTGCGAAGAAGAGAGCCGATTAGGAGGCTGAGAAGAAGAGGGTTGACGATGAGGCCCAGAAGAAAAGGGAGGATGAGAAGGCACAGCAGAGGACCACAAAGTCCCTTGAGAAGGCCAAAGCTGGTGGCGTCATGCCTTATAGGTCCCTAAAGCTTGCTTCCCGGAGGGCCACTAGAGAAGCCAAGGAGAAAGCTGAGCGGGAAGGCCGGGCGGTCCCGGACACAAGTGACGTTGTGGTCGGCCTCACTGCTGGGGGTGCCCCCAAGCCTGTTCCGCTGGCCACTCTAATTGACATTATCGAGGTTTCTAGTGGTGATGGGACGGGAAAGAGACATTTTTCGGCTTCTCATGAATCGTCCACTTTTGGGAGGGGCGGAAATGGAAAGAGCAAGTTCGGTAAGAAGAAGCCCAGAACCAAGGATGAACCGTCAAGCGTGGAATCTGGAAAAAAGAGCAAGCACAAGCACAAGAAAAGGAAGCGTGGTTAGCGCTAGTAGCCTAAGTAGAGGTTACCATTATTTTGGTAGTGTAGGCCGATAGTTTACGCGAGTACGGCCCTCGCTTTTGGTTTTTCAAGACACGGTGCGGTTCTCATGTACACCCTGTCATTAGAAAGTAAAAGTATTATACATGTAGTTTGTTTAGTGTGTGTGTATGAAAAGGAAATATGAATTAGTAAAAATCATTGTTTATGTCAATTGTTCGGATGTTCTTTTTATGTTTTCCATTGTCCTGTACTCGCATAAACTTACTTATCATTACACTTGTCACAAAAGCGATTGGGGGCCATCTCTGAATAAATTATTCCGGAGAGGTGAACTGGAGCGCTGGTTTCAGTAAGTTCCCCTAAGCTCAGCGAACCCGTAGTTTGCGAAACTAGGCTGTGCGTTTGCTGTTTTGGGTGGCCCGGGGTTAAACCTAAGTATAGCGAAGGCGTAGGCGTCGCGTTGTGCGGTCCGCCAGGTGGGTGGCTCTCCCATCGTTCATCGGGTTAAGGCGAGCCGCCAGACGTTGTTTATTCGTCGACGTAGTTTCCAGCCCCGAACATCAGCTCGTAAGGTCCGATCGTGGCCATGGACTGCCTCCTAGCCTTGAGAGTTAAGGGGAAAAAACGATTTAAGGTTGGTCTTGGTGCTGCGCCAAGATTCGACTGGCACCCACAACCGGCGAAGAGAGATTTGCATCGATCTTAATCGGTCGCTGAGTGGCGTCAAGCCGCCTGGACTAGGACGCGGAACGATTTATCCTCGGCCTCAGCACTAGGCCATGATTCGAGTTAGTGGTTGTTTAGACTCGCTTGCGCCGCGGGCCGACGATTCGAGTAGCGTTGCCGGCTCCCATGCTCGAGGTGTCAGGTGTAGCCAAGCGTTTCAGACTCAATGTTTCCTAGAAATTGGGATGGCAGCGCCGGCTCTCGTGCCTGGGGTGCCGATGCGGTTTTCGCAGGCATGAATCGAGTTGGTTGTTGGAAAACATGACGCATTACGTGAGAAGTAACAAGAGGGAGATAGGAAATTGAACACCATTTCTACTAATAACTTTGGCAGTAATATCCTTTACAATACCCTGAGTTTTTTACAAAACAGAACATTGTTTGAAAAGCATAAACAATCGCAAACTGAGTTATGTAAAGTAGCGGCGGAGATGTTCACTGTTCCATGTTCTTGGGAGTTCAGCTCCATCGACGGTGGCGAGCCTGAAGGTTCCATCGCTGAGTTTTCGATGTATGGAGTATGGGGCTTCCCAGCGAGGCGCAAGGCCTGTTGGCAAAGGAAAAACCTGATTTATAATGAGGTCGCCAACGTTGAGGTCTATGTGGCGGACTCTGGAATTGAAGTATTGGGCTACTCGCTGTCGTTGGGCGGTGGCTCTGATATCCGCCTCATTCCTTTTTTCTTCCAGCAAGTCGAGTGATCCTAGAAGTAAATCTTGGTTTGTCTCTTGGATCGAAATATGTGACTCGATGGGATTGTGACTTGAGCTCAATGGGAATGACGGCTTCAGATCCGTATGCAAGGAGTATGGCAGGTTGTTGTCTTTTGGGTGGTGCAGTAAGCCCATGGAGCAAGAGGGAGTTCGTCTGCCTACATGCCCCCATCCTTTTCCAGACGTTTCTTGATGATGGATTTGATGACCTTGTTAACTTCCTCGACTTGCCCATTGGCTTGGGGATGAGCCAC
The DNA here is from genome assembly GCA_030737875.1 of Allium sativum. NCBI lineage: Eukaryota > Viridiplantae > Streptophyta > Magnoliopsida > Asparagales > Amaryllidaceae > Allium > Allium sativum. The sequence goes on from CM060918.1 coordinate 348,046,803, forward strand.
CGCTGAGAATCTTGTATCGATGCCACGGCGCTAACAGAAAGATTTAAACTCGGTGCTCTCGAATTGAGTGTCATTGTCGGAGATGATAGCCTGAGGCACTCCAAAGCGGGTAATGATGTTGTAGACGATAAAGTTGATCATCTTCTTCGAGGTTAGGTGGCGAGAGCTTCAGCTTCTGCCCACTTGGTGAAATATTCCACTGGAACGACGGCGTATCATGCCCCGTCTCTGGCCATTGGAAGAGTTCCGATGATGTCGATTCCCCACATGGCGAACGGCCACGGGCTGACCATTTGAGATAGTTCAGTAGGCGGGGCTCATGGAATCTTGGAGAAGCACTAGCACTTATCGCACTTGCGAGTGTAGTCTGCGGCTTCTTGATCAAGCGTGGGCCTGTAATAACCATATCTGAGAATCTTTCAGGCCAGGGTCTGCCCCCCTAGTGTGATCGTCACATTCGCCATCAGGTACACTGCTTAGTACATGGAGGGCGTCGCTGTGAGCTATGCACCAGAGCAAGGGAACCGAAAAACCTCTACGGCAGAGTACCCTATCCATAATAAAGTAACAGGCTGACTAGCGAGTGAGCGCACGCCTTTCCTTATAGTGCTTTGGCAGGATCCCATGCTACATGTAACTTCTGATCGATGTCAACCAGGACTCGGGCTCGGTTCTCATAACTGTCTCGTCTTGCCCTTGGTTGATGCTTGGAGAGTTTAGGACTTCAAGTGGGGAGAATCCGTTAAGTTGCGGATCTTCGGAGCTTCCCATTCTGGCGAGAGAATCCGCTTTTTCATTTTTTTGCGTGGGATATGAGTGATGGTGAAATGCTCGAGGTAGACGAGTAGCGCCTGAACCCATGCCAGGTACTGGGCAAGCCATCCCTATTTCGCTTGATACTCCCCCAGTACTTGTCGGATGATAAGCTGTGAATCAGAGAAGATGTGGACGGTCACTAGCTTGAGTTCGATCGCGATTCTAAGCCCGACAATTAAGGCTTCGCACTCCGCGTCATTGTTAGTAGCAGGGAAATTTACCCTCAACGCATAGTACATTGGGCGTTCTTCAGGGTTGATGAGAACGACTCCGGCCCTAGAGCATTTTTTGTTAGAGGAGCCGTCTACGAACAATTTCCACTTGGCGTCGGTAGTTCCGATGTTCACTATGGGATCCATCTCGGGGGCAGTGAACTCAACGATGAAATCTGCGAGAGCTTAGCTGAGGATGGCTCGTCAAGGGTTGAAAGTTATCTCGAACTGGCTTAGCTCGATGCTCCACTTTAATAATCGCCCTGACGCCTCAGGTCGTTGTAGGACTGGACACAGTGGTTGGTCAGTGAAAACTTTTGTTGGATGCGATCGGAAGTATGGTCAGATATTTCTAGAGGAAATCAATAGACATAATGCCAGCTTCTCTAGTTTTAGGTAGTTCTTCTTTGTCCCCGTTAATCGCTTGCTGATATAGTAGACGGGCCGTTGAGTGCGGTCTTCGAGGCGTATTAGTGCCGAGCAGATTGCCTACGCAGAAATTGCCATGTAAATATATAAGTCCTCATGGTCAATAGGCTTAGAGAGAATAGGTGGTCGCTCTAAGTGATCCAGAAGTTCCTTGAATGCGGAAATGCATTCGGGGGACCACTCGAAGTTGCGTTTCCCCTTTCGGAGTAAATCGAAGATAGTGATGCACTTGTCGGTGGCCTTAGAGATGAACCAACTTAAAGCGGCGACCTTTTCATTCAGACTTTGAACATCCCTGATGTTCTCGGGGACTCTGATGTCCCGAATATGTTGTATTTTTTCTAGGTTAGCTTCGTTGCCCCGTGAATTGGCAATGAAGCCTAAGAATTTTCCTGAGGCGACTCCAAAGGAGCATTTTAGGGGGTTGAGTTTCATGTCATACTGGCGAAGGACATCGAACATTTCAGAGAGGCCGTGGACGTGGTCGCTTGAGTTTTTAGATTTCACTAGCATATCGTCCACGTACACCTCCATGGACTTTCCGATTTGATTTTTAAAGAGTTGATTAACCATTTATTGATAGGCGGCATCGGCATTTTTAAGGCCGAAGGGCATTGCATGGTAGTAGTAGAGCCTAAGGTCGGTTATGAAAGAGGTGTGATCTTAGTCACGGAGGCTTATCGGGATTGGTTGTAGCCTGAGTAGGCATCCATGAAGGATAATAGTTAGTATCCGGCGGTTGAATCGACTAGTCGATCGATCTTCGAAAGCGGGAAGCTGTCTTTGGGACATGGCTTGTTTAGATCGGAGAAATCAATGCATGTTCACCTCTTACCGTTGGCCTTTTTAACCGGAACTGGATTGGAAAACCATTTTGGGTAGTCAGCTCCGCGGATGAAGTCACTGTGGAGCAAACGGTCCACCTCTTCTTCGAGTGCCTTGGACCTCTCGGGCCCTAAATAGCCGCGTTTCTGTTTAACTGGAGGTATTCTGAGATCTAAGCCAAGGGAATGGCAAGAAATTGCGAGGTCGATGCCTTTCATGTCGGAGTGAGTCCATGCAAACACGTCTAAATTGGCTTTTAGGAAGCATATGAGGTCTTCTTTAACTGCTGAGTGGAGTTGTGACCCTCCCTTCAACATCCTTGTTGGGTCGTCGAGGTTGACGAGAACGTCCAATGTGGATTCGACCAGGGTAGCCTTTCGTACTCGGGCTCTTCCTCTTTCCATGGATCCAGGTCAGCGGAAAGACAGGAATGGTGCCTCAGCCAGGGCACAGACACCGCTGGTTGCTATGCTGAGATGTTCTTGGCGCAAGAAGGCGTGGGCACGACCTTGCCCTTGTTCTTTTTGCATGCGTTCTTCCATTCTATTGCGTAACATTCCTTAGCACTTGCTTGATCTCCCTAAATGGTTCCGATCCCATTTTCCATCCGGAATTTCATTATAAGAGACCATGGTGCCATGTAAACTCGAAATTCGGTGAGAAAGGGACGCCCTAGGAAAGCGCTGTAGGCGGAGTAAATGCCTATGACCATGAAAGTGAGAATCCAGACTCGGCTTCAGTCCCCCTCGCCCAGTTCACGGGTTGGTCGATCATCCCTATGGGGGAACTAGAGGCCTTATTGAAGACGTGAATTGTGGTGTGACATGGCTTCAAGTCATTCGTTTCCAATTTCATCTGGTCGTAGGAGGCCTTAAAGATGATGTTGAGTGAGCTTCTTGAGTCGATTAAGACCTTCCGAACGGAAGCTGCACTGATCTGGGCAGTGATGACTAATGGATCGGTGGTCAGGATTTCCACCCCTGTGAATTCCCTTTCTCAGGAGACGATGTCGTCCCGTATGATTTTTGCAGCTTGAATGGGATGGACTGAGGGAGTGCGGAGCAGGCTTCGTAAGTAGCATGTTTTATGGAACTCACATATTCCTCCTTTTTTCGAAAGCTATTATGTATGGGGTGAGGTCTGCCACATATGGTGTTGATCACGATCCCTCGTCTCGGGTTAGACGGTCCTGGAGCTCCCTTGGTGGCTGCCTGTGGAGCTGGCGCTAGAGGCTGTGAGTTTGCCTCGGTGGGAAAGGGCTCCTGCACATATTGCTTGAGCCGTTTCTCTCGAATAAGTTTCTCGATTGCATCCCTAAGTTGGCAGCATTCATCGGTGTCGTGCCCGTACACGTCATGGTATCGACAGTACCTCCCAGTGTTCTTCTCGAGGTCAGTTGATTCTCTGACGTGCGGCTTCTGGTATGGCAAGGTGTTGCATGTTTCCAAGTAGATTGTATCCATGTCTTCATTCAATGGGGTGCAGGCCTCGAAAGCTTGGGAAGGGCCGGGATTTCTTAATTCGGCTGAGGCATGTCCGTTGTTTCGTCCATCTGGCCTGCCATTGTTTGGTTTTTGCCTTTGGGGACCTGCCCCCTATTTTGGTCGAAGCGCTCCCCGCCTCGCCTACCTCTAAAGTGGTTATTGGCGATATCGGCTTGGGGGTCATTGGGACAGCTCGTGGCGGAAAGCCGGTTCCTCCTTGCTTCTTCTTGGCATAAGTATTGATCTGCCTTCTCATAGAAGGCGTCGATGCTCTTTGGCTGCTTTCGATCGATCCAGGCTCCGAACTCTAAAGTAGGGAGGACATCTTTCGCTAGTTGAAAGAGTATCGTGCGAGGGTTCAGATCCTCGACCTCGGTGAGAGCTTTGTCAAACCAGGAAAGGTAGCTTCTAAGTGACTCGGTGGGCCCCTAGTATAGGTTGGATGAGGTGAGGGCATTCTTCGGAGTTGGGATATGTACCTTGAATTGCTTGACCAGCTCTATTGCTAGTTGCCCAAAGTTATTAATGGAATCGAAAGGGAGGCGGGAGAACCAAAATAGAGCGGTACCGGACCGGAAGACTGGGAAGCATTTACATATGGCGGGATCGTCGCCTCGGCTTGAGTCCTTCTGCCATTCATAACGATTCAAGAAGGCACAAGGATCAGTGGTACCATCGTAGAGTGGCATTTGTGGCATGCTGAAGCGCTTTGGCCACTCGGCTTCCTTTACTCTTCTTGTGAAGGGGTTACGCCTAATGTGGGCTTCCCATGCGCCGTGTGTGCCCCTCGCATTTCCCTCATGAGCCTTCGTATCATGTCAGGAAGGTAAGTTGGATGGGGATCCACCATTGGGATCCATGAATTTTGACGTGGCTCCGGAGTCCTGTTACGAGGCCGTCTTCTACGATGGATGTCCGGATCGTCTTCCTCCATGTCCTCGCAATCTATGATTGGGTCTTGTGGATGGTGAGGTGGAGAGGGGTGATGTGGGTCCTGTTCTGGAGGAGCGCAGGCCATTGGAATAGCGGGCCCTTCACCCCGATTAGCGGCCATTGGGTTGTGTCGAGTAAGAGGTTGGTTTGTAGCATCTGGTCCGTCATTGATAATCAAGCGAGAGCGGTCTCGGTACTGCGCCCCCTCGCTGCACGTGACTGTGGTCCGGTCGCCGTTGCCGTTCCCATTCCCGTTGGCATGACCGTTACTGTTGTCGAGGGCATTGGTACGAGCGGCGACATGGTTGATGTGGGTGAATCTTCTCCTTTGGTATGGGCCTCTTGACTCGGAAGAGAAAGTTTCCGAGGTGGTTGGTCGGGGTCGAGCATTTTTCCAAGTTAGTTGAAGTTTGACAACAATGCGTTGACTTTTTTGAAGTTGTCGCATAAGGTCAATGTTATTCCTTAATGCTTGGTTGAGCTCGACTGCAGCGTTTTCATATCTTTCATTAAGCTCGCGAATTTGAGCTTGGGTAGCAGGCGCTTCGGGGTCCACCACAGGAGGGACGGTTTCATTAGGGGCTGAGGCATCTACCGGTTGAGGTTGTTGGGAGGTACCGGCCTCGGCTATTGCTGAAGAGTCAACCATTGCGTTCTTTGGCTTCTTTACCATCATAAGCGGACTCGACAGCAGGGTGGGCGATGAACCTTAAGGTTGTTGAAGTCGGGATGATAACGTGGAAGAAAGATGCAAATCTTGAATTTAATTTCCCAGTGAAAGCACCAAATGTTAGCGGCAAAAAATGTCGTAAACACCAAAGATTCCTATTACTAGGAATAGTTAATTTGGTCGCAAGACTAAGTAAGAGAAAGTGGCAAATGACACAAGTATTTATAGTGGTTCGGTCGCGGATTAGGCCTACGTCCACTTTTGAAGGATGTTGAACTTTTATTAATCACTCAAGAACTATAAGGTAGAGCCATGCTCATTACATTCACTTTCATAATTTAAATATGCTAGGTATTTGGGAAAAAGAATATTTAATTCTACTTCTTCCTCAAATAGGAGATGCCATTAATAGAGTTCATGAAGCTCCAGGAAGGTCTCAAGTGAAGAAAATCCAACCCTTTTGAAGTGTGAGGCCATGGGCTATTTATAGGAGTGGGAGTAGGTAGGAGTAGGTAGGATTAGGTAGGAATAGGGACCACATGCAGGAAATTCAAGCCCGCCACCTGCACGCCTCGAAATTTCGAACCCAGGCATGAGTTCGAAATTTCGAACCTAGGCGCGGGTGCGAAATCTCGCCCCGCTGGGTTCGGAATCTCAAACCTAGCCATGGTTGCGATATTTTGCACCCGCTGGGCTCGGAATCTCGAGCCCAGACATGGGAGATAGATTTCGCACCCGCTGGGCTCGGGATCTCGAGCCCAGCCATGGGTGCGTGATTTCGCACCCGCTGGGCTTGAGACCTCGCACCCACTGGGTTCGAAATTTCGAACCCAGGCATGGGTGTGAGATTTCGCCCTCGGCTTGGTGTGAACTCCGTGTCATGCCTGGGTGAGGTCCTACCGAGGGGCGTGAGGATCCCGGGACCAGGTGGTCGAGGCTCGTGGTTCCTTCGGGGTTCGAGGCCTTGGTTTGCGGACGTCTTCTGCATGCCGTGAGGCCACAAGCGATGTAATCCTTTCTTGATCTTGTTTCCTTCACTCCTATTTGCTCCTTTTTGGCCTCACCTTCACGAGGTATGTTGAGTTGAGCGTGTCTGATGCTCTCCTGGGAACCAGACCAAAAAGCCGGTTAATAGATACAATTTTTGATATAACATTCTTTTTAAATATCTGTTAGAATGTTGTGACATGAACATGCTTATTTTTCATGTCATCTTGATCGTTTGAATATCCATCAAACAAGATTGTATACTTTGTGTTCAACACGATAATTTACGATTTTCTTAAAAATTGCCTGATGAAATCGAAGGCTAGTAAGAAACTCAACTGTCCAACATGTTGGTTCCCATTTTAATTAGTCGATCATAGAGGCTTTATGTCCCCGTCCAATTGATTAAGGTTTACGAGGACCTACCTCCGTGCGTTCAATTGGTGTAGGGCAGACATGGATCGAACCTGCGACCCCTTTAACAAGGAGGGGATATCTTACCATTGCACAACTACTTATGGATATAATTTATGATTTTTCGTATGCTAGAACACTAAATTGCCATTGTTTGACCATAATTTAGATATTCATGTTAGGTTTTAGTATTTGGTAAAGAGGATCTTAAAGCAGAAATCTCTCCTGCCATGAACACCTTTTTGATGGTGTTGTTGCATTGTCGATCATCTTGTGTAAGAAAATTCTGCTGCTGAGTTTTATTTTCAGGAATAAGTTTTTTTGTTGTAACAATGAAAAAAATTAATCATGATATCATTTTTTAGTATTGTTATAATGCCTGAAGTTGTATTGTGGTTTATCTGCAATGTTGGCTTTGGGAAGCATGTTGAGATATATTTTAGTGTGGCAGATGTTTGTTTACACGTACATGATACATGTTTTTCGTATCAACATGTATTGTTAGTAACTCGTGATTTAACATTGGAAGAATATTCATAGGTACACATGATCCCATGTTTGTCTCACATGTTAAAAAAATGTTAATTGCAGCAGAAACCCATATAACGCGTAACATAAAACCAAAATATAACTTGATTGACTTATTATATGAAAATTAGTTTGCATTCCTAGATACAGCTTACATATGGATTTGATTCTTCTTGGGTTTATATGACATAAACAATGCAGATTCCTTTATCATATGCAGAGGATATAGTTAGTGTTGGTGGACCAGACATAGCTTATATTTGTAGAACTAGTGGAGCAATACTCACTGTTCGGGAAAGCGGTAGCTTGCGCAAAGAAATCACAGTTGATATCAAGGTACTTCTGCTCAAGTTCAGAATACTCAACGGCTAATCCAGGTACATTTTCGTAGTTGTTCATAACCTTGACATTGTACTAGAAAATGTTACTATTATTTTTGTTTGGGAGATAAATTTTGCTATGATTATTTAGATGAGAAATTCATATATTTACATTTGTAGGTGGAGACAGTATCATCAATTTAAATATATTAAAATCATTTCAGATGGTATAAAGAAGTGTTCAATATTTTTTTTTAAAGAGAAGTGATTAAAGTCTTTACTAATATGGTCATAATTTGTCATATTTTGCCTACCTTGTCAATCTTCTTTAATTAGTAAGGAAATTGCATAAGCAACAACTTTATTATTTATCATTTCCTAAAATTAGGGCTGCACAAAGTATGAGTTGGATCAGGTTATACCAAATACTTCATCCAATCCACATAATTATGGGTTTTAGGTAGGGTTGGGTTGAAGTATGAGTTGGGTCGAGTTTAGCAGAGTCAAGTTAAGCAACTTGAATATAATAAAAAATGAGAACATAAGATATTTTTTTAGAATAATATTAAAATATTCAGCATGATATATCATATTTTAGCTAGCATAATGCAATTAAAACAACTTATTTATTATAAGACATATTTTATTAAAGTTCCATTGTAAAACACATCATATGATATTGATTTACTACATAGTAGAACATGTGTTTCATTTTAAAATACATTAAAATGCACTTTAAAATATCTTTGCCGAATTCTATCTAGTTTGGATTGATATAAAATATGTTTTTTTTATATTTATTATAGAATACATAAACATTATTTTAGGATTATATTATTCTAATTTTAATTAGGCTGATATTAAATTTGTTTTTAAATATAGGATTGGTTTGGGTTAAAATTAGGTTGGGTAGAACAAAATATCACACCTGACCTATATATAGTATGAGTTACAAATTGTAACTCATATCCGACCCAAACTAGTATGAGCTGGGTTAGGTTTATGTGGGTTGGGTCGGTTTGGATATGAGTCGAGTGCAGCCGTACCTGAAAATTTGAATTTTATGGTGGTTTAAACATGGGTAAATCAGGGTACAGCTGGTTGTCCTGAAATCCAAAAGTTTCATAATACATGGCATAAATTTTGAATTGTTTATCCAGTTTTGTTGATTATGTCTATTCTGAGAATATTAGAACTTAAAGAAAAATTACAGTGTTTAGCAAAATTTTGATTCTTGCTAGGTGAAAAATGCATTTTCAATGAGTGACCTCTTATTAAATAATAAAAGTATTTGTAACTAAGATTCCAGAATAGAAGTAAAGTATCAATCTTAAGAGTCATGTATCTTGTGTAATACTTCGAAACTGACCTGAAAGGCTCGTCGCGGGTTCTATTTTGAAACCGATCCTCGAAATCGAGCCTTTCGCTATGTTTCAAAATCACAGGCTCAGTTTTGAAACTGAGCCAATATTGTCCATTCAGGCTTAGTTCTGAGCCTTCGATGAAAGTAGACCTAGTTATGCATATTTTTATACTTGTTCTTAACGAATGGTTTAGCTGCCTCTGTTAATAGAAGCAAAATAGAAGTTATTTATATTGAAGATAAATTGATGACAATAACCTATTGAACGTTGAACTTGTACATCATTTTTTTGAGCATTGGTGTCTTGGTTTTAACTTATAACTTTAATTCATTTTGATACAGAATACATGTAGGCCCTTCTAGAAGAAGCAAAAGAAAAGAGGAGATTGGTGGGTAGCTCTAGTGTAGAAGATGGAGGCTTGTTATATCACCCGAGTTTCGCATTCGTATTTGCAATATTAAACTATATGTAGTATATTGTCTTTTGGAATTTCAGTTTGTTATGATTATGAGATTGGTCAATTATGTACTGAATTTAGTAATTTAATTATGTATGTTATTTGTTTTTTCATTAATTGATATTTTATGTCATTATCATGATTACAGATGTAGTTTGTTGATACTAGTTGAGTTATACATTTCCAAGTTGATATATTTTGAGTTCATATTAAACATAGTCTGTATTATAATCATGCATACTATGTTAGTTGCCATAGTTATTATGTATTGTACTAATGCTTAATAATGTTACTTATTTGTTTCTAGTGACACTTGTAACCATCGGAACAGAAAATATTCAAACGTTTATAACCATTGAGAAAGAAATTATGCCAACACTTATAAGCATTAGCAAATTAAATGTCCCAATGTTTATATCCGTTGGGAAAGAAATTTTACCAACACTTATAACCATTAGCAAAAATTGCCGACGACCCTATAGCAGCACTTATAAGCATTGCTGAAATTGTTTACGACAAATGTTGGAAATCACCGGTTTTGGTGCAGTGATGATGGATGAAACCGCACAGATCAACATCCGGGAGGTACAACATTGTTAAGCCTACCTTATAAAGCGATCTTAGAGTATCCTCATGTTATGTAGAAGTCTCGCACATCCTTCCAACCCCATCGAATAATAAGTTGGACATGCTCCTACCGTATCTCCAGACACCTACGATGATTTGTCCCGTTGGGCTCTTCATCGCTTCGGACTGGACCAAACAGTACAACATATAGGCATGTAATAGCATCAGTCCGCCTATTTCTTTCAAATGCTATTCAAACATTAGGTAATCAACGCTATTTGATCTGTCTCAACCCTATTTGACAAAAGGCGGAAAATTAAAATTTCAGCGGTAAAAAAAAAATAAGCTTGTGTACTGGTTTGTCATCTTCATCTCCTGGGACTATACTTCTTCTCGTAAAGAAACGATTAAACGCCACCATCATCACCTCCCAAATTTGAAAAAATTCACTCCACGTTTCTCGATCTTGTAACCCTAATCACCGTCATTGAAACCGATCGGTGCCCTAATCCCTCTTTCGAGCAGTTAGTCCCAATTCCTAAATGCAGGCGGCATTTCAAGGACCTACCTACGCCTCCTATATTCGAACAACCGTGAGGTATTACTTTATGATTTTCGTTAGTTTGGTTATTTTTCTGTATGAACGGCTCGTTTGCTTGCAACGATTAGAAATTGTTGATTTTTTTACATTTTTGTTCATTTTTATTTTGTGATTGGTACGTGTTGATGATTAGAGGTATACTACCACAAGCATTATTTAAGGATTCAAGAGCATAAGAAGTTGATGTTTGATCAGATACATGATTGGCACATGTTTATGTGCCAAGGCCGACAGGCAGATGGCAAAGAGAAATTATTATTTTTCATCTAAAAAATATAGTCGCATAATCTGTTATAATAATTAGAAGAATTCATGTATGATCTATTAAAATAAAGTAGAGAAAAAACTACAGCAACATCAAAATGTTTTTAAAGAAAGTTTTGTAGCTGAAATTAAATAAAAGAGTTTGTTGTTAATCATCAAACCATTCAAAATTGGGTAAACCTTGGATATACAATGTTAAGCAGTAGCGTCCCGCATTACATTTAATAACCTCAAGATAGATCTATTGTGTTTTCTCATCACAATTATTATGCGAGCTTAACCTATTTTGCATTCATTAACTAGCTATTATGTGAGCTTTACCTATCTTGCATTCATTAACTAGTTAAAATAACCATGGAGCATCGAAGATCACATGTACATAATAGACGCTTCATGTTGAAGACACAGAGAGTGAATAGATATCAGCATTTAAAGTCAATATATCGCCTTGACTGCTTAAACTTGACAAATACTAATCTAACTCCTCTTCCTAAATGCAAATTAGCAAAATGATGGATAATCGATAAGGACAACTCGAATGAAAAGGGTTGAAGCTGCGGATTTTAGGTGCTTTATGTATTTGAACTCATCAAATCATTTATTATAATAAAAATGTTTACGAGAGAATGATGGCTAATTCATGTATCATCGCATATAAATTTGCAGTGGGTCTATTTATCGAACATGAATCTTAACCGAGAAAAGGAGAAAACAACATATATTTGTTTGCTTATGCTTTTTGTATCCTTGATAAAATTAAACATGATATTAGGCTACTAATGTTGGTAAAATAATGACGATTTATGTGTATTATGGTTGGTTGCTTCTCATCCTGATATATTCATTTCAGTCTAAAAAAAGTGTGAGCTTTACTTCCACTTTATATTAATGGTTTAGACATACTTCATTTCCATTAGTCTTATGTTGATAATATTTTAACATAGCTGTATTTTCATTAATTAGAATGCTCATCGAAATGTAGATTCTTGTATGATTTTCCCCCCTCTATATGTAAGCTAAATCCTTTTAATTTCTCATTGAATATATGGATCCGTAAGGTTGCATTTGTGGCTTATATTTGCAGAATTGTTTGCTTTACATATCACTGCGTGTTTCTTTGTTTGCTTTACATATCAATGTGCGTTTCTTCAATTATGTATGTCAACAAGTATAAGAAGTTGAAATTAAATTAATATCATTTAGAGTTAAAATGTAATTTTCATATGTTATTTTATAGTTTGATAACAGGTTATCGAAGAATGAGAACTTTTACATCCCATTTATTTTATTTTTACGCTATGTTTTTTTGTATTTACTTGTTGATCATGCTTTGCCCAGGCAATTGTAGTATGTAATGAATTGTGTTTGGCATTGTTACTTAAAAAAAAACTAGGCATTCTTAGACACCCACATTAATAAATAAAATGTGAGATAATGAAAATTCTTTTCTCCATGACATGTAAACTTCCATTGCTTTAAAAAGCTAAGATCAATCAGAGTCTCTCAATTTTTGTTTGCAAGCTAGCTCCTTATAAATTTCATTTGAAAGCTTGATTCTTGCTTGGTGTTTCCCTGGATGTTTTATTTATCTTTCTTTTTTCTTTAAATTTATTTTGTTTACTTTCTTTTGCTTATGAAAATTTGAACCTGCTTTTGAAAATGAAAGAAAGCAAATAAGCTATAAAGGATATACAGTAAAAGGGAAAAGAAAGATAATTAGCTTATCCATCATTTTTTAACATTATTAAAACACGTTATGTTATGTTTGTATGATATTTCTTAACATTTGTACACTATTGTCTTGTTTAAGTCTCTTCATTGGTACTATATATGTTTGCTTACTTACTAAGTTCCACTTTCTTATATTTATTTATTTATTAAAGACAATTCATTTAAATCATATCTCCTATTTTGAAATCTACTCTTTTATTAGTTTATTTCTCAAACTTTGATTTTTAATATGGTAATATAATGTAATGTATTCCAAAGTAGAATCCATTATAAATTTATTGTTCGGATACTATATATCAATAAATTTAGGTTAGAATAAACATTTTAAAATAACATTAGAAACTACAAATTCATGGGTGCTAACTAGTAACTAACAACACTCTATTGGTGAGTAGGTAATGTATGGCATATAATAAGAAATATGAGAAGTAAGGAGCTTGCTCGGTGATAGATATTTGTATGTTGAAAATTGGAATAATACATTTTGCGCCACCTAGTATCATGAATCCATGATGAATTATCAATTATTATCGATATGTTTGAAATTTTTTGGGTTATGTGAATTACCGAATATTAACTAATACATCGTGTAGAAGTATCATAATGAAGTATTAACTAACTGTATAAAATCATTGACGGCTAGTTGACAGTTTTATACAATCTCTATTTGCTTATTGTCCTGGGTAAAGGTAGATGCACTGAAATTTCTGAAAGTATTTACTATTTAGGTAGTTTAAGTATCAGTTAATTACAGAAGAAGGGTTGCAATATTTGTAGAGCTAAAAATGGTTAAGCTAAAAATTACATCTGATGTAACAATACGATCAAGTTTTCCTTGAAGATGTTCGGTTAAATATTAACCTTTAATGGTTGAGTTTAACCTTTAATTTTAAATGTTATTTTTGAAAATATTATTGTTACCAATATTAGTTAAATTTCTGCGATCGCCATGTTAAATTATATTAAACTAGAATCCTAAAGATTTGGTTCTATGCATTTTCAAGTATAGTTCAACTAGAGAAATGATGAAGGTGTAGTGAAGGATTATAACATAAGGTGTGTAGCCTTCTTTATATCATATAATGTTTAACTAGAAACTAATATATGCAACTTAATGTAATGGAGGCAAGGGACGTTGCAGAAAGAAAATCTCATTACGGAAGGATTTAGAATATGAATAGTGGTAGGAATATGAATTTATAATTAAAGTAAAAGGCTTCTAAACGTGAAGACAAAGAATCCCAATTTAGTTGTAGATTAATTAATTGGGATTTCTCTTCTTTTTACCTTTTTTGGGTTCCTGTATTCAATGTTTCTTCAAGCATGCACAACATATGGTATGAAAGTTGGTGAGATAGAAGTAGGCTCATAATCCCATTAGTAAAAATAATAGTTATGTTTTCCTTCTTAACTCTTAATTGTAGAAAATATTTTTGAAGAGAAAGACGAAGAAATTTTGTTAGAATATTGATTGGAGAGGAAGACAGATTTTATTGCTCGTTTTTCTTAATTTCTTGATTGACAAATACATTGCAAATCTATAGCCTTTTTATACATGTTTCATTCTTATCCATTCTAGATAAGTCCATTCTAGAATTTATCACAATCAATAATTCAATTCCAAATATAACCAAATATCCAAATTAGGCAATATATATTGCAATTAACAAAGGCCATATATAATGGCATTTATTGCAATTTAATTTATTGCCAACAATGTCTCCCCTAAATTAAACTTGCTTCCTTTGCCCAAACTTTCTGCACTTCTCCTGAAACTTTGTTCCCTTCGCGCCTTGGTAAAATTTCAGCACCTTTCTTCAGACTTCAAAGCTTATGAGAACATCTAGACTTTGATTGATTTATATCTCACGTGCTTTGGCAAGAAAAAGAACGATAGTATCCAGACTTTCTTAATCATCAACTCCACTTCTTTTGTTTCTTCACTAGTAGGGACTTTAGGTTTTGCTTTAGCTGTTTGTTTTGATTTTGGCTCTTGCTTTTCTACTATCTTCTCATTGCCTACGTTGCCTGCTGAAGCTCCTTGTTCGAATATTGCATACTCCTGTCCAAATAGCTCAAATTTTCCTAATAAATTGTTGTCATTCACCCTTGCTTTCTCTCCTTCATACATCTTCTGCTTGCCTTTTGCACTGACGATCGCTGCTTGCATAGCTGTTCCATATGCTACCGCTTCATCCGGGTTAATGTCCTTGCAGAGCTCCTTCCCATTGAAGAAATCCTGAAACAGCTGCTGCACTTTAAAAATTCTAGTAGAACCACCAACAAGCACTGTGTCGTGCACCTGACTCTTGTCCATCTTCGCACCCCTTAAGCATTTCTCAACTAGATCCATGCATTTCCTAAACAAATCCATGTTCAGCTCCTCGAACCTTCCTCGAGTGATGGTGGAGTAGATGTCCATTTCTTCAATAGTAACATTAGTCACAGCCTCTTCTGCTTTTTCATTCTCTTCAACTTTGTCTTCTTCATGTTCTTTTTCATTAGATTTGTTATTAAAATCTGCAGTAACTTTTTGATTTTCCTCATCTTCCCATTCAATTTCTTCATTCTTTGTATTTTCATTTTCACTGTTTTCATCCTCAATTTCTTTACTCCCAATATCTTCTTTTTCAACTCCTCTGTTTTCGTCCGCTTCTTCGTTCTCTTCTTCGACCTTCTCTTCATCTTCTTCTTGTTTTCCTTTCTTTTCCTTTTGTTTTTTCTTCTCTTTCTTCTTCTCTGCCTCATTGTCTTCATCCCCATTTTCTTCATTTTTGTCCTTCATTTCTTTCCTTTTTTTCTCCTTTGCGCCATTGCTCTTGCTATCGTCTTCTTCTTGATCTTCATCAACAATCTTCTTTTCTTTCTCTTCTTCAACCTTTTCATTTTCTTCTTCAATGAACGAGCTTTGCAAAATCTCCCAAGCTTGCTTTGCAGAAGTGGCACGATATATTTTGTCAAAAGCATCATCATATGTATCTATTCCCTGATAGATACAATAAAATTCTTGTTTGTCTTTCATTTTCAATGTGCTTAATTTATCCTTTTCAGCTTGTGTTAAATTTTCCTTATTTTCAACTTCGGTATACCCGCTTTCAACAATCTCTCATACTTCTTGAGATCCAAGAAGGGCCTTCATTTGGATACTCCATTTATCGTAATTATCTTTGGTTAATTGAGGAACATAAGCGAGTGGAATAGAATTGCTCATTCTGATTGAACAAGGCTCTGATACCAATTTGATGAAAAATAATTTGAGAGGAAGAGATGAAAATTTTGGAGAAGACATAGATTTTATTTATTGTTTTTCTTCTTAATTTCTTTGATTGACAAATACATTGCAAATCTATAGCCTTTTTATACATGTTTCATTCTTACCATTCTAGATAAGTCCATTCTAGAATTTATCACAATCAATAATTCAATTCCAAATATAACCAAATATCCAAATTAGGCAATATATATTGCAGTTAACAAAGGCCATATATAATGACATTTATTGCAATTTAATTTATTGCCAACATTAATTGTATTGTAAATATCTAAATCCAAATCATTTCACTCTTTCTTTAAAATTTCTAGTTATGGGGGTAGAAATATGGGACCTTTACCTGCAAATTCATGGCTTACATAAGTGAGCTAGTTTCGGTGCAATAAATAAAAACTGGAGGTTTTGGGTCTTAGTTAATTCATCAAACAACACAATTTTTTTAACGATAATATGATCTTGTGCTTCTTTATATACCAATCATGGCCGCTATATAGAGCTCTACAGCAGATTAATGCGATAATTTACTTTTTGCATGTCTATTTTCCCAATTTTTGTCAACTGTCAATTGTTAACTGTTTTGAGTTTAGTTATGTATTTCTGTTAAAGTATATTACAAACTTACAATTTGAACAAGAGTAATTTTACATACTATTTCTCGAATATAAACTATGATAGTTCATGAATATTGTGCTTACATGCCTCGAATTGTAACGATAGTGTTGATACATAATAACATTCCAATTGTACAAGGCCCTAATTGTAATTAGGGTCGGCTTTGGTAGAGACTAAGTAGTTTTGATAATTTTGTGCGCTTCATGGTTTGGTTATATTGTTCAATTCATTATTGTTGAACCATGAGTCCTACACGAAGTTATAGAATAATCCAACTTTAAGGTTAAGGTTAAGTACATTAAAAAAACTTTACTACATGTGTTTGTGGAATTGTTTATTTATTTACTAGCTAAACTGTTATATACAGGCATCAATTTTATTTCATTACTTCATATCGTATTCCCACGTCAATATTTGAAGCAAATTACGATTTTTTCAAGTCAACTTGTCGTCAACGGTTGATACTTGAGTCGTTATTTCATGCCAGCTCATAGAAACTGTCTTTTGTTACCTGATGTGTGAGTGTGTGCATGTGCTTGTGTATTGCAATATGTAGATGAATATCTAAATTAATGGAAACGCCATACTAATTCCTTATCATATGTTGTTCCTTTTCTTTTTCCCCTCTCCCCTTCTCTGTTATCCTAGCTCAGTTCCTTTTTCCTAATAGTTAATTAATTTATTAGTTGTTACTATGCAGCAAACTATGTAGCCGCAGTGGAATCTACAGATAGACAATTGTCAATTGCGTTGCTTGGCAGGGTCAAGGAAGACTTCATCAAAAGATATGCTGGTGGCAAAGCAGCAACTGCTTTAGCCGATAGCCTTAACAGAGAGTTTGGGTATATTTTATTTCAACCTTTTCAAAAGTACATGGTAACATCGTATATTTATGATCATATTAATTTTGACATTCAATAATTCAGGTCAAAATTGAAAGAGCACATGCAGTACTGTGTAGACCATCTTTAAGAGATCAGTAAGCTGGCAGAAGTGAAGGCTCGGGTTTCAGAAGTTAAATGTGTCATGATGGAAAACTTTTAAATGGTGATTTATTTTATGGTGAATAAAATCATGTTTAAATCTTCTTTTTATTTATCATTGAAACATTGAATTATGTGATGTTGATGTGGGATCACTATGTTAATAGAAAATTTCCATTGTCATACCATTACAGAGATATTGTGACCACCATATATTACTTATTACGATTAATTTTTACAGCAAATCATTATAAACCATTAATTATTACCAAACTAGTGCAAAAAAATACATCAGTGTACATTTGTATGCCAATGATCATAGGTTGTGTTAGCTTACTAATTGGACCATAACAATTCCTTACTGAATTTTGAGGTCTATCTATTTTCTGGTTCTAGAGAGTGTTGAGAAAATCAAGCTTCTTGTTGACAAAACAGAGAATCTTCGATCTGAGATATAGCGATCTATAATTAATTTTGGTATTTTGGAATCCCACTTTCGGATACAGCCACTTATAATTAATTTCATCACCATCCTTCTGTTTTATTTTTAACATTTACGTTGAATTAAATTGAGATGTAATCAAAGTATTGTTATAAAATACTAAGTGTGGTTTGAAAATGAATTATGTGTTTGCAAGTTCATTTACCTTAAATTGAATTTAAAATGAATTGTAGTTGGAAAATGGTTTCATATACAAATTTAAAATGGAATTTTTCCTTGTTTTCTGCCTTTTAACAAAAACATAAAAAAAATGCGTTCTTATGTCGGCTTTTCCTATTTGAAGATTGATTAGGATTTTTCAGCCCTCTCTCAGATTATCTGACATAAAATGGAAAATATAACTAAATTGGAAGTCAATAATTAAATTCTTGGTTTGAAAATAACGTGATATTTTCATATTTCTACTAGGGGCTAACAGGCTACAGTCGGTGGTAGCCTGCCAAACACACTGAAAAAAGAAAAAAAATATTCTTGTTCTGTGATAGCCGCTAATAGAAATCGGGGTGCTTTTAACACCACACTAAAAATATTGCAGTTTAAAATAAGTGCTAACATTGGAAAATGTGTCCCTATGCGCGTACATACATCTTTGTCTGTATACATGTATTATTAATTGCATATATTTTCATGTTAAAAGCTGCAAATTTTCAAAAGAATACTTGCATAAATAACGTATAATTTGGAAGAAAATTCCAGGGATTTTTTTAATGATTATGTTTTTTAAGGACTACATGCTAGTGAAGACAAATGTATGAGGCTGAAGGTGAAACTGGCACAAAGCTGCAGTTACACAGTACGCCACTGAATGCTTCTTGTATTGAAATTCATTTTTCATTAAACTGGATTATTGTTGTTATTATTCTTTGTCTTCTTGGAACAGATGATCTATATCATGCGCAAGTCATTGCAAGTAATTATGGTGCTGATCAGCCAAATGCAGAACAATGCAGTGATCAATGGGGTAGATAAAAATATGTAATTCTAAATAACTTTCTTTCCCTTTCTTAATGGTTTTCTTTTGTGATAAAAAAAATGTTTCTGCAGCAATCAAATTGAATTGCCAGACGACTTATCCAGCTAACCATAAAAAATGTATCACATGTCTTACAGGCATGATACTGTCTTAAGATGTTGCTATATTTTCATCTACGTCATCATATGGTGTAATCCATGTTTGGAAGATGGTAAGAATTATTTTCAACTAATTTTGTTACTCTGTATTTTTCTTTAGTTATATACGACATGCTTAATAACTAAGAATGGTGTGCATCTTACTCTTTACTTTTGTAACATGAATTTGAAATTAATTGTTTATCACATGGATTAGATTTATTTATACCTATTTCACATAGATTTGTAATAATCAAATATGTTCATAGCTAAATAATAGTCCCACATCGGAAAATAATCAACTAAGATCCTTGATAAATACTAAGAGGCTATAGTTCACAACAACCAATTGGTTTTGTGAACAAACTATATAGCTCTCTAAAGTTATAAAAAAATGCCAACATGGTATCAGAGCCAGGTTTAGAGCCAATGCAAAAAAAATACGTATATGCTTAACCGCCATACGTTCCCCACTCCATCCAAAATACTATGTTCACGTAGATGGCTCAAAATACGCCACACGTGAAGGGGTAGTGATAAAAATAATAGTCCCACATCGGAAAATAATCAACTAAGATCCTTGATAAATACTAAGAGGCTATATTTCACAACAACCAATTGGTTTGTGAACAAACTATATAGCTCTCTAAAGTTATAAAAAAAAATGCCAACAACATGGATTAGATTTATTTATACCTATTTCACATAGATTTGTAATAATCAAATATGTTCATAGCTAAATCGAATTTCTGTTTACATTACGCTACTATTGTTATGAACATACAACTGTAAGTGTAGATGCCTTGCCTATAAAGTTATATTTACTTGTATTTTTTTTCTTCCTTCAATTTAGTCACATGAAGAATGGGTTTTCACAATGAAGACTAGGAAACATGCTTATGGTAGTGTGAATTGATTTGTTTTTCAGTGTTAAACATTAAATATTTTTTATGCAATGGAGCAATTATTTTCACTATGTAAGAGATAAAAATATCACAGTTGTTTCCATTGAGATAGGTTAGAGATTGTATAGGAAATTACCATTGTAGGAAGCTGAATAACAAAGAGGACAAAATATAAAAACCAACGCTTCCATATACAAAAGGACATAAAAGATAACCATACATATTTTGAAATATGATGCATCTTTCTTCTGTCATAGTACATCGAACTGTGCCCAATAATTATGCAGGTTAATCTTTCTGTAAAAACAATTATACAGATAATGGTAAACCACGATAGTCTTGATAAATATTGACATATAGAAACTTGGTTGCTCATATATGTTTCTCAACACAAACAGATAAAGTGATAGGAGCTATGGCTTGTAGTACAGTTAGGCATAGAAGAATGGACTGCAGGTGAAATTGCCGAACTGAAATGAAGTAAATACTCTATCATAATTTAAAGTTGAACTCGTCATATTCAACTAGCATAATTTCCCACCAAGATTGAATACTGGTTTTTTTTTTATTTTGTTGCTTGATAATAATATCTAATTTTGATTTATTTGATAAACATATGATTATGTACTATAAAATGAAGGTGATGTGCATGCAATTTCTCAATTTAACAACCATGTATGTGTGTATGTATTTGTTTTATATGCAAGACTGTACCTGCTTATAGATTTTCGTGGACAAGATTATTTATCAAAAACATTAGAGTTGTCAGTTTCCTGTAATCATCACACAAAATATGCTTATAGGAGAATTTTTCAGTTTAATTGGCTTTAGAATCTAATACCCAGAAGTACAGATATGAACTGGTTTAGTCTAGGGCTGTCAACGGATACTTTCGGATACGGATAGTGCCATATCCGTATCCGAAACCATTTTCGGATATCAGATATCTGTATCCGCGGATACGGACGGATATCGGATAATTATCCGCTCCGCCAACAATCGATAAATCAATGAATATAAATGAATTTTTTTAGCTTAATATTAATCTTTTTCAACATAATTGATTACTAAAGTGCTAAAAGTAAGTAAATATGATGATAATATATAATTTTGAGCAACTAACTTGCGTTTAATTGACTTTTAATTTTGTAAATGAATAAATTAGTCTATTTAATTATGTTAAAATACACATAATTTAAGCTATAATCGGAAAAAAAAGCGGATGGATAATTTTCGAATGCGGATATGCCTATATCCGCATCTGCTTTCCCGAATATCGGATATTTATCCGCTTTTCGGATATGGATGCGGACGGATTTCGGATTTTTCGGGTATCCGTTGACAACCCTTAATTAGTCCTTTGCAAGAAACATGGGCTAACTTTGGTTACATTCTCGAGTAATATATAAGAATTACACTTTAGCTTTATTTAATTTCTCTTCTTTGCCTTCCTGCACTTTGAGTGATAGTCTACAGCGTTTTGCATTTCCATCTTGTTGTATTATCAGCTGTTTGATTGTCAAGCCTGACTTGGACATGAGTGTGTATGATATAATAAACTACATTACATGCTAGAGTGTTTTCTTGTTTAAGCAGTCACAGTTTTAAATATATATTCATGGGTAAATCCCATTTAATCTACTAAGTTAGTAATTAATGACTTGGTATGTATAAACAATCGTATAAACCCATTGAAATCTTTCATGTGTAAACAGCCTTATGAATATTTAGCCATGCTACTATTTTTTAGTATGCTTCCAGTAGATAGTGTAAAGTGAACATAGCTATGTTATGTATTTTTATAAACAAGTTGGTGTATGAACATTCATGGTTACCTGGTAGACGTACTGTATCCTGTGGCATCCTCTATGTGTTGATATTGTATTGGATTTGTATCTCAACTAAGTTTTCCTAAAGCTGAAGCTCTTGCTCAGGACGTGCAGAATTTACATGTATGCACAAGCCTAACTCTCTCGATTTGAATCTCCATAAAAACCATTCTAACGAACCGGTAAATTCAACGTAGTGGAATATAAAATTGATTAAAGGTTTAATGTTTGAAGTGTATATTTATAAACTTAACTTGAATATGAAATATGAAATTCCAATTTACGTTGTAAGCCTGGATTAGGATTTCTAACACACTTGAATTTATTTTTTGCTTTGGAATACATAAATTTATTTCATTTGCGTTAATTTGTTTAAACATTTAATAGATCCTTGAAATTTAATGTTATCAGAATCTATTGGGAAACAATGGCTGAGTCGTGGACTAGGTCGCTCTCCTGAAGACGATTCGGCGATCTGGTCATAGGTGCAAGCCAGTCGTTCTCTATCACCAACGCCTCTAGGATAAAACAACTTCAAATAATAATTGATTTGCTTGCACAACAAATCAATTCAGATGTGCACTTTCGCATAGAATATAACTGCTCATTCTGATTTTTTGTTTTTTTTAAGAAATTTTAATGGTGGAGGAAGAAGAAAAGCTAGAGATAAAAAATCGTATTTTTCTGAGTAGTTCTACAAAAAAAATAAACGTGGTAATACTTGTAGAGGAAGTTGGTTCAAATCCAAAAAAAATGGATCTTAATTTTTACCAAGTCAAATAAAAACTTGTTCTTTCATATAGTCTCATGATGTGGGACTATTCATATATGAGTCACCTCACACTTATCCAATTTTTAAATAATTCATCTTTAAGAAAATGAACCATTTTTCCAACAATCCCCCACTTGAATTTTAAAAAATATTTTCTGAGCAGTTTCTAAAAACATAAGATTGTGCATAAACAAAGGTGTCATCCAACTTGAACCTTTGCATAGTGAACAAGATTCAGTTTTTACTAGAGTGACATGTAATCTTGAACTCTATTCCTGACATCAGACTACACATAACCTTTTCTATAATGCAATCAAATAAGCCCGTGCATTAATGGCCATGCACGTCTATCCTAGTTTAGTGAACGCACTAGGAATCTTGCCCATAACTCCATAGGAAACAGCCACATTTCCACATTCACATAGGTGAGTCTATCAAGAGTACTCCTGAAGGTAGGTACTCCACTCCAAATAAAGTATAGATCTCATTAAGAGTTTCTATCAACTCATCCTCTAATCACTTCAGGAATACATGCTTCTTGGTTTATTAAATAACATGTTCAACTCCTATCACTACACAACTTGTTTTTACCCATTGAATCTAGTTCTTGGGATCTCCAGTCATTTAGGTCGGGTTACCATCGTGTGTGATTCCACAATCTTTGGGCAATAGTCCCATTCTTTTTGAATCATTAAGGACTTTCTTGCTGGTCAGTCCTTTCGTCAAAGGATCTGCCAAATTTTCATCACTTCATATGTGATGTTCTCTAATAATACTGTGCATATGACTGTCATTTCTTACTGTTGTAGTATCGGTTCTGTTCTTCTTTCAATAGTTGTCAAATTTTTCATCACAATATATGTGATGTTCTTTTATAGTATTGTGCTTAAGACTGTCGTTCTCTACCATTGTTACAATGGTTCTATATCTTTTGCAATAGCCACGGAATTCTCACAATCGATTACACCACTGGTGTTGGTTTTTTTCATAAGGGAATCTCAACTAGCAGATTTCTTTAGTTCTCTGCTTCTTCACTAGTTGTGGCCAGTGCTATTATCTCAGTCTCTATAGTAGACTGAGTCAAAATAATCTGTTTCTTGGGTTTCCAACAGACATCTTCTCCAGCGATGCTAAATATATAACCATTGGTCGCTTCAGAATCATCAGATAAAGTATTCCATTCTGTATCCGAATATTCTTCAAGTAAAACTGAAAACTTTTCATAATGTAATCCAAGATTCATAGTTTATTTTAGGTATCTTATGACTCTCTCAATAGCATGTTAATGCTCTATATTAGGTCTACTGGTAAACTTGCACAATAATCCCACGACATAGGCAATGTCGGGTCTGGTACAATCAGTGGCATCCCGAAGGCTGCCAATGATACTCACATAATCAGACTGTCTTACACCCTCACTAGTGTTCTTAAATAACTTTACACTAGGATCATATGGTGTACATGTAGATTTACAGTCAAGATAATTGTATTTCTTTAGTATCTTCTCAATATAATGAGATCGATCCAAAGAAAGTCTCTTTTTACCTAGTAATCTTAATATCAAGGATTACACTTGCCTCATCTAAATCTTTCATATCAAATTGATGCTCAATAAAGATTTGACTAAGTTTATGGAATGAATATTTGACCCAAAAATGATTAGGTCATCTACATAAAGTCATATAATAGTGCAAATGTCATTCTCAGATTTGTAATAAATGCATTTGTCACTTTCATTAACTTTAAAACCATGTGAAATGATAAAGTTATCAAAAATTTTCGTACCATAGTTACGGTGCTTGTTTTAAACTATAAAATGATTTATCTAATTTGCATACTTTATGTTCTTGATTGTGTACTACAAATCTTTCAGGCTGGTCTATATAAATTTCTTCTTCTAATCCACCGTTCAAAAATGTGGTTCTTACATCTATTTGGTATATTAGTAAATTATGAATTGAAGCAAGTGAGATTAATACCCAAATGGACGTAATTCTAGTTATTGGTGAAAAAGTGTCAAAGAAACCTATATTTTCTTTTTGCTTAAAACCTTTAGCTACTAGTCGTGCTTTATATTTATCAATAGTGCAATTAGGTTTTAATTTCTTTTAAGTACCCATTTACAGCCTATAGATTTACAATCAGGGGTAAATCTATCAAATGCCAAAATGAGTTGGATTTCATAGAATCCATCTCATCATTTATAGCCTCTTGCCAAAAATCGGCATTTAAAGAAGATAAGGCCTCATGGAGGTTTAAGGGATCCTTCTCTATAGTAAAAGCACAAAAATCCGAACCAAAGTCTTTTACGGTTCTTGCTTTTTTACTTCTTCAAGGTTTAGCTTCAAAATTTTCATTAAATTATGTTCTAATAGGCATACTTGAAGTGCCCCCACTATTCCGTAATTTAAACGAAAATTTTGTTTCACAACAATCGGCATCATTTGTTTCAATTATATTATGTATATTTAAGTCATAAAATTTGTATGCTTTGCTATTAATAGCATAGCCTATAAATACACATTCATATGCTCTACTTGCCAATTTTATTCTCTTAGGGTTTGGAACGCAAACATATGTTAAACAACCCCAAGTTCTAAAGTATGATACATTGGCTTTATAATCCTTTAAAATTTCATAAGGTGAAAATTTATTCTTAGATTTAGGGATCCTATTCAAAACATAGCATACGGTTAATAATATATCCTCCAACCAATGTTTTACTGCACCGGAATTTAATAAAATGACAACTACTAAAAGGTTCTATTTTTCTTTCAACTTTACCATTCATTTCAAGTGAATAAGGTGCAGTTCTATCATGTACAATATCATGTCGCCTATAGAAATTCAGAATAGAACTAGATTCATATTCTGTTCATCTATCACTAAGATGTCGCTTTATCTTTTTATTTGCTTGATTCTCAAATTCAACTTCGAATTTAAACATGTCAAATGCGTCACATATTTCAGAATCACAGTTTTTCCAATTGTAAGCTTTATTTCCACCTTACCAATCTCTACAACTTTAGCGGTGTGAGGATCTCCCAACAACACTTCCTGATCATAAGTAGTCGTGTATATTGTGAATATATCACGATCATAGCAGACATGGCGAGAAACACCAATGTCTACCCACCAACCCTCTGATCCACCAACAAAGTAAATCTCAATAATCGCAGCTATAAGAGGCTCTTCAATCAGGTTAGCCTGCGGTGCATGGCCTAGCCTGTTTTGACACTTTCGTGCTATATGACCTGGTTTCTTACAATTGTAACATAGAAACAACTGTCCAGAATCATTCTTTTTTGTTGGTTGCTGTTGTGCTTTACGGTTCCCTTGTGGATTCTTATTCTATTCTCAACTGACCGGCTGTGAAGGCTTACTATTGTTAAAGATGTTAATGTGTTTGAAAATCATTCAACAAAGGAAAAAAAAATGATTTTGGTAATGGATTATACTCTGTTGTTATGTTCCATTACCTCCCTTGTCTAAATAATAGTCCATGTAACAATTCATCTTGATAGAATAGTTCATTTTTCACCGTCTATTTTACCATAAGTTATGAATCTAACGTTCCCAATGTACTTCATTACCAAGTGTTTCTAGAAAGGCTTGGATGACCATTCTTATGAATGAACTATATTCATGTTAACTAGGTTCAATTTGCAGTTAGGATGTTACAAAAGAAGAAAATTTCCTATTTTTTTCTAAAAGTCCCAATAACACCATATACAGCAAAAGTTAGATAACAGAATTTGTACCTTTTTGGTGATCCCATACAATGCAGGTAGTACTTAAACTAGTCCCCAGTTAAATTAAACTGTTTCTATCTCGAGAACCATAATAAAGGCCAATAAATAAAATAAATCAGTAAATAGCATACCTTCCTACCACCGTAGAAAGGAATTCCGCTTTGATTTTAAAATTAAATGCAACCTGGAACTGATCTATTCCAGATTCAGGCAGCAGACACTATGTAGTCGCAAAACTCAGCATCGCCCTAAGCTTCGACAGCGATGCCCAAATGGCGGTGCCGCTTCACCGAAGTTCCAATGCCTCGCCTCTGCCGCGCGCGAGGCTGCCTTGCTTCACCGGTAATCCTGGCATATCCACTTTCTTCGATCTGAAATTTACAGTTCCGATGAAGTTCACGTCCACCGTAGATTCGCCAACCAAAATCAACTGCAGCCCTTAAATCGCCTATGTGTATCGGTTCCAGAAGCTTCATGGAGGTTTCGGCCTTGTAGTTCAGCGGATAGATTTTGAGATCCCCTATTTTCGTGTATCGTCAGCCAAACATAAATTTATTTCAGCCATATTTGTACTGACCAATAAGCAGCGTTCTAATTTGATGGTTCTTTTTTTTTTCTAAACGCAACAAGGGAACATCTTATCCCTTCTCTTTTTGCTTCTACCTCCAACAATACACCATCTACATCCATAGAGTGCTCCACAACAACCGGCTCGTGATGCTTGATGATGTCCCTTTGCTTTGACTTTTGTCCAAATCATCGTTTCGGAATCAAGCGAATAGATGTCGTTCAGAATCTTCGATTTTCCTTGCCCTCCAAAAACAAAAGGTGTTTTATCCTCATAAAGAGTAGCTACATGATTTGATCTTGGTAATAGTCCTGATCCCATGTAATTTAATGTTGCAGCCATTGCTTCGATTACGTCTTCTAATTGTTGAGAAACAATGGCTGAGTCGCAGACTAGGTCGCTCTCTTGAAGACGATTCGACGATCTGGTCAGAGGTGCAAACCAATCGTTCTCTATCACCGATGCCTCTAGGAAAAAACAACCTCGAATAATAATTGATTTGCTTGCACAACAATTCAATTCAGATGTGCAATTCCGCATAGAATATAACTGCTCGTTCTGATTTTTTTAAAGAATTTTTAATGGTGGAGGAAGAAGAAGAGCTAGAGATAAAAAATCGTATTTTTGCTGAGTAGTTCTACAAAAAAAACGTGGTAATACTTGTATAGGAAATCGGTTCAAATCCAAAAAACAATGGATCTCAGTTTTTACTAAGTCAAATAAAAACTTGTTTTTTCGTATAGTCTCATGATGTGGGACTATTCATATATGAGTCACCTCAAACTTATCCAATTTTTAAATAATTCATCTTTAAAAAAATGAACCATTTTTTCAACAAAACCTGAGCAAATTCGAACTAAAAATATTAAATTGAATTCTAAGGAGAATGATATTTTTCATTTCGTTTAATTCGAACGTTTATCGTTCGGACCTTTTATTTCGGCACAAAAATGCCAAAAAACTATCAGCGTTGGCTAGTTATGTATATCGGTAGCGTTCGTGTATGTGTGTGCTTGGATTTGTTTTGATTTGCATATCATATATAAAATAGAGGAAAAGGAAATTTTAATTAATATAAATATGTGTTAACAGTAATTGAACCTGAATTAACGCTTAAAACATTTGTTGAAAACCCTCGGTTACATGATTGACACCTGCAAAGTGTTTTTACACTTGTTAATTATTGGCTCTCCACACGTCCTCTAATCCCTTCTCCCCTCGTCCATTTCTGGTTCCAACTTACAAAAAAAAAATGAAAGAGAAAATAAAGCGTTTTCTCCTCTCCTTTTCATTTGTAAATCAAATCGACCAAAAATGGAAAAATGGCAGAAGCCCTCAATCCGCTCCCCTTGAACCAAAAAAAAAACCCAGTCGAATACCCACTTTTGACTCAAATCAAAATCGCGCCTCATCCTCAACCAGCGGCATCCTCTTCGCCACCAACTCCTTCATCGAAGTCAGCGAAGCTTTCTACTTAGTCATGGCATCTCTCTAGTGGCACCGCGCCTTTATATGGCCATCGTGTAGATCGGGAAAAGAGGGAAATGTCGGAGGCATTGCTCACCAGCAGCCATCGGTTCGGCTACCGCCCAAATGTCCCATCTTCTACCCCTCGCTTGTTGTCCTTTGCCTTTACATCACCGGGTCTCG
The DNA here is from genome assembly GCA_030737875.1 of Allium sativum. Taxonomy (NCBI): domain Eukaryota; kingdom Viridiplantae; phylum Streptophyta; class Magnoliopsida; order Asparagales; family Amaryllidaceae; genus Allium; species Allium sativum. The sequence continues at coordinate 348,075,359 of CM060918.1, forward strand.
TTTCTTTCGCCAACCCGGAGCGGAGTACATCATTGAGAAAAAAAAAGCAAGATCGAAATCAGGGTGCTCCTCCCACCAGCATATCAACAACCTACATCCTTGAGTGCGCAACCAGCAGCTCCTCACTCTAGCTATAAATACCGTTCAGGGAACATGCACCTCAAGTGTTCGAGACAATGCGTGAAAGGAAAAAAAAAGAGAAGGATTATAAATAAATGAGGTAAGGTATATACAATCTTTTATTAATATATAGTATTGCATTAGTAATATTGGGTAGATTTTTAATTCTAGTAACATGTTAGCTGATGTCAGTCTTGAATAAAGCAAGCGAAAAATTTCTAATTAAATAGTATTATAGGAAGTATAGTACTACTTATTCTTTATGTAAAAAAAAAGCAGCAACTATTATTTCTATTAAAGTATGGTGTAATAGCTAAAATAAATTAGTAAATGTGTCACCTGGATATTATGAACAAGGTCTGAACCGTGTCTCTTGCTCGGTTTGCTGCCATCGATAAAATATCGAATTCAAATCATAAGTTCGTGCTATTTGATTTGTAGGTTACTGAGCTTGTGTTTGAATGTCTAATTGGATTTTTTTTTCTTAGCTTGTGGCATCGTGCTTATGAACTTTTGATTTTATGTACATATATACACCATGTGTGTATATGTGCATAAATCGTTCGAGATATGTTCGTTGGAATTTCACTTCTAGTCGTGTCAATTTTGTTCTCATCTTCATCATGCCTCGGAAGGTGAGTTTCCCTCGCTCATAGACTAGCTTATGATTAAGTGAATTAAATATATGAGATGCTGAATTAAATGTTAGGTTGCTCTAGAAATATTTACTATGTGATGATGCACATGTGACACACACACTATACCCCTTATATGACACAATATGGATGCGATGTGTGATATGCTATGGTTGTTTTGCTCTCACCTTGCAAGTTCCCATAGATTTAGAGAAATCATCATGGGTTGAAATGATATACACCCGAATGAATTTATATATATATATATATATATATATATATGTGAGAAATAAATCCGAATCGATTTGGGATGTGGGTTGAAATGATATACACCCGGGATTCGAATTTTTCTTTAAGACGGATTGAAATGATACATATCTGTGCTACTTGACCATATGATAGAAAATTATATACAGACGCCGTGGTCAATAAAAATCTATTTTCTAAAATGCTACAAGTCCATATCAATGTTAATAAATAAACCTTGAAATGAAATTTTGAATAAAAAAATGTTGAGAAATTTCTCGAACTATATCTTAAATTTGTTTTAATAAAATTTGATCTTGTAAATTCAAGTATTTTGAATTTATGATTGTATTATATTTGATTTTGAAAATTTATGATTCAAATTAATGTTGTTTTAAACAAGGTTGTATTCCATCGTGACTTATAATGAAGGCTTCTTTATTTAAATTGATTGATTCAAGGTAAAATAATTTAGTTAAAAGTTGGTTTCAAAGTTGTACCATATTTCCACTAGTATAAAGATTGGTTTAACGAATTTTGGGAATCTAGTTTGAAAGAATGTGTCATTTTAAAGAAACTCGACATGAGAATATGAATGGAAAGAAATAGAAAAAAAATTGGAATTTATTAAACGGTGATTTAAGTGATGACAAAATAATGAATCATCGAAGCTATTTTGAAATTCTATAATTTGAGCAAACTCGGAATCGGTGTTAAATCTAACTTGGAAAATAGTGATGTGAAATTTATTTCCAGTTTGGGATAAGTTTGAATTCAAACCAAAGAAATGAGAAAATTGATTGAGTAATGGGATACAAAGTTGGACCGGATTGGATCATGCTATCTTATTCAAAACTATATATATTTACATAAAGTAAAATTTTCATATTACTTGGTTTTATAAACTATATTTCTTTTAACATATAAACTTAATCCATTTTGACTACACAAATATTATAACTATTTTATATTTTTTTACAACTATATATATATAACATTGAAAATTTATTTCCCAAGCATATTTTATAAATTCAATGTTTTGGCAGTTTAAGCTCTTCAACTATTTTCATAATATATATATATATACCCTATTTTCTAATTTAGTATATTACACTATTTTGCAAGTCACTATTTTAAGTATTCTATAAAAGTTTAAATGGTCCATGTCCAATCCGAGTAAATGAATCCGAAAGAACTAAGAAACGAAGGTTTCAGGTGATAAAGATATTTTGTGGAAAATTAAAATCCAAAGTTGAAGGGTTTGACAAAGGATAACTATGAATATCGAAGTTGAAATCTTAACTGAATCATTGATGAATTATTTGATTGGTCGATTTTAAAGCAATATTTGAAATAAATCGATTTGCGATACTAGAAATATGATTTACAATCTAATGACCACGGTATGGAAAATGTAGACGTCCGGTTGTTATAGAGACCGGAGTCAGTAGATGTCATACTTGCTGCCAATACCGATACCACTTTAACAACTGTGCACGGGGTGGAGATTCCGGAACGAAGTAAAATGGTGTGGAGACGATTGCTGGATTTGAAGAAAGAGAATGATGATGGATTGGCCTTGACCTTCGGGTCATAATTAAAATGACTAAAACAAGTGTTATACCGTGACTAAGTGAGGTCGCACCTCCGATCGGACATGCTTCTTCGATACCATCTCTATGACTGTTGTGATCAATTTAGGTGCACCCTTTGATTATCGGAGTGTGTTCCGAGGTGGGCGGTAGTTGCTACTATGCGTTACCACCGGTCCGGGCGTGCAAATGGTAGAATCCTACCCTAGGTATTCCTCGGTGCCTTGTCATATTTATCCTGATCGAGCCCCTTACGATTTTGATTTGACGTTGTCGTATCGCGGCGCATCCCTATCTACCAACGTACTGGTGTTTTATATGCAATGTGTATGACAATGTCTGTAAACGTCGTAAGGGTAAAAATGTAATCCTTCTTACATTATTTTTATATTTACTTTATTGAACAGACATTATTATAATAGCATATTATATTATATGTACTAGTTTCACGGATCCTTAGAGGATGGAATCCTAGACATCCTTTAAGTTACTGATGCATTTTGTTAAACATTTCACTTAATTTGATTCACTTATATGAGAATGTTAGTCCTGACTCGAGTATTTTGTTTTGTTTTACTTTGAAAAATGCTTGGGTCAGCCTGAGTATTTCAGCTTTGGAGATTCACCTGCTGGAGCTTGGGTATCTCTGGAGTCTAGGCCTCTATCATTGTATACTCAGTTTATTCTACTTCTTCCCATATTAGTAAGCTTCTGTATTCAACCTTCCGTTGTATTTATATATTTTATGTACTCTGATATTATGTATGAATTTAAAAGAGTTTGTAATATTATGAAAATTTTACTTTCGTTGTGAGATATTCTGTGTTGTGTCTAATATTCTGTGATGATTTTTATTTCAACCTTATAAGCAATAACAATCTATCGTTTTGATCAGTTTGAGTTGGTTTAATTACTAACTTGGAGCGGACAAAATGATAGGTCGTTACAGTTGGTATCAGAGCTTTAGTTATACAAAGCTTAGCTTATGAGGTTGAAACACTCATTAGAGATAGGGTGGCAATATCCTAGAATGAGTGAATTCATCTTAAAATCATAACCAAGAGAGCGTATTTTGAAATTAAAAATATTTTTAAGGGATTTTAAAAGGATTTTCTATATACGAAAGTAATTTGAAATTTTAGCCTTGTTAAAAATTAAAAAAGAATCCTCGTTTTAGATTTCATTCCTTTGAACTCGTCCCTTTAGTTGAAACTCCTTTTAGGTTGGATCTTCTTACTCCGAGTCTTGTTTTTCTTTGTCTCTTCTTAGAAATTTAGAATTGGTCATTCCTAGATCCTGAATCTCCCTTAATACATTTAACCTATCCTTGACAAATCCAATGGATTTGATTCGTTCGATCATTCTGCTCTTAGCTTACAATCCAACTTAACTCAAATCAAATTAAGACAACAGAATTTAAAGTGGTACTTGAATAAATAACTAATGTTAAAACCCTTAATTGTATTGAAGTAAAAGTCCAATGGTATTGAGTTATATGTGAATTTATATTCCTATATTAAAGAAAATTTCATTGATTAAAACATATATGAACTAAAGTTATATTAAAGAAATTTCATACCAGTGAGACTTGTAAATTTAATTTGAAATTAAAGGAAGTGATGAAATTCTAAATGACCATGAAAATAATAAGATCATAAGTATAATAGCATTTTGTTATAAGTTGGAAGTGTATAAATATAAATTAATAAATAGCAGTTTGATATTATAACCTGATATGAATGTGGAACTTAGAATAGCGACTTGTGTAAAATATACAGGATTACATAAGAGTAAAAACAAATACTAAATTTTAGGTTTTGGAAAACGATATGTGTTTAAATATAAATGTGCCAAGATAAATCCTATATAATGTATGATTTGAGAATAAACATAATACGATTTTTTATTCTAAACTTTGAGATGGTATAAGAAGAAAAACAGAATGAAATCAAAATATGAAAAAATAAACCTTACAATAAAATACATTTTGAAATGTACTATTTTGTCATATATTTAGAAAACTTGTATATACGTTTGTTCTAAAACGAAGAGTTCGAGTATTAAATTCTAACGTTAAAATTGGACTATCAACTACGTAAAAATTTTGAACATACATCTAGCTAATGTATGTATTAAATCCTATATGTACAAAATGGATATAAATTCACACTCCGGTCCCTTGGAAATGATCCTGATAATGACCGTGGCATTATCAGTATTTATTTTCAGGTTTCGTAAGTTAGAATGATATATAAATCCATTTGAGATGTCAAATTAATACTTAAATCTTATTTTGTAAATATTTAAAGATGATAAAATTTGTTTTTGAATACTGTATTAGAGATCAGAATGTTGGTTTTGAATAAATGAAGTAGAATACTAATATAACTATAATTTTTTTCCTTATATGAATACAAAATTTAGACTAGTGTTTGTGCGTAAATTTATGAAATTTGATAAGTGAAATAAAACCAACCTTTGACTTTAGATATTTTGAAGAGAATGCATTTTGATACACATACATATATCAAAGAAAAGAGGCTGTGTAAAAGAAAATCGATAATTTGGTAAACAAAGAACTTGAGTATGTCATGCATATAAGCTGAATTGACATTAAACTTCTCAGCAAAGGTGTGAACTTAGATGGAAGTAAGTTATACATAAAGAGACTATATGAACCAATTGACAAAAAACATAGCTTGTAATGATCATAATCATAATATTTGAACTAATAGCGCAGAGCTAAAATAGATCAGAATTTTTTTGCCTTGTATAACTATGAAGTGTAGAAAAGTAATATGTGCAAGTTACTTGTATACTTATTTAACTTATGAGATTGGATGAATTTTACAAGGGTAATAAACAAACATTTACCTTGAGGCCATTAAAAATGATGTTTCAATTTTGTTAATCTATTTCAAGAAGATGAGTATGAAGTGTCAATATGATATATTTGAATCACTTGTAAATTTAAGGAAGAATAATTATAGTTATAGATTATAAATGCATAGGCAAATCATGATTTGTGAGTATATGATGAAGCTTGGAAATTTAATAAATTTGGTATCCATGGTGTACTTTACTGAAGAAGACTTTAAATTCACTATCCTATTTTAGGATTCTTCTTGTGTTCAATGTAGTTTGACAATTTGTTTTGTGTATATTTAATTACATTCACTGTAGCGCACCCAATTTATGGGTCAGGTCAATCTGATGGGTGCGGATACTCAAACTAAGGGGCAAAACATTTGAATTGGTGATATGAGACATTGCATATATCATGTATTCCCATTTATATGAGTTTATTAGTAGTCTACCTTTTTCTAATTGGGTTAAAGCCAAAGTTAACAATTTATCTATGCTTACAAACAGCTAGTGAGCATCAACTGAGTACTCATAATGCTTGCAGATGTTGGAAATAACTACCCAGATCCTCTTTTGATCTTTAGTTTCTTTCCTTTTCTTTTATTGTTCATATAAACTAAAATAAAATGGGAAGGAGGGGCTGCTGCTACACCGTTACTTAAAAAAAAAGCATCAGCAGCAGTTGTACTGCTGCTAGAGGCTGCTGCTGCTAGGCAGTAGCAGTTTACATGTATAAAGCCTTTAAAAAAATCTACATTAAATAATAAGAGTAAAGGAAAAAAAACTGCACTTAAAGAATGGAGAAAAATTTGCACTAAATGATTTAAAAATAAACAAGTATATACATAAAAAAATGAATGGCAAAATAAACTGGATATTATTAAAAAAAAAGGGGGTAATTGAATGTTTTGGTAAACTAAATGTATAACAACATGATTGGCAAACTATTTGGATGCAAGAAAAAGGGAACTTGTATTGGATGATTTACAATAGATTTGGTGAGTTGGAATGAGAATTAAATTAGTAAGCTCAATAAATAAGGTAAATGACTATGAATGAAATGTAAATAAATTGAGAAAATGTATGTATTAAAATGTAAACTATTGATTATGTAATTGTTTGGTTTCGTTTCATTGTTATTGTTATGATATGCTAATTTACGTTATATGTTGCTTATTGTTATGTATATTCTATATATGTTTGATTCTCATTTGTTGTTGAGATTTTTAGTAGGTTGCAATGGCGTACGCTTTGCTTTGGAGCTCGCTTTTGCGAAAATGCTATAAAAACAGCAAAAATGCTTTAAAATGCCTAAAAAGGTACATATCTTGGATTAAATACTGTATTTGGGTTGTTTTCTTTTGTTTCCCCTAAATTGGGATGCCTCATCGTGTGGATGAGATGTATATTTATAAATATTGTATATGTAAATATTTCCGGGCAAACCATACAAAGGAGATGTTGCCCAAATTTTCCGTAAATTCCGGGTGTTAGAAATTTTTTGAGTTTTGAAATTTGTAACTTGTTTTTTTCTTTATAATAAGTTTTGAACTAAGTAAAAGTATTTGTAAAGATTGTATATGTAGAATTAATTCTATACGATGCTTCCTTTTCGAGGATGAAAAGCACGAAGTGGAGGAGAATGTAACAAACCGATAAATTTAATGTAGTGGAATATAAAATTGATTAAAGGTTTAATGTTTGAAGTGTATATTTAAAATCTTAACTTGAATATGAAATATGAAATTCCAATTTACGTTGTAAGCGTGGATTTGGATTTCTAACACACTTGAATTTATTTGTCGTTTTGGAATACAGAAATTTATTTCGTTTGCGTTAATTTGTTTAAACATTTAATAGATCCTTGAAATTTAACGTTATCAGAACCTGAGCAAATTCGAACTAAAAATATTAAATTGAATTCTAAGGAGAATTATATTTTTTAATTCATTAAATTCGAACGTTTATCATTTCGAATCTTTTATTTCGGCTCAAAAATGTGCAAAAACTATCAACGTTGGCTAGTTATGTATATCGGTCGGCGTTTGTGTATGTGTGTGCTTGGATTTGTTTTGATTTACATATCATATATAAAATAAAGGAAAATGAAATTTTAATTAATATAAATATGTGCTAACAGTAATTGAACCTGAATTAACGCTTAAAACATTTGTTGAAAACCCTCGGTTGCATGCTTGACACCTGCAAAGTGTGTTTACACTTGTTAATTATTGGCTTTCCACACGTCCTCTCTTCCCTTCTCCCCTCGTCCATTTCTGGTTCCAACTTACCAAAAAAAATGAAAGAGAAAAAAAAAGCGTTTTCTCCTCTCCTTTTCATTTGTAAATCTAATCGAGCAAAAATGGAAAAAAGGCAGAAGCGCTCAATCCGCTCCCTTAAATCGAAAAAAAAAACCCAGTCAAATACCCACTTTTGACTCAAATCAAAATCACGCCTCATCCTCAACCAGCGGCATCCTCTTCGCCACCAACTCCTTCATCGAAGTTAGCGAAGCTTTCTACTTAGTCATGGCATCTCTCTAGTGGCGCCACACATTTATGTGGCTATCGTGTAGATCGGCAAAAAAGGGGAATGTCGGAGGCGTTGCTCACCCGCAGCCATCGGTTCGGCTACCGCCCAGATGTCCCATCTTCGACCCCTCGCTTGTTGTCCTTTGCCTTTACATCATCGGGTCTCGTTTCTTTCGCCAACCCGGAGCGGAGTACATCATTGAAAAAAAAAAGCAAGATCCAAATCAGAGTGCTCCTCCCACCAGCATATCAACAACCAACCTCCTGGATTGTGCAACCAGCAGCTCCTCACTCTAGCTATAAATATCGTTCAGGGAACATGCACCTCAAGTGTTCGACACAATGCGTGAAAGGAAAAAAATGAGCAGGATTATAAATAAATGAGGTAAAGTTTATACAATCTTTTATTAATATATAGTATTGCGTTAGTAATATTGGATTGTTTTTTAATTCTAGTAACATGTTAGTTGATGTCAGTCATGAATAAAGCAAGCGAAAAATTTCTAATTAAATAGTATTATAGGAAGTATATTATTACTTATTCTTTATGTAAAAAAAAGCAGCAACTATTATTTCTATTTAAGTATGGTGTAATAGCTAAAATAAATTAGTAAATGTGTCACCTCGATATTATAAACAAGGTCTGAACCGTGTCTCTTGCTCGATTTCCTGCCATCGATAAAATATCGAATTCAAATCATAAGTTCGTGCTATTTGATTTGTAGGTTACTGAACTTGTGTTTGAATGTAAAATTGGATTTTTTTTCTTAGCTTGTGGCATCGTCCTTATGAACTTTCGGTTTTATGTACATATATACACCATATGTGTATATGTGCATAAATCGTTCGAGATATGTTCGTTGGAATTTCGCTTCTAATCGTGTCAATTTTGTTCTCAACTTCATCATGCCTCAAAAGGTGAGTTTTCCTCACTCGTAGACTAGCTTATGATTAAGTGAATTAAATAATTGAGATGTTGAATTAAATGTTAGGTTTCTCTAGAAATATTTACCATGTGATGATGCACATGTGACACACACACTATACCCCTTATATGACACAATATGGATGCGATGTGTGATATGCTATGGTTGTTTTGCTCTCACCTTGCAAGTTCCCATAGATTTAGAGAAATCATCATGGGTTGAAATGATATACACCCGAATGAATTTGTGTGTGTGTGTATATATATATATATATATATATATATATATATATATGTGTGTGTGTGTGTGTGAGAGAGAGAGAGAGAGAGAGAGAGAAATAAATCCGCATCGATTTGGGATGTGGGTTGAAATGACATACACCCGGGATTCGAGTTATTCTTTATGATGGATTGAAATGATACATATCCATATTACCTGAACATATGATAGAAAATTATATACGGACGCCGTGGTCAATAAAAATCTATTTTCTAAATTGCTACAAGTGCATATCAATGTTAATAAATAAACCTTGAAATGAAATTGTGAATAAAGGAAAATGTAGAGAAATTTCTTGAACTATATCTTAAATTTGTTTTAATAAAATGTGATCTTGTAAATTCAAGTATTTAGAATTTATGATTGTATTATATTTGATTTTGAAAATTTATGATTCAAATTAATGTTGTTTTAAACAAGGTTGTATTTCATCGCGACTTATAATGGAGGCTTCTATATTTAAATTGATTGATTCAAGGAAAAATAATTTAGTTAAAAGTTGGTTTCAAAGTTGTACCATATTTATAGTAGTATAAAGATTGATTTAACAAATTTTGGGAATCTAGTTTGAAAGAATGTGTATTTTAAAGAAACTCGACATGAGAATCTGAATGGAAAGAAATAAAAAAAAATTGGAATTTACTAAACGGTGATTTAAGCGACGACAAAATAATGAATCTTCGATGCTGTTTTGAAATTCTATAATTTGAGCAAAATCGGAATCGGTATTAAATCTAACATGGAAAATAGTGATGTGAAATTTGTTTCCAGTCTGGGATAAGTTTGAATTCAAACCAAAGAAATGGGAAAATTGATTGAGTAATGGGATACAAAGTTGGACCGGATTGGATCATGCTATTTTAATCAAAACTATATATATTTGCATAAAGTAAAATTTTCATATTACTTGGTTTTATAAACTATATTTCTTTTAACAAATAAACTTAATCCATTTTGACTATACAAATATTATAACTATTTTATATATTTTTTACAACTATATATATATTATATTGAAAATTTATTTCCCAAGCATATTTTATAAATTCAATGTTTTGGCAGTTTAAGATCTTCAACTATTTTCATAATATATATATATATATATATATATATATATATATATACACACTATTTTCAATTTAGTGTATTACACTATTTTGCAAGTCACTATTTTAAGTATTCTATAAATGTTTAAATGATCCATGTCCAATCCGAGTAAATGAATCCGAAAGAACTAAGAAACGAAGGTTTCAGGTGATAAAGATATTTTGTGGAAAATTAAAATCCATAGTTGAAGGGTTTGACAAAGGATAACTATGAATATCGAAGTTGAAATCTTAACTGAATCAATGATGAATTATTTAATTGGTCGATTTTAAAGCTATATTTGAAATAAACCAATTTGCGCTACTCGAAATATGATTTACAATCTAATGACCATGGTGTGGAAAATGTAGACGTTTGGTTGTTAAAGAGACCGGAGTCCGTAGATGTCACGCTCTATGCCAATACCGATACCACTTTAATAACTGTGCACGAGGTGGAGATTCCAGAACGAAGTAGAATGGTATAGAGACGATTACTGGATTTGAAGAAAGAGAACGATGATGGATTGGCCTTGACCTTTGGGTCATAATTAAAATGACTAAAACCAGTGCTATACCATGACTAAGTGAGGTTACACCTCCGATCGGACATGCTCCTTCGATACCATCTCTATGGCTGCTGTGATCGATTTGGGTGCACCCTTTGATTATGGGAGTGTGTTCCGAGGTCGGCGGTAGTTGCTACTATGCGTTACCACAGGTCCAGGCGTGCAAATGGTAGAATCCTACCCTAGGTATTCCTCGGTGCCTTGTCATATTTATCCTGATCGAGCCCCCTACGATTTTGATTTGATGTTGTCGTATCGCGGCGCATCCCTATCTACCGACGTACTGGTGTTTTATATGCAATGTGTGCGACAATGTCTGTAAACGACGTAAGGGTAAAAATGTAATCGCGCTTACGTTATTTTTATGATATTTACTTTATTGAATAGACATTATTATAATAACGTATTATATTATATGTACTAGTTTCACGGATCCTTAGAGGATGGAATCCCAGACATCCTTTAACTTACTGATGTATTTTATTAAACATTTCACTTGAGTTGATTCACTTATATGAGAATGTTAGTCCCGATTCGAGTATTTTGTTTTGTTTTACTTAGCAAAATGCTTAGGTCAGCCTAAGTATTTCAGCTTTGGAGATTCACCTGCTGGAGCTTGAGTATCTGTGGAGTCTAGGCGTCTATCATTGTGTACTCAGTTTATTCTATTTCTTCCCATATCAGTGAGATTTTGTATTCAATCTTCCGTTGTATTTATATATTTTATGTACTTTGATATTACGTATGAATTTTAAAGAGTTTGTAATAGTATGCAAATTTTACTTCCACTGTGAGATATTCTGTGTTCTGTGTCTATGATTCTATGATGATTTTTATTTCAACCTTATAAGCAATAACAATCTATCGTTTTGATCGGTTTGAACTGTTTTAATTACTAACTTGGAGAGGACAAAATGATAGGTCGTTACAAACATACAGCAAGAGCATCACAAATAAGAATCAGCGATGCCATACTGGCTATTACTCACAGTTTACACCTACCCCACTTTGGCATGCATATTTATTAGTGTTGGCTGTTAGTATTAACCTTTTGAAGAACTTCTATTATAAAAAAATTCTCACTTTTCTTCATTATGAATATATATTTTCACACATTGTGATATTAACTTATGGGAACTATTCACCCAAGATGTTAGTGGTGAAACTTTTACATTCAAAAGTAGCACTAATATGGAAATGATGCCTGCAATTTTATTTTTAGTTTGTTATTTGCAAGCCATCCCAGATGTTGGCAGCCCTTTGGCGCAATTATAAATGTGCCTCCTAGATTTATATGCAAGTTTAAATATTTTGAGCTAAATATTGTTTATGTTTGTTGTAACATGACCAAATTGCTTATGTTTTACAGAAAATATCAAAAGCAAAACCAGATTAAATCAAGCATTTGGCATTGAAGAGTTATGGACATGGAAAAGTTGATTAAACAATATGTCTGAATGGTTAAGTATGGATATGTGAAAATAGTTTGAACTATATGTATGAAATATTAAGCTTGAATATATGAATATTATTTGAATAATATGTATGAAATATTATGTTGTAGTTTACGTGTTTGTTGTTTGTAAAAATGTGTTATGTTTGTATACATTTAAGAAATGGATAATGATATATATGAATGTTTTTTGAATGACATGTATGTATATAAAAGTAACAGAAGAGAAGGAATGGTGGTGTACAAATGTTAAATGCTATAAAAAGTTATATGTGAGTTTATAACGTTTTTAAAACACTATGACATTAGAAGAACAACTGCTATAAAAATAGGCAAAAAACACTATGTTAAATAGTAGTTGGCTAAGATTTCATATAGTGTTTTTGTTTAATAGCAAAGATAAAACACTATAGAATACTCATTTTTCATAGCGTTTTCCTATTTGCGATTTAAAGTTGAAGGCCTAACATAACATGTCGTTCCATGGCGTTCTCTGAAATGCTATTACAGAATATAATAGCGTTTTTCAAACGCTATTAAATCCCTTTTTTGTTATAGTGAAATGCATATCGCTATTTTATTCGAGCCAACGTATAATTTACCATTATGCGTTTTACTTACTTTTTTCATTGATTTGCAATATTCTTTAATCCATTTAATTCAAATATTCATTATTTGTTAATTGACTTTATTAGTTACCATATAACCATTTAATAACTATTGAATTAACTAGTCGCAAGGCCATCAAAGAATATCGCCTAATCATAATGCCGTCATAGAATATCATCAAATCATAAGGCCACCATAGAATATCGCCTAATTGCAAGGCCATCATAGTATATCTCGTAACCGCAAGGCCCCCATGGATTGCCTAATCATAGGCTACCATGGAATTTTGCTTATAAAACTTAATTCACACTTTAAGTTTATCCATAATTAGCTTTCCTTATTTCATTTTCAATTTTTAAACTATAACTTATGTTATAATCTTGTTTTTACCATAGAACCATTGGCATCAAATTATCCTTATTAAACTTAATCCACACTTTAAGTTCATTTATAATAAGTCTTCATTTCACATTTAATTATGACCTTCATATTGTAATCCAAATTACCTATTATGATTCAATTTTGTTTTCGTAGAATTATCATAATAGATTACATTCATTTCTAACTTATGAAGTGTTTAACCTGATTTCCCACCTCTTTTCTTTACATAACCTCTTCTAGTTATGTTTCCCTTATTCTTTCCGTCTTTACAATTTATTTTTTTAGAAACTTAGACACGTTCCTATTTTATTGGTTATTGAAATCACATAATAATCTATTTTCATAGTTTAAGGTAACTGCAGTAATAGAAACCTTAATTGTAAGATATCTTTTTTAATTGATTTTAGGATATTGGAAAGTGCAGAATACGAGTAAATCCCTATTTTGCACTAATTCATGCCTTTATTTCTTTTTATGCTTGCAATTATGTTTTGTATTTTTCTTATAAACTAAACTATGGAAATATATTCCCTTCTTCCTAGGTAATCCAATTAAGCCATTTCTAATGTAACAGGAACATTTTACGTATCGGAAGATCGTAAAATGTTTTTATTTTATTCCCTGAGGGTTGGATCTTTCTCATATTTTAATATGTTGCTTATGGGGATGTGAGACATGTCCATAATTTTGCAGATTTTGTTTGTGACCATTTTTCCCTATCAGTCTTGTACAGGGCATAACTTTTGACTCATGTCGAATCAGGTGGTGAGACCTGTGCCATTGGAAAGGAAATGTTAATTGGCTTTCCGTAGAGTGGTTACATTAAAGATTTGGCTCAGTGGTTTGGGAGGAATCGTTGTTTAATGTTTTTTCGTAGGCTATTCTGGTTTGGAGACCCACAATGGGCTGATTTGGGAACATCCATTAGTGGTCTAGTGTAAGGGTATAAATAAGGGGTGGGAGGTATGAGAAATGGTTTAGTTTCTCTATTCTCTCATTTGGTGGCCTATGTTCCTCCTTCCTCTAACACTTTTCCACCAATAAAAATCAAAATCTAAGTAAGCAAATCGAAGATCTACACCATTGGAGGCTAGATCTACAACATTTGAAGTGGGAATTCATCAGATCAATGAGTTTGGTTCGAAGTGCTTGCTGTCCGGAATCTTATTGCATTGATTTTTGCTTGTTTGGGAGGATCAGTGAGTGATTTACATCTCTCACATGGATTCAATGAAGTATATGAGTGTTTGATCATGTTTTTCATCATATTCGAGTGTTTTACCATAGATATATACCATGACAAGTCCATTTTCATATGAATCACCCTATGATCTATTTTAGCAAGTTTAAATTGATAATTCCTATGCCATTTTATATGATTATGTAAGTTATATCTATAATTTTGAGCATACGATCAATCATCATGATATTGAAGTGATTTGCATAATCTTTAATGATAATCGTTGTTTTCATGTTGTTAATGGATTCATATCATATTTGTGGTCATATTTGATTGATTTGACAAGTTGGTTTCGTCGAATCTATCGTTTGGTGAAGTTTTGGTCGAAATCGGGGCGGGTATTGAGTCGTTCGTGACCATCCAGGGTCGGTCGGTCATAGTGTTGTCTTGGAGAACAAGTAACAGGGTTGGTCGCACGTAGTAGGGTCAAACCAACATTGGTCACTCGAGTAGGAATCAGGTCGATCTAGCAGAAATGCATGGGATCGGGTCAAGTGGGCTTGGGGTCGAGCGAGCCTAGGCTCAAGTAGGACTTGGTCAGGGTCAAGCGTGCCAGGGTCGAGCAGCGATTCTGGTCGAGCAAGCTAGGGTCGGTCGAGCATGGGCTCGAGCATGGTTATGGTGGAAGGAAGTTTGGTCGGCTAATGTTGGCTCGAGCATGGTTGGGTCGAGCATGGCCTGGGGTCGGTCAGTCAGGAGGCTCAGTCGTGCAGGATGGCTTATGGTTGAAGGACTGTGGTGGAGCAACATCTGGTCGGTCGTGATCATAGGGGTCTAGCATGATCTGGACGGTCATGCATAAAAGGGTCATTTCTGAAAAATTTATTTTTTGGATACGACCCAGATTTGAACAAAAGTGTTTTTTTTAAATCGGGCAGAAGTGCCCAAACCTATGCTGCGACGCAGTGATGGTGTAACTTCGAAGCAAATTCAAGAAGGATGGTTCGAAGTGTTGAAAAGTGTTCGTTGATCAGTGTAGAACAATGAATGAGGTGACTACTCAAAGGTTATGAGTTGGTGGATAATCGATTGCTTGAGAATGTTGTTTGAGCTATGAAGAGTCATCGGGTTGGATGACTAGAGGTGCGAAGGACGAGAGATTATCGTTGTCGTAAGTTCTAGCAGGCTCAAAGTAGGGGTACGATAGGGGCACCTAAAACACCGATTGTAGGTCGAGTACCTTGCGTATCATTAAAAGGCCTAGTTGCCAAGGTTGGACATACATACGTATCATTGAAAGGCATATGGAGTTTATGCTAGAACTGGGGTTACCATTAGCCCTTGACATATGGCAAGGTTGGCCGTCATACGTTTAACAATGGTTTCAAAGCAGGATTGACGATGATAGCCAGAGTCAGTGATGGATGATTGGTTGTTCTGTTTGTACCGTCTCATGTAGGTCGTCCAACGTCGAAGGAGATGTTCCTTGGGTGCTTGTCTGATATTGGTTTAGGCCTTTGGGGCTTTTGCTTGAGGGATTTTGAATTCGATTAGGCTAGTTTAAATGAGTTATATATAATCTAGATGTTATGAGTGCTTTACCATGATGGGTGTTCTGGTTTCTATGGATGAATGGTTGAATTGTTTATTGTAAAGGCTATCACTATCCTGTATGGGGAAGATGGGGTTGAGTTCTTCTCTGGTGTTGTGGGTAGATTAGTATGTTTATCTATCCATTCTCATATACTTTATTTTTGAAGTTTGTTAGCTGTTTTATCGCTCACTAAAACTGTTGTCTGACTCAAGGTTTTATGTTTCCTCTTAGTACCTTGGGTTGTTCATCCGGTTGTGGATGGGCAGACTAAGTAGCAGATGACAGGTGATTAGTGAGAACGATGCTGTTGTGCAAAGGTGAATAGGAGGCTGGCGTATTACTTTTATTACTATCTAGTATTTCTGTTCAACTGTTTGAGTTGCTCTATGAGTGTTGTAGTGAGGCCTTATGTACATACTTGATATTTCCTATGATGTTGGGATAATCTTTCAGGATTTTGTGAAACTTCGAAAAGTATGCTATATGATGCTTCACTACTATTACCTGTTGTATATGTTCTATTATATTTTATCCTTGCGCTGTGAGATCTACGACAGGTTCCGCTTGAGTTTACCTACTCTGATGATCGTCCATAGCAGCCTAGCACACCTTTCAGCGCATTATTCCTCTTGATTATTATAGGGGCTGTGGGTGGTCGTCACATTTGGTATCAGAGCCAGGTTAACTATTTTAGTCGAAGTTCTAAGACGTAATTACTTATGAGAGACATGTTTTTAGATTTCAGTTGGATTCTTATGATATATATTAGCATATATAGTAGTAGCGGTTGTGTTCCTTTAGCAATTTTTCTTGGAAGTGGCTAATTATTCTAAATTGCAGATTTAGAATGAGTAGACGACCATCAAGACATGCTGCTAGGGGGGCTAATACTGGAGGGGGAAATGGCAGTGAACCGGACTACCGTACCATGTTTGAAGTCATGATGGAGGCATTCATGCGAAGGGTGCCTGCTACAGGCAGCTACAATAGGCGTAGGAGTTCAGTTGCCTAGAGTTGTGGATTTTGCGAAGCTATGCAAAGATTATACATCTCTAGGAGGAAAACCATTCAAAGGATCTAAGCTAGCTGAAGAGGTTCAGAGGTGGATGGATTCTTGTGTTCGTATATTTGGAGACTTAAGCTTGGATGGTGCAACCAAGAGATAACTTACATTAAGGCAACTGCAAGGAAGGGCCATGGAATGGTGTAATTCAGTCACCTTGAGGCTCTAGAGGAAGAAATTTCATGGGAGAAATTCCAGGCTAAGTTTGAAGCAAAGTTTATCTCCACTGCTCAGAAGTCATCTTTATTCAAGAAGTTTGTGGAGTTGAAATGGAATGGTCATTATGTGCTTGATTATATTTCTGATTTTGAGGCCTTGTCTAAATACGCTCGTTCATACACTGATACACCTTATCTGATGAACGAGAAGTTTGTTATGGGTATGGATACCTATATTGGAAGATCGTTGGTGGATCATCTTAACGACTCATTCGAGAAGATTGTGGAAAAAGCTATTCGCCGTGAGAGCATGTTTCATAAGGAAGTAAATGTTGTCGCTGCAACCAAAGAGGTTCAGAAACCACAGCAGGGTGGTAATAATAAGAAGAGGAAGCAGCAACAGCAGAAAGGAAAGGATGGCCAGAAGAAGCCTAAGAGTGAGGTGGTTTGCTTTAACTGCAAATAGAAAAGGCCATTTTGCTAATGAGTGCAAGAATCCCAAAGCTAAGAAGAAGTGCTTCAGGTGTGGGAAGCCTGGGCATAAGAAGAAAGACTGTCCAGAATCAGTTAAGAGAAAGAAGGTTGTGAAGGTATATGCTTTGGAAGCCGTGACAACTTCTTCATGAGCTCCTACTGCAGAGGAAAAGGGTGTCGTCGTGCAAGGTATTCTTTCTGTTCAAGGTGTTTCAGTTTGAGTTTTTTTCAAAACTCGAGCATCATGTTCTTTCATTTGCAATGAGCTTTTGTGCCGTTTGGGTTTGGAACCCGAGATTTGTGATAGACCGTTAATCGTGACTAATCCAATTGGAGGTTCGTCCAATCTTTGCATGATTTGCCGTGGTCTAGTGTTGTCGAATCATGGTTGCTCTTTTGTGTGCGATTGCTTTGTTCTTAACTTCCCTGGGTTTGGGATCATCTTGGGCATGGATTGGCTCAAGAGCTATGCGACAAGGGTGAATTGCGAGAAGCTAGAGGTGAGAGTTGGGGATGCGGAAGGGTGAAAGGTGTTGATTAGATGTAAGCGCGAAGAGGGAGTGTAACAACCCGTATTTTTCGATAACATGTTAAAACGAGACTCAAGGCAGAATTTAATTTTAAATTCTGAATCAAGTAAAATGGGCTATGCCATTGCGTTCGTCTCGGAAAAATACGCGAAATAGAGTCCGAGTTTTCGAAAATCGGAGTCCGTATGACCCGGTTAAGGCCCAAAGAAGTTTCCGGGAAATTTGAATTTCGAAACATGCAGAAATGGGGCCAGGCGGGAAAATTCCCGCCCAGACAAGTCGACAGGCATGTCGACAGGCATGTCGACAGGGCTGTCGACTTGCCCTGTCGGCTGATTCTGAGCTGGTGCACCTATTTTCTATCTTGGCTAGGTTTTTGGGCCTGGTTTGAAATCTGACGGTTCAGGTTGGTCCTAGGGTTAATCTAAGGGCCTAAAACTATCCTAATCTCTATAAAAAGACCCTAAACCTACCGCTAAACCCTCATTATTCACTCATGTAACTAAACTATGGCCAAATTTCTACTCTCATGGCCTCCATCTCAAATCCCTAGAGCCTATGCATCCAAATCAAGTTCAAATCAAAAGGTGCAAGCTTGCTACACCAAATCAAGGCCAAATCAACATTGCTATGCGAGTTCCATGACGATTCTTATACAAAGGAGGCACCTTTCTTAGCCAAGATGATTCATGCTTCTTTCCCTAGGCCTAACTATGTAAGTTCTAGCTACTTTTAGATGGAAACGGTAGTTTTGATAATGACATGGGATAAAATGAGGCTAAACATGATTATGCGAACCTATATGAACCTTACCTTGCCTCTTGTGTTCATGTTTATGATTTTAGGCCATGTGAGTGACTTAATCATGCCTCTCATGCTATGCATAACCTAGTTTAACTTGCAAGTTTGGATCTTTATGCATGAAATGCTAGCATGAACCTTTAGGAACCACTTTACGTGTGAAACATTGGCTAAGACAAGATTTTGGAGCTTATGTATGTTTATGAACCCAAACCCCTTATGCTAACATGCAAGTTTGTGGCCAAATCCTTTATGAGATTATGCATGCTCATGGCCAATCCCCTCTTTTAAGTTGTGCATGTTTATGGCCAAACCCTTTTTGATAATATGCATGCTTGTGGCCAAATTACCTTATGACACTATGCATGCTTATGGCCAATCCCTTTATGATGTTATGCATGTGGAAGCCAAGCCCTTTTTGGCATCATGCATGTTTTGAGACCAATATGTGACATAGTATCCCTACTATGTTGACACGCTTTGCTTGCGTTGGGAAAACACGATTTTGGGTAGTTAGATAAACATGAACATGTCGCGAAATCTTAACTTGAATATGACATGTGTTTATACTTGAAAATATGACTTGAAAGATAACATGGAAGTTGACATGTAAGTATGCATAAAAACATGAGCTTGGGAATTTACCTATTAAGTTAGGTCTACCCTTTGGGAATTTACCTATTAAGTTAGGTCTACCCAAATGCTTGAAAAACTTGTAACATGTTTTGGAAATATGATTAACTTAGATAATATAAGAGTGGCCAACTCGAGGTTGGGTTGAGTTTGCAACGTAAAACTACCCGGAACCGACCGACCTAACTAGTAGTTGCAAACAATAGGACCCAATGTGAGAAGTTGGTCATGTCGCGCTTAAGACCCGAGGTTAGACTAGGTTGTGGTGTAAATCTACCCGGACCCGCCCGGCTTAACTAGTAACCACAACAAGGTCTAATGTGAGAGGTTAAGAGTGCATTAACTGAATTAATGCCACATGATAAGGTTAAGAAAATTTGACTAATGACACTTAACCGATATGACACGAATGGGTAGGTTAAGTGGGACCGGACTTGATTTCTTAATGACACTTAACCATGCTAGATGATTAGGGGATGAGGTTAAGTAATTTACACTTAACCAATCCGACTTGGTAATTAGATGGGGTTAAGTAATTAAGACTTAACTAACCTAACCACGGTAATTAGATGGGGTTAAGTAATCCACACTTAACTAATCTAAACACGGTAATTCGATGGGGTTAAGTTAAACACTTAACCAATTTAAACTTGGTAATTCAATGAGGTCAAGTAACCCATACTTAACCAACTTAGCTTGGTAATTTAATGGGGTTAAGTTAAACACTTAACTAATTTAACACGATGATTTGATGAGGTTAAGTGACCTATACTTAACCAATCTAACTCGTTAATTTGATGAGGTTAAGTTAACCTATACTTAACCAATCTAACGTGAAAACATGATAAGGCTAAGTCATGAATCACTTGAATACGCTTGACCGATTTGACTCGGTAATTTGACAAGGTCGAGTTAATTTATATAATTAACCAATCTAAAATGATAATTAAACGAGGTTAAGTTATGGATTGCTTAATATACTTAGCCAACTAGACACATGGTTTGTAGGGTTAAGTCTTGGACTTGGGTACTTAGCCAATTTTGACATGGTTTGTAGACGGGCTAAGTTATGAACCTAAGTGACACCTAACCCATTAGATAAACCCTAATTCGGAGGATTAGGTAAATAACCATAGTTAACAAGGATTATGGAAATAAGGCTAAGTGGTAAACCTTAGTTAAGGGAAACTAAGTAATAATTCTTAGCCAAGGAAATGTGTACCACCTCTTAGATAGATGAGTAACCCGATACGGTAGGTCATCGTTTAAGTATACATGTAGGAGCAGGCTATCTGATTTAGATAAAGGCTCCAGCGAACTGGGTAACGAAGCAGCGGCTTCGGGGAACGTGAGGATATTCTTGGTATCCCTCTATGAGGTCGCAGATGATCATCCTGGGCTCACAAGAGGTTAAGTTCTGCGTTAGAAGAACCAAGAGTATGCCTTGGTTGCTATACGAGCGACCTAAAGACTGGGATGGATAGCAGTGAGTCAACGAATACATGATAGTGCCCTAGATAGCAAGTTCGTCGATCATCTACCATCTTGAGTCAAGCGTGTACGTACAGAAAGGCAGGGAACACCCAACAGACCATAATTGCTATCTAATTATGGGTGAGGTAGGCCGTAGGATGTGGGCTGGCCGGAGTGTAGTTCTCATGCAAGATTTTCTCTTGTGTTGCCTTTCACTAGTTTAGGGAGGGGTCTCGTGGGGCCATAGCCACGTGTAGAAAAGCAGACTTTAGTATCTGCATCGGCAGATAAATCTAAAGCTCCAGACCGAGTCCTGTATTTCTTGTTTTGCCCTGTGACAGGACTCGGATGGCACGATGTGATACATGTGCATATAGTTATAGAAAAACGATTCACGATGAATGCGCGGGAAAAAGGGCGCGGTTGAGGGTTAGCGTAATCCCTAGTGGCCTAGGTGGTTTAACCCAAACCGAAATACGAAAGCGTGCAATAGGTAAGCGTAATCCCTAGTGGTGCTAGGTGGCGTAAGTCCTAGTAGTTCAAACGATGATTCATATGGAAGAGCCTAGCTAGAACAAGGGTGACAGTCCAAACGATTTCAAGGATAATACGACATGAGGAAGCCCGTACGAGGTACGGCAAAGGACTGAACTTATATACATGGAAAGAAACATATGGTTTGAGTAACCTATATATGCGATATTAGGTTGACATGGACCATTACACGACTTTGAGCACGGGACATTCATGGTTAACACATGACGCGGGCAGGGATACTAGTACGAGAGGTGCAGAGCAAATATACATGTTAGAACTAGGAAGAATATACATAATAGATACCGTGGGATGTTAGACGGGGTAGATACCTTGGGATAATGTACTCGATAGAAATCTGACGATGTGATACCTTGACTTATCATGACACCGTAGTATATCATGATACCTTAGTTTACCTTGCCGCAGTAGATCAACCGGCTACCCTGGTTTATCTATCTTGTAGTTATCCTTATGTTTACTTTCAGTTTATGCATGTCATGTTACCTTTTCCTGTTTTTATACTGGAAGTAGATAGGACTTACTCAGTCTTTTTGACTGACCCGTTTTGTTTCGCCTCTTTTCTTCCGTCCCCCCCCCAGGTTTCAGGGAGGAAACAATGCTGTTTAGTTCGGACTTCTTCTGCTTGAAGGTCATCATGGATGGCTTGGACTTCTCTTGGCTATGGCTACTTTACGGTTTTACTTGGGGAATAATTTATTAAAAAGTCTTTATGCTTCTTTACTATTGCAAGACAGGTTTTGATGTACTCTGATGTAAAAGGCTTTAGACCTTATTTATTCATGTTATGAAAGTTTGATTTTATTTCCGCTATTTATATATGTTCTGTCTTGTGATATTTCTGTGCATGTTTACCAATAATGCCCCTCTAAAGATAGTGCATTCCTTTGCGAGTGACCCTAGCGGAGGCGGGGTGTTACATTTGGTATCAGAGCAGAAGGTTACTAGACTGGGCAAAAGTTTTTAAAGACCTTCTGAAAATTATTTGAAAAACCGTTTACAAAGAAGCATTTTTCAAGAAAATTTTCTTTTAAAAGAAAAAGGCTATTCCCCAAAGGCCATTAGCATTATCCTTGTTTCCTTGATTGAATCTCTTTTCCTTTCTTTCCTCCATCTGTAGTCACAATGGTTTTGACTGCGACTAGTCTTTCTAGCTGTATAAGTGTTTCCCGTACGATGGAGGTGGTTCTCGAGAGACCGTTGCAGAGTTAGGCATGAATGGATAGTAAGAACAAGGATAAAGGATACGAGCTCAGGGATAAGCAACATGTTGGTATGGCTGAGTCCTAAAAGGAGGGAGAAGGATGAACAATGAAACCCATGACGAGAGAGTACCTTTGGCATGGTGAAACGGGACGGATAATTAAGTATCATGGAACAGGGACAAGATCATTCGGAGGACAATAGTATGCTCTCATTTCTAGGGTACCTCAGAAGGAGGGTAACGATCTTGTTAAAGGTTTAGCTTTTCTTCTCTATCATCCTGTCGGGACTTTGTTTTGATCACCGCATCTTTTAAGTTCGCTTCGATAGTTGAGTCTCTGCACCTTAGTACTAGCGTAGTAGAGGATCCCGTTTTTGTCTCAAGTCCTATTGGAAGATCGGTCCATTTACTCATGGCTTGTTTGGATTTGAGAATTTCTATATCGAGTGTTGAGCTTGGAAATAATGCTTATGTTTATAAGTTGTGGATGGATTCTAGGGATGAAGTGGTTATCCAGTAAGGGGTGCCACTCTCGGTTTTAGAAGGAGGGTAGTTAGACTCTTGGCTTGCTTTGGTAATACCCTTGAAGTATCGCGTAACCTTTTGGGTTCTGTTATGATTAGTTACTTAGGATCCCTAGATGCCTTTGTTGGAAATTAGAAACCCGATCGAATGGTGTTCGCTAATAAGGCGGATGGTTTACTTCGATTATGTATGGGTTATGGGAATTACCCTAGTAAGTGCGCACGGTAACTTGTTTACTTTCAAGAAAAAGTTTTTCTACGTGGAATACCTTATGGTACAAGGTCCAGGATTCACTAGTGAATTTTGAGGGCTCGCATGGAATAATGTGTACGCAGTCCTGTTTGCGCCAAGTATTCTAGAAGGAGAATAAGTGCAAGTGGAACGAGAGGCGACGAGGTAATGAATTCCAACTCATGTTATGGAAACAGGAAATAAGAAGCTGCGAAATCGTGAAGAAAAAGGGGCGGTCAAGGCACGATGGAACTAAGCTCAAGGTAATGCGACTCAGGAGACTGAAGACTAAATACGTGCATGATATCTCTTTTGGGAATATATCCTCGATCCCTGTTTTCTGTTGAGCTTGCTTGTAGGCTATCTTTTAGGGATATCCCCTCGGTCCTGTTTCTGTTACAAACCCAGTAAGGAGTTTGTTTTGTTTATCCTCTCGATCTTATTTTGGGAACCTTAGGTAGAACGCTATGGATGTAAACATGTATTTGAAACATGTTATGGTTGATATGGTTGCAAATGGTTGCAAGTGGTTGCTCGTGGATGCGCGAATTTACATTAGATATTAGCTCGACTCGGTCACATTTCATATTGCATATGCACGAGTATTTATACTTGTTTATGGATGAAATTGAATGTGTTACCATGTGGACGTTGCATATGGATGAATGTCTGTGCACGCATATAGTATCTATATGACTAGGACTATTTGCATACATGTTGGATTCATGGCACTATACATATTTTGCATTAGAAAGATTATTCAGGCCTGATCATTAGCATTAGCTAAGGAACATGTACACACACGTTTTGCATATATTCATACAACATTAGAAATCATCTAAGGACAATGGTTGCTTGTGGATGATGTTTTGAGTAGATGGATGATGGATGGTAGGATATGTTCTTCCTAACTTGGAGATTTCGGGGACGAAATCCTAAAAGGTGGGGAGAATGTAACAACCCGTATTTTTCGATAACATGTTAAAACGAGAATCAAGGCAGAATTTAATTTTAAATTCTGAATCAAGTAAAACGGGCTATGCCATTGCGTTCGTCTCGGAAAAATACGCGAAATAGAGTCCGAGTTTTCGAAAATCGCAGTCCGTATGACCCGGCTAAGGCCCAAAGAAGTTTCCGGGAAATTTGAATTTCGAAACATGCAGAAATGGGGCCAGGCGGGAAAATTCCCGCCCAGACAAGTCGACAGGCATGTCGACAAGCATGTCGACAGGCATGTCAACAGGCATGTCGACAGGGCTGTCGACTTGCCCTGTCGGCTGATTCTGATCTGGTGCACCTATTTTCTATCTTGGCTAGGTTTTTGGGCCTGGTTTGAAATCTGACGGTTCAGGTTGGTCCTAGGGTTAATCTTAGGGCCTAAAACTATCCTAATCTCTATAAAAAGACCCTAAACCTACCCCTAAACCCTCATTATTCACTCATGTAACTAAACTATGGCCAAATTTCTACTCTCATGGCCTCCATCTCAAATCCCTAGAGCCTATGCATCCAAATCAAGTTCAAATCAAAAGGTGCAAGCTTGCTACACCAAATCAAGGCCAAATCAACATTGCTATGCGAGTTCCATGACGATTCTTCTACAAAGGAGGCACCTTTCTTAGCCAAGATGATTCATGCTTCTTTCCCTAGGCCTAACTATGTAAGTTCTAGCTACTTTTAGATGGAAACGGTAGTTTTGATAATGACATGGGATAAAATGAGGCTAAACATGATTATGCGAACCTATATGAACCTTACCTTGCCTCTTGTGTTCATGTTTATGATTTTAGGCCATGTGAGTGACTTAATCATGCCTCTCATGCTATGCATAACCTAGTTTAACTTGCAAGTTTGGATCTTTATGCATGAAATGCTAGCATGAACCTTTAGGAACCACTTTACGTGTGAAACATTGGCTAAGACAAGATTTTGGGGCTTATGTATGTTTATGAACCCAAACCCCTTATGCTAACATGCAAGTTTGTGGCCAAATCCTTTATGAGATTATGCATGCTCGTGGCCAATCCCCTCTTTTAAGTTGTGCAAGTTTATGGCCAAACCCTTTTTGATAATATGCATGTTTGTGGCCAAATTACCTTATGACACTATGCATGCTTATGGCCAATCCCTTTATGATGTTATGCATGTGGAAGCCAAGCCCTTTTTGGCATCATGCATGTTTTGAGACCAATATGTGACATAGTATCCCTACTATGTTGACACGCTTTGCTTGCGTTGGGAAAACACGATTTTGGGTAGTTAGATAAACATGAACATGTCGCGAAATCTTAACTTGAATATGACATGTGTTTATACTTGAAAATATGACTTGAAAGATAATATGGAAGTTGACATGTAAGTATGCATAAAAACATGAGCTTGGGAATTTACCTATTAAGTTAGGTCTACCCTTTGGGAATTTACCTATTAAGTTAGGTCTACCCAAATGCTTGAAAAACTTGTAACATGTTTTGGAAATATGATGAACTTAGATAATATAAAAGTGGCCAACTCGAGGTTGGGTTGAGTTTGCAACGTAAAACTACCCGGAACCGACCGGCCTAACTAGTAGTTGCAAACAATAGGACCCAATGTGAGAAGTTGGTCATGTCGCGCTTAAGACCCGAGGTTAGACTAGGTTGTGGTGTAAATCTACCCGGACCCGCCCGGCTTAACTAGTAACCACAACAAGGTCTAATGTGAGAGGTTAAGAGTGCATTAACTGAATTAATGCCACATGATAAGGTTAAGAAAATTTGACTAATGACACTTAACCGATATGACACGAATGGGTAGGTTAAGTGGGACCGGACTTGATTTCTTAATGACACTTAACCATGCTAGATGATTAGGGGATGAGGTTAAGTAATTTACACTTAACCAATCCGATTTGGTAATTAGATGGGGTTAAGTAATTAAGACTTAACTAACCTAACCACGGTAATTAGATGGGGTTAAGTAATCCACATTTAACTAATCTAAACACGGTAATTCGATGGGGTTAAGTTAAACACTTAACCAATTTAAACTTGGTAATTCAATGAGGTCAAGTAACCCATACTTAACCAACTTAACTTGGTAATTTAATGGGGTTAAGTTAAACACTTAACTAACTTAACACGATGATTTGATGAGGTTAAGTGACCTATACTTAACCAATCTAACTCGTTAATTTGATGAGGTCAAGTTAACCTATACTTAACCAATCTAACGTGAAAACATGATAAGGCTAAGTCACGAATCACTTGAATACGCTTGACCGATTTGACTCGGTAATTTGACAAGGTCGAGTTAATTTATATAATTAACCAATCTAAAATGATAATTAGACGAGGTTAAGTTATGGATTGCTTAATATACTTAGCCAACTAGACACATGGTTTGTAGGGTTAAGTCTTGGACTTGGGTACTTAGCCAATTTTGACATGGTTTGTAGACGGGCTAAGTTATGAACCTAAGTGACACCTAACCCATTAGATAAACCCTAATTCGGAGGATTAGGTAAATAACCATAGTTAACAAGGATTATGGAAATAAGGCTAAGTGGTAAACCTTAGTTAAGGGAAACTAAGTAATAATTCTTAGCCAAGGAAATGTGGACCACCTCTTAGATAGATGAGTAACCCGATACGGTAGGTCATCGTTTAAGTATGCGTGTAGGAGCAGGCTATCTGATTTAGATAAAGGCTCCAGCGAACTGGGTAACGAAGCAGCGGCTTCGGGGAACGTGAGGATATTCTTGGTATCCCTCTGTGAGGTCGCAGATGATCATCCTGGGCTCACAAGAGGTTAAGGTCTGCGTTAGAAGAACCAAGAGTATGCCTTGGTTGCTATACGAGCGACCTAAAGACTGGGATGGATAGCAGTGAGTCAACGAATACATGATAGTGCCCTAGATAGCAAGTTCGTCGATCATCTACCATCTTGAGTCAAGCGTGTACGTACGGAAAGGCAGGGAACACCCAACAGACCATAATTGCTATCTAATTATGGGTGAGGTAGGCCGTAGGATGTGGGCTGGCCGGAGTGTAGTTCTCATGCAAGATTTTCTCTTGTGTTGCCTTTCACTAGTTGAGGGAGGGGTCTCGTGGGGCCATAGCCACGTGTAGAAAAGCAGACCTTAGTATCTGCATCGGCAGATAAATCTAAAGCTCCCGACCGAGTCCTGTGTTTCTTGTTTTGCCCTGTGACAGGACTCGGATGGCACGATGTGATACATGTGCATACAGTTATAGAAAAACGATTCACGATGAATGCGCGGGAAAAAGGGCGCGGTTGAGGGTTAGCGTAACCGAAATACGAAAGCGTCCAATAGGTAAGCGTAATCCCTAGTGGTGCTAGGTGGCGTAAGTCCTAGTAGTTCAAAAGATGATTCATATGGAAGAGCCTAGCTAGAACAAGGGTGACAGTCCAAACGATTTCAAGGATAATACGACATGAGGAAGCCCGTACGAGGTACGACAAAGGACTGAACTTATATACATGGAAAGAAACATATGGTTTGAGTAACCTATATATGCGATATTAGGTTGACATGGACCATTACACGACTTTGAGCACGGGACATTCATGGTTAACACATGACGCGGGCAGGGATACTAGTACGAGAGGTGCAGAGCAAATATACATGTTAGAACTAGGAAGAATATACATAATAGATACCGTGGGATGTTAGACGGGGTAGATACCTTGGGATAATGTACTCGATAGAAATCTGACGATGTGATACCTTGACTTATCATGACACCGTAGTATATCATGATACCTTAGTTTACCTTGCCGCAGTAGTTCAACCGGCTACCCTGGTTTATCTATCTTGTAGTTATCCTTATGTTTACTTTCAGTTTATGCATGTCATGTTACCTTTTCCTGTTTTTATACTGGAAGTAGATAGGACTTACTCAGTCTTTTTGACTGACCCGTTTTGTTTCGCCTCTTTTCTTCCGTTCCCCCCCCCAGGTTTCAGGGAGGAAACAATGTTGTTTAGTTCGGACTTCTTCTGCTTGAAGGTCATCATGGATGGCTTGGAATTCTCTTGGCTATGGCTACTTTACGGTTTTACTTGGGGAATAATTTATTAAAAAGTCTTTATGCTTCTTTACTATTGCAAGACAGGTTTTGATGTACTCTGATGTAAAAGGCTTTAGACCTTATTTATTCATGTTATGAAAGTTTGATTTTATTTCCGCTATTTATATATGTTCTGTCTTGTGATATTTCTGTGCATGTTTACCAATAATGCCCCTCTAAAGCTAGTGCATTCCTTTGCGAGTGACCCTAGCGGAGGCGGGGTGTTACAGGGAGTCTTCGTGAGCTATCTATATTCGCTTGGGATTTCAAAGGAAGACTTGTCATCTGTGTTGATCGCTAATGAGTATGAGGTGTCTTTGACGAGGTCAAAGGGTAGCCGCCGCATCGTGAGATCGAGTTTAGGATCGATTTGGTCGAGGGTGCTAGACCAATCTTTATGCCTCTTAGGAGTATGGCGCCTAAGGAACAACGAGAGTGTGAGGTGCAAGTTCGTGACATTCTTGGGAAGGGATTCATTTGGAGAAGTGTTTCCGAGTGGGGCGCATCAGTAGTGTTTGCAACCAAGGCAGATAGCTCATCGAGATTGTTTGTTGACTATCGTGAGCTAAATAAGTGACTAAGAAGAATAAGTATCCGTTGCCAAGGATTAATGACTTGTTTGATCAGCTTCACGAAGCCAAAGCGTTTTCTCAGATGGATTTGACAATGGGATTTCACCAGTTAAGGGTGGCAAAGGATAGTGTGTGCCAAAGACTGCATTTAGGACACCATCTGGTTTCTTCGAATGGTTGGTGATGCCATTCCGGTTGACTAACGTGCCAACGTATTTTGTGGATCTTTTGAATATGGTTTCCAGGGATCAGTTGGACAAGTTCGTGCTTGTGTTCATGGATGACATTCTGGTTTACTCTCTGAATGAGGAAGATCACAAGACGCAATTGAGAGTAGAGTTGGAAATCTTATGAAAGCATAAGCCGAGAGCTAAGTTTTCAAAGTGTCACTTCTGGAAGAGTGAAGTGAGGTTCTTAGGCCATGTTGTTTCTGGAAATGGGATAGCGCTTGACCCCGCTAAAATAGCAGCAATCCAGGACTGGGATATACCTAAGAATGCGATGGATGTGAGAAGTTTCCTTGGGTTGGCTGGTTATTACCGAAGGTTTATTAAGGATTTCTTCAAGATAGCTGCACCGTTGACAGGATTGACGAAGAAGAACCAAGTGTTCACATGGGGTGCAATGTGTAAGCCAGCATTCGGGATCCTGAAAGAGAAATTGATGAGTGCACCTGTGTTAACCATTCCAAGTGGGAATGTAGACATGGTGGTATACACCGATGCATGTGGTACTGGGCTTGGAGCAGTGCTAATGCAAAAGGATAAGGTTGTGGCATACGCGAGTCGACAGCTAAAGCCGCATGAGAAAAACTACCCAACTCATGAATTAGGATTGGCAGCGATTATATTTGATCTGAAGATGTGGAGACATTACCTATTGGGAGTGATATTCGAATTGTTTACGGATCACAAATCGTTGAAGTATCTTTTCTCCCAAAAGGATTTGAATCTTTAGCACCAAAGATGGCTAGAGTTTCTAGCGTCGTATGATTTTAATATAGCTTGTACTATGAGTAAAGGTAACGTAGTGGCAGATGCATTGAGTCGAAGACATGCAAGTATGGAAGCGATGTTTTCGGAATGGAAGAGCCTCAAGTATTTGGCAAGATTTGATTTTAGGCCACGATGTGAGTTGGAACCTGAAATGTTGGCAAGGTTATCGATAAGACCTACTCTTATCAAGAGGATTGGTGAGAGCCAAAAGTGAGATGTAAAGCTTATCGAGTTTGTCCAAAACCTAGAACCAGAAGATAAAGAGTTTGAGGTCGATCAAGAAGGTTGACTTTGAAAGCAAGGGTGATTAGTTGTTCCTAATATTGGAAAATTGAGAGATGAGGTTCTGAGGGAATGTCATCAATCGAAGTTGACAATTCATCCCGGTGGCAACAAGATGTATCAGGACATGAAGCAAGTCTACTACTAGGAGGTGATGAAGCGAGATATTGGAAAGTTCATTTCCATGTGCATGAACAGTCAGTTGGTGAAAGCTGAACAGAAGAAGCCTAGTGGTTTGCTTCAGCCATAGGGAGTTCCTACGTGGAAGTGGGAGCAAATATCGATGGACTTTATCGATGGACTACCTAGAACCAGGACATGAAATGAGGGGATTGGTCATCGTGGATCGCTTGACTAGAAGTGCAAGGTTCATTCCTGTCAAGTCGACTAGGACATCATCGAAATCGACTGAACTTTATGAGAAGTGGATATTTTGATTCATGGTATCCCAAAGAGCATAGTGAGTGACCAAAATTGATTATTTACGAGTGGATTTTGGAAAAGTTTGCAAGAAGCTTTGGGAACCGAGTTATGTTTAAGCACGGCTTACCATCCCCAATCTGATGGTCAAACCGAGAGGGTTAATCGAGTTTTGGAAGATCTCCCAAGGGCTTATGTGTTTGACTTCGGAGGATCATGGGAAGACCATCTACATTTAGTTGAGTTTGCATATAATAATAGCTACCAGTCGAGTATTGGGATGGCACTATATGACGCATTGAATGGTAGACCGTGCAATTCTCCAGTTTGTTGGTTAAAGCATGGAGATAAGTTGATATTTGGGCCAAAAATGATAAGAGAGACCTAAGATTGTATCGAGATCGTTCGACAATGAATGAAGGCAGCCCAAGATCGTCAGAAGAGTTACGCCGATAAGCATCGTAAGGACTTGGAATTCAATGTGGATGATATGGTTTTCGTGAAGATTTCGCCGTTGAAGCATGTGGTTCGATTCAAAAACAAAGGGAAGTTAGCTCCAAGGTCCGTTGGACCATTTCCGATAGTCGAGCGAATTGGAAAGCTCGCATATAGATTGAAGTTACCCAAAAAGATGTCGAGGGTGCATAATGTTTTCCATGTATCGTTCCTATGAAAGTTCGTGCATGATTTGAATGTAGTGGTAACTCCAGAGCAGTATGAAGACCTAGAAGTTGAGACCGCAGTCGCGAAACCACGTAAGCTGCTTCGTGTTGTGGGGAATGACACGAAACAACTTAGAAGGAAGACAAATGAGATAGTCAAGGTACAATGGAGTGAAGATGGAGACGATTGTATGTAGGAGACGGAGTAGAGCATGAGGGTGACTCATCCAGAACTCTTCATTGGTAGGACCCTATGATATCGTATCATCGTTATATCGTTGTTTCTTGTTGCTGGTTGATAGAATTCCGCATGCTAGGCTAAGGCTATGGATGCATGGCTTGATGGTTGCTAGTTTAGGTGATAGTATTGGCTTCTCATGGATGATAGGTATGCGGAATTGTTGTGGTTGCTTGTGTTTGCTTAAAATTTCGAGGGCGAAATTCTTAAGGGTGGAGAATGTAACATCCCGCATTTTACGTATCGGAATATAATAAAATATTTTTATTTTATTCTATGAAGGTTGGATCATTATCATATTTTAATATGTTGCTTATGGGGAAGTGTGACATATCGATAATTTTTACCGATTTTATTTGTGATCATTTTCCCCCTGTCAGTCTTGTACAGGGAATAACTTTTGACTCAGGTCAAATCAAATGGTGAGCCCTGTGCCATTGGAAAGGAAATGATATTGCCTTTCCGTAGAGTGGTTACATTAAAGATTTGGCTCAGCGGTTTGGGAGTAATCGTTGTTTTAAGGTTTTCCATTGGCTATTCAGGTTTGGAGAGACACAATGGGTGATTTGGAAAGGCCCATTAGTGTGCTAGTGAAAGGGTATAAATAGGGGGTGGGAGGTATGAGAAATGGTTTAGTTTCTCTATTCTCTCATTTGGTGGCCTACGTTCCTCCTTCCTCTAACACCTTTCCACCATTAAAAATCTAAATCTAAGGAAGCAAATCGAAGATCTACACCATTAGAGGCTAGATCTACATCATTCGAAGCGGGAATTCATCAGATCAAGGGGTTTGGTTCGAAGTGCTTGCTTTCCGGGATCTTATTACATTGATTTTTGCTTGTTTGGGAGGATCGGTGAGTGATTTACATCGGTGAGTGATTTAGATCTCTCATATGGATTCAATGAAGTATATGAGTGTTTGGTCATGTTTTTCATCATATTCAAGTGTTTTACCATAGATCTATACCATGACAAGTCCATTTTCATATGAATCACCCTATGATCTATTTTTGCAAGTTTAAATTGGTAATTCCTATGCCATTTTATATGATTAGGTTATATTTATAATTTTGAGCATATGATCAATCACCATGATATTGGAGTGATTTGCGTAATTTTTTGTGATAATCGTTGTTTTCATGTTGTTAATGGATTCATAACATGTTTGTGGCCATATTTGATGGAGTTGACAAGTTGGTTTCGTCGAATCTATCGTTTGGCACAGGTTTGGTCGAAATCGGAGTGGAAATGGAGGAGTTCAGGTTTTGGGTCGTTCGTGACCATCCAGGATCGGTCGGTCTGTCGTAGTGTTGTCTTCGAGAATAAGTCACAGGGGCGATCGCATGTATTAGGGTCGAACCAAGAGGGGTCGTTCGAGTAAGAGGAACCAGGTTGATCTAGCAGAAATGCATGAGATCGGGCAAGTTATGGTTGGGTAAAGCAGGCTTGGGTCGAGCGAGCGTAGGCTCGAGCAGGACTTGGTCAGGGTCAAGTGTGTCAGGATCGAGCAGCGGTTCTGGTTGAGCAAGCTAGGTTCGGTCGAGCAAGCTAGGATCGGTCGAGCATGGGCTCGAGCATGGTTATGGTGGAAGGAAGTATGTTGGGCAGTGTTGGGTCGAGCATGGCCTAGGGTCGTTCGGTCAGGAGGCTCAGTCGTGCAGGATGGCTTCTGGTTGAAGGATTGGGGTCGAGCAACATCTGGTCGGTCGTGCTCATAGGGGTCGAGCATGATCTGGTCGGTCGTGCATTACAGGATCCTTTCTGAAAAAATTATTTTTCAGGTACGACCTAGATTTGAACAAAAAGTGCTTCTTTTTTTAAAAAAATAGGGCAAAAGTTCCTGAACCCGTGCCGCAATGCAGTGGTGGTGTAACTTCGAAGTGAATTCAAGGAGGAAGGTCTGAAGTGTTGAGAAGTGTTAGTTGATTTGTGTAGAACAACGAATGAGGTGACTACTCAAAGGTTGTGAGTTGGTGGATAATAAATTGCTCGAGAAGGTTGCTTGAGCTATGAAGAGTCATCGGGTTGGATGATTAGAGATGCGAAGGCCAAGAAATTATCGTTGTCGTAAGTTATAGTAGGCTCAAAGCAGCTGTTCGATAGGGGCACCTAAAAGACCAGTTGTAAGTCGAGTACCCTGGTATCTTTGAAAGGCGTAGTTGTCAAGGTTGGACATACATACGTATCATTGAAAGGCGTTTGGAGTTTATGATAGAACCGGGGTTACCATTAGCCCTTGACATATGGAAAGGTTGACCATCATATGATTAACGATGGTTTCAAAGCGGGGTTGGCGGTGATAGCTAGAGTCAGTCATGGATGATTGGTTGTTCCGCTTGTACCATCTCATGTAGGTCATCAAACGTCGAAGGAGATGTACCTTGGGTGCTTGTATGATATTGGTTTAGGCCTATGAGGCTTGTGCTTGAGGGATGTGGAATTCGATTAGGATGGTTTACATGAGATATATATAATCTAGATGTTATGAGTGCTTTACCATGACTGAATGGATGTTCTGAATTCCATGAATGAATGGTTGAATTGTTTATTCTAAAGCATATCCCTGTCCGATGTAGGGAACATAAGGTTGAGTTCTTCTCTGGTATTGTGGGTAGATTAGTATGCTTTTCTGCCTATTCTCATATACTTTGTTGTAGTTTATTAGCTTTTTTATTTTTCACTAAGACTATTGTCTGACTCAAGGTTTTATGTTTCCTCTTATTACCTTGGACTGTTTATCCGGTTGTGGAAGGGCATACTAAGCAGTAGGTGACATGTGATTAGTTAGAATGATGCTGCTGTGCGAAGGCGAGCATGAAGCTGGCGTATTACTTTAACTACTATCTAGTATTTCTGTTCTGCTGTTTGAGTTGCTCTATAAGTGTTGTAGTGAGGCCTTATGTACATACGTGATATTTCTATGATATTTGGATAATCTTTCAGGATGCTGTGAACGTTTGAAAAGTTTGCTTTAGGATGTTTAACTATTATTACCTGTTGTATATGTTCTATTACATTTTATCCTTACGTTGTGAGTTTTACACAGGATCCGCTTGAGTTTACCTACTCTGATGATCGTCCAAAGCAGCTTGGCACACCTTTCAGCGCATTATTCCTCTTGATTAATGCAGGGGCTGTGGGCGGTCGTCACATCTAACTTCATAATTTAATCATTATACATAAATTTCCTATTCTCAATTTCTATTCCCAACTTGGCGTAACTATAGTAAATTTGGACACAGTTTGGCTTATAGCCTTCTTTCCTTCAATTCCATCAATTTCTATTTTCATTCCATTCTAAATCTCAAAGGTAATTTTAACAAATAAATATAGAAATTCTCAAGTTTACCATTCAACCACAAATTACTCTATATAATATTAATTTTATCATGTCAACATGTGTCAGTTATTTAGCAAGTTCTATCAAGTTTGCCTATTTTTAGTCCAAATTCCCTTTTTATAACAGTTTTGGCATTCCATGTGTTTTAGCCCCAAATTATTAAATCCTCTTCCATTCATAATTTGAATTGAATATATTTTTCGATGCGCACAAACAAAAAGGATTATAACCAGTCGCATAAAATCAGATGCAAAAATTAGTCATATACATATGCAAAGGTTTTGGATTTTTATTTATTTTGCGCATGACCAAAATTTTACATAAAAATGTAAAATCCAATGTAGAAAAGGGAAAAGAGGATCGAGATAATATCTTATTAATTTAATAGGAATCGAACAATCGTATATACCGCTATTGAAAAGAATTATTTAAATCCACTCACCTTAGAATTACGTCTCAAGTTCTGGATCTGATTTGGATTTAGATTTATTATACGTGGTTCTTCCTATATGAATCTACAAACTATACTTTTCATGAATTTAAAATTTTGAATCCTAAAGGAATAAAACAAGTTATGTGAATTCATACTCGAAGAACATACCTCGTGTCAACATAGAATTTCGACATCTTAACCTTAAATCTATAACATCTGCCCCCAAATCTTAAATCAGGTAGCCTAATCTAATATTTTCTATTTCTGAAGAACTGGAGGTGAAAGATAATGGTAGGGCTTCCGCACCCACTCGGAAAAATATGAGTTAGCGGTTAGCCTTGTAGGTTTATTTATAGCTACCCAAATAAAGCATGTCTATCAGATTTAAAATAAAAAAATCGAGACCATCCGAACAGTATAAAACACATCGCCTAATCTACTTAGGCTGACCCATACTATGAGTGCATCGACACATGGGTCGACCCCTGGGTCGACCTACACAAGTCTGGATCGCCCTAGATGTGTGTTAACACATTGGGCCACTATTTTATCATGCATGATTAATTCTTTTGCCTGTTTGTTTTTATCGTTAGTCTGGTTTCCAAATTTACCTTATTTTCTTCCATATGTGGAACATATTTAATTTTAAATTCAAACATACACAATTGTAAAATTAATAAGAGAATATATTAAATTTTATTAATTCCAAAAATTTCCATTTTTCACTACTAATAATTTCTATGATTATTTTGATTACTTTAATTATTAAAAATAAGGGGTGTTACATTCTCTCACCCTTTAGGAATTTTGTAACACCCCGTGTGTTGAATAACTTGCTACAATATAAAACAGGGCAGAATTAAATTTTAATATCTGAATCAGGGGAAACGGGCTATGCCATTGCGTTCGTCTCGGAAAAATACAAGAAATAGAGTCCGAGTTTTCGAAAATCGGAGTCCGTATGACCCAGTTAAGGCCCGAAGAAGTTTTCAGAAATTCAAAACAGATTTAAATACAAAAATTTCACATTTCAGAAGAGGCGGAAAAAATTCCCGCCAGGCAGAGGGAGTCGACCCTAGGGTCGACATGGGTGTCGACCCCCTCCCTAGGGGTCGACCCAGGGGTCGACACAGGGGTCGACCCCCCTGTCCGTCTGTGTGACCTGGGTGCAACCTGATGGTTTTTGGGCTGTGCTTGGTGGCTAGGACGAGATCTGACGGCTCTAATCTGATTTAGGGTTAATCTAATGGCCTAAAACACCTAACTACTCTATAAATACACCCTAAGACTACCCTAATTCATACTAAAAATAGATACAACGTCGTCATGCCATCAAAATGCAACTTGAAGGAGCCTCCATCAAATTAAAGAGGAAGATAGCTTATCAAATCAACTACTAATCAACTCTAGCAACTTAATCTTCTTCATAGGAGTGCTAATCAACAAGTTGTGAGTTTCTATAGCCTTAAAGACCAATTGTTGAAATGATTATGATAGGATATAATGAGGTTATGGCTATGAATGTGGATCAATGCAAGATTATGTTATCATATGCTATGTGTTTGTGATGTTATGCAAGTTATGCAAGTTATATGCTATGTGATCATGATGTTATGCAAGTTATGCAAGTTATATGCTACATGTTCATGATGTTATGCAAGTTATGCAAGTCATATGCTACATGTTCATGATGTTATGCAAGTTATGCAAGTGTTAGGCTATATGATCATGATGTTATGCAAGTTATGCAAGTGTTAGGCTATATGATCATGATGTTATGCAAGTTATGAAAGTGTTAGGCTATGTGTTCATGATGCTAGTTATGCAAATCGCTATGATAAACATTGATCCATTATGACACCATGATTATGCAAGTTTGGTGTATGATTATATGCAAGTTCATATATGATATGTTATGCAAGTTTGGTGTTTGATTATATGCAAGTTCATATAAGACATGTTATGCAAGTTTGGTGTTTGATTATATGCAAGTAACATGTGCAAGTTTACACCTTAGTATGATATGCATACATATGCAAGTTAACCCCTTAGTATGTCATACATACATATGCAAGTTTACCCCTTTGTATGACATAAGTCACTTATGCAAGTTAACCTCTTTATGACATATGTGATTCATGCAAGTTGGGTTGGTTATTTATGCTAGTTGGGTTTGATGCTATATGCATGTTGACACCTTTAAAACCCATGTTGATGCTAATGTTATGCAAGTTGAACCCATTGTATTTGTGATGAATCTTCCCTTTTATGTCGTGTTAGCGAATTACGTGGGGAACGATGGGGTTAATATACATGTTAATGAAATGGTGTGAAGTTGTTATGATTATGCATACCATAAAGTGGATGGACATAATTGAGTCAATTATGTACATCGTTAAAATTGGAATTAATTAGGGAAAATTAATTCGAAATGTGGGGGTGATTAATTAGGTGTAATTAATCGACAAAGACACGAGGTTGGACCCTTTTATAGCATAAGACTGCCCGGAACCGACCGACAAATCCAGCGGCTACAAATGATTGGCCCAATGTGAGAGGTCTTAGGCACAAACTAAATACGTGACAATTGTATAGACACGAGTTTAGACTCGGTTATGGCGTAAGGCTACCCGGACCCAACCGGCAAATCCAGCTGCCATAAAAGATAGTCTAATGTGAGAGGTCTTTACAACGGTTACGTTCTTAATCAATTAAGAAACACTTAACCAGATAAGCATGTAGTAGGGCATGAGGGGTTAAGTGGGTGCCTTGGGTGGCATGTGGAAATCAAGTAAGTGCCTTGGGTGGCATGTAAGTGCCTTGGGTGGCATGTGGAAATCTAGTGGGTTGCCTTGGGTGGCAATAGAAAATACGATTAGAATACTTAACCAAGTGGAAACATGTAATTAAACATGATTAAAGGATTAAGTGGGATGCACTAGATAAAGTGACAAGCTTAGGTGGGTAGCTTGTGGGGGCCCATTTCAACCAGTAACCCATATGTATCTTATTGGGCTCGACCCATGTCGAGGACGGGGCACGCGTACTGGGCTTGACTATAAGAGGCCAAAACGGGTTAGCGGTGGCAACGCAAGTCCAACGGGTTTCATATGCGTGTGTGGACCCGGGCTGGTAGGTAAGACGTTGTTGCATAGTGTAGATATAAGCCGTGCACCATTGGTTGTATCGGGTTGCCACTTTGGGGAGTGATACACCCCACTGTGGGGCCAGCACGGGTATCTACGGTAGGGAGTCGATCGCTTGGGAGTAGTGGGTACACTTAGTGGAGATAGGGGCAGACGACACCTATGTAGTCAGCTAGGCATACACGAAACTACTGGGAAATTTTCTAAGTCCTTGGGAGGGATCAACCTTTAAGTAGGAATGACTGGTGTGGTGCAGTTAGTAATTACCCTTGGGTTGGTAGATGCGTCTTTACCGTTATCTTAGTTCATCCTATGTCTAGTTGGCTACTTAGTGTAGTCATTTATCCCCAGTCATCCCGTACCAAGTTTATATCATACCCTAATTACTTTAATGATTGTGTTGTTAAAGTTATAGGGCTCACTCAGACTTATGTCTGACCCCGTTGTTTTTATCTTTTTCCCCCTCAGGTCCTCAGGTTGGGCCTAGCACTAGTGGGCTTTGATCAGATTTCTTTATCTATCTTTTGGAGCTTGGACCGTGATGTAAAGCCCAGCTTATCTTTTCTATTATGGCTATTTGTTTATGTAGTGGGATTATGTACTTATGTTTTTTTTTCAAGATGGATATTTAGTACTTGACTCTTTATGGTGTTGTAACTAAACATGTTTACCTTCTGCTGCAATGAAATGATGTTTTTCAAGTATTTATATCTGTCTTGTTGTAATTTTTCTGTTCTATATTCACTTAAAATGCTCCACCGAAGTTAAGGCATTCCCTTAGAGAGTGACCTTAGCGGGTGTGGGGTGTTACACGTGGTATCAGAGCGAAGGTTACCAGAACATATAAAATTTTTAGAAAACTATTTTTCTAAAAACATTTTCGGAAGAAGTATTTTCAAAAACATGTCTTTAAAGAGAAAGGTTTTTGAAAGAAAAGCATAATCCCCAATAGCCATATCTTTATCTTTCGAATTCTCCGTTTTGAATCTTTCCTTTTTCGTTTCGGCATGGCTGAAGATCTTAACTTTCCGGAGGGTGTGACGATACCAGTATGGTATAGGAGATTGATGGAGGCTAGGGCCGCCACTGCAGGTCCAGCAAATGTCCCTCCACCAACAGTAGCACCCGATCTTCCTCCTCCCCCTCCTCCTCCTCGTACAGATACTTTTGCTAAGACTTGCAAGGAATTTAAGGCTATGGGAGGGAAACCTTTTCAAGGATCAGAAACTTTTGTGGAAGCTAGAGATTGGCTTAAGGAGGTGGAAGAGTTGATAGATATCTTTGAGATGGAAGAAGAAAAGAAAGTCAAGTTAGCTGCTTGGTTAATGAAGGGAGAGGCCTCATTCTGGTGGGAGGTCACTTATGGAGAGCGCCCTGTTGACTCTTGGGCGGATTTCAGGCAAAGGTTTGTGGCAAAGTTTCTCTCAAGGACGGAGGAAAACTTGTATATGGAAAGGTTCTTGACTCTTAAGCAAGGAAACCTATCAGTAAAGGAATATGTCAACAAGTTTAATCAATTGGTAAGGTTTGGCATAGACATTGTGAAT
This sequence comes from Allium sativum, assembly GCA_030737875.1. Classification (NCBI taxonomy): domain Eukaryota; kingdom Viridiplantae; phylum Streptophyta; class Magnoliopsida; order Asparagales; family Amaryllidaceae; genus Allium; species Allium sativum. Next base: position 348,115,776 of record CM060918.1, read on the forward strand.
ACACCGGAGAAGAAGGCTTTGAGGTTCGTTATAGGCTTGAATGAACCGATGCATGGATTGGCTATGACTCACATCCCTATGGGGGCCATCTTTGAGAAGCTAGTTGACATGGCACTCATGCATGAGGAAGAGAAGGGTCCCAATGCTAATAAGGCACTCGAGAAGAAAGGAGATCAAAAGAGACCTCAACAGCAACAGCAAAAAAAGGGTGGGAAAGGCAACGGTGGCAAGGGAAAGAAGAAGTGCTTCAATTGCGGGACACCAAGCCACCTAAGCGAAGATTGTCGGAAGAAGAAGAAGACTGGTTGCTTCCACTGTGGCGAAGCAGGGAATCTAGTGAAGGATTGCCCTAAGAAGGGGCAAAGGACGGGATCTACCTCAAGGGGACAGGTGCAAGCTCTTATGGCACCAGGTCAGGCAAGGGGGCACGTTCAGGCTCTCGCGGTTCCACCGATTCAGGAAAGAGGTAGAACTATTTCCGTTGAAAGTCTGGTTTTTCTGTTTGATCATCCTGTTCGTATATTGTTTGACTCTGGCGCATCGCATTCGTTTATCTCATCATCATTAGTTGAGTCACTGCACTTAGACACCAGTCTAGTAGATGATCCCTTGGTTGTTTCAAACCCAATTGGGGGCTCCACTTATTTGTCCATGATATGTTTGGGTTTGAAGATTTCTATACTTAGCGTTGAGTTTAGATGTGATGCTTTTGTTTTGGGCTTCACGGGCTATGGGTTGATTTTGGGCATGGACTGGTTATCCAGTAATGGTGCCGTTCTTGATTGCGAAAGGAGAGTTGTTAGGCTCATGACCCGCTTGGGGAACACTCTCGAGATCTCTTGTAATCCCATAGATTCTGTTATGCTAAGTTATCTTGAATCGCTTGACGCTTCGGTCGAGAGTTTGCGATCTGTTAGAGTGGTCCGGGAATACTTGGATGTGTTTGAGGAGGTGAAGGGCTTACCTCCGAGGCGGGAGATAGACTTCCGAATATATCTGGTAGACGATGCTAAGCCAGTATCTTTACCAGTGCGCCACATGGCTCCTCGTGAGAGGAGGGAACTCCATAAGCAAGTAGGGGAGTTGCTTGAGAAGGGGTTCATAAGACGAAGTATATCGGAGTGGGGTGTTCCAGTAGTTTTTGCCACGAAGGCGGATGGGTCCCTCAGACTTTGTGTAGACTATAGAGAACTCAACAAGCTCACAAAGAAGAATAGACACCCATTGCCGAGGATAGATGATCTTTTTGATCAGTTGGTTGGCGCTTCAGTATTTTCGCAGTTGGACTTAGCCACGGGGTTTCATCAGTTGAGGGTGGCTGAGGATAGCGTAGACAAGACTGCCTTTAGGACTCCGGATGGTTTCTATGAGTGGCTAGTGATGCCATTTGGTTTAACGAACGCCCCTGCATACTTTGTTGATTTGATGAGTAGGGTGTTCAGGGAGTACCTTAATAAGTTTGTGGTGGTCTTTGTGGATGACATCTTAGTCTTTTCTAAAAGTGAAGAAGAGCATGCCCTACATCTTAGGTAAGTGTTGGAGACTCTTCGAGCGCATAGCCTTAACGCTTAATTCTCTAAATGTCACTTCTGGAGGAAGGAAGTGCGGTTCTTGGGGCACGTGGTCTCCAAGGAAGGGATAGCTGTGGATCCCGCGAAGGTAGTGTCCATTCAAGATTGGAAGGTTCCGAAGAATGCTACCGAGGTGAGGAGTTTCTTGGGGTTGGCTGGCTACTATAGGAAGTTTATCAAGGACTTCGCGAAGATATCGACCCCATTAACTCGCTTGACAAAGAAGAATCTGGTCTTCTCATGGGACGTAGATTGTGATGATGCGTTCCGACGGTTAAAGAGAGCTTTAACCACAGCCCCAGTCTTAGTGTTGCCAGATGGGAGTAAGCCATTTGTTGTCTATACCGATGCCTGTGGGACAGGACTGGGCGCAGTCTTAATGCAAGAGGGAAGGGTAATAGCCTACGGTGGAAGGCAGTTGAGAAAGCATGAGAAAAACTACCCTACCCATGATCTAGAGTTGGCCGCTATTGTTTTTGCGCTTAAGATTTGGCGCCATTATCTTCTTGGAGAAAGATTCGAATTGTTCACTGACCACAAATCATTGAAGTACTTGTTTTCTCAGAAGGATTTGAACTTGAGACAGCAAAGGTGGATGGAGTTCTTAGCATCCTATGATTTCGAGATAGCATATACCCCTGGCAAGGGTAACGTGGTGGCGGACGCCTTGAGCAGAAAAAGGTTGTCCTTGAGTCCATTGTTCGTGGAACGAAGAAGCTTGGAATTTATCTCGATGTTTGATTTCAGACCTTCCATTGACTTTGTACCCGGTTTGCTAGCATCCTTAGAGGTCAGACCTACTCTTTTGGGACGAGTTGGCGAGGCACAGCGGGACGACCCACAGTTGGTTGAGTTGGTAGAGAGGCTCATAAGGGGGGAGTCGTCCAGCCATTTGAGTAGGTACACCCTAGACGATAGGGGGTGCTTGCGTAGAGACGGTAGACTTTGTGTACCGCAAGACGAGGGTTTGAGGAAGGCTATCCTTGAAGATGCACACCGTTCTAGGATGACCATTCATCCCGGTGGGGATAAGATGTACCAGGACAAGAAGCGAGTTTTCTTTTGGGCCGGTATGAAGAAAGATGTGGCCGAGTATGTCGCTAGATGCTTGGTGTGCCAGCAAGTGAAAGCGGAGCAAAAGAAACCTGGTGGGTTGCTTCACCCATTGGAAGTTCCGCAATGGAAGTGGGATAACGTCTCGATGGATTTTATTGATGGGTTACCTAGATCGAGGAAGGGTAATACGGGAATTTGGGTCGTGGTACACAGTCTGACTAAGAGCGCCCATTTCATACCCGTGAAGAGCAAGAGGACTGCTCCATGGCTAGCTTCAGTTTACCTTCGAGAGATAGTTCGATTGCATGGGGTACCCTCTAGCATAGTGAGTGATCGAGATCCTATCTTCACTAGCGAGTTTTGGAAGAGTTTGCAAGAAGCAGTGGGGACTCAGTTGTGTTTGAGCACCGCATATCATCCTCAGACAGACGGCCAGACCGAGAGGGTGAATCGTGTTCTGGAAGACCTTTTGAGGCTTTGTATCTTAGATTTTGGAGGTACATGGGAAGAGCATCTTCCATTGGTGGAGTTCGCATATAATAACAGCTTTCAGTCCAGTATTGGTATGGCTCCTTTCGAAGCTCTTTATGGAAGGCCTTGTCGATCACCTACATGTTGGTGGGAATCTACGGATAAGATCTTGCTTGGGCCTGATATGGTTAGAGAGACTTCAGAAAAGATTGATTTGATTCGAAGAAGGATGAAAGCGGCACAAGACAGAAATCTTACGCGGATAAGAGGAGGACGGATCTGGAGTTTGATGTTGGGGACATGGTCTTTGTCAAAGTATCTCCATTACGGAATGTTGTTCGCTTTGGGTCCGTTGGGAAGTTAGCACCAAGATTTGTAGGACCGTTTCCTATTAAGGAAAGGATTGGACGGATGGCATATAGAGTGGATTTACTCGAGAGACTTAGTGGGGTACATGACGTATTCCATGTGTCACATTTGAGGAAGTGCCTACATGAGACCGCAGAGGTGGTAGAGCCGAGTTTGCTTAGAGAAGTGGAGGTAGAGCGTGATGCGACTATTCGACGAGCTCCTACCCGCATCCTTGGGTCAGAGATTAGGAAGTTGAGAAACAGAGAGGTTCGACTAGTCAAAGTGCAATGGGGAGAGGATGAGAGCAATGCTACTTGGGAGACAGAAGCGAAGATGCGTTCGCTGTACCCATTCTTTTTTGAGGGTATGTCTTTTAACTTCTCCTTTATCGTTTGTCTAGTACTTATCTTATCTTTAGTATGTCCTCTCATTAGTACCTTTGACCTTTAGATAGGGTAAAACCTATGGTTGAAACATGTGTTTGAGACATGTTATGATTGATGGATGCGAGTGGATGCAAGTGGTTGCTAGTGGTTGCTCGTGGATGCATATACACACACTCTAGGCACTAGATCGGCTCAATCACTTCATATTGCATATTGCATATAATTGTGTGTAGGTAGCTATATTAATGGATGTATAATGGTTGTGCTATCATATGGATGATGCATTTTGGTGAATGATTGTGCACTCATGTAGAAATAGTATGTGTCGATAGGGTTCTTTCGCATACATATTGGATGCATGGCACTATCATGGTTTGCATTAAGGAGGTCGACTGAATCAGTAGACCGCCTAATTTTGCATTAGTATACGGACATATACACACACTCTTTGCATATGTTCATACAGCATTAGAAACTTTAAGGACAATGGATGCTAGTGTTTGATGGTTTGAGTAGATGGTTGTTTGGTTGGTAGGATACGTTCTTCTTGACTTAGAGATTTCGGGGACGAAATCCTTTAAGTAGGGGAGAATGTAACACCCCGTGTGTTGAATAACTTGCTACAATATAAAACAGGGCAGAATTAAATTTTAAAATCTGAATCAGGGGAAACGGGCTATGCCATTGCGTTCGTCTCGGAAAAATACGCGAAATAGAGTCCGAGTTTTCGAAAATCGGAGTCCGTATGACCCAGTTAAAGCCCGAAGAAGTTTTCAGAAATTCAAAACAGATTTAAATACAAAAATTTCACATTTCAGAAGAGGCGGGAAAAATTCCCGCTAGGCAGCGGGAGTCGACCCTAGGGTCGACATGGGTGTTGACCCCCTCCCTAGGGGTCGACCCAGAGGTCGACACAGGGGTCGACCCCCCCTGTCTGTCTGTGTGACCTGGGTGCAACCTAATGGTTTTTGGGCTGTGCTTGGTGGCTAGGACGAGATCTGACGGCTCTAATCTGATTTAGGGTTAATCTAATGGCCTAAAACACCTAACTACTCTATAAATACACTCTAAGACTACCCTAATTCATACTAAAAATAGATACAACGTCGTCATGCCGTCAAAATGCAACTTGAAGGAGCCTCCATCAAATTAAAGAGGAAGATAGCTTCTCAAATCAACTACTAATCAAATCTAGCAACTTAATCTTCTTCATAGGAGTGCTAATCAACAAGTTGTGAGTTTCTATAGCCTTAATGACCAATTGTTGAAATGATTATGATAGGATATAATGAGGTTATGGCTATGAATGTGGATCAATGCAAAATTATGTTATCATATGCTATGTGTTTGTGATGTTATGCAAGTTATGCAAGTTATATGCTATGTGATCATGATGTTATGCAAGTTATGCAAGTTATATGCTACATGTTCATGATGTTATGCAAGTTATGCAAGTCATATGCTACATGTTCATGATGTTATGCAAGTTATGCAAGTGTTAGGCTATATGATCATGATGTTATGCAAGTTATGCAAGTGTTAGGCTATATGATCATGATGTTATGCAAGTGTTAGGCTATGTGTTCATGATGCTAGTTATGCAAATCGCTATGATAAACATTGATCCATTATGACACCATGATTATGCAAGTTTGGTGTATGATTATATGCAAGTTCATATATGATATGTTATGCAAGTTTGGTGTTTGATTATATGCAAGTTCATATAATACATGTTATGCAAGTTTGGTGTTTGATTATATGCAAGTAACATGTGCAAGTTTACACCTTAGTATGATATGCATACATATGCAAGTTAACCCCTTAGTATGTCATACATACATATGCAAGTTTACCCCTTTGTATGACATAAGTCACTTATGCAAGTTAACCTCTTTATGACATATGTGATTCATGCAAGTTGGGTTGGTTATTTATACTAGTTGGGTTTGATGCTATATGCATGTTGACACCTTTAAAACCCATGTTGATGCTAATGTTATGCAAGTTGAACCCATTGTATTTGTGATGAATCTTCCCTTTTATGTCGTGTTAGCGAATTACGTGGGGAACGATGGGGTTAATATACATGTTAATGAAATGGTGTGAAGTTGGTATGATTATGCATACCATAAAGTGGATGGACATAATTGAGTCAATTATGTACATCGTTAAAATTGGAATTAATTAGGGAAAATTAATTCGAAATATGGGGGTGATTAATTAGGTGTAATTAATCGACTAAGACACGAGGTTGGACCCTTTTGTAGCATAAGACTGCCCGGAACCGACCGGCAAATTCAGCGTCTACAAATGATTGGCCCAATGTGAGAGGTCTTAGGAACAAACTAAATACGTGACAAGTGTATAGACACGAGGTTAGACTCGGTTATGGCGTAAGGCTGCCCGGACCCAACCGGCAAATCCAGCTGCCATAAAAGATAGTCTAATGTGAGAGGTCTTTACAATGGTTACGTTCTTAATCAATTAAGAAACACTTAACCAGATAAGCATGTAGTAGGGCATGAGGGGTTAATTGGGTGCCTTGGGTGGCATGTGGAAATCAAGTAAGTGCCTTGGGTGGCATGTGGAAATCTAGTGGGTTGCCTTGGGTGGCAATAGAAAATACTATTAGAATACTTAACCTAGTGGAAACATGTAATTAAACATGATTAAAGGGTTAAGTGGGATGCACTAGATAAAGTGACAAGCTTAGGTGGGTAGCTTGTGGGGGCCCATTTCAACCAGTAACCCATATGTATCTTATTGGGCTCGACCCCTGTCGAGGACGGGACACGCGTACTGGGCTTGACTATAAGAGGCCAAAACGGGTTAGCGGTGGCAACGCAAGTCCAACGGGTTTCATATGCATGTGTGGATCCGGGCTGGTAGGTAAGACGTTGTTGCATCGTGTAGATATAAGCCGTGCACCATTGGTTGTATCGGGTTGCCACTTTGGGGAGTGATACACCCCACTGTGGGGCCAGCACGGGTATCTACGGTAGGGAGCTGATCGCTTGGGAGTAGTGGGTACACCTAGTGAAGATAGGGGCAGACGGCACCTACGTAGTCAGCTACGCGTACACGAAACTACTGGGAAATTTTCTAAGTCCTTGGGAGGGATCAACCTTTAAGTAGGAATGACTGGTGTGGTGCAGTTAGTAATTACCCTTGGGTGGGTAGATGCGTCTTTACCGTTATCTTAGTTCATCCTATGTCTAGTTGGCTACTTAGTGTAGTCATTTATCCCCAGTCATCCCGTACCAAGTTTATATCATACCCTAATTACTTTAATGATTGTGTTGTTAAAGTTATAGGGCTCACTCAGACTTATGTCTGACCCCGTTGTTTTTATCTTTTTCCCCCTCAGGTCCTCAGGTTGGGCCTAGCACTAGTGGGCATTGATCAGATTTCTTTATCTATCTTTTGGAGCTTGGACCGTGATGTAAAGCCCAGCTTATCTTTTCTATTATGGCTCTTTGTTTATGTAGTGGGATTATGTACTTATGTTTTTTTTTCCAGGATGGATATTTAGTACTTGACTCTTTATGGTGTTGTAACTAAATATGTTTACCTTCTGCTGCAATGAAATGATGTTTTTCAAGTATTTATATCTGTCTTGTTGTAATTTTTCTCTTCTATATTCACTTAAAATGCTCCACCGAAGTTAAGGCATTCCCTCAGAGAGTGACCTTAGCGGGTGTGGGGTGTTACAAATTTTTTCCCGAAAATTTGTAAGAGTAAAATTATATAATTCATTCAAAATTTACAACCATCACGTGTACAATCTATTTTACAACCATCTACGTACTTGTGCACGATGTAGTACATCATAAAAATTCATGAGTGTAATGAGTGCCTAAGTGGCACCTCCTATATGAATGCACTTTTCTTTCAAAAATTGTTTGATAATATGATGCACATAACCTAAATATACAAGCAATTTCTACATGAATGCAATAATTTAAAAATAGAAAAATCTTTTATTTCAAATTTTCCCAAACACTTACCGAATAAGAGCGTAGTTCATCCAAATTTTGGATCTTAACCCAACTAACCAACTTTAAATTAGCGAATTTTTGAAAAATCTTTTCAAATTCGATTTATCATGTTAAAAAAGGAAGAAAATGGAAGATTTTATTTTTTTTCACTTCACTTTTACATAGTTTTTTTCCCCATATTTGGAACCTTTCAACGCTACTCTACATAAATTCCTATTTTCTTTTTCAAGCACAGTTTACGTAAGAAGAGTCCTTTTCAATTTCTAAAACTTATTTTGGGGGAATATATTTTGTGATATTTTTTCTCATTTGTTGCAGTTATCACATTCGTTTCTTTGTGTAAATTTTGTTTGTTCTTTTTTTAGTTATTCACCTTTTACTTCCATCTTATTTTCTTTACAATAACCGATATTTTCATTATTCTCTTGTGATTATAAAGACACCTAAGAGGTGAATATCACACTAAAGTATTTTATTTCTCCACAAATAAAACAAAATACTACACAGAAGAACAAATCTGTACTAAAAGAAAACATACTCTACTGCAATCACTACCAGGTAAAAAAATACGATGGCCAAATGTGGCTATCCACAAGAACTAGGAGGCCTAGACCATGTCCCTATGACAACAAAAAGTCCTCATCGCTGAATCTTGAGAACCATAGCACTCCTCCTTTCCATCTACCGCCCTCAACGAACTCATGCTGCACACCTATAGTTCTCATTCCATTATAAATTGCGTTAACATGTCAAACCTTTCTATTTCTTCAAGAAGTGCAGAAAAAGGATTTCCATGAATTACAAACCATGTCATAAATTCACTTATAAAATTCTCATACTTGTTCTTTCCAATCCATTTCCTCTTTATTTCAAATTTATAAAATTTTATTTTCTCAAATTTTCCTCAAAGAGAAAAAAAGGATTATTGATTTTAACTCGGTCAGAGCTCTTATTTACTTTAATACACGTTTTATTTCAAGAGGAATTAATAAGATTAAGTTTCTTTGTATCTTTTATAAAGAGGTCTTTTGTGCTTTGTGTAAAGTAACAAGTTAAATTCGTTATTTCTATTTTTTTATTTTTGTTGTTAAAATATGTTGCACAAAATTATGGTGCTTTACATATATTTTGTACACCTCTTTCGCTGCACATTTCCTTGACACTTTAATCAAACATGTTTACTTACAAAATTATTGATTCATAAAACTTATCTTATGATTTTTCTTGTTCCAATAAGCTAAAGTATGTCACATCCCATTCTTTATGAAAAAGTTTTATATTTCCTTTCCAAAACAAATTTACCGTTTTCTTTTACTCAAGAGCACATACGTGCAATATATGTCTAATTCACTTATATTCGCGCTTTCTCTTAACCACTTGTATTATTTAACTCCACAACTTTCTTACGCATCTTATTTTTCTAAAAATAAATTTTCTTTATTTTCTCAAAAATCATTTTAATGCAACTCTCAATGTTACAAACTAGTAAATTTCTAAAATTGTAAACTTTATATACTTGAAACTTTAAAAAATTTCTTAGAAATCTTTATATATTTATATATATATATATTTTGAAAACGGGTCAAACTTGTATTAGGCCTTAAGCCCAAATGGTGATCCACGCAGCAAACGCACGTGTTCACGTTACAAAAAGTGCATTCGCACTTTTGCAATTGCAGGGTATAACTTTACAACTGAAAAGTAGAGAATAAATACAATACGCTCAGAAAAAGTTAACCCTAATTCTCCTTTGACTTCCTCATGACGTCTAAAATGATCTGTGTGGGCTTCCTGCCGTTGACGCCATCGCATCCGCTGCTCTGCTTCGATTTGCACCTGTATCCCGCCTAGTAAGTTTCTCTGGCACCCTCAATTTCACAAAGTTCAATTCTCGTCGAATGCATCTCTCCAATTCATTCTAATTTGTGGCTTTGTTTTTAAATATGCGCTGATTTCTTTCTTTCTATATGATCCACGCAGCTACCGCGAAGGAAATAATGTGGTATTTGACCTTCAAATCTTTCGTGGATCCTCTGCTCCCGTGGTACTCAACAATGTCCTCTAACCTCAGTAAATTAGATGTAATGCCCATAGTTGAGTAGCAGTGTGTCAAAATGAACTTAGATACAGCGCATTCAAAAAAGAGGTGAGCATGATTTTCAGTAGTTGTGTTACACAACACACACTGCGTGTCCTCTGTTATCCCCCATTTGTTGAGCCTATCCCTAGTAGGAAGCCTACCCATGATCGCTTTATACAGATTGAAGGCCATTTTAGGGCAGTTGACACGATCCCACACAATTTTACTCCATGCCTTTTGCTGTTCCTTTACCCTCACGTCATTCCACGTTGTTTTTGTGGTGAAGTCATTGCCTGTAGAGCACCACACCCATGTGTCTTTCTCTCGCTCTGGGTAAAGAGGCATGTACTTAATTTTTTCTTGTTGTGTTTCATTTAGAGGTATGTCCACAAGATTCCACTGATTGTCTTGAATGATATATTGGAAAGCTCTGTCAGGGCATACATAGTCTGAGTAACTATGCATACCAACCATATCAATAATCGATTTACCCTCAATCCACGGGTCTCTCCACAAATCTGTGTTGATACCAGTCGCTATTTGTCTTTCACAACATGCTGCCAGCTTGGGTCGAATGCGCATGATAGCTTTCCAAGTTGCAGAAGCATTGTTGCCTATCCTCATTTGCCACAAATTCTCTCGACCGTATCTCTGCCACATCCACAGAGCCCATAAGCCTCTCTTATTAATGATTTTCCATCCTTGTTTCAGGGTGTAAGCTTCCTTCATGTCTTTAAGCCTCCGAAGCCCAACACCCCCTTCTGCCTTGGGCCTACATAATGCCTCATAACTAATTTTGTGCAAGCGACCTCACCAAATAAAATTTGCACGCACACTCTCAATTTTGTTAAGTTACGCTTCAGGTAGCTGAAAAGTTTGCAACCAGAACGCCACCTTTGCTTGAACCACCGTGTGCACCAATTCAATCCTTCCCGCGAGAGACAGTAACCTGGAGCTCCACCCTTGTAATTTTTCCCTAATCTTCGTTACAAGCTCCACACATTCCCTGTCTGTAATTTTGTTCGAGGACAGCGGTACTCCCAAATATTTGACCGGTAGTGCTCCCTCCTGCACATTAAGAGTCTCCAAAACAACATTTTTATTGTTGCAATATTTATTAAAGTAGCATTTGGCCTTATTAGCATTGAGTTTGAGTCCTGCAAACTCCTCCAACATGTTAAAAATGTGGTTAATGTGTTCAGCCGCATTAGCATTCGCATTAACACATATTAGCAAATCATCTGCATATAGAAGACGACTAACCAGTGGTTGTAGACCACATATTGGCTGAATCTGTTTCCTGTGGCAAGCCAGCTCCATTTGCAAGGAAAAAAATTCCATTGCCACCGCAAACAAATAGGGGGAGAGAGGGTCTCCTTGCCTAATGCCTCAATTCGATGTAATATGCCCTTTGGGAACCCCATTTATGAGAATAGAGAAAGTCGGGGTAGAAATGCACTCTTCGATTAAGTCCGCAAACTTTCTAGGAAATCCCATACTTCGAAGCATATGAGTGATGAAGTGTCGATTGATTTTGTCATATGCCTTGTGTAGATCCACTTTCAAGCAAAATCCGTTGGCCCCTTTCTTATTGAACCCTCGGACCAGTTCATGTGCCAGCAAAGAATTTTCCGATATGCTTCTTCCCTTTATGAACGCGCTTTGGCATTCTGCAATAATATCAGGCAAACTTAAGTTCATACGATTACAAATGATTTTGCTAAGGATTTTATACACTACATTACAACATGCAATCGATCCGTAATCAACAATAGTTATGGGTTTATCAGTTTTTGGGATTAGACATAAAAACGTATGATTAATTTCCTTTATGAATCTTGCATTTTGAAAAGTTTCATTCATGGCCATTAACAAGTTGTGTATCAGGCCCCCCCAATGCACACGGAAGAACATGGAGTTCAGCCCGTCGGCGCCGGGACTATTATCGACATGGGTGGACTGCAAGGCATCCCAAATTTCAGCTTCAGTAACAACCCTGTTCAGCAATCGGCGACCCCGACTATTCACCAATCTCCGGCAATGTATATTGGGTAAGTTGGTGTTGCATTCACCATTGTACAGTTCAGTAAAATAACTGATAGCTTCATTTTCAAATTTACCCATATCCATGCAACTGTTTCCATCAGCATCAATGAGTTGGTAATTGAAATTAATGTTTTTCCTCACTAACATTTTAGTATAGAAAAATTTTGTGCATTCATCCCCATTAGTGATCCACATTTCCTTCGCTTTCTAATATAATTCTATGGATTGGTTGTTCAACGCATCTTTAAGTTTGCCTTGCATTTCATAGTATTGAGTCCACAGGTCTTCATTATTTGACTGGTTACCAATCCTGTTGAGAGTTGCTTCGCATTGTTTTTAGCAATTGGTCTATCAAATCAGTGTTCTTAGGTCTGGTATTGTTCCATTCCTTCAGCTCCGCCTTCATTTGTTTTAGTGTCTGCACCAACTGAAAAAAATGATTTCCTTTTGTTGCTACCACCCCACTCATTGCTTCATAGTATCCGTCTAGTTTGTGCCAATCATTAGCATACCAAAATGGTTTTCCTTTAGTAGTGTCTTGATTACCAATGAGCTTGACCAAAATGGGGCTGTGGTCACTGGTGGAGTTTGGCAAGATTGTGACTTTGATTTCATCAAATTTGTTCATACAGTCAGCATTAATTAATACCCGATCAAGTTTGCATGAAATTTTTTTGAACTCACCACTTCTCCATGTGTATTTTAGGCCACAGTGGAGTGGTTCCACAAGACCAGCAGCTAACACGCAATTATTGAACTCCACCAATTGGGAGACTTTGAGGGTACGTCCCTCTAACTTATCTTCTGCCTTTAGCACTACGTTAAAATCCCCCACAACTAACCATGGGCCATCAATAATTTTTGCCATATTCGTAAGGTTTTTCCATAAGTTGATACGATAAGATGCTATGTTACTGGCGTAGACGAAAGAAATATTCAATTTAGATCCTCCAGTATTCATAGCGCACACTGTAATTACTTGATCATTCTTGTCTATAGTATTAAGATTCCAGATAGTTTTGTTCCACATCACCATGATTCTACCTTTACACCCAGAGTCATTGTTATGTAAGAAACTCCAATCAACACTCATGTTTTTCACAAAAAAATCATAGTGCCAGTATTGAATTTATTCTCGATGATACTAAAGATCGAAGGCAAGTGTTTCCTTCGAATGTTCTGGAGGTCTAAACATTGAGTATCATTGTTTAGACCCCGCACATTCTAGCTTATGATCGACATGGGGGCCGAGGGGTGGGTACCCTGCTCCTCAGCTTCATAGGAGATACATTGATCCCACTGGGATTCTTACTTTTATCTTCTTCGTTAGTAAATTGCTTGTCATATTCCCTGTTTGCCTTGGTCACACTTTGCGAACCCATATTATTTGCCGTTGGTTCTTCCTCTTCTGACAAATCGTCAACGGTTACGTTTTGCAGTTCATTGATATCATCTTCTATTGCAGGCTGTGGTTGAGATGTTGCATGGTCAGAATGGGATTGCATTGTGTGTGCTGCTTGGTCCTGGGGGGTCCCCTCTGCCCCCACCTCGACCCGCGGGGGGGAGGGGGCTGCTTGATGGCACTATCTGCACTACTACTACTATTGTAAATAGTATCGTTTTGGGTCTGGTCGACCGGGATGCTTGCTGATATACTGGAAATGACCGCTTTTTGGTTAGTAGTACTAGTTAATGCTTGGATAACCTCATTAGAGGTATGATCGGCCGTACCTATCACACTTGTCGCTTCATTTTGTCTTTGTTGCCACATTTGTGTAATAGGAGGTGCAGTAACTACGCATTGGGCATCCGAATGCCCGAAGCATATGCAGTGCCCACATACTGCTGGAAGATTCTCTTATTCGACTGTCTGTTTGTATATATTACCTCTGCTGTATTTTCCTCTAATCTGTTCCTTCATGTTAGCAGTAGCTTTAATATCAACTAACACTCTATCATAATTTAGTCGCTTTACCTATTTAGTGTTATCGTCAAGTTTCAAAGGCGTACCTATTACACTTGCCAGTTTGCTAATGCCCCGTGCATTCCATAGTGATAGATCTAGGTTAGGAAACTGGATCCAGATTGGTAGGGATTCAAGCATATCCCTTTCAAGTCTGAAATTAGGCTCCCACTGTTTGATAAAAATTAGTTTGTTGTCCATAAACCATGGACCACCTTCCAAAACTCTCTTACAGTCATTTTCATTAGCAAATTTGATGAGATAAAATCCATTTTCTCGTGCAAAAACATCCCAACAGCCAGTCGGATGCCACACCCTCTTAGTAAACGCATTTAAGTGGATGAAATAAGGTCGTTTACCAGTAAGATAGATGTAAATAGAGTTCTTCCACATGTTGCGTGCTTCAGCGAAAATAACGTCATCCAGTACCGTAAAATCTCCCTCTTCATCATTACTAGTGTCAAATCTGGTTACCCCACCCTGAATAATTGTGTTGCCAGCAACCGCATTAGCCCAGCTACACGTGTTCGTTTTGAAGATTGGGGCGGTTTTGTTTTGGGGGTACTTTGCTGGAGGAGCTGACGCGTGGGATGGAATCTTATTCTTCCCTTTACGATTCACTTTTTGCCAGCCAAGATCATTTTCAGTAGAGGCGGCTTCAACGTGAGACCTAGGGTTTCCCCCTCCGCTTGAGGATGCCATGATTTCCCCAGTTGTAAGAATACAATCTTTCTTCTATATATATATATATTTATATATTTTCAAGTTCTTTTTAAAAATTTAATTAATGGGCTAAGTACGAAGCGGTTTCTTAATTTTTGCATTTTCTAATCCTTTGCATAAAATAATTTTTCTTTCTCGCTTTTCTTCCAAAGTTATATGTCCAAACCAAAATCAAAGTCTAGGTTCACCTTTGCACTAAATGGGTGTGTGTGTGTGTGTGTATATATTCCTAATCCATTTTGCTTCTTATTATTTCACAATTTACAAGGCACTACTGCCCAACCCAATAATCTAAAATACCAAAATTTGGGATATTAATACAAGGAATTCTCCTTTTTTCTACAAAACATATTGTACACTTTACATTCTACCTACTCATGGGCTTACTTTTTCTTGAATTCCTATAACCATTCCCTAAGTGTACAAAACTTATATTCTAACTTTTCCATGTGTTACTTCACATACTTTGGGTCTAAGTATATATATATATATATATATATATCAATAATATATTGTTTTCATATTTTTAAAAATACAAATACATCTACTCACTATTTTTATAAGGATCCGAACCTAAGCTATGATACCATATGTAATAGTCCAAATCCCAGCGGCCTTAAATTTTCCGTAAAAATGCTAAAATCTAAGTCCATTGAAAGCTAAGTTAGTTTTTCTGGTATTCTACGAAAAGGAAAATATAAAAATGTCAGAGTTCACAATAAAATATCTCGCAGCAAAACAAACAAAATATAATAATAAATGCAATGTAATGTGGATTACCCCAATGCATCCCATAGTTGTACCCTTTGGATGACAATGAATCGCTACCGTTATATGTTAGGAAATACCATACATATGTTCCTTTTGATATATGATGGGGACAACCATACATAAAAATATTAACATTTCTATATGTTAGAACACATTAGGAAACACCACACACATAGCACAGTTTTACCCTAGGGCAACTAAGAACCTTTTGACATATGCAGGTAGCCACAATGCAAGTGCCTAAACTTCATTTGTCAATATATGCTGGGAAGCACCATACATATGCCATAGATTTCCATAGAATTACTAAGAACCTATAAATCTCAACATGATTCAAGCCTTCCCATTGGAACCACTAGTGCATTCATACATGAGCAAAAGCATATCATGGTTACCTACAAAATTTAGGTCAATTCCCTAGCTTTCAATAGCCAAGGTAAAGCCTTCAAAATGACGTAATGGTTGCCTATCTAAAGCATCATACATAAGCAAGAAAGAGAGACATCCTTATCATCCCTTATCTTCCTTTGACTCTTTCCCTAGGTGTCGAAGTTAGCACGGAATAACCCTATGAAAAATAAAACCCAAGCAAAATCCATCGCAAGAATAAAAAATTTAGATAACATGCAATAATCAAAAAAAAAAAATTAATGAGTTAATGCTTTGGTTTGAAACACCGTTTTAGCTCTACCAAATGGTATAGAGATAATAGCCTTTTACTTTTTTAAACCACAGCTCGGGAGCAAACCCCTTCACTTCGCTAAAGGGAATTGAGGTGATAACCTCTCATACTTTATGAAATAAAGTTCAAGTACAACATGCCTTTCTAATACCCTCAATAGATACTGAGGCAACAGACTCAAATCTATATTCAAAACATAAGAAAAAGCCACTTTCGACTTAACCAAAAGGTACTGGGGCGATAACCCCTTTTCTTTATAATTTTATGGTTTCGAAAATAAATCTTTGACATAGTCAAGGGATAAGAATGTGAAGGCCTCTAAATTGAAATAAAGTTCAAAAAGGATCCTTTTGAAATTGCCAGAATGTATAGAGTAGATAGCCTTTACTCCTTTTTTTATAAAAGCAAGTTGAAATAAATCATTATTTTCAGCTCACCCGAAGGTTACTGAGTTAGAAACCTCAAAGCCTTTAAAACAATAGAGTTGATATCACCTATATCATACTTTTGAAAGTAGTTCTATCATACGATCACAACAACGAATGCCCATGTGCGAAGATGATCAGTTAAGTCAGAGCTTATAACCTTTAAAAAATTTGTTAGTGGCTATAACCTAAATAAAAGGAGGATGCGGAATCCCAAATACTTCATTTGCTAATTCGTGACATTACAACCGTTTGAACTTTATCGAAGGAAGTAGAAGGTTATTCCATCCATATAGAAGGGTGCTTCTGAATATTGGCAATGCCATTAACAATAAAGAGAAAGACTACCAATTTATTCGTTATAAAGAAATGCTTTCACCAACTCCATTATATTTGCTTAAATATAATTAGATTTTAGTTTTTCTCATGTTGTATAGTGTTGTCACGCTTTTTAGTCGAAGCTCTCACACGTCAAGAATATCGTCAGAAAAACAAAGCGATTCAATCGAATTCGATACATATTCAGAAAATGATTGCAAATGACGTCGATTCGTAAAATCATCGTCCATGTACTCAAAAAAGTTGGCGTAGTGAAAAAACGTGATCAACGCGGTCAGATCAGCTCAAAATGGTCGAGCGCATTGGTCCGATCACATGGCAAAACTCATCGTGAAAAAGTATATGGATTCGTTAAAAAAAACAGTGTCGCACACTCAAAAACAGCCAATCGACACGCTTTGATCACGAAAAATGGCTTGCGCGACTCACGATGTAAAAATAAGGTAAACGGGCAAAAGTTGATCTGGCACATCTAAAACAACTGATCGACACATGAAAATTCTGAAAAATTGCATGTTTTACCTTGGTCCGTCAATCTGGTAAATCTGGCAAGCTCAGGCTTGGAATGAAGAATAATAGCCAAAAGCATGTCGGATCACTCAAAAAACACGTGTGCACCCTTGGCTAATCACATATGAAAATTGGTCGATCACCAGATTTGGCACTTCGAAAATCAGTGAAAAATACGGTGGATCAGAGAAAAACCACATCCGGTACTCGAGCTGATCACACCGAAAAAGTGGCACAAAACATTGTCTGGTAGATGACTGGATACGAAAGAAGGGGTACGAAATCTAGTGTACGGCATCAGGGATCCAAAGTTTTTCATGATTGCACATAGAAGAAATGGGGTATGAAATTCGGCTCGGCATAGGGATTCGAATCAGATTTGGCAAATTGACAGGCGGATCTAACAAAGGCAAAACTCATGTCGATCATTGTTTTTCTCAAGTGTAACAAGTGATTTTTCCAATACGAATTTCTGTATTTGGCAAACACTCCAGAAGTGGAAGATTACTTTGGTACGATCTAGAACCCGTGTCGACTACTGTTTTCCATGTGTGCAACACTTGATTTTTAGGATACAAAATTCTAGATTTGGAAAATGATCCAAAAAGTGGCAGATCACTTTGGCGTGACCCAGAACTCGTGCCAATCACTATTTTTCACGTGTGTAATCTGTGATTTTCGCAAATTTTAAGGATTTGAGTTATTCGAACCCCGAGATACGAAATTTTGACGGAACACTGATTTTTCGACTCTGATTTTGGGATCCGAATTTCTTACCCCTCAAAGATATGAAATTCTACTATGTGGGTCTCATTTCTCACCTACTCCACTACCAAACTCCACTGTAAATACCCTCTAACTTCCAACATCAAAAGGATTGATTTTTCTTGGCTACTGGGACTTCTTGAAGCTCTCTAACCCCCTTAATGTCTTCTATCTTCTTCTCCATGAGCATTGGACATGACATGTACCTCTAATACATTGCATAAACATTTTCCATCACACTTTGGACATATACAAGCATAAATACATTGCTTTTTAGTTGAATTGGACAATTTTGGATTTTTTGGACATTGAAGCTACTTTTTGGACATAGTTGACCAAGTCAACATATTTTTCACCCAACGAAGAGGAAGAAGGGAATTTTGGTCAAAATTTAGAATTAACAATATTTTTGTTGTTCTATTGCAATGCTTTGTACACAAATATTGTTCGAATTTGTATAGCTTTGTAATCGATAAATATATGATGAACGATCACCGTAAAGTTGACATAGACGTTAATGCCGAACCACTATAAAATGTTGTGTCTTCTCCGTATCATTTTACATTATTTTTGGATACTACTATTTTCATATACACACTCACTTCGAGGGTTGGCGTGAGCTGAATCCAGGAAAATTCCCCATGTCAACACTTTGGCACACCAAGAACAGGACACACAACTTTGTCCTCTGCTTTGGATTAGTTTTATGGATTCGTCTTCGGATTTCTACTTTGGTTTTATCTTTTAGTTTCAACTTTACTCACTTTTCACCATGGTTAAGCGCAGGAACCT
This sequence comes from Allium sativum, assembly GCA_030737875.1. Taxonomy (NCBI): domain Eukaryota; kingdom Viridiplantae; phylum Streptophyta; class Magnoliopsida; order Asparagales; family Amaryllidaceae; genus Allium; species Allium sativum. Next base: position 348,134,708 of record CM060918.1, read on the forward strand.
CGATGCTATCACTGAAGCTCAAGGTACAAAAGAAGGGGGAAGTCAAGAAGTTTATTCGACTGGACCTCCATTGAACTACATCACTCGAGAAGACGCCAATGGAATGATTAAGAACCCAGCAATGGAATTGAACACTCATCTTGAGCAACAAGAAGATGCTTTTAACATCTTCCTTGCCCAGATTTAGGACGGGATAAGAAGTGCTTCGAGGCCGACTGGCCAGATAGACATTATTGGAACTAGTACTAACATTCCTCCACCTACGACTCAGGACTTGGGGGAAACTTCGTAAACCAATCAGCAGGTCGATGCCGCTCCTCAGAACGGTGTCGGTTCCATTACACAGGGGCACCCTTAATACTGACGTCGCGCTAGCCCGTGACGCTTTGATAGGTCAGATTGCGGGATCCGCTATTGGTAGCGTTGTTCAAGCGCCAATGTACATAGCTTTGGATGGTAGTGCTCCTACGGTTTCGGAAGCCAAGATTGTGACCGATGCGGCCCCTCAAGTTGGAATTCAACCGGTTATTCTTCTCGCCAATAAACTGATTCCTAATTTGAACTTAAAAACTGGGGGAATTAGTGTCTCTTTGGATAATCTAAACCTCTTACTAATTCTAATGTCTTGGATGCAAGTCCCTCGGGCATCGGTATCTTATGACTGTGGATTATAGTCTTCTGGTATTTTGGTCCCTTTGGCTTCTGGGTTAATGGCTCTCCCATAGTGGGCTCCCCACTTATGGCTTTCTTATTATATGGCTTTCCTTCTTTCGGATTTCCTGGTCCCATGGTATTGACTATCTCGGCTTTCTCTGGATTATGGACATTCAGGCTCCAGCCCCTGGATTTATCTCTGGCTCTCTGAATGATAGATAGTTGAGTCGACCTACCCTTGTACGTGACCAAATGTCCTTAAGCACGCTCTTTGTTCGACAACACACCATCTGGTTATCAATGAAATGGATTCTCCGACATGCCTTGGTCATCTCACCGATGTATGGCCGCCTTGAACGCACTACATTCCTTGGTCATCTCACTGATGTGAGGCCGCCTTAAGTGCACTACATGCCTTGGTCGTCTCACCGATGTGAGGCCACCTTGAATGCACTAAATCCCTTGGTCATCTCACCGCTGTGAGGCCTTCTTGAATGCACTACATGCCTTGGTCGTCCCACCGATGTGAGGTCGCCTTGAATGCACTACATGCCTTAGTCATCTCACCAATGTGAGGCCGTCTTGAAGGCATTACATGCCTTGGTCATCTCACTAATGTGTGGCTTCCTTGAATGCACTACATGCCTTGGTCGTCCCACCGACGTGAGGCCACCTTGAACGTACTACTTGCCTGGGCCCTCCCACCGATGTGAGATCACCTGGAACACACCAACTTGCCTTGGTCATCTCACTTATGTGAGATTTCCTTGAACGCACCAACTTGCCAAGGTTATCTCGTCGATGTGAGATTTGCTTGAACGCACCAACTTGCCAAGGTCATCTCACCGATGTGAGATTTCCTTGAATGCACCAACTTGCTAAGGTCTTCTCACCAATGTGATATTTACTTTAATGCACTAACTTGCCAATTATCCCACCAATGTGAGATTTCCTTGAATGCACTAACATGCCTTATCCATCTCACTAATGTGAGATCTCCTTGTGTGCAATACATTAAGAAAATACGTTGAACTATGACGGCCTTGTCGGGGATACGAAAAGATCGCTCACACATGGTTATGCGTATTTCTTTTCTATGCAGGTTATTGGGCTCCTCCAATCCCCCAGATATAATGGATATTTTGGCTATTTCTGGAACGATCTAAATTGATCGTCGACTTTCAATGGTTTTCTAAATAATAAGATTCCAAGCGATCGGGACTTCTATTAATACGATCCAAAGTGATCGTGATTCTATGAATAATATGATCCAAATCGATCATCGGCCTTCATTAAACAACAAACCTTCTGGTTTTCCGACTCATAAGTAATACGATCCGAAGCGATCATGGGTTTTTGGATTTCTCTTCCCGTAAAACACGCCTTCCTTCAATAAGCAAGATATGTTTTAGGGGGAAAATGTTAACATGCTTTTTAGTCGAAGTTATCACACGTTAGGAATATCGTCAGAAAACATAAAGCGATTCATTCGAACTCGCGACATATTCTGAAAAGGATTGGAAATGGCGTCGATCCGTAAAACCATCGTCGATGGAATCGAAAAAGCTAGCGCGGAGAAAATACATGATCAACGCGGCCCAATCAGCTCAAAATGGTTGAGCGCGTCAGTCCGATCATGTAGCAAAACATGTCGCGTAAAATATATGGATTTGCTAAAAAACAGTGTCGAGGAATCAAAAACAGCTGATCGACACGTGTCGATCACGAAAAATGGCTCATGCAAATCACGACGTAAAAATATGATAAACTGGAAAAAGCTAATTTGGCATGTCAAAGGCAACTAATTAACGCATGAAAATCATGAAAAATCGCTTGTTTTACATTGGTCGATCAATCTGGTAAATCTAGCAAGCTTAGGCTTGGCACAAAAAAAAAAGCAAAAAGCACATCGAATCAGTCAAAAAACCCGTTTGCACCCTTGGCTGATCACACAAGAAATTTGGCCGATCGCCAGATTTGGCACTTCAAAAGTAGCTGAAAAACACGATGGATTAGTGAAAAACCACATTTGGCACTTGGGCTAATCACACAGAAAAATTTGCACAAAACTTGGTTTGGCAAATGAACGGATATGAAAAAAGGGGTATGAAACATGGTGGATGGCAAGAGGGATCCGAAGTTTTTCATGATTGCGCATTGAACAGATGGGGTACGAAATTCGGCTCGGCACAGGGATTCAGATCGGATCTTGCAAAATGCCAAGTGGATCTGGCAAAGTCAGAACTCGCGCCGATTACTGTTTTTCCCGTGTGCAACACGTGATTTCCGAATATGAATTTTTTGATTTTGCAAACACTCCATAAGTGGCAGATCACTTTGGCAAGACCCAGAACTCGTGTCGATCACTATTTTTCACGTGTAAAACACGTGATTTTTGGGATATGAAATTATTGTTTTGGCAAATAATTCAAAAAGTGGCAGATCAATTTGGCACGGCCTAAAACTCGTGTGGATTGCTGTTTTTCACGTGTGCAACATGTGATTTTGGTAGATTTTGGAAATTCGAGTTTTTCAAACACCGGTATACGAAATTTTGATGAAACAATGATTTTTCAACTTCGATTTTGGGATCCAAATTTTGTACCCCTTTAAAATACGAAATTCTGCTGTGTGGGTCCCATTTCTCACCTACTTCACTACCAAACTCCACTATAAATACCCCGTAACTTCCAACAACTAAGGGGTTCGTTTTTCTTGGCTATTGGGACTTCATGAGGCTCTTTATAATTCTTAATGACTTTCATCTTCTTCTCCGTGGCCATTGGACATGACACGGACCTCAAAAAGTTGCATAAATGTTTTCCATCACATTTTGGACATCTACAAGCATGAATACACTTCTTTTAGGTTGAATTGAACAATTTTGGATTTCTTGGACATTGAAGCTACTTTTTGGACATAGTTGAGCAAGTCATCATATTTTTCACCCAACGAAGAGGAAGAAGGGAATTTTGGTTAAAGTTTCGAAATAACAATATTTTTGTTATTATATTGCAATGCTTTGTACATAAATATTGTCCGAACTTGTTCAACTTTATAATCTAAAAATATATGATGAATGATTACTATAAAGTGGACATAGGCATTGGTGCGGAATCACTATAAAAAGTTGTGTCTTCCCCGCATTAGTTTACATTTTTTTTGATGTTACTGTGTTCATATACACACTCATATCGAGGGTGGGCATGTGCTGAATCCACGACAATTCCCCACGACAACATATAGACCCGAAATATACATTTCCGACCTTAATAACTTAGTTAACATTATTTTTCCCTTAAATATCTGACCTTATGAAATGCATATTATATAATCCATGGGAGGGAAAATCCAAAAAAATAACAGATTTTAGAATATATCCTCTGCTATCTGATATAAAAAATTAAAATCTTAATACACTAGTTAATCACCTTAATTAATTTTTCCTATGATTAGCTTGTATATAAATTGGAAAGTTCATACAAGTTTAGAAAATTACAAAACTAAAAATTCATCTTCTAAAATATTACAAACATTATATAAAAAATTTAAACCCGTCAAGGATGTTTAACTACATGTATTACCCTAAAAACCTACCCAATTTACATACGAATAGCATGTAAAAGCATAGTTAAACATTGTTCTAACAAAACAAGTTAATAACATTATAAAAAAACATGAAAAAAGGTCATGTAATCGCACAGTATATTCAGGTATACCATAATAACCTAAATGAACATGAGATAGAATCGTTATTCACCGAAGATTGTATTGATATATTGAGATTTGATGTTTTACGATTCAAAACTTCAGTCTTCCTTAGTTTTTCATTAATTCCTTCTACTCCTTAATATCCTTAATGGTCGGTCTCCATAGTTCCTTATTTTTAGGTTTTAAAATTGAAATAATTCGAGAGAGAGAGTAGGAAATAGGTTTATGTATGGAGCTAAGTGTTTCATACTTTGCCTCTCACATATCCCTCCTTATGTTTAACTCATATTATTTAGTTTCTAAGGCCAACATATTGACTGCTGCATATGTACAAATATTTACTCAACATCAAAATACATTACTCTTATCAATTTACTTAATTATATTTCGTATATAAAGTTTACTAAAAGCAAGGGATGTTATATTCTCTCCCCCTTAATAGTACTTTGTCCTCGAAATTCCATCAAAGACAAAAAAAGGCATAGCAAACATAAAAATAGTGATACCAATACTAGTGTAACCTACTGATCACTAAGTCTATAAATCAATATAGAACTTACCATTAAGCAGATTAGGAAAAGGAGTTGCAATGTTGTCTTCTATCTTCTAACCAAAGTCTTTTGCATTATCGCTCCACTAGGCTTTCACTAGTTTGACTGTCTAATTCCTCACCTTCTTTCCATCTTTTGCTATAACTCAAACCGGTTGTCGCACAAAAGCCAATTTTGGTTCCACTACCACTCTTCTAATGCTCTTAGACTAATGGTAATATATAAATCATGCACATACTTCCGTAGATGTGAAAATGAAATAAATTATGAACAAGTACAAAACTGTCTGGTATCTCTACTCGATATGCTAGTTTCCCAGTTCTTTTTTAGATAACAAAGGGTCCAACAAGTCTCTATGTCTATTTCCCCAAATTCCTAAACTGAAGCACACCCTTAATGGGTGACTCTTTAACTAAAACCTGATCTACGATAGTGAACATGATATCCTTACGCCTCTTATCAACATAGCTCTTTTACCTTGGTTGAACTTCCTTTGTCGGGCCTCGAATCAGATTAACCTTCCCTGTTGCTTCCTTCACCAAATTTGGACCAAGAACCAGCCTGTCATAACTATTTAACAAAAAATATGGTAATTTGTATAGCCTTTCTTACAGTTGTTCAAATAGCTCTATTCCTATACTGGCATGAAATCTATTATTATGGATAAACTAAAATAGACGTAGATGATCTTCCCATGAGCTGCCAGAATCTAGAATAATGCTCTTAGAAAATCCTCACTTACCCTGCTTACTCTCTCCCTTTGCCAATCAGTCTTTGTGTAATAAGCGATACTCATATTGAGCTTGGTTTCTAAGGCACTATATAGACTTTTTCAGAAACCGTTAGTAAACAATTGATCTCTATCACTGAGGAAGCTACTAGGAGTTCAATGAAGTCTAACTATGTTCTTCACAAATAACTCTGCCGGTGGTCCCGGTTGCCATAACTGCAATAAATGAGCAATCTTGGTCGACCTGCTATGAACCATATACTCATGTTCCCTTTCTTGGATCTAGGAAACACTCGATTAAATTCATGGATATAGAATCCAGTTTCTAACTGGAATACATAACTGTTGAAGAAAACTACTAGACTTCTGACGCTCCGCTTTTACTTGTTGACATTTCATAAATTGTTTTACCCATGAGCCAACATTTCTCTTCATGCCTTCCCAAAAAAACTCCTCTTCATGTCCTGATAAATCTTGTTACCTCCCAGATGAATCGTCAACTTAGAGCCATGAAATTCTGTAAGAATTTCCTTCTCTAGATCAGCAATGTCTAGGGCGCATAACCATTAATTCTTTCTCAAACATCCATTGCGATCAAGATTGAAATCGTTCAACTCGTTGATCTCTAATATGACTTGGAGTCTTCTCATCCTTTTAGCCAATACAATATCCTCTTCTTACTTAGAAGCAACTCTTTCTATCAGAAGTAGTCAAACTTCTAAACATGACAACATAAGTGTGCTTCTACTCGTACTCATGTCGACCTAATCCGCATGTCACATGTTTTTTGAAAATTGCAAATATTTTCGTTCTACCGACATAGCTAACATCATCCCTAGATTTATCATGCTAAGAGAATCAACAACATTATTCTCTTTCTCAAGTGTTTACTTGATTCAAAGATCATAATTTGCCCAATTTAAAACCATCTCTGCTGCCTTATATTCAATTCCTTCTAAGTGAACAAGTACCTCAAAATTTTTATGATTCGTAAACAACTCGAATCTATCTTCCAATAGATATTTTCTCTAGATCTTCAGAGAAAATACAACAACACCTAACTCAAGATCATGAGTTAGGTGCCATACCTCATGTGGCTTTCTAAAAGCATATGCGATAAATCCTCCTTTCTGCAAAAGAACAACTTCCAATTATGTTCCATAAGCATCGATATATACAATCAAATCCTGATTTCCATATGGCACTATCAGTACTAGAGCATTGACAATAGGTGCTTCAGTTCTCGAAATTCTTCTTTGTGCTTACTCGATCAAACAAACTTAACAACCTTCCTGGTTTAGTTTGTTAGGAGGTTCTGCTAATTGCGAGAAATCCTTAATGAATATTCTGTAATTCCGGCCATTCCATGAAAAATTCTCATCTCGACGACACTCATGGGCCTTTTAAAACTATTGGTAGCCTCATTTGTAGCTCGATCCATGGATTACCCTTCTCCTAAAGCTAAGTGACCAAGAAACTTCACTTCTTTCTTTTAAAAGTGACATTTAAAAACATAGCCTGGAAGTCTCAAGCATAATCTGTAGGTGAATCTTGTGATATTTCCCAATCTTGGAATACAAAAAATATCTTATATGAAAACTAACAAGAACCTATCAAAATGTTCTTTGATAACTCGATTGATCAGATCCATGAAGAAAGCAAATGCATTAGTCTGCCCAAATGGCATGACCATCAATTCATAATATCCGTATCTTTTTTGTAATGCCATCAATGGTATACTACCTTTTGCTACCCGTAGTTGATGAAAACTATTAGGTAAATCCAATTGAAAAAATTTGAGGGCAATGCTTAACTGACCAAACAAATTTTTGATTCATGGAAAAGGATACTTATTATTCATCGTCTTCATGTTGAGCTTACCATAGTCAACATACATCCTTAGAGATCCACATGTCTTCTTTATGAACATTGTGGCCGCAATCCATGGTGAATTTCTGGGACAAATGAGAATTTTTCCATCCAAACTCACTAGCTTCGCCTTCAGTTCCTCCATTTTTTGGATGTCATCCTGCTAGGTGATTTACATATGGTTCCAGCTCTAAGCGCAAGATACATTCTGCATGCTATAGCTCTCCTTGTTTGTAAACCCCTTACAGGCTCAAAAACATATGTGAACTTTTCGATTATAGGAAATTGACTTAATTATCTACCAATTTTAGTGCATCAAGCAAAGAAAAAAACTTGAGGACATGTATTCTCCACCGAATATTTAATCCAACAACCAAAACTAGGGTGTTTCAACGATGTTTCCCGATGTTGGCAGAATATTCTAACATCATAATAATTCAACCAACCCACATCCAAAATGATTCCAAATCCCTCAAAATCAAACACATATGAATCACATGTAAAACTGCAATCTACCAACTAAAATTCTAGAATATATCATCTCATCCTGAAAATTGCGTACCGTCTTATAGGATTAGCTACCCTAAAGGACGTAATAAGGTAAGATAGTTCTAATCATAATATATCAGCAAGAATTGAGGGATAACTGAGTATGTTGCACTAGTATCAATAAAAATTCTCTAATGGCTATACTATGAATCACAAGCATACCTTCCAACATGGATTTTCCTTTTTGGCAGTAGTCTATATGATGAAGGTTCCACAACAAGTACCTTCCTCTTAGTTACTTTTGGGCACTTTTTCTTGTAGTGCCCATAGTGGTTGTAGTTGTAGCATATTGCATTCTTTCCGGATCTTCTTTCACCTTACCAGCCTGACATTCATTTGTTTAATGCCTCTTCTTATCGAATTTGAAACAAATGACATCAGCCTTGCTTTTCTTTGACTTTCTATCCTTAAAAGCTTTCTTTCCTTTAAATAATTTTTTCTTCTTTTCATAGAAGCTCTAGTTCTCTCAGGGTTTGTTAAAATTAGCTATTAACTTCTCATTCTGAATCGCCATTTCTAGGACTATATCACTAGGGTCTATAAGATGAGGCACAGTTGCCTTAGCGATTTGGGGTTTTAACCCCTTGATGAATTAGTCATCTTTTATTATGATGGTATCAATACTCCTATAACAAAAAGGAGGCAACTTATTAAATCTGGCAACATAATCACCCACTGTCATCTCTCTCAAAACCATTTCAACAAACTTTCTAGGAAACACAGACTGAGAAACTTTAAACACAAATCTGGCACTTCGCCTTCTCTGGAATCTAGCCTAAGTAATCTAACACCATTCTGCTGATGTAAAGCATTCTCTTCCAGTTTCCTATAAGCCAATCTTCACTTTTTTTCAATAGACAAGTCTTCACTTCACCGGCCTCATATGTTCTAAGAAATGGTTTTCCTCCTAGACTCGCATAATCCTTACTCATCTTGGCACAGTTATTTCCAATTTTTCACATAAAGTTGGCTCCTCTAACATTAACGCTGGCCTGCGTCATCTGGACAAAGAATTGGTATATATTCCACATGTCCACGGGTGGGATTGTGAACCTTCTTTCTCATTACTCCAATAACTTTGATTCTCATGAATGTCGGGTCAGATGCTTCCATTAGTTGAGGTGCTTCCACCACCAAGATTCAGTCTTTCACTAATATTTCTGTATCTTACTTCTTATCTGTTAATGAACCTTCATAAGATACTAAAGGGCGACTCTTCGTAAGTTTCTTCTCCTCCGCTTATTGATACTAAAGGACGACTCTAAGACTTTGGGGGTATATGCATACTTACATAATACAAATATAAGTAAAATATCGTACCATGGTAGGTTTCCTTTATTTATGGGTTTTAGTTTAAAAAATTTTCAAGACAACATTTCTAAGTTGCATAAAACTTTGCTTTGATACTAAGTTTTAACACTCAGTTTCTAAGGCCTAAACCCAGATGATGCAATCATCTATAGTGTTAACTTTTAGTGATAGAAATAGATATGTTAATGAGCTATAAAACTATAGATCATGAAGTATAAAAGAACTTGAAACACATTCATTGATTATAACCATTTATTAGACTCCCTTTCGCAACCCCCATTTACATCAAATATGAGGACGCCTCCTTGGTTGATCAAAGTTATATAGGCAATAAACACTTTTTCCTTAATACATACAAAATAAGGTAAAGTAAACATTAGAAAAACTTCTAGAATGTATACTGCCTCCGTAATGCCTTCGAGTCTTATCCGTAGAAGAGAAATCTTAAAATACTTCCTTTCATCCTACTCAAATGTGCATCCAAGAGTTCAAGGGGAAAATAAAATCTTCAAAACAATCAACAGAGTGGTGTGAATAATAACTTACTACCAAAACTAGGAGATTTCTAGTGAGACCCCATCGCATAGCAAAATGAGATTCCCTCTCACTGGTATCTTCTACACACCAATCATTGTTGGGTCCCTGCATCTGCAATGGTTAGGATAATCATAATAGTTGTGTAGAATTGCAAAACAGTGTGGATTACCCTAATCCACCCCATTGTTTTACCCCTCGGATAACTGTAAACCTATATATTATATGCTAGGAAACACCATACATATATTCCTTTTGTTATATGTTGAGGACAAAAATACATATAAATGGACACCTTTCTATATGTCATCACATTTAGGAATATAAACATGCCATAGTTTCACCCTAGGATAATTAAGAACCTTTCGACATATGCTAGAAAGAAAAATGCAGGTGTCCAAACTTCATTTTTCAACATATGATGGGAAGCACCATGCCTATGGCATAGTTTTCCTTATGTTGACTAAGAAAGTATGAATATTTGCATGATTTACCCTTCCCATTAGAATCCCTATTGCCTTCAAATAGTTGTGAAATCATTACATGTGCCCTACCAAATTTATGTAAATTCCATCTTTGATGGGCAAGGTAAAGCCTTCAAGATGATGTAATGATTCCCTATTAAGAGCATCATTCACAAATAAGCAAGAGTGACACCTTGTAGTCGCTTATCGCCCTTTAACTCCTTCTTAGACGTTGGAGATAACATGATATAACTCTATGTAAATTAGATTCCAAGCAACATCCATCATAAGAAAACAAGCCTAAGAGAACACGCAATGATCAATTGTTTAATGAGTTAAGGCTTTCGTTTGAAACACCTTTTTGGTTCCATTGAAGCGTACATAGACAACATCCTCTTAATCTTTAAAGTCATAGTTTGGGAATAACCCATTTGGTTCCACCGAACCAAAGTGAGGTGATAGCCTCTCATAATTTATGAAATAATGTTCAAGCATAACATCTCCTTTCGATACCCTCGATAGATATTAAGGCGATACCTTCAGGTCTATATTTAAAACATAAGAAAACTTCCTTTTCGACTCAACAAAAAGGTATTAGAGCGAAGAGATCTTATATTTATAACTTTGAGGTTCCAAAAATAAAACCTTCAATATAGTGGAGCAGTAAGGGCGTAGAAGCTTGTAAGTTAAATTAAGGATCCAAAAGGTTCCTTCCGACACTATCGGAAGGTGAAGGGGCAATAGCCTATATTCTTCTTTTATAAAACCATCTTAAAGGGATTCATTCCCCTTTGGCTAAACCAAAGGACGTTGAGGAATAAGCCCTAAAGCCTGTAAAATAATAGAGGAAACAACCCCTACATCATACTTCCGAAAATAGTCCTATCATCCTTGGAAAATGATTGAAACGTATGTGCGGAGGCGGTTGGTCCAATTGGAATGTATAACCTTTAAACATAAGTCAGACTATAGTCTAAATGAATGGAAAAGGCGAATGCCTAAATACTCCCTATGCCATTGGTGACATACAAGCATCTGAAGTTAGTCGTAGTAAGCGGGAGGTGCTTCCGACCACTCCCAAGGGTGCTCATAAACGAAGTGATGGCATTAAGAGTAAATAGAAAGAAAACTGATTTATTTCCTTATATGTAATATTTTTTCACCAACACTAATATATTTGCTAAAATCTAATTGGCTTTTAAAAAAAATTGGATTGACCAAATTCAGTCTTTCTTAGGTTTTATATTTCCAAAATATAACATATTTACTGTTTGACCAAAAAATGACACAAACACAAAAAGTAGAAGATTTATATAGAAATAAATGAAGAGATCTGAAATGAAAATGAGGAAAACAACAATCACATAAGATTTATACTGGTTTGGTGTTAACAAGCCTACGTCCACTTGATAAATTCTTGATTCACTAAGAACTTACAAATATAATTCTTACAATTTTCAGACACTCGAAATACAATGCCTTTCCGCTAGAATTAAAATGATGGAATCTGAAAATAACTTAAATCGCTGTTGTCGGAAAGTTGTCTGAGTTGCTATAGATACAAAATTCCTTGAATTATACCTGAAATGATGTATTTAAAGGTTTGGTTCTGGTCTACTTCTGCTCACACACATAGCTCTCCAACCGGGAAAAACGAAGAGTAGTGGAGGCGGTTACATAGTAGTTTACAACCATGTTCCAAGAAGTTGGTTGGTCATCTTGAGATATGTCGATTTGAGAGTAGAAACGTGGAGCCAGATCCGAGGTAGTAGGAGTTAGTGGGAGAAGTGGTAGAAGTTGTAGTCATGTCTTCTTCGGATTGAATAATACCCGGATCGAATTGTTCGATCTGGGATTTTTTTCGAACTAAGCTCCTTCGATCCCAGGGCAAAATCTACTCGATCCGAGGCTAGGGAATTTGTGCAAAGCATGTTCTTCGGGCTGGGCTTCCTCAAACCAGAAGTCGATCTATAGTTTGGCATGATGTCGAGGTAAAAGACCTTTTGACCATGAACATCTGGAATCTTGACGGCCTTACCAAAAGGCAGGTCAACACTTTACCCCCCCTAAAGTACATTGTATTGCGAATGAGATGTGCTTTGAATTCGTTGAGCTGGTTTTCCATGGAAAGTCATCCTTTTATAAAATTTAAACGACAAATGGCTATCTTTTCATAAAGTCGTGACCCATGATTTTTCCTGCTATAAAAAAATAGCAGATCATATCCATAGTTGCATTTATTATTACTTAGCAAGCTAAAATCTCTGACCAAAGTTATTGTAACAAACAGGAAAGTCGCTTAAACCTTATCGAATCAAAAGGTCGAATTTACCCATTTTAAGTTCAGTTTATTGTTGAATCCACCGAAATCGGTTATGTCAGCAAGTTGTTAAGAGCTTGAAGTAGTAGGAGGAAACTTTTCTACTTTCTTTTTATGTTCGGATCGGGGATCATGCTTGGTAACGGTTTGAAATATTTGAAACGAACCTATGTCGAACTGTTCGATCTGAGGTAGGATCAGGATATTCAGACCGAATAGTTGGCTTGTGAAACAATCAATATGACTTTTCAAGAGAATTTGAATAGTTGTTCCCCTTTACTATATAAATCGTTCCAGTTCCCTACTCTTACTCTTTACTTTCTCCTTCCACCACCTGTAGTTCTAAACCCAGAAAACCCTAAATCCCTTTTTAGTATCAATCCCCTCTTTTATCTTCCAAATCCAAACCAAAGGTGGGTTTAATTTCGCGTAATTCATGTTCTTATATGTTAATCAATGCGATCTATGCTTCGAATCCACACGGGCTATCTCGATTCACCAGAGAATTGATGTCCCATGTCTTAAGGTCCATCATCGCCGTTCAGGGTGTTAGAGCTGCCCACGGTGGCAGTCATGGCCTCACCGTAGCTATACGAAAGCATTTTTGGTACTTCAAAAGCAGCGTAATGGGGATGGGAAATTTATGTTGTCATGGAGTGATGGAGATTCAAGAGGAACTAGCAGGGGAAAGAAGAAGATAGAGCAAAATCTGAGGCTTCAAACTAAAGTCTTTGCTCGATGAGACATGGAACCAAAGACTCTATGTAGGCTTAGAGGATCAGAAGAAGAAAACATGAATGCTTGGTGAAGTCATAAAGGATCAAATCGAAAAGGGTCATTTGATCCGGGAAATTCAAGCCTAGTAGCTCCTGCGAGGGCAATTAGACAGAGATCTTCCTACCCGGGATTGCTCGATCCAGAGTCATCCGAACTGGGAAATTTCGAACTGGAGTTTTTCGAACCGGGACAGTTCGAGCCAGAATCACTTGACATGGAACTTAGACATTTGAGACACATTCCTTTAATACTTCCATCAAGCGAATAATCAAAACTATTCTTCATGACATAATATTGATGAACAACCTGACATTGAACAATAGTTCTCAAATAGTTAGGATAGAGCCTTTCAGGATTTAAATCAGCATTGCATGGTATATGACTTCAAATATACTGGACGTTGAGACATAATTTCCTGTAATATTACGACATGTGTTAAGCAACCAGCGAGACTCAACCAGACGCTTGGGAACAATGGTCTTTTGGGCTAAATGATCTCAAGCATTCGACGCTTCCTTGCATTATTTTCCCAGCACACTAGCACTGGAAGCACTAATACACACTTGGGGGAAAAAGTTACTTTACTCTAACTATTATTATTTCTTGGTTGGTATAGCAAACATGTCCATAAGATATGCCACTAGATTTTCAGAAGCTGAGAAAGGCAGGGCACATGAAGCAGTATCTGATCAATGAGTCAACACGCTAGAGTCCAACTCTGAGAACGATGACCCACAGTTTGAAGTTGACGTTCATGAGGACGTAGAGTATTCTGGAGAAGGAACTTCTTTAGATGAAGAGGTTGGAAGAGTGGGGGATAATAGGGCCCCCGATATATTTCATGATGACATTTTATGGAACATCCCCACGGCTCCTGGGTATCAACTTTGAATCCCTTGAGATGATTCCCAAATCCGTGATGTGCTAGAAAGGCCTCATAATCCTCCAGAAGGCTATATGACCATCAGTCATAAAATATGTACAGTTGGGAGCATTCTTCCCTATCATCCTTTTGTTGTTGACTTACTTAGATGAATGAACATTACGCTGGTGCAACTTCATCCAATGGCATATGCTTACCTCTACACATTGTACATAGTTTATATGAAATCTTAGGTGAGGAAACCACCTTTGAAGACATCATCTTTTATTATAACTTCAAGCATCTCCAACAAGTTAACCCGTCATTTCTTTTATTTTGAGTTGTGCCCAATAAGATGATAATTATAGAGGGATTCTGCAATTTAGGCGAAATTAGACCAAACTGGTTTTATGTTCGTCATGAGATGGCTTCAGTCCAGTAAGCTTCAGGTTCTCATCCACCCTTTTGAGCTTTACTTGACTTATTTTTAACATATCTCCTTATCTTCTAGTCTGACCCCGAAGAAACCTCAGGGTTGGATGTAGCAAGAATGTTTAACTGTGCTGCTACATGCTCCAACAACTTCGTTAATTGTCATATGTTGCCTTGCCCATGAATTTCTTTATTAATATCACTTTCTCAGTCCTCAGCGGAGCATAGAAGCCGGTAGAGGTCGGGCTCCTGTGGATGGGCTCCCAACCATCATACCTTCAGTACCTGCGAGACTGAAAGATATGCACCTTGACAGGAGACAAGATACAACTACGACTAGGATCAAGGTTATGAGGGTCCAGTAAAGCAAGGATATTGTTGGTTCCAGTCGGGAGCCTCATCCACTGGAGAGGGAGAAATCTCTTGGAAAGAGGAATAGTGAAGGAGTCAGGATCTCTTCTCCTAAAGACATCGAGGATCCTGCAGAAAAGATTGTTGAGGAAGGATGGAAAGCCTCTCCTCCAAAAATGCCACCGTCATGGAGGATTATTCCGCTTCTAAAACTCCACGTCCAGCCAAATCTACACTTCATGATTCTCGACCAACAGAGTCTATGTCGTCATTCCAAGACTTAGACAATCTGCCTTTATCGGACACCATTTATTCTTCTCAGTATTTAAGCTATGGCACCTTTTTTCAATATTCGAAGAGGAAGTTACACCCACCGAAGAAGGGATGACCACACCAACTAGCCAAACTCCGGCTCTTATCCGTTGGGAGGGGGTCACTTCCATGCACATGACATGATCAGTGCACATCACAACACTCTTTTCATTATGTGATTTTCAAGTAGACTCGAACTCCTTTCCTACATTGTAGGTTTAACGACTAAATGAAAGAAGTATGATAAAGTGTTTAGCTTATGGCTTTCTAACAGTAGACATGGCCTGTTGATTCATGAGATTTTTTGATTTACGACAATGAAGAAAAGAAGATCAACGAAAGAGTGATTTAGTATGATAATTTATTTGTGTTTTAGCTATGTTAGAATTTGTTAAAATCTACCCTCAAATATTATATAACAAAAACACAAACATATATATATATATATGTATGTATGTATGTATGTATGTATGTATGTATGTATGTAAGTAGCACACAAGTCTCTGGATTGTGCACTATGGCATAGACCAGTCGACTGGTGCATAATTAACCAGTCGACTGGTCTGCTCCATAATGCAGAGTTCAGTGCATTTGTGTGCCCATATATATCCACACGTTTTTTTCTTCAAATAATGGATGATTGGTCATTTTTCCACCTATCGACTGGTCCAAACCTAACAGTCATATTTTTTAAAAGATATCTCTTCCATAAAGAGTTATGATCCATTTCTGAACATAAATGGTTGCTTCTTTTCATGTAATCTCTTCATGAATGATTATCGCTCTTTAATGCTATTTATACATCATAAAATATGCTTTTGACCTCACTGACTCTTAGTCTAATTTCTGATCTTATTTCTATATTCTCTAGCATTTAAAAAGAATTCAATTTCATACTTATAGCTTTGAATCGCTGATTTCTATTTCACATTTATCGATTGAATAAGAAATATACTTCCTAAAATATATGAGGATAAGATTATAGGAAGCTGTAATTAATCGGTGACTAATCCATGTTGCTTGAACATATATTGAAGTCAAAACTCTTGTTGTATTGTTGAAGTCCTATTCTATTGCTTAGGCATGTTGTTGAAGTCCTATTCGATTTTCTTAGGTGTGAAATACCATTTGGTTGCTCGGGTGTGTTATTAACCGGTTCCTCTAGGTGAAGTGAGGGTGTTGGTAGAGAAAAGCCAAAAGAAGTATGGGATTGGAAGTAGGACGGTGTTCTGAACCAGTATAAAAATTCCTTGTGTCATTTATTTTACTTTGTTGCATTTACATACTATTTATCTGCGATATAGTTATATTTAGTTTATTAAATTTTTACTTGCATAACTATTGCATAAGTTTAATATATCACATTATCTAAGCTTCCACATATTGATATCAATCCATATTACTCGATCCTACTCTAGCACTCTTTTCATTTGGTATTGGAGCAGGACATCTTATAACCGTAAAACAGTTATTTAATACCCGATAATATTGATAACAACACAAATGATAACACCAACAATAACATAAGTTTAATAGAAGGTCAATCTACTGTACGACCTCCATTTTTTAATTGCGTGAAGTATAATTATTGGGCCACACATATGAGAATTTACATGCAAGCAAATGGTTTTGACTCTTGGGATATTACTAAAAAAGAATATACACCCCCACTACTAATTATTCCAAATTGTAAACCAATGAAAAAGTAGAAGCTACTGCTAATGCCAAAGCCTTGAATATGTTGTACTGTGCCTTAGATAGAAATGAGTTAACTAGATTTGTATCTGCAATACTGCATATGAAATTTGGCGAACACTCAAGTAATACACGAAGGAACCAGCAAGGTTAAATAAGGCAAGATATCCATGCTTAAAAATCAATTTTAGAATTTTAAAATGAATGAAAATGAACCCATCAATGACATGTATTCTAGATTTCAAAATATTTATCATTCATTATTAGGCTTAGGAGAAAAATACTCGAATTTTGATATAGTGTCAAAAATCCTAAATTCTTTGATGGAAGATTGGGATAGGAAGGTTTTGGATGTTGAAGACGCTAATGATCTTTCAACCAAGAAACAAGTAGAATTAATGGGAAATCTTCTGTCGTATGAAGTTAATTTGTTGGCAAAAAAGGTTCACGCTTAAGACAAAAAGAATTTAGCTTTCCATGCTGTAAAAGGGTGAATCAGATTCAGATGAAGAAGAAGACTTTGCTTTCATTGCCAAAAAATTTAGAAAATTTATGAAATACAAAAAGGGATTCAAGAACAATGGAAAGAAAAACCTCAAGAATAATAATAATAAAGTTGCTCCATCTTCAGTTGAATCTTTTGGGTGTCATAAAATGGGACATTACCAAAAGTATTGTTGGTTACAAAAGAAAGAACAACACAACAAAAACAAGAGGAAGAAAACTTAGAAATGAGCCTTCTTAGTAACTTTGGATGATTCAGATTCTTCGTCTTCTGATAGTGATAGTGAAAGTGAAAATGAATAAGCAAACTTGTGCTTCATGGCTAAAGAAACCGAGGGTAGTGATTTTACTTTTGAAGATATGGTAGAATAATACGGAACTGTTAGAATCTAGAAATAATTTCAAAAGAAAAAATAAATAAGAAAATGAGGATAAGAAAAAGGCAGAATTTGAAAGAGATTTGCTGAAAGATGAAAAATAGATATTAGAAGATGAAATTAGAAAACATCAAGAATCTCTATCTAATGCAAATTCTCAACTTTCCTAATTGAGTCAAGAAATTGAAACTCAAAAAGAAAATAATAATATACTTGCTTTTGAAAATCATGAATTAAAAACTTGGATTAAATTAATAGAATCAGATAATTCTAGTCTCAAAATTAAATTAGATGATATTACTAAAAATGTCGCTAATTTTAATAAAGGCAGAGATACTTTATCTGATATTATAAAAAATAATCAATCTATATCTAGTAAGAAAGTTTTAGATATAATCAAAAACCAAATATTTTACAAAGGTCAAATAAAAAGAAACCGAAGACTAGCAAGCCAATAATGCCTCGACTAAGAAAATGTTTCTAAACCTGTTAGTATATGGGTTCCTGAAACAAATAATTATTTAATTAGGAATAAATATATAAAAATATTCTTATAAATGCTTCATAGTGATAAGAATTATATTTACAAAAGGGACACTGAACCCTCTTGGGTTTGGTTTCCTAATACATAACTCTTAGGACCCTAACGGAGGAAGTGGGTACCAATGTGATTACATATTTTTTGTGGGTCCCACTCAATAAAAGAGGAAAATGGATACTCAACAGTGGGTGCTCAAAACATATTACAAGAGACAAGGAAATGCTAACAAATATTATCAACTCAAAGGAGGAACTGTCACATCTGGAGAAAATTCCAAAGGATATATCATCAGCAAAAGAGATGTGAGCAATTATGGAATCAGGTCCTACTTGAAGCTCATCTCAAGCGGATGGATAAAAAGATGGATAAGAAGTTCGACAAAATTAAGAACTTTCTTAGAAACATATGGAATGAGATTGCATGCTCGAATTCTACATCCACTCAGGCACAGGATCTAGAAAAGAGGCCTGTTTCACCAATTCATTGGACTACTTCTAAGAGCACAAGTTTTGATTCCTTTTGATGATGGTGTGGTAGTAAGTAAATTTATATAATTCCGCAAACCTTTAAGAGACCTATACTAAATAGTCTCTCTTGCATTTTGAACATTATTATATTTTGCTTGTGAACATTATCTAGTATTTTCTTATGAACTCTAGTATGTGATGGATATCATGTTATTTATTATTATATTGCTTGATCTTTTTAATCGATGACAAAGGGGGAGAATGCTTTTGAAAGGTAAGTGCACTAACAAATTATAGCAGGAGAACTATAGACATACAATCAAGGGGATGAAAATTCATATACTGCGTTCATTCACGGGGAGAATCAAATTTTCTATAAGCAATTGCAAGAGGTTGTCATCAATAAAAAAAGGGAGAGAATATTGATTTATGAGATTTTTTGATTCACGTCAACAAAGAAAAGAAGATCAATGAAAGAGTGATTTAGTATGATAACTTATTTGTGTTTTAGTTGTGTTAGAATTTGTTAAATTCTATCCTCAAATAATATAACACAAAAACACAAACACACACACATACACACACACACAAATATATATATATATATATATATATATATATATATATATATATATATATATATGAGAAAGTCTATTTAGACACAATTTAAACACAATTGGTGACACAATTGATCTCCACCGTTGGAGTACCCCATGAATTCTGCCTCTCCATAAAAGGATAAAAAGATCCAACGGTCGAGGCTTTTTGTCTCATGATTTATGTCTGTTTATATATATATATATATATATATATATATATATAAGCAGCACACAAGTCTCTGGACTATGCACTATAGCACAGACAATTCGAATGGTGCATAATGAACTTGTTGACTGGTTTGCTCCAAAATGCACAGTCCAGTGCATTTGTATGCCCATATATATTTATACACATTTTTTTAAATAGTAGTTAACTGGTCATTTTTCCACCAGTCGACTAATCTGAACCTAATGGTCACATTTCGGAAAAGACATCTCCTTTCATGAAGAGTTACAATCCATTCCTGAACAAAAATGATTGCTTCTTTTCATGGAATCACTTCATGAATGATTATCACTCTTGAATGCTATTTATACATCACAAAATCCGCTTTCAAACTCATCGATTCTTATTCTAATTTTTGATCCTATTTCTATATTCAAAAATCATTCAATTTCATAATTATTGCTTTGAATCGTTGATTCTATTTCACATTTCTCGATTCGATAAACAATATACTTCCTTTAAATCTTCTCACACACATCGAATATCTAAGGATAAGATTACACGTAGGGTGTACTTAATCCGTGACTAATCCGTGTTGCTTAGAACACATATTGGACTCAAAACTTTTGTTGTATTGTTGAATACATGTTCGGTTGCTCAGGTGTGTTGTTGAAGTCTTGCTCGGTTTTCTCAGGTATGAAATCCTATTTGGTTGCTCGGGTGTGTTGTTAACATGTTCCTCCGGGTAAAGTAAGGGTGTTGGTAGTGAAAAGGTAAAAGAAGTCTGGGACTGGATGTAGGACGGTGCTCCGAACCAATATAAAAATTCTTGGTGTCATTTATTTGACTTTACTACATTTACATATTGCTTATCTGTGATATAGTTATATTTAGTTTATTAATTTTTTTACTTGCATAACTATTCCATTATTTTAATATACCACATTATCTAATCTTCCACATATTCATATCAATCCAAATTACTCGATCCTACTCTAGCACTCTTTTCATGGACATAGAGGCTCTTCAGATCGGGATTCACGCAAGCGCTCAGACGCGCGAAGTCGTAAAGAATTGGAGTGACAAAGAATCTATGAAAAGGAGAGGGAAATGGAGAAACAAAAAGAGAAAGAACTAGCTCTTTGGAAACTTGAAAAAGAGTGGGCGTAGAAAAAGGAACCCGATAAAGAGAGGCATAACCATGACTCTAGTCATTGCTCTCATAGTAAACGGCTCTCAAGATAAAACCCTTAGCAGGTAGTCTCTAATCAAAGACTCATCTCGGTCCAAGGTTCCTCTAGCTCCCCAATCTCCATCCGAAAATGTTCCTCTACAACATGTGAGCACCATTTCTTCAGGCGGGCGCAAAGAGAAAGAGATCCAAGGTGCACCTCCTCGGGGCCAAGAATTGTCTGTAGAGGAGAGGAAGAAGCTATAGGTTGAAGCATTCCTAGACATGTTCATCGGTTGTATTTAATTCTTACCTTTCTTAAAACCTACTACGAAATCTGTCAAAGATAGGTACCAATCCGATTTCGACTTTATTATCTCACAATATCGAGAGATGTATACTTATGCAAGGAGATTGTCTGAGCATATTCGAAAACTCGAGATCAAGATGGCTAGCATGAATTAGGAAAGTGATTGTGATAAAAATATACTGGGATCCACTAAAAAAGAATTGGATATGTGTGATACTCAAATTATGGAGATGAAGAAGTGATATGATAAAACTAACGAAGAGCTTGATAACGCCCGTGTCAAAATGAACACCGAGCTAAGTGAGTAGACTCTTCTGACCAAGTCTATCAAGGATGAGTTGAAACTTGTGTCGGAGTCAAATAAAGTTTTGATCGTTGAGCCGGTATCTATCGAAAGTGAGAAAGACAGTTTGGCAAAGGAGAAAGATGGATTAGCCAATGAAAATGCCAAGCTTAAAGCCTAGTTATCTGCTTCTAAGAAGGCCAAATGGGAGGTCGAGGCCAATGTCAAAGCTGCTCTAGAACTGTGACCACCACTCGAGCCAAACATGATGAAGAGGTTCAAGGGCTGAAGGCCAAAAGCAGTAGAGGCTGAGGAAATGCAGCAAAACCTTGACACCCAAATACCGACTTTCTATGCATGAATTCTTCATCATTGGGATCTATCATGGGTTAAAGATTATCCATGGACTCGGCGGACACTTGGGATATTTTCTTATAAGAAGAGAAGGATGCTTTGGAAGGGGATGTCGTCCATGAGGCTAAGTTAGAGGAGACATATTTGAAAGGTAATGAGCTATAAGTTCTTTCCAATGGTCGAAGACTACCAAGAGGAGGAGGACGCAGAACGCCTTAAGCTCAAAGAAAAATTCATTACTGTAGGGGAATCCAGTATTACCAATGATGATGTGGTCGATGCTTAGTCGAGTAGCCAGCCTACTATGGGCACTGGCTCCTCTGGAGCCATCATTGTTGTCTCGCCTCCTCCCGTTCAGCGGTCTACGAATGTGGATGGGTACAATCCCAACAATCTAGGATATGCTACATGCAAGTCTCTTTCTCCAATTATTGAGGAGAAGACTCCTACAACTCCAAGAGATCATCCAGTTGAAATTTTCCCTTCATTTTATCCTCAGTTTGCAAAGGTCGTGATAGGGTCTCCAATTGGGAGGCTCATACTTTTTGTCAAAGCTAATAATCATTGCTCTCTCTGCTTAAGGTATGAAGACGAAAGAGGCCGTCGTGGAGAGGGAAGCTAAGACGACTGATGAGTCAAAAATGCCCTCTAGAGGTGACGTGCCAAGGGAAGTGGAGATGATAGCAACATTGAAAGACCTTGATGGCAAGGATGGTGATGATGACATTATCTATACTAGAGAGACTGGTAAGACTGGGAGATGATACCTGCAGAGATAAAAGCGAGAAATGATGGAAAACTCTTGTGATTCAAATTCGAGATTCTTCCATCGCCCTTTCTCCCGATCCTATCCATATGATTCCTGCTTCCAGCATAGAGGTCCCCACTGAGTTTCTCAAGTTTCCTCTAAAAGATACACGCTTCAAATCCACACTCGAATAAGTGGAATCTTCAATTGGGAAGCCTAAGAGGAAGAATCATATACTAACTGAGATTGAAAAGTAGGAATTATAGAAGCTAAGGACCCATAAGAAACATAAAATCCCAAAGTCTTAGGAGTCACTTAACTTGTTTTTAGCTTTAGATTGGCCGGCTGTGGTTATTGCGAGTGCGCCCCTCGCCTTTTTCTTTGTATATATGTACAAAACCTATAATTAAAAAAGCAATTTGTTCTTTTTTCTCGCCTTCCGTTTAATGTACTTACTATTTAATTCATTGGTCATTTGGTTTGAATGAGCCAACCATGTTTTTGTAGCCTGGAGGTATAGTGTATATTCCCCCAATTAACCTTGAATTATGCACCAAACTAAGGGCATGTTTGAGGTTAATTTATAGGCTCATATGGGTTCCCCTAGTATCATCTGGGACCTAAGCCAAGTATATCAGACTTATAGTCCTTGTGTTTTATACTCTCCCATTATGAACTTGTTTCAGAGTTGTGGATTATAGTGGAATTAATTCATAGTGCACCATTCACGCTAACCCAAGTAGTTCATACTTCATTCCAAACTATAAGGAAAAGGATTAAACGGACAAGCAGTCGGATCATACTTGCCTTGGCATCATTCCTTTTATCCTTATGTTTGGGGCAAAGGCCCCCCTTATTGAGCATCGGCATCGAGCTCAAACTTAGTTTAACTCCAGTCCAACTAGTCATGGAAATGAGTCTGCTCATTGAAACGTTAGCAAGTGAATGTCGTCGGGGAGTCACTCACTCCTTTCATTCAAGTTATGCATAAGCCAATTGAATCATAGTATCTAATCGATTTAATACAAACAATCACAGAGCATGGAAATAGCTTTTATTTATATATAATATCCTTCGGAAAATCGTGCCTTATAATATAGGTTGAAAATACAATAGCAACAAAAATAAAAGCTTAAATCAAATATTGTTGTGATGCTCAACATTCCATGCTCCTAGGAGGTGATCACCATCAACAGTCGTTTTTGAACTCCATTATCAAGCTTTCGTTGAATGACATAGATCCCTTCCCATTTCTGGACCATGTTGGCAGGAGTAGGGAAGACATGCTTTAGCACAAGATCATTGGGTTCAAAGATCCTAGAACGAACCTTCCGATTATAGTATTGAGTGACTTGATGCCTATGCACTGAAGCACGCAAGTATGCTTCCTCTCTTTTCTCGTCTACCTTGTCCAGTGTCTCGAGGAGAAGAGACTTGTTAGTCAATGGTTCATAATATGTCGTTCTATGGGAAGGAACTTCGAGCTATAACGAAATGACTACCTCTGAACCGTATGAGAGTGCTAAAGGAGTATGACCAGTGGCTGACTTGTGAATAGTCCAATATTCCCAAAGTGCTAATGATAATTTGTTGACCCACATAGCCTTTACTTGCTCCAGTCGCTTTTTTATAATCGATTTTATAATCTTATTCATAGCTTCAACTTTTCCATTCAATTGCGGATAAGAAACTGATGTGTATCTCTTCTCTATGTGATATAGTCAACAATAGTTTATAAACTCCATGCTATAAAATTGGTCCCATTATAAGTGATGATACTTTTGGGGGGCCCAAATCGACATATGATGTTTCTGATGATAAAGTTGATTACTTGTTTTTTTGTGATTGTGGTTAGCGGTTTAGCTTTAGCCCACTTTGTAAAGAAACCCATAGCTACGATTGCATACTTCGCTCCGCCTTTAGAGATTTGAAGACTTTCAATTATGTTTACTCCCCATATTGCAAACAACCAAGGACTAACCATTTAGGTGAGTTGGTTGGGCGGAGCTCTAGGAATCTTCACAAACATCTTACAATTATCGAAGCATCGTGAATAATCAGCTGTATCTCGATTCACAGTAGGCCAAAAGTAGTCATACCAAAATATCTTTTTCGCCAAAGTTTTCCCTCTGGTGTGGTTTCCACATTCTCATTCATGCATTTCTCGTAATACGCGCTTGACGTTGTCATTGGTGATGCACCGGAGCAAAGGAACCAAGAACCCTCTTCTGTAAAGCGTTCCGCGCTGCAAGATATACCTCGAAGGTTTGTGAACTTCAGCGCATCTTTCATTCTTTCTTTCTAAAAGGGTTCCATGCTACACGAAATTCTTTATCGGGGGTTATCCATGACTACTTTTTAGGTTTGGCATCCATCGTGTGATTAACCTCCATCTGATCAATACTCGTAGCATTCAATGCTTCAATCAGGAAAATTTCTATTTCTTTCGAGATGATAGAGTCGTCCTGCTTAGCCAACCTATCGGCCTTCTGGTTCTCCTCCCTTGGAATTATTCTAAGCCATCCAACTGTTCTTCAAATCGCTCCAGGTAGGTATCAAAATGTGGTCCCTTTGTCTAATACTCTTTTTTGAACCTGGAGTACAACAATTTAGGAGTTGCAAAAAATATCCAACATAACTACTCCAAACTGGTACGAGCCTCAGCCCGACAATTAGGTCTTGATGCTTAGAATCATTGTTAGTAGCAGGAAAAGTTAGACTTAAGGAATAATAGATCGATCGTCCCTTAGGAGTTACCAAGAAATCTCTGACGCTAGAACGTCGATCATTACGAGCCGCATCCGTGTACAACTTCCTAGTGCCTGGTCCTGATTTGATTTCAGGAGGGTGATTCATCGTCCAAGATATCATCTTCGGGAGTTGTGAATTCGGCTATAAAATAATCTAATGCTTTCCATCATATTGATTTTCATTGAAGGAAAGTGAGATCGAGTTGACTTAATTCAATTTTCCACTTAAGTAATCTCTCAGACGCCTTAGGTCATTGAAGGACCTGTCGCAGTGGTTGGTTAGTGTAAACCTTAATCAGATGAGCCTGGAAGTACTGACATAGCTTTTTTGAGGTGATCAATAAGCTATAAGAGAGCCAATCAATCCTTGGGTAGTTACATTCCACCCTTGTCAAATTTTTGCTCACATTATATACCGGTCTCTGGACCATATCCTCCTCTCAAACAAGTGCTGGGATGATAGCATGTAGGGATACTGCCAAGTACATGAATAAGTCCTCGTGATCTATTGGTTTGGATAGTATGGGAGGCCTCTCCATATGATTTAGTAGGTTCTGAAAAGCTTCGCACAATCTAGGGTCCAAGCAAAGTTGTGTTTCCCTCTCTTTATTTAGTCAAAGTACGTATGTCGGTTGCTCTGGAAACGAATCTGTTCAAAGTTGTCACATTTCTTGCTAAGCTTTGCACGTCTTTAATCTTTTGAGGCTCCCAGATGTCGCTGATTGCTTCAGTATGATCAAGATTAATTTCAATCCCTCGAGTACCGACGATGAAACCCAAAACTTCCTTGATGCAACGCCAAAAGAGCATTTCAAAGGGTTGAGTTTCATCTAATAGCATCATAGGATACTAAACATCTTCGATATGTCCTTAACATAGTTGGTTGACTGCTTCAACTTCACAAGCATGTCATCTATATATACCTCCATTGACTTTCCAATTTGGTTATGTAAAATACGGTTAACAATACGTTGATACGTCCAACTATTGAGTCGACTAGCTAGTCACTTCGATGAAGTGAAAAGATGTCTTCTGGATACGCCTTATTCAAGTCTAAGAAATCAATGCATGCCCGCCATTTCCCATTAGCTTTCTTCACAAGACCAGGTTCGATATCCACTTGGGTACGTTTCATCTCGGATGAATCCATTGGCCTTCCGTTTCTCAACTTCGTCTTTTAGAGCCGCCGACCTTTCTGGGCCGAGTATACACATCTTTTGCTTAGCTCGGATGTACTTTGGGTTGATGTTAAGTGAATGGCTCATAATAAATGGAGATATCCCACACACATCAGCATGGGACCAATAAAACGCATCGAGGTTTGCCTGAAGAAAGTCAATCAATTCCATTATCCGGAAGGAGTCCAGATGGAATCCGATCTTAAAGACCTTAGTGGGGTCATCGTTATCGATCGAAACCTCTACTGTAGCCTGGTTCAGAATCACCTCATACATCTCGGTTATTCATCCTCTCTGGGATCAATGTCCTTCAACTGGTGACCAGGCGATCCTAACCAGGATATCTGTATTATTTGCTATGTCACTATCGATTTTGCAAGTAGAGGCATCTTTGGGCTCTTCTCCTTCTCCATTATAGATTTCGTTCCACTTTGCTAAGTAGCAAGCCCTTCCTGACACTTGGTCTCCACGAATCATTCCAATTCCTTCATTTGTTGGGGACTTCCGGAGAAAGAAGCCAAGAGTTATGCATGATCGGAATTCAACCAGGGTCGGCCGACCCAAAAAGAATTGTAAGGAAAGTTGATATCCATCACAAGGAACATGAGGATTCGCAATCTCCGATGATCTCTCTTGCCCAACTCAACCGGTAATTCTACTACTTCTACCGGCTCAGTGGTTGAGCCATTAAAGGCATGTATCAATGATTTACATGGCTTTAAATCTCTTGCTCCCAACATCATCTAGTCAAAAGCTTTCTTGAACAAAATATTGACGGAACTCCCGCAATCAACAAGGCATTTCTGTATAGTTATAGTGCCAATAATGATCGATATCACTAATGGACTATACTGGGGGTCTCCACTCTCCCACTGTCTCTGTCATGCAAAAAGATATCATCCATCGTCACCTTCTGTTGCTTGATTAGAATGGTATCTTTGTGGGTGTTTCATTCCCTCATTTCCATGTGCTTCGCAGCATTCACGTATTGTTCCATCGTTCTTGCGTTAATCCTTATTGGATGTGGTCCTTCGATGAGAGTGTTGATAAGAATCCCTTTGGCTTTTTGTTGGGCGATGGTTCCATGAGCCACCTTGCCTTGATTTGGGGCTAAAGCCCCTTTTCCCTTCGGGATACCCTATACTCGTCAAGTTTCCCTTCTCGTAATAGCTTCTCAATCGCTTCTCTCAGGTGATGACATTCATTCGTTGAATGACCATAAGTCTCGTAGAACAAACAAAACTTTCCCATTTCACCTTCCTTCTCCGTGGAATCCCGCGGAGGTGGTTTCTTATGTTGCATCACATTGCACATATCGAGATATGATTTCCAACGTGTCGCTCAATGGAATATAACTATCGAATGACTGGAATCAGGGTCAATTTTTAGCATCCCCTTTCTGATTACGATATCCTTTATTACCGTCTTACCCTGGCGGCCATCTTCCTGTTTTAATTACAGACATTAACTTTCACTTTTACGGAACTATCACCGGATTGCCTTACAACAACATTGCTTTAAATTTCTTCCTTTGCAACTTCACTAGATCTCCTTTCCCGATTTAGGGTCACATCCTCTTGTCGAAAAATGTACATTTGCTTTCTCATAAAATAATTCTATTGACGTAGGAGGCTTTCGAACCAAATATCTCCCAAATTCTACTTGTTTGTCCAGAACATCAACCATCACCATTAAAATAGTTTCCGAATTAGGATTGCTTACTTTGATGATAACCATGGTGAAACGGTCAAGATAGCCCCTCAAAATCTCTTCAAGGGTTTGTTTAACCACTGAAAGTTCCGTTACGTGCTTTGACTTTGACACGTGCAGTTGAAACCGAGTCAAAAAATTCTCGCTTAGGTCTTTAAATTTGGGAACTGATCTAGGAGGAAGCCTGATAAACAACATCAGTGCAATCCGCTCAAGATATATTAGGAAGGATTTACACATGATGGCATCAAGAGTTGTGGCTACGTTCGTATATCATGAATAACAAATTAAATGCTGTCGCGGGTCTGTCCTACCCGAATAATCATTCATTGTGTGTAGATTGAATCGTCTCTAGAGCTACGCTTCCCAAACGTCATTGGTAAAAGGAGTGTGGCTACGATCCAAACCCAATTCTCATTAGTATACCCACTGTTATCCTTCATTGTTTGGCATACCATCGCCAATACTTCTGCATTAGTTTGCATATACTCTGGCTCTGCACTCTTGGCTTGCTCAGCTCTTCCTGCTCCCGCTTCAGGAAATGTCACCTGATCCGCCGTTTGGGCGGTATTTCCTTGCCTCCTGTTGTCATGGTCAATTGCAGGATGAGTGCGTGGAAATATGGTTGCACGAGTAGTTTGGGAAGCATCACATTCCCTATGGGAGGACTTCAGTTTGATGCTTTGGTTAGCTCAATGTATTTCGAATTGAAATTTTCTCCCCGGGAAGGTTGTCCCGTTCAAGTTGGGAATCTTCCGAATTGAAGGTCGTGCACATCATGAGCTTGCTGGAATTGACGCCGTTGATCTTCTCCACTTCTTCCTGACAATGAAGATGATTTGCCAACCTGGTGTCGGGAAGGAGATACGACATGCTGATTTCGAAATTCTAGACACTGCCTTGCCATAACATCCTTGTCATGCCTCATCATAGCATTATCTCGTCCCTGAGCATTCAAGGCAGCGATGGTCACATCTAACTTGCCGAGAAAATGCACAAAGTCATCACATTTAACAAATGCTAAAGGAGGAGCCAGATTAGTAGTTATTACAGCAGGTTCGTTACTGGACACTACCTGGTTCGAATTCGATCCAGGAACAATCAAACTGGGAACACTCGAGCCGGGAGCACTCAATCTGAGAGTGTTCGATCTCGGGCAGTGTTGGTTTCTGGTGGCTGTGATGTCATTTACTGTGCGTCACCGGACGATTCTCTAAAGGAAGCTTGGTAAGCTCTCTCTTGGAAACCAAGGTTATTAAAGATGTTAAAAACTAAGATCATTCCCTTGGAATTGGTGATCTGAACATTAGGCAAACAATCCAAAAAAGCCGTGAATTTAAAATTTCTCAGTGAAAGCTCCAAAATGTTTGACCAAAAATTGACACAAAAACTAAAAGTAAAAGATTTATATAGGAATAAATGAAGAAATATGAAATGAAACATGGAAAACAATTATTACACATGAATTGTAGTGCTTTGGCATTAAAATCCCACATCCACTTAATAATTTCTTGATTCACTAAGAAATTACCGATACAATATTTACAATCTTAAAACACTCAAAATACAATTCTTTTCCTCTTGAATTATAATGATGGAATATGAAAATAACTTAAATCGTTGCTAATGGAAATTTGTACGAGTTGATTGATAGCCAAAAGTCATTGAATTATCCTTGAAATGATGTATTTATAGGTCTGGTTCTGGTCTAGTTCGACTCTCATATGTGGCTCTCAAACCGGTAAAATCGGAGAGTAGTAAAGGTAGTTACACAGCAGTTACAATCATGTTCTAGAATGTTGGGGGTCGGCTCGAGATGTGTCAGTTAGAAAGTAGATAGTGGCCTAGATCCGGGGTATCAGGAGTTAGTGGGAGAAGTGGTTAAGCAGTAGTCACGTCTTCTTTGGATCGAATGACACCCTTCTCGAGTTGTACGATCCAAGATTTGTTCGAACCAAGCTCCTTCGATCCCAGGGCCAAATTGTACTCGATCCGAGGCCGGGGAATTTGTGAAAACCATACACTTTAACTTGGTCTTCATCAAACCAGGAGTTAATTTATAGTTTGGTATGATTTTGAGGCTAGATACCTTTTGAACGTGAACATCTGCACTCTTAACGGTCTTACCGAAAGGCATTTCAACATTTACATTTCTAATATTAACACCCTAATTAACATTTATTTTCCCTTAAGAAACAAAACTTAGGAAATTCATATAAATAAATCCACGCGAGAGATATCCCAAAAGTTCTAATAATTGAGAATGCATCGTCCTTTGTCTTATATAAAACCTGAAATCCAAATCCATTAGCTAATCTCTATAACTAATATTTTCTCGTAGTTAATGTGTATTTAAACTTAGAAAATTTATAGGAAAATTATACAATCTTGGAAAAATTAAAACATTAAAAAATCGTCTTCCAAAACATATTATAAACATCATATAAAATGTAACAGCCCGCATTTTACATATCGGAGGATCATAAAATATTTTTGTTTTATTCCCTGAGGGTTGGATAATTCTCATCTTTTGATATGTTACTTATGGGGATGTGATACATGTCCATAATTTTTTACCAATTTTGTTTGTGACCATTTTTCCCCAATCAGTCTTGTATCGGGCATAACTTTTGACTTATGTCGAATTAGAGGGTAAGACCTGTGCCATTGGAAAGGCATTATTACTGTCTTTTCGTAGAGTGGTTACATTAAAGTTTTGGCTTAGTGGTTTGGGAGGAATCACTGTTTTAAGGTTTTTCAATTGGCTGTGCAGGTTTGGAGAGCCACAGTGAGCTGATTTGGGAAGGCCCATTAGTGGCCTGATGGAAGGGTATAAATAGGGGGTAAGGGATATGGGAAATGGATTTGGTTTTCCATTCTCTCATTTGGTGCCTTGTGCTCCTGCTTCCTCAAACACCTTTCCACCATTAAAATCAAAATCCAAGGAGGGAAATCAAAGATCTACACCATTTGAGGCTAGATCTACATCAATTTAGACAAGAGTTCATCGGATCCAGGTGTTTGGTGCAAGGTGCTTGCTGTCCGGATTCTTATTTCATCAATTTTAGCTGTTTTTGGAAAATCAGTGAGTAATTTACATCTCTCACATGGATGCAATGACGTATATGAGTGTTTATGCATGTTTCTCATCAAATTCAAGTGTTTTTCCATAGACCTATGTCATATTAAGTTCATTTTCATAGAGATCACCCTATAATCTGATCTAGTAAGTTTAGATAGGTAATTTCTATAACTTTTCATATGAATATGCAAGTTAGATCCATAGTTTTGCTCATATGTACATCTATGGTGATTTTGGTGAATTTTACATGTTTGTTGATGGAGTTGTCATATTGGTGTTATTATTGATTTCATATCATGCTTATGATCATATTGGATGTATTGGATGAGCTGGTTTCATCGAACGAATCGTTTTGGCAAAGTTTTGGTCAAAATTGGAGTTGCATTGGAGAATGTAGGTTTTGGGTTGAACATGTAGGGTCGGTCGAACCATGGGGAGGTTTTCTTGGAGGAAAAAAATGGTTGGGTCGTTCGAGCGTGTTGGGTCGAACAAGTTGGATCGAGCAAGTTGGGTTGAGCAGCATACGGGTTATGCAGTGGTTATGGTCGCACCATAATGTGGTCGGGTCGGTCATGTTTTGGGTCGAGCAAACATGGATCGAGTCGGTCATATCTTGATGTGGTGTTTGGATCGAGCGCGAAGGAGGGGTCGAGCAGAGTGGTCTGGTCGGTCATGTTGGGTCGAGAAGAGCCTGGGTCGGTCGCATATGTTGGGGTCGGTCGTACCAAGGGGGGTCGGTCGCACAGGGTCATTTTCCGAACCCTACTCAAGTCGCATCGCAGTGGCGTAACTTGGTTCGATGATAATGTGACTTCGAAGTAAATTCAAGTTGGAAGGTTCAAACTGTTGAAAGGTGTTCGTTGATCGGTGTAGAACAACGAATGAGATGACAACTCAAAGGTCGTGATTTGTTGGATAATGGTTGCTCGAGAAGGTTGCTTGGACTATGAAAAGTCATCAAGTTGGATGACTAGAGATGAGAAGGCTGAGAGATTATCATTGTCATAAGTTCTAGCAGGCTCAAATCAGGGGTACGATGTGGGCACCCAAATGATCGGTTGTAGGACGAGTACCCTGGGTATCGTTGGCTTAGTTGTCAAGGTTGGACATACATATGTATCGTTGAAAGGCATATGGAGTTTATGCCAGAACTGGGATTATCATTAGCCCTTGACATATGGAAAAGTTGGCCATCAAACGATTAACGATAGTTTCGAGCTAGGATTGGCGGTGATAGCCACAGTCTGTCATGATTGATTGGTTTCCTTATTTGAACTGTCTCATGTAGATTGTCCATCGTCGAAGGAAATGTTCCTTGGGCGCTTGTCTGATATTGGTTTAGGCCTCTGGGTCTTGTGCTTGAGGGATGTTGAATTCGATTAGGATGATTTACATGAGATATATAATCTGGGTATTATGAGTGCTTACTATGATTGAATGGGTTTTCTAGTCTCCATAGATGAATGGTTGAATTATTTATCGTAAAGGCTATCACTGTCCGATGTACGGAAGACGGGAGTTGAGTTCTTCTTTGGTGTTTGGTAGATTGGTTTGTTAATCTACCTATTCTCATATACTTTACTATTGAGGTTTGCCAGTTGTTTTATCACTCACTAAGACTGTTGTCTGACTCAAGGTTTTATGTCTCCTCTTATTACCTTGGGTTGTTCATCCGGTTGTGGATTAGCAGACTAAGTAGCAGGTTACACGTGATTAGTGAGGACGATGCTGCTATATGGAGGCAAGCAGGAGGCTGGCGTACCATTTTTATTACTATCTAGTATTTCAGTTTCCACTGTTTGAGTGCTCTATGAGGGTTGTTGTGAGGCCTTACGTGCAAACTTTAATACCAGTTGGATAACCTTTCAGGATATTGGGAAAGTTTCAAAAGTTTGCTATATGATGCTTCCTTACTATTACATGTTGTATATGTTCTATTATATTTTATCCTTGCCCTGTGAGTTCTACGACAGGTTCCGATGTTGTTTGCCTACTCTGATGATCGTCCATAGCTGTCTGGTACACTTTTCTGCGCATTATTCCTCTTGTTTAGTGCAGGGGTTATGGGCGGTCGTCACATAAAAGTTTCATGTTCATCGAAGATGTTATACAATAGGTTTTACCCTAATTACCCACCTATTTCACACGTAACCAGACATCTATGTGGATATTAAAACATTATTCTTGAAAAACAGGTTAAAGCATCACAATAGATGGAAAAATAGTGATGTAATCACAAAAAATCAGGACATCATGAAAACTAAAATAAACACGGATCACGATCACTATTCATCTTAGATTGTGTTGAGATGTTGAGAATTGATATTGTAGTTTTCAAAGCTTCAATCTTCCTTAACTTTTCTTTTCTCTTTAATATCTTTAATGACCAGCCTCTTTAGTTCTTTGGTTTTAGGATTTAAAAATAATGTGCCAGGGTAGAAGAGTAGGAAATAGGTTTATATACGGAGCCACGTGTTATCTACTTTTCTCCTCACTTATTACTTCTTATGTTTAATTCATGGTATATAGTTTCTGTAGCCAATCCATTGATTGTTAATATGTACCAAACTCAAATCAACACTACATTACGCATATCTAATTTATCCAGTTATATTTCTTAAATAATGTTTACAGAAAAAGATGGCTGTTACAATATCACTGAGTTTCAATTTGAATAACTTATATATATATATATATATATATATATATATCATTTACAAAAAATCAATAACCTTCAAAAACTTAATAGTTTTAAAAGGTCCATTTATAGACTTTCTTTTTTTGCAAACATTAATTACATTTATAACTATAATTTTAAACTATACCATAAATGTCTTTATAAATGTTGGTAAAACACATTTACTAGTTATTTTCAACCATTGCTTATATTTAGAAAGATGGATATTTGGGTTATCAATCCTGCTATTTGAAATTTCAAGAAAAATTCTTTGAAGAGTGGGGAAACATTACAACTATTTATATAAAATCATTTTTGTATAAACCATTTTATATTATAAATATTAACCTGTTTTATCCCTATTTTGACTTCCTATAATTTATTCAAATATATTTAACTCATAATACAATGAAAATAATAACTTCATAATGTAGGCTCTATTTGTTCTTAACATACACTGGAGTTTTACCTCGATAGAGTTATATTTCATTTTACCAAATTCACACATTTATTTGTTTTAATATTTACATATTAAATTTCATTTTAGTCTACCTATTGATAACAAATTAGTTTAACACCCTAAATAGTATGTATAAAGAATAAAAATGAGGAAATGTAAACTAAAAATGAGTAAAGCAATTATGCACATAATTTATAATGGTTCAGATAATGATTTCCCACATTCACTTGCTTTATTTTAATCTTTATTTTCCAAACTTGAGAGATTGTAAGTTTTTGGGTCGAAATGACCTTGAATACAAAGATAATAATTGACGAAATTTGTAAAAAAGATAAAAGATCCTTAGCTCTTCAATGGATCATCTACTTATAGGCTATAGGAGGCTCAGAACAGCCGGAGACCGTGAAGAGAAAGCTTGGGATTTGGGTGTGCCATTTTTTGGATGTCGCACACATATCCTCCAAAACGATCTCAGGTCATTGCCGACCTAGGGAAATCCGTATCGGGGACGAGTCGAATCTAGTTCCTTTCTTAAGAATCGTTTTGATGCTAGATTTGACCTCGTGACGGTACTTGGTTTTAGTATGGATTGAATACCATGTGTCTTAAGTATGGATTTTACTATGCTGAGTCATGCAATCAAAGTCCATGGGCTTAGTCTATTTAGATTTCATGCATGATTGCACCGATCTGAAAAGGTGGGGATATACTCTGATTCAAATTGGTAGATAGCCCCAAAACAATCCAAATGTAACACTCCACACTTTTCTACACCCAAATTTGACGAAAATCAAAACTTGAACTCATCCAAGCATGGAGCGTGTATATCTGGTACCTACAACAAATGAACATGAGCGTAATCAGAGTACAATAAAGAAAACTCACAGCGGAAAAAAAAAGATAACTAGTATTAACTCAAGTAACTACCTTTTTCAAAGTAAGTCACTTTGCCAATACAGTGCAAGAGAGAGAACGAGAACTGGAAGCCATACTAAATCATCTGTGAGAACCCACATTCTCTATGAAACCTAGAGGCTGTAATGTGGAGGGGGTCAGAACAACAAGTTCTGGTGACTAAGAAATGTACAACACAGACTATAACACAGATATTTTTCGTTTGGTTCAAACAAAGTTGTATGCCTGACAAGGTTAGTGATTCTAACCCAACCTTGTTAATGTTTACGCACGACTCTACTACACTTCCCAATGTAGTATTCCTAAATTACATTACCGAGATAGGAAATTTACATAATTTTTTGTGAAGACTTTAAACCAGATCTTAACTGGTTAATTCTATCGAGAATGGGCCCCTAATTACGGGGTTTCTATCTATATCCTCATTCACTATTCTTTATTATTTAATGCCTCACTATCAATGATAGATAAGGTGGATTCTCCCTGATCACTAAGACCTAGGCGGACCTATTGGTCACTTATTAACCCCCGATAATATATTCAATGTTAACATAAACTAGAGGGCACTAGCTACGAGCCCTACTAGTTAAGGCTTCCATCATTCACGCATATACCCTTGCCCTACATAAGGTGAGAGAAGGTATTTTATCATGCGTTATACCTTCTAGCTGACTTTATTAGATAACCTCCTTAGTCACTTATTACTTCCCGTAGAATAGACGACCATATCTGACCCTTTTAATTTCCAGGTTTTGGTAGGCCCACACACATTCCATTTAAGTCCCCTATACTGGAAAACCTATTCCCAGATGGACTCTTCAACCCTTAGTTTTTTAGCCTTTTAGGACCCAAGAAGCGGACTATACGCGAAGGTTATTAGTTTGTACCCCATTTGCCTTTTAACACCTTTGCCATTGTCGGATAAAATAGGCTACGTTATTAATTCATTCACTTTTAGTTCCTTTATACGGAAATACTATATGTACACTATTTATTTGCGTCACAAGTTTATATGGTTATTAATATCTTACATTATTGACCTACTAAGTCCAACTATATTTTCTATTTCCATTACAGTTAATAAGGAAGATTGTATTCCGTTTTTCCTAGAATATTTATTTAATACCTTCCGTAATTTGGGCTTAGTGTTTAAACGACAATCATAATTTCCCTTATGATAACCATTTCCTTTTATTTCATTTTTATTGCCCTTTATGACTCTGGTGGTCATATTTTCCTAAGGCAGCTATTTACCAGTCCTAAATTATGTACTTATTGTACCGCAACATGCAATTACTATTCTTATTCTTCTATTTATCTGTTTATTTGTTTACTGGTTGTTATATATATATATATATATATATATATATATACATATATATGCACTAGGCCTCTCACATTAAGTTGACTACCTATGATGCTGGATTTGCTGGTTGGTTCCGGGCAGGCTTCTACCACAAGTGAACTTAACCTCGTACCACTATACATTTATCTTTATGCGTTAGACTGTAATGTCCCGGATTTTCAGTTAATTATTTTGAATATTTAAATTTATTTTAAATATTTATTTGGAATAGTAAATGAATTTTTATAGAATTTATCGATTTAATAGTCGATATACGAATTAATATTGAATATGTAAAATTATCAAAATACGGAAACGATAAATAATTGAATCCACAGTTGAGAATTAAATCGAAACAATTCAGTCAATTAATGTAAATTTTATTTAAATTAGAACGATTATAATGATTTATTTTCGATAATTTAATTGTTTGAAATCGATTTATATTTTAAATCGAATTTAATTTAAATCGTTAATTTAATTTGTTATCTCTTCTGTATAGTCTAATTAAATTATAGAATCAATCCCGTGAATTTTAGAATAACGCCATAACATGAAAACGTCGTTCGTTACAATGAAATAGCGGTTCAGAACTTAGAGTGAGTGACCACGAGATGTTTTGTATAATATATCTTTACTAATAATCGGAATAGGTTTGGTGTCACACTTTTTTGGTGTACACGCAAACTACCGAAAATGCCCTTTATTCGAAATTATCTCCTACATTTCCTCTTTGCTGAATCAAAATTAATTTCTCTATTTCCAGAAACAGTCAATTCCTTAAAATTCTCATACTCATTCCTATAATATTAATTTCTCAATTTCCAGAAATAGTCAATTTTTAAATGCTCTTTTCTAGCATTTACTGCATTTCCGATAAGCATTGAATCGGCTAAAATTCGGTTGCCTATGCATGAACAATTCAAAATATCACCTTAAATTTTGCAACTGGAGGGTTCCTTATTTTTAATGCTTGAACTCTATAAATATTGCCTAAGATTCTCCATCATTTCCCCACTCCACCGTTACTCCTACCATTCTCCACCGTTTCTTCATAGGCAACATCAATTTTTATACATGCCTTTACTTCGTAGGCCAAATCAATTCTTTTAAATGCATACCAAAGGATGATAATATGAGTTAATTATTGGTGGAGAGGGTGCAAATTAAATTTTATACATGCATTTACTTTGTAGGCCAAATCATTTTTTTATTGTATACCTTTACATTTGTTGTATAATTTTTTTAATATTATTAAACTGCTTATGCCTGCATCTGTTCCACTCCTTCAGTCTGCTTTTAATTATTTTGAGCACATGCCCCACTTGGTAAAAATTGCATCCTTCCATCTATTCATGCATTTCCATATTTATTGCATTATGCCAAATAATGGCATAGCGCAAAGACTCTCTTTTCTTGAATTTTTTGCTTTTTTCAATCAAAGAAATATGCCATGGATTATGCTTATCTATAGAGGTATTTAAAATATTGGCTTTGATATTTTAAAAATAATAATCCACGCGCGAAGCGCGTGCCATGACGCTCGTTGATTAAAATCAAATCAAAATATAAATGTAACAACCCGTATTTCAATAACATGTTAAAACGAGAATCAAGGCAGAATTTAATTTTAAATTCCGAATCAAGTAAAACGGGCTATGCCATTGCGTTCGTCTCGGAAAAATACGCGAAATAGAGTCCGAGTTTTCGAAAATCGGAGTCCGTATGACCCGGTTAAGGCCCAAAGAAGATTTCTGGAAATTTGAATTTCGGAAACAGTTTTGGAAATCAGATCTGGGGCTAGGCGGGAAGTGTCCCGCCTAGGCCATGTCGACAGGGCTGTCGACAGGCCTGTCGACTTGGGCCCAGACCAAGTCGACAGCCCTGTCGACTTGCCTGTCGACAGGGGGTGGCCGGGGCAAGTAGCCTGGCGCACCTGTTTGTCTCACCAGATCTTGTTCTTGGGCTGGGTCTGGAAGCTTCCGAGATCTGATGGTCCTAATCTATCCTAGGGTTAATCTAAGGGCCTAAAACTATCCTAATCTCTATAAAAAGACCCTAAACCTAACCTAAATCCTTAAAAATCAAACCTAGCAACTAAGTGCTGCCAAAATCAATTTTGATCATGGCCTCCATCTCCAATCCCTAGAGCCTATGCACTCAAATCAAATTCAAATCAAAAGGTGCAAGCTTGCTGCACCAAATGAAGGCCAAATCAACGTTGCTATGCGAGTTCCATGACGATTCTTCAACAAAGGAGGCACCTTTCTTAGCCAAGATGATTCATGCTTCTTTCCCTAGGCCTAACTAAGTAAGTTCTAGCTACTTTTAGATGGAAACGGTAGTTTTGATAATGACATGGGATAAAATGAGGCTAAACATGATTATGCGAACCTATATGAACCTTACCTTGCCTCTTGAGTTCATGTTTATGATTTTAGGCCATGTGAGTGACTTAATCATGCCTCTCATGCTATGCATAACCTAGTTTAACTTGCAAGTTTGGATCTTTATGCATGAAATGCTAGCATGAACCTTTAGAAACCATTTTACTTGTGAAACATTGGCTAAGACAAGATTTTGGGGCTTATGCATGTTTATGAACCCAAACCCCTTATGCTAACATGCAAGTTTGTGGCCAAATCCTTTATGAGATTATGCATGCTCGTGGCCAATCCCCTCTTTTAAGTTGTGCATGTTTATGGCCAACCCCTTTATGATGTTATGCATGTGGAAGCCAAGCCATTTTTGGCATCATGCATGTTTTGAGACCAATATGTGACATAGTATCCTTACTATGTTGACTCGCTTTGCTTGCGTTGGGAAAACACGATTTTGGGTAGTTAGATAAACATGAACATGTCGCAAAATCTTAACTTGAATATGACATGTGTTTATACTTGAAAATATGACTTGAAAGATAACATGGAAGTTGGCATGTAAGTATGCATAAAACATGAGCTTGGGAATTTACCTATTAAGTTAGGTCTACCCAAATGCTTGAAAACTTGTGACATGTTTTGGAAACATGATGAACTTAGATAATATGAGTGTGGCCAACTCGAGGTTGGGTTGAGTTTGCAACGTAAAACTACCCGGAACCGACCGGCCTAACTAGTAGTTGCAAACAATAGGACCCAATGTGAGAAGTTGGTCATGTCGCGCTTAAGACCCGAGGTTAGACTAGGTTGTGGTGTAAATCTACCCGGACCTGCCCGGCTTAACTAGTAACCACAACAAGGTCTAATGTGAGAGGTTAAGAGTGCATTAATTAAATTAATGCCACATGATAAGGTTAAGTAAACTTGACTAATGACACTTAACCGATATGACATGAATGGGTAGGTTAAGTGGGACCGGGCTTGATTTCCTTAATGACACTTAACCATGCAAGATGATTAGGAGATGGGGTTAAGTAATTTACACTTAACTAATCCGACTGGGTAATTAGATGGGGTTAAGTAATCCACACTTAACTAATCTAAACACGGTAATTCGACGGGGTTAAGTTAAACACTTAACCAATTTAAACTTGGTAGTTCAATGAGGTTAAGTAACCAATACTTAACCAACTTAACGTGATAATTTAATGGGGTTAAGCAACTTATACTTAACCAATTATACATGAAGATTTGATGTGGTTAAGTGACCTAAACTTAACCAATCTAACTCGTTAATTTGATGTGGTTAAGTGAACTAAACTTAACCAACCTAACTCGTTAATTGGATGTGGTTAAGTGACCTATACTTAACCAATCTAACTCGTTAATTTGATGAGGTTAAGTTAACCTATACTTAACCAATCTAACGTGAAAACATGATAAGGCTAAGTCACGAATCACTTGAATACGCTTGACCGATTTGACTCGGTAATTTGACAAGGTCAAGTTAATTTATATAATTAACCAATCTAAAGTGATAATTAGACGAGGTTAAGTTAGCCAACTTGACACATGGTTTGTAGGGTTAAGTCTTGGACTTGGATACTTAGCCAATTTTGACATGGTTTGTAGACGGGCTAAGTTATGGACTTAAGTGACACTTAACCCATTAGATAAACCCTAATTCGGAGGATTGGGTAAATAACCATAGTTAACAAGGATTATGGAAATAAGGCTAAGTGGTAAACCTTAGTTAAGGGAAACTAAGTAATAATTCTTAGTCAAGGAAATTTGGACCATTTCTTAGATAGATCAGTAACCCGATACGTTAGGTCAACGTTTAAGTATGCGTGTAGGAGCAGGCTATCTGATTTAGATAAAGTCTCCAACGAACTGGGTAACGAAGCAGCGGCTTCGGGGAATGTGTGGTTATTCTTGGGATCCCTCTGTGAGCTGCCAGGTCATTATACTAGGCTCACGAGAGGTTGAGGTCTGCGGTAGAAGAACCAGGAATATGCCTTGGTTGCTATGCGAGCAACCTAAAGACAGGGGTGGATAGCAGTGAGTCGGCGAATACATAAGGTGCCCGAGATAGCAAGTCTGTCGATCATCTACCATCTTGAGTCAAGCGTGTACGTACGGAAAGGCAGGGAACACCCAACAGACCATAATTTACTATCTAATTATGGGTGAGGTAGGCCGTAGGATGTGGGCTGGCCGGAGTGTAGTTCTCATGCAAGATTTTCTCTTATGTTGCCTTTCACTAGTTGAGGGAGGGGTCTCGTGGGACCATAGACACGTGTAGAAAAGCAGACCTTAGCATCTGCATCGGCAGATAAATCTAAAGCTCCCGACCGAGTCCTGTATTTCTTGTTTTGGCCGGTGACAGGACTCGGATGGCACGATGTGATACATGTGCATCCAGTTATAGAAAAACGATTCACGATGAATGCGTGGGAAAAAGGGCGCGGTTAAGGGTTAGCGTAATCCCTAGTGGCCTAGGTGGTTTAACCCAAACCGAAATACGAAAGCGTGCAATAGGTAAGCGTAATCCCTAGTGGTGCTAGGTGGCGTAAGTCCTAGTAGTTCAAACGATGATTCATATGGAAGAGCCTAGCTAGAACAAGGGTGATAGTCCAAACGATTTCAAGGATAATACGACATGAGGAAGCCCGTACGAGGTACGGCAAAGGACTGAACTTATATACATGGAAAGAAAGATATGATTTGAGTAACCTATATATGCGATATATTAGGTCGACAAGGACCATTACACGACTTTGAGCAAGGGACATTCATGGTTAACACATGACGCGGGTAGGGATACTAGTACGAGAGGTGAAGAGCAAATATACATGTTAGAACTAGGAAGAATATACATAATAGATACCGTGGGATGTTAGACGGGGTAGATACCTTGGGATAATGTACTCGATAGAAATCTGACGATGTGATACCTTGACTCATCATAACACCGTAGTTTATCACGATACCTTAGTTTACCTTGCCACAGTAGTTCGACCGGCTACCCTGGTTTATCTATCTTGTAGTTATCCTTATGTTTACTTTCAGTTTATGCATGTCATGTTACCTTTACCTGTTTTTATACTGGAAGTAGATAGGACTTACTCAGTCTTTTTGACTGACCCGTTTTGTTTCGCCTCTTTTCTTCCGTTTCCCCCCCCCCCCCAGGTTTCAGGGAGGAAACAATGCTGTTTAGTTCGGACTTCTTCTGCTTGAAGGTCATCATGGATGGCTTGGACTTCTCTTGGCTATGGCTACTTTACTGTTTTTACTTGGGGAAGAATTGCATAAAAAGTCTTTATGCTTCTTTACTATTGCAAGACAGGTTTTGATGTACTCTGATGTAAAAGGCTTTAGACCTTAATTATTGAATTTATGAAAGTTCGATTTTACTTCCGCTATTTTATATGTTCTGTCTTGTGATATTTCTGTGCATGTTTACCAATAATGCCCCTCTAAAGCTAGTGCATTCCTTTGCGAGTGACCCTAGCGGAGGCGGGGTGTTACAATAAATCAATCGACCAATATCCTGACCATTCAAAAACATTATCGCGTAGACAATTCTGTCTTTCTGCTTCGATACAAAGGCAAAAATTATTTTAATGGCCTCGTACAATTTGTCTACCGTTCGCATCTATATATGGAGCTTCGCCGAGTATACTACTCATACACAAATTCACAAAAAACCATTTCATTTCAGTCCTAGGCTAAATAAATCAAAACACCCCTTTTCCCTCTTTCACAAAATCGATTCAGCAAATAAAAAGAAAAACAAAAGGAAAGAAAAGGGGATTTTGATTTTAAATCCAACTCGTGGTTCCCCTGTACCACCGCAAGATTTCTTGAAGCTTAACCAGGTGGAGAAGCACTCGTGTATGACGGGTGCGTTTGAAAAGGGT
Organism: Allium sativum; assembly: GCA_030737875.1. NCBI lineage: Eukaryota > Viridiplantae > Streptophyta > Magnoliopsida > Asparagales > Amaryllidaceae > Allium > Allium sativum. The sequence goes on from CM060918.1 coordinate 348,177,771, forward strand.
TTCCATCATTCAGTTTGAGGGGATATCGACCATGGTTGTGTGTGAGTTTGGGTTAAGGGGCGCCGCATTTTGGAAGAAGCTGACATGGGATTTTGGTGATGTATTCGAAGGGGTTCGGATGGATGCGATTTTGGAGGGTGCGATGTCGACACCGATGGATCGACAATGGGAAATTAGGAGTGCGGTATGTGTATTTTTGTGGATGAACGGGAGTGAAGTCTGAATGTTCGAACGGGAAAATGGTGGATTGCGATGACTGATGGATGAAGAGTGCGGCAATGTGGTGGTTTGAGGAGTTCGAACTGTGTGGTGAGATGCAGCGTGATTGGAGTTAATTGGGGGCCTACGAATTGAGGAAGAAAGAGTTATTCTCTATTGTTTTGGGATGAACGTGATATTATGGAAGTGAATGAGTGGATGGACGAAGGAGTATAGGTCCGATGCTGAGGTATGCATTTGGTTAAGGGTATTTCGTTTCAAAGGGGAGACTGAAATAGTGTATTATGTGAAATGGAGACTGCCAGATTATAGGGGTCTGTATGGTTAATAAAGGCTGACGGGTGAAGTTTTGTAGTGATGTTGATGTTGACTCGGTGGTGTAACAATAGCAGCAACACGATAATGGTATGGATGATAGAAAGTGATGGTTATTGACAGTATAATGCTCGGTGGAATATCATAATAGGATGAAGCGGTTTTGGGCTGACTTTAGTGAGGTTGTTCAAGAATATGCTTGGCAGATTTTTCAAGTGCTTGTAGTAGCCTTAAGGTATAAGTTCACAGAAATTAAAATTCGTAGAATAATTTGTTAATTTATTTTAGTAAGTTAGTTTAATTGAAAAATCATTTAATCGTCAAATAAATTCAAATAATCGTAGGTCCAAAATAGATTCAGCTCAAGTAGATTCAAAGACGATATGGGATTTTAAATGAATATTCGCCAAATAAAAATCAGGTGAGTAATCTCACTTAAAAATTTATTTTTATCATTAAAAATAAATTGTTGGTTGTTTTGGTTGCATTGCTGTTATTAATGAATTGTGGTTATATATTAGTTACATTAGGCTTGGTGGTTGTGGTTATTATATATATTTATATATTGGATTTTCTGCAGTACCATTAGCGGATGCCCGCAGTATCATTAGCGGATGTCCCTTTCGCCCCACGATATATGAGTGGATGACCTTTTATACCCGATGTCCTGCCTTGAAGCAGGATTGGTATTATTTATGTTGTCTGACTTCTTTGAATGTAGGAAACAGGTTGAAGGAATCCGACTGGATTCCTCAAATTTATATTTACATATTTATATGTGTGTGATGTGTGAATTGAATGGATGATTGGTTTTTTTGGATATTAGAATATCATTGGCCCTAGATATTGATATTTAAAAATATTAAAAAGGGATTTTGGATTTTTAAGAAGGAAAATTTAATTTCAGAAATAGAAATGGAATTTCAAATCAATTAGGAAATATTTACTTGTTTAGATAATAAAAACAAGTGAATGAAGTTATAAATGGAAGAAAATATTATCATTAGATAATATTAAATATTAATTTCAAGTATGAAGTTAAAAGGGAAATTTTAATTTTCGAAATAGAAATGGAATTTCGAATGAATTAGGAAATATTAACTTGTTTTAGTAATAAAAACAAGAAGCTAAATTTATAGACGTTTTTCATAAATAAAAAGAAAAAGTCATCAATTGATAATTTAGAAAGGAAATTCAAAAATGATTTTAAAAAGGAGAATTTATTCTCCAAAAATAGAAATTGGATTTCAAATGAAATTTGAAAAAAAACTGGTTTTAATATTTAAAACCAGAAGTGAAATTTATAAACAATGTTTATGAAGAAGGGATATTTTCAGTAGATAATTTAAATTTTTTAATACAAGTATGAATTTAAAAAGAGATTTATAATTTGGATCGTTTCAAAAAGAAACTGTGAAATTTATTCCGATGTTTGGAATGTAAACTGAATTCAAATGAATCCATAAAGATTTATGATTTTGAATTTGACTATGTCGAATAAAGATAAATAAATAGAATAAACTATTTTCATAAGGTATATTGAATTGCATTAATTAGAAGCAGTAATCTAAATTAAATATGAAATAGATCCTGTGTTTATACAATTATAAGTTAAATTATAAAGTATCTTCGAACGTAAAATAAAAAGGGAAAATTACTTCCGTAGAATAGGATTTGGTTTTTAAATGAATTCTGGAATGGGAAACTTGTTTTAAAATCATAAAACAAGGAAGTTACTTTTCAAACGATATTTATTATCATTGGTTAAATTGGAAGTTAGTTTCAAATAGAGTTCAAAATGGAAGGTTGTTAAATATAAAATAAGGTAATTGATTTATAAACAATGTTTATTAATATACTAAAGTAATTTTCATTGGATAAACTGGAAATAGAATTTCCCAAATATAAAAAATGACGTTTAAAAATCGTATTTTTAAATGAGATAGAAAGAGGGATTTTTATGATAAGGAATGACAGTTGTTGTATTACAAACTCTTACTTGTCTCAAGATAAGAACGTTGTCAGTCAAGGTCAGAGAGGTAAACAAAATACCCCAACTTGAACGACTTCACTGTTATCAAGGGATGATATTAGTCTGTAATAGTGAAGAATAAATTAATTGATTATTCCCATAAAGAGAATTTATAATATGAATTCGATTATATCGAGTTTTAAATAACCAAATTCCATGTGAATTGGAATTGAATATATAAAATTAGAGTTTAAATTAATTATAACTGAGTATGAATATGGAATAAAAATCGACGAGTTTGAGAAATCGGGATTGTTAAGTTAGATTTGGATAACGGATTTATTTTTGAGTATTGAAAGTGAAATTGAAATTTATTTTATAAACGAAGTTTGAACGTTTATATTTAAATTATAATTAAAACGAACTCGTCGAAACGCGGTAGTTCGTAATTTGGCATTACGAACTTCAATTGAAAATATTGAACTCGATATAAGTCGGAATTTAACGAAATCAGAAACGTTTGGATCTATTGAATAATAATTTTCTAATGGAAGAGAAAAATATTGATTTCGTCTTATAGATTTTTAGTTACGTCAAAATCAAATTTTTAGAAAAACAGCGCCATAATCGTTTATAAACCATAACGGATTATTTAATAAGTAAAAAGGATTTTCAGTGAATAAAATCCGAATTCGTATTTGAAAATTCCAGATTTGAGTTATCAAATATATACGAACTCGAGTGGAGCGAATGAAGTGATTTTTAAATATAAAAATCAGATCTTACATTATGAAATGAAGTTAACTAATTACAAGGTAATTAGTTTAAGAAGTTTGAATCGAACTTAACCTTTGTTAAGTGAATCAGATTTGTGAATTCAAGTTGAAATCAAATATGAAACTCGAGTTAGAAATGGAATTCGACATGTTTACAAGCGAATTAATATATATTTTCTTATGATATGCTCGAATCGAAAGTGTATTAGACAAAATCGACAATTAGCGAATTAATTAGCAAATTGAGTTAAAAAGGATTGTATCGATGGAAGTAAAATTGGAAATGGCCGTGTATATTTTTAGATAGGTATGGAATGAAGATATGAAGATTTTAATTTAATTGCCCGACAAAAAGGTACATGTTTAAATTTCCATATGAGGTTTTATGTGCCGAATCGGCAAGCCGCTTGGCTTTTTGATTTTCTTTTTGAATGGAAAGGGCCTAGAGAGGCGAGTTGAGGTTTGAACAATTGACCGGTGCAGGGGAGGTGATGGCGAAATTTTCCAGAAATTCAAGGAGTTAGAATATTTTTAAGAAATTTTGATAATATAAATTGATATATCGATATATATAGAATTCGATAAGAAAACTTAGAATATAATATAAATCAAAAAGGGCCAGTGATTTGTTGATGGATGTTTTGTTTTCCTTTGATAGTTAAATCACCTGCTATCATAGATTTTTTACCATCATTCTCAATACGGGGAGACCGGTTGGACTAAATATCTGAAAACCACTCGGTATAGGCATAGGCGTTGCGAAATATATTATGCTAAAGATATTAGAGACGAAGTGAAATGCAAGGGCAGTTCTGGTTGTCCAGACCCAGGACAACTTCTATGGACGAATGTTTGACAGAGTATTTCCAATGATCACGCCATTGGTTTTACGAATATACCAAGTTGGTGGGGAGAAGGCAACTTCTCTTTATTCTAACACCCGGAGTGTATTGGTATAAATCAAATTAGTGATTAATGGATTTGATGATGTGGCATTCAAAGTGAATGGTGGTCAGATGTTCTGAAAAGTTAAACGACCTCAAGCCTCATCAACCAGGAAATGACAAAAATTGGGCAGGCAACATGGCAAGGTGGGTCATTCCCATGCAGGGTATATTGTCATTGATTTAGAGAAAATTCATATTTGTTCTTCTTTCGTTTTCTGTATCTCCGCGGATGTACTGTGGGCCCTTAAAACCGTAATGGGGTGACGATATATTCGACACACTCAAGCTAAATGAGTGGTCGTTCATGTGTGGCCGGGTTGCAAGATGTTCTTGTTAAACCCCAATGTATCCCCTCTAGATTACATAGATCGGAAGGTGGTCCCATACCTTGTTATAGTTAAAATCCAATCTCCAATAAGCGCCATGCGGTTTTTGATTTTATATTATATATGTAGAGCGTGAGTGCAAACGTTCTACTATTTGATTATTTATTTGTTTAGATATTAGTATAATATCACTAGATTTTGTCAAAAATGCTTTGGTTATAGTAAGGTAAAAACCGCCCGTGTTTATGTGTGGGCTGGTCTTACTATTACCCTTCCTTTCGAAAAAAATTTCAAAGTTAAACAACATGGTTGAAGTTTACTCACACCAGTCCCATGACTGACCCAGAGTTTATATTGTTTGTTTTTCCCTCAACTCTTGGGTGCCCAAATTTGTATGAGCAGTCAAGTGTTCAGGCTTTTACAGATACATTTGGAGGCGTTTGAAGCAGGCGGCTTCACCATTATATATTTAAGAGTTATTTTCCGCTGTATCAAATATTTTATTGTACTATGATAATGGTATATATATATGGTACAAAATTTTGTATTTCAAAGATTATGTTATATAATATATTTTATTCGTTCCGCTGTGAGATTCTGATTTTTCTTTTGTTCTATCTTCTATCTAGTTTCTATTTCTTTAACCGTAATGACTCATAATTCTATGTTATTTAAGTTGGATGTGTGTTGTATTAGTCAGCTCAAATAGTATGAATTTACGGGCCGTCACATAGACCCCTCACATTAAACTGACTACCAGTGGTTATTAGATTTGTTGGTCGGTTCCGGGCAGGCTTACACCACAAGTAGAGTTTAATCTCATGTCTAAATGTTGTTATAATTTAAATTTCTTACTTTGGGTCCACAACAATTATCCTAATTGATTTTAGGAATTGTAACCATTTTCCTATCACATTTATTTTCCCCAAATCAATATTGGTTACAATGGTTATTTCTTTATTTGCGGTCTCATTTATAGCAGTTTATTACATTGATTGCTACAAATGGTCACCACTAACATATTAATTCAAAGTGGATTGCATTTACACATAATTCCATAATTGAACCCTATCCAAACATTCCATACAATTTATATTTCACCGTTTTACGCTGATTTGGATGGATAATATGTATACATGTTTTTATGTGTTCGTGCAGTTAACGTAGTTATTAATATTTATTTATTATTTTGCAATACTTATTTTTGAATTAGTGATTTGGTCGAATTAATTAACCAAACATTCCCTTTTTATATTCAATTTTTCAAAAAAGGTTTCAAGTCTCACAATGACTATTAGTTGTAATCATTATAAAAATGCTTATTTTATGGAATTAGACATATTTCCAAATCACAAGAAATATATGTAATATGTATATATTGGAACAACCGATGCAAATTACATACAAATACATGTATTTATATTTATATTTACCTTTGCAACACTTTTCCCTTTTTAATCCTCCTTGTGATTCTAAAATAATGCCTCTTTACATTTTTAAGGAGGAAAAAGACATATTTTACAACGCTTAAACCCAAAACACAATATGGAATATAATAGGAATATTTCATTTTATCCTTACAATTGCATAATATACAAATTCATCTTTTTAACCAATTTTACATATTCCATATCTCGGCACTAAACTAAAGATCTGGAACATAACTGCAACAAATATATGTTTAATGGGACTAATTTCTAGATCCACAGTGCTATATAACATGTACAACATATTTCATGACATAACTATAGGAATATAAGGGAAAAATATATAAAATTTCTACAATTCATGTTATATATAACCACATCTTATCATTTAACAATTTTAAACATATTCATGATCAGATCTGATGGTTGCCACCATTTACAATTATTTAAATTAGCATATCTTATAGGCATAAAACATAGATTGGATTCAAACGAAGTAAATCATTATATATATATTAGTAGATTTCTCACTCACCTTATAGCTTCCGATTTCTGAGTTTTGAACCTTTTTAGGCTTACAATCCCCAAATTCTTGTAAATCTATAATTTATCAAGAAAAGGGAAATTCTAGATCTACAGAAATATAAGGAAAAGGGAATAGAGCGAAGAAATCTACCGTTGAGCGTCCTCTTCCATTGAATCTATTAATCTTCCCAATTCAATATGAATTTGATTTGATTTGGAATATATATATGTATATATATATATATTGGATTTTCCGCAGTACCATTAGCGGATGCCCGCAGTATCTTTAGCAGATGTCCCTTTCGCCCCACAATATATGAGTGGATGACCCTTTATACCCGATGTCCGGTCTTGAAGCAGGATTGGTATTATTTATGTTGTCTGACATCTTTGAATGCAGGAAACAGATTGGAGGAATCCGACTGGATTCCTTAAATTTATGTTTACATATTTATATGTGTGTGATGTGTGAATTGAATGGATGATTGGTTTTTTTGGATATTAGAATATCATTAGCCCTAGATATTTATATTTAAAAATATTAAAAAGGGATTTTGGATTTTTAAGAAGGAAAATTTAATTTCAGAAATAGAAATGGAATTTCAAATCGATTAGGAAATATTTACTTGTTTAGATAATAAAAACAAGTGAATGAAGTTATAAATAGAAAAAAATATTATCATTTGATAATATTAAATATTAATTTCAAGTATGAAGTTAAAAGGGAAATTTTAATTTTCGAAATAGAAATGGAATTTCGAATGAATTAGGAAATATTAACTTGTTTTAATAATAAAAACATGAAGCTGAATTTATAGACAGTTTTCATAAATAAAAAGAAAAAGTCATCAATTGATAATTTAGAAAGGAAATTCAAATATGATTTTAAAAAGGAGAATTTATTCTCCAAAAATAGAAATTGGATTTCAAACGAAATTTGAAAAAAACTGGTTTCAATATTTAAAACCAGAAGTGAAATTTATAAACAATGTTTATAAAGAAGGGATATTTTCAGTAGATAATTTGTTTTTAAAGAATGTTTTTAAAGAAGGGAAAATTACTTCTGTAGAATAGGATTTGGTTTTTAAATGAATTCTGGAATGGGAAACTTGTTTTAAAATCATAAAACAAGGAAGTTACTTTTCAAACGATATTTATTATCATTGGTTAAATTGGAAGTTAGTTTCAAATGGAGTTCAAAATTGAAGATTGTTAAATATAAAATAAGGTAAATGATTTATAAATAATGTTTATAAATATACCGAAGTAATTTTCATTGGACAAACTGGAAATAGATTTTCCCAAATATAAAAAATGACGTTTAAAAATCGTATTTTTAAATGAGATAGAAAGTGGGATTTTTATGATAAGGAATGACAGTTGTTGTATTACAAACTCTTGTTTGTCTCAAGATAAGAACGTTGTCGGTCAAGGTCTGAGAGGTAAACAAAATACCCCAACATGAACGACTTCACTATTATCAAGGGATGATATTAGTTTGTAATGGTGAAGAATAAATTAATTGATTATTCCCATAAAGAGAATTTATAATATGAATTCGATTATATCGAATTTTAAATAACCAAAGTCCATGTGAATTGGAATTGAATATATAAAATTAGAGTTTGAATTAATTTATAACTGAGTTATGAATATGGAATAAAAATCGACGAGTTTGAGAAATCGGGATTGTTAAGTTAGATTTGGATAACGAATTTATTTTTGAATATTGAAAGTGAAATTGAAATTTATTTTATAAATGAAGTTTGAACGTTTATATTTGAATTATAATTAAAACGAACTCGTCGAAATGCGGTAGTTCGTAATTTGGCGTTCCGAACTTCAATTGAGAATATATAACTCGATATAAGTCGGAATTTAATGAAATCAGAAACTTTTGGATCAATTGAATAATAATTTTCTAATGGAAGAGAAAAATCTTGAGTTCGTCTTATAGATTTTTAGTTACGTCAAAATTATTATTTTTAGAAAAACAGCGCCATAATCGTTTATAAACCATAACGAATTGTTTAATAAGTAAAGAGGATTTTCAGTGAAAAAAATCCGAATTCGTATTGGAAAAATCCAGATTTGAGTTATCAAATATATACGAACTCGAGTGGAGTGAATGAAGTGTTTTTTAAATATAAAAATCAGATCTTACATTATGAAATGAAGTTAACTAATTACAAGGTAATTAGTTTAAGAAGTTTGAATCGAACTTAACCTTTGTTAAGTGAATCAGATTTGTGAATTCAAGTTGAAATCAAATATGAAACTCGAGTTAAAAATGGAATTCGACATGTTTACAAGTGAATTAATATATATTTGCTTATGATATGCTCGAATCGAAAGTGTATTAGACAAAATCGACAATTGGCGAATTAATTAGCAAATTGAGTTAAAAAGGATTGTATCGATGGAAGTAAAATTGGAAATGGCCGTGTATATTTTTAAACGGTATGGAATGAAGATATGAAGATTTTAATTTAATTGCCCGACAAAAAGGTACATGTTTAAATTTCCATATGAGGTTTTATGTGCCGAATCGGCAAGCCGCTTGGCTTTTTGATTTTCTTTTTGAATGGAAAGGGCCTAGAGAGGCGAGTTGAGGTTTGAACAATTGACCGGTACAGGGGAGGTGCTGGCGAAATTTTCCAGAAATTTAAGGAATTAGAATATTTTTAAGAAATTTTGATAATATAAATCAATATATCGATATATATAGAATTCGATAAGAAAACTTAGAACAGAATATAAATAAAAAATGGCAAGTGATTTGTTGATGGTTGTTTTGTTTTCCTTTGATAGTTAAATCACCGGCTATCAAAGATTTTTTACCATCATTGTCAGTACGGAGAGACCGGTTGGATTAAATATCTAAAAGCACTTGGTATAAGCATAGGCGTTGCGAAATATATTATGCTAAAGATATTAGAGACGGAGTGAAATGCAAGGGCAGTTCTGGTTGTCCAGACCCAGGACAACTTCTATGGACGAATGTCTGACAGAATATTTCCAATGATCACGCCATTGGTTTTAAGAATATACCAAGTTGGTGGGGAGAAGGCAACTTCTCTTTATTCTAACACCCAGAATGTATTTGTATAAATCAAATTAGTGATTAATGGATTTGATGATGTGGCATTCAAAGTGAATGGTGGTCAGATGTTCTGAAAAGTTAAACGACCTCAAGCCTCATCAACCAGGAAATGACAAAAATCGGGCAGGCAACATGGCAAGGTGGGTCATTCCCAAGCAGGGTATATTGTCACTGGTCTAGAGAATATTCATATTTGTTCTTCTTTCATTTTCTGTATCTCCGCGGATGTACTGTGGGCCCTTAAAACTGTAATGGGGTGACGATATATTCGATACACTCAAGCTAAATGAGTGGACGGTCATGTGTGGCCGGGTTGCAAGATGTTCTCGTTAAACCCCAGTATATCCCCTCTAGATTACACAGGTCGGAAGGTGGCCCCATACCTTGTCATAGTTGGAATCCAATCTCCAATAAGCGCCATGCGGTTTTTTATTTTATATTATATATATAGAGCGTGAGATGCAAACATTCTGCTATTTGATTATTTATTTGTTTAGACATTAGTATAATATCACTAGATTTTGATATCAAAAATGTTTTGGTTATAGTAAGGTAAAAATCGCCCGTGTTTATGTGTGGGCTGGTCTTACTACTACCCTTCCTTTCGAAAGATTTTTCAAAGTTAAACAACATGGTTGAAGTTTACTCACACCAGTCCCATGACTGACCCAGAGTTTATTTTGTTTGTTTTTTCCCTCAACTCTTGGGTGCCCAAATTTGTATGAGCAGTCAAGTGTTCAGGCTTTTATAGATACATTTGGAGGCGTTTGAAGCAGGCAGCTTCACCGTTATATATTTAAGAGTTATTTTCCGCTGTATCAAATATTTTATTGTACTCTGATAATGGTATATATATATGATACAAAATTCTGTATTTCAAAGATTATGTTATATAATATATTTTATTCGTTCCGCTGTGAGATTCTGATTTTTCTTTTGTTCTATCTTCTATCTAGTTTATATTTCTTTAACCCTAATGACTCATAATTCTGTGTTATTTGAGTTGGATGTGTGTTGTATTAATCAGCTCAAATAGTACGGATTTACGGGCCGTCACATAGACCCCTCACATTAAACTGACTACCTGTGGTTATTAAATTTGTTGGTCGGTTCCGGGCAGGCATACACCACAAGTAGAGTTTAACCTTGTGTCTAAATGTGGTTATAATTTAAATTTCTTACTTTGGGTCCACAGCAATTATCGTAATTCATTTTAGGAATTGTAACCATTTTCCCATCACATTTATTTTCCCCAAATCAATATTTGTTACAATGGTTATTTCTTTATTTACGGTCTCATTTATAGCAGTTAATTACATTGATTGCTACAAATGGTCACCACTAATATATTAATTCAAAATGGATTGCATTTACACATAATTCCATAATTGAACCCTATCCAAACATTCCATACAATTTATATTTCACCGTTTTACGCTGATTTGGACGGATAATATGTATACATGTTTTTATGTGTTCGTGCGGTTAACGTAGTTATTAATATTTATTTATTATTTTGCAATACTTATTTTTGAATTATTGATTTAGTCGAATTAATTAACCAAACATTCCCTTTTTATATTCAATCTTTCAAAAAAGGTTTCAAGTCTCACAATGACTATTAGTTGTAATCATTATAAAAATGCTTATTTTATGGAATTAGACATATTTCCAAATCACAAGAAATATATGTAATATGTATATATTGGAACAACCGATGCAAATTACATACAAGTATATGTATTTAAATTTATATGTACCTTTGCACCACTTTTCCCTTTTTAATCCTTCTTGTGATTCTAAAATAATGCCTCTTTACATTTTTAAGGAGGAAAAAGATATATTTTACAACACTTAAACCCAAAACCCAACAATATGGAATATAACAGGAATATTTCTTTTTATCCTTACAATCGCATAATATACAAATTCATCTTTTTAACCAATTATACATATTCCATATTTCGGCACTACATTAAAGATCTGGAACATAACTGCAACAAATATATGTTTAATGGGACTGATTTCCAGATCCATAGTGCTATATTACATGTACAACATATTTCATGACATAACTGTAGGAATATAAGGGAAAAATATATAAAATTTCTACAATTCATGCTATATATAACCTCATCTTGTCATTTAACAATTTTAAACATATTCATGATCAGATCTGATGGTTGCCACAATTTACAATTATTTAAATTAGCATATCTTATAGGCATAAAACATAGATTGGATTCAAACGAAGTAAATCATTATATCTGTATTAGTAGATTTCTCACTCACCTTATAGCTTCCAATTTCTGAGTTTTGAACCTTTTTAGGCTTACAATTCCCAAATTCTTATAAATCTATAATTTTTCTAGAAAAGGGAAATTCTAGATCTACAGAAATATAAGAAAAAGGGAAGAGAGCAAAGAAATCTACCGTTGAGCGTCTTCTTCCATTGAATCTATTAATCTTACCAATTCCATATGAATTTGATTTGATTTGGAATATGTGTGAATATATTTTATTTAGAAATTAGGTTAGAAGAGAAAGAAAAATGGCAGAGCCCTGCTGCCTCTATAGATTTGAATGGAAGAGAATGTTCTACCCCTATATTTATAGGGGTGGAAATGGCCTAGAACCATCGGATTAGTTTCAAGTTATATCCATCCATTCGTTTTATAATATTATAAACCAAACCCGATATAACCCAGCCTTCACTGGGCATCTGGTCGCCTAGTATGTCGATCATGGCGGTCGACCGCCGGTCGACCGCTATTGTTGACTGCCAGGACAATTAGATGCCCAAGTCGTCTGTTCATATATGGTATAATATTTATTTAAATTCTAATTTATTTATTTTCCATCTGTTTTCGTATTTCATCCGTAACTTTTTCGTACGAACTCTACTTGCGAAACCCCAAACACAAAATTGACCAAATTCAGAGACGAATGCAACGGTTAAAGTCTTGCGACCAAATTCCATCGTTTGCAGAAATTCCTATTTTGAAATTCTAATAATTAATTTATATTTCCAAAATTTCAAGTTGGTACACCAAGACAGTATGTTGAGGCTAAATCCAAGGTAATGGAGAGAGGGCCAATTCGAAAGGATGATGAAGTTCGGTTGTTTGGGAGATCCATTTCTCTATTTAGACTTTTCAAGTTCACATAAGTTTCTTCCAGAGTCTTGGGTTATCCAGTGACAAGAATTTTGAAGCATGACAACCTTGTAAAAGGAGGGTTAACACTTGCCCTCCAAAATACGTCGCATCGCAAATGTGATATATTTTGATTTTATTTACTCATCAGTGTCTTTTTTGATATATTCATCATTCCTTTTGAATTCATCTCGAAGAACAGTTATGTATTTTCAGCAGTCACTAAGCTTAATCCACTTTAGTCTGTACAAGTGGTCGAACAAGCTTTTTCTGCTATGCCTAAATTTGACTCCATCGGGTTGAAGATTCTAGATTAGGAATTTTTGGCAATTGTAGGATATTACTAAAAATTAATCGCGTAAAAGTGTTGAGTATATGTTCTTACTTATATTTGCATGTCGAGAGGTCTGTTTCAGCATGTGTTTAAGAAGATGTAAGTCGTTTCCATAGAGTGTCGACTCGTGCTTTAGTTGAGGAAGTTACTAAGTCGAGTCTAATTGTCGCATGTGTTCACAAATGCACTCTATTTCTTCGGTTCTCCTTTCCTCTTCCTTTTCTTTAATATAATTCACATTGGTCTATAAACTAGAATCTTGATCTGCGGCTCGGATCGGTGCTAGTTCTGGATGATCGTGTCTAATCGAATGAGAGATGAACGGTTCCACCCTCTAGAAAATTTAAACTGGCCCCACAGCCTTCTCTACACCCATTTATCTTCTTATCAATTTAGCTTACGAATCTAAAGTGCCTTCATGTTTGAAAACCAAAGTCAGCATCTGATAATCATCACCCACACTCCCTCCGATCTTATGCTCGAGTGGCAAGGCGAGTAGGAGAAAACCACAAAATTGTGATTTTGATCAATGGAAGAAGGAAAGTAAAGGAGGATGCAACAATTTGGGCTAGGAAGGTGACATATTGAGATGAAGGGAGGAGGAGAGATAAAGCATGGATCAGATAGGATAGTTGAAAGGGGCTTAAAAGGAGAAGAGCAGAAAAGGTGGTTGGAGAAAAGGGGAATGCTACCCAGATAAGTGTGATCTGGGTCAATGAAACTTCGGGACAACTCGGATAGGCTAACCCGGATTGGTGAAGCCTTGTACTGATCCGGATGGGCTGATCTAGATCGGTGGACTAAGCTCAACCGTGAGTTAACGTTTTGAGTTGGTTGTTTCACCAGGAACGACGACGACTCCCTACATATAAATAACAGACTAAGACTTTGGACTTCTAGGATTAGAGCATATTCGAACTGACATCTGGATTCGAATTGAAATAATTTAAGTTTAAAAAAGGTTTGATAGAAATTAGTTTTTAGTAGATATAGTTCAAAATAAAATAATATATTAGACAATAGGTTTAATAGAAAATTGATTAGAAAAACTAGTGCTAATTTAAAGATAGTTTTTAGTGTAATAATTTGGAATAAAATAGTTTATTTCATTTTAAACTGTTGAACCTAGTACCAAATTTCCCAATTCACTTCAATTCTTTTTAAATATCATATTTCAATTTAAAACTAATATCAATTGGTTTCAAGCTTCAAATTTTCATTAATTCAAATTAAAATTTCCAATTCAAAATTAACTTCAATTTAAACAGTTTCAATCTAAATTTATTATTTAACATACTACATTGAATTGGCTTTAAAACTTTAGTTCCAAATTCTAATTCCATTTACATCAAATTGGTTTCAAAACATAAAATTTAAAATTTTAATTAACACTTGAAATAATTCAATTCTGATAAATTCAATTTAAATTCCAATTTAAGCTTTTAAGATTTAAAATAAATAATTTTAAGTCAAAATTAATTAATCAATTCCACTTAAAAAATATAAATTTGTAAATTTGAATACATTCCATATGACCACGTTTGGTGTTCATAATTTACTTTTCTACCATATGGTCAAGTGATGGTTTAACTGGAATTTCAACCACATGTTTATTTCAACTCATATCAAAATTCAAAGGTATATATCATTTAAACCTATTTCACGGTTCATGTATTCAATGTATAAGAGATGAATATTAAAACTTACACAATTTTCATTATATAAAGGGTAATAATAGAGAAGTTCATATTCAATAAATATCACAGTAATACCCATATGACAACCCGAAAATTCTAAACCAATTTAAAATTTTTATTTTAGCAATTTTAATGGATTTTAATATTTAAAATAATTTATTTTAAATAATAACGACGAAAAATTTATTTAGATCGAAGTTATAACGAATAATTTTATTTTAATTATATAACGAGCCTGAAATGGCACGGTAGTTTGAAAATTCAATTTCGAATTTCAAATGAATGTATAGGATTCAAAATAAATCGGGTTTTGGTAAACAAGAAATATTTGAATCTGTCTGATAATATCTTTCTAACGAATGTGAAAAATTGAAATTTCATAGCGGGAATTGAAAGTTATGCCCAGTTTAAAATTCAGAAAAGTCACTGTAGAATTTATATATATTTTAATATAAAATATAGCCCTTAAAAATAAATATTTTGCAAACGACCTCTTTTTTTTGATAAGATCACTTTTTTTGGATCTGGAATGTCAAATTATTACTAGATTCCAATTTTCATAATTTTTGGAATTAATATGTGAGCATAGTAAATTTAAATGTGTTTGGTAATTTAAATTTGAATTGGATAGACCAGAAAATGGTCATTTTTCAAACGGTCTTCAAATTCGACGAAATTAATTTTGTTAGGACTGTATCGTCAAAATATAGCTAGAAATAATTTTTTTGGAATTTTTGGAGTTAGTATGTGGCCCCGGTAAATTAAAATGTATGATCAAATTAAATAATTTAATGTTTTATATTTTAATTTAAAGAAAAGTGGGTTGTAACGATCAAATAGGCTAATGAGACCTAGTCCATTGTGTCCAGAATAAGGGTATTTGGCCAGGGGCAACATTCGCTGGGCTGGGTTTGGAGTTAATGGGAATTAACGGGCCTTTTTGTGATTAATGAATTATATTATATTATATTATAAATAAACTAAAAATTAGAAAACCCTAACTCTATTCTAAAATAACACAACTGCCTTCTTTCCAATTCAGCGGTCAGAATCGTTCCTCTATTCATGCCCTTAAATCTCGAGTCCTCACATGAAAATCAAAAACCTGTAACTACAATATCCTTCATCTACATAAGATCCTAAAGTCTACGGGTCATGATCTGTTATCATTAGTCGTAGTACTCGAATTTGGTGAATAAAGCCGTCGACCCTGAATGGATTTTTAGGCAAGATTAGCGGGTCGCGATGGACATTGCTCATGGCGCAAGGAGGTGGGTGATCGACTGTGGTGACGGTGGCTACTGATGAAGGTCCGGTGGTGTTTTGGGGTGGCCGACGGTGGAAGTTCAATGTCGAGGTATTGGGTTTCGTTCGTCCAGACAAAAGAAGGAAGACAAACAACGTTTGTTGTTAAACGTGATTAAGGGTGAATTCTTTTTATTTTATTGTAATAAGTTTATAAACTTTTATAAAATAAAATTGATAATGTTTTGTAAAATAATGTTGATAAAGTTTTGTAAAATAAAATTGACAAAGTTTTGTAAAATAAAATTGATAAAGTTTTGTAAAATAAAATTGACAAAGTTTTATAAAAAAAATACAAAGTTTTGTAAAATAAAATTGAAATAGTTTTATAAATTATAAAATACAAATAGTAATGTTTTTAAAATACAAATAGTAATGTTATATTTAATATAAATAGCATGGTTTTTATATGAAATATTACTGGAATAAAAATATATAATCATTGTTTTTAAAAAAAGAGAATAACATTATTTTTATAAAAAGAGAAAAGCATTGTTTTTATAAAAAGAAAATAATGTTTTTTTAATTATAAATAACTTTAATAAAAATATGATTTTTAAGAAATAAAAAGAGCATTCTTTTTAAAATAAAAAGATCATTGTTTGCAAAATAAAATGTGATTTCTACTACATAATTAACATTGGAATAAAATATGATTTGTAATTAAAATTAGCACTATTTTTAAATTCATAATTAGCATTGTTTTTAAAATAGAAATAGCACTATAAAAAATATGATTTTTATATATGCATAACGTAAATTAAAATATGGGTTTTTATATGATGTTCGAAATAAAAATATGGTTTTATATATTATAGCATGAATATGATTTTAAATTTATATATATATAGCATTATAAAAATGTGATCTTTATATAAATAGCTTAAATAAAAATATGATTTTTAATTATAAAAGACTTTGTTTTAAAATTATGATTTTTAATATGTGTACTATGTGAAACAGATTGCGATGTAACTAACTGAAAGCAGAATAGAATCCAAACCGTACAGTTAAAGAATGACGGAGCGGAAACCAAAGTTGAGAACTCCTCACTAAAATTTCTGCACAGTTATTTATTTATTTTCATAGCTGAGAAATATATAGAATTGCCAGTGTAGATTTATATCAATTTTAATCATTATAAATTTTATACAGTGTCTGTTAGATCACTTTTCTCGTCCACAAACCATGGACGGTTTAAACTGACTGTATTTGTGTTATTTGTGATGTTGAAATGTATAACATATTAAAAATAATGTTAACATAAATATGGTAGCTGAAATTAAATTATAATTATTTATTTATAATTTGAATAGTGAAAACTGGTTAAATATAAAATAATTCAATATGAATTAGAATCGGTTAAATTTGTTAACCAATAATTTTTTTAAACAAACTGTTGTTGTTTGAAAACCCTACACGGGTATTGGGATGATATTTGGCATATACTAGTCCCAATATTTAATTGTATGTCAATCGATGGATTGACAGTCTGTGATGACCGTTATTTATTTATTTTAATGCTCACACAATTGTAAATTTCACTCTGGTTGTGAATGGACTGTTTGTTGATTATTTATCATTATTGTTGCACACATGCGATGTATGTGTTGGCTAGCTTTTTGACCAAGCCACCCAGGTTCATTCACAAGAAGAAAGTATGAAACTACATTCCCTAAGTACATGAAGGAACGGATCGCACCGACTCGCCTCTCATCGGATCGCCCCCATTTCATCTGCGAAACGACACCTCTATGCGATTCGATCCGTACATACATTACTGCCCAGTATAGACCGATCCGATCCCCTGATGCACGGCGAAGCCTCTGACCCGTTCAAGCACGAGCTAGTCTTCAACGATCCGAGATGCACGGATCCAGCGACACGTGTCCCCAACTGTCATTTTGACTGATTCTCCCCATTTGCTCGATCTGATTTTCAAGGGGATCGCGACGCCTGTCCACAACGGCTAATTTGACTATTTCTTCATCGGCTGCGATGCGATCCGATGTTCTCGGGATTCGTGCCGCGTGTTACCACGATCCGCCTGACAAAATCAGCTATAAATAGCCCGGAGCTTGGCATTTTTCTAGGGCTTTTTGGCAGTATTGAGTACTGAATCCGCCATTATTGTCAAATTACTATTTCTTACTAGATTACTGAGAGAAATCACAATAGTAAAAGTGAGCTAGAGAGAAATCATTGATTGTATTAGCTTTCAAAGTATAATCGATAAAATTATAAAGTGGACGTAGGCTCGTTAACGCCGAACCACTATAAATTCTGTGTGTTTTCTGCTTTTTCTTCATTCTCCAGCTAAAACTCTATAAGAATCAGAACAATTTGGATGTTAGGTCCAAATTTTGATCTAACATTTTGGTGCTTTCACTGAGAAAACAGTCCTAAAGCTTCACTATTCAATTCTTTGAAGATTCCAGCGACATCTGATATCATGGCTGGAAAGAGATCTAAGGAAGTACGCGCTTCACGAACCAATGAAATCGCGAATGAAGCAGTCGAAGAAAGTGTGCACGAGCTAGGCAATGAGGGAACTTTGGATCGCGGAGAGCCGGGGGCGAACCGATCCGATGAAGATGCCACGCTCCGAGTCAACGAGGACGAGGCGATCCGGACTGCTAAAGGGGTTGTTACTCGATCCCGCGATAACGCTTCGAATCCTCCGCGTACCGTGACCACAAACCGATCCCAGGGGGGCGCTGCGAGCCACCATCCTCGATCCACAGCGATCCGAATTGATGATCGGACTACAACTAGACCTGGAAAGGAGCCTATGGCTCGCCCCAATCGTCCTGGCCCCTCCGCTCAACCTGGCTCAAGCACTTTGCGCATAAGAGAAATTGATGATGATCAATATGACCCTTCTGCTCCCGTTACTGAGGGGGATCTCTCTCGCTTCTCCGAAATGTGGGAGAGACTGTTTGATGAATTGGCTGCTCAAAGGCAGGAAAGCTCCGTTCTGCGACAAAATTTGACCGCTATGGATAGAAGGCTTGATGATCTCGCAAGGCAAAGGACGCCACCAGTCCGTCCGCCAACCCCAGGATACTCTTCTTTGTCAGAGGAATCGCCGAGACCTCCACGGAGACCATATGAGAGACCCGAAAACATAGAGCAGCTTCGATTTGGAACCCTGCCGTCATGGGAAGAAGAGGCGCTGGGTGCAGGGCCCTCAAACCGTAATGTGAATGATCACGCCGCAACTCCCAGAGCTCGGGGTGTGGACAGCCCTGTACAGGACAGACGGCCTCAACCCCGTCGTCGTGCAAATGCTCATGGTAACAGGGGCAACGAAGCCCAATTCGAGCCCCGGATTTCGTTACTGCTCCCGGAAGAGAGATTAGAGGACCCCACCGAGCAAGAGGCACTGACCCCGAACCTCCGCTGACCAGTGCAAACGTTGCAGCTATGATTCATCAAATTCTTGCAGATAGCCGTGGACAACGAAATGAAGATTGGGGAATTGACCGCAGTCATACCCCTTTCACTAATGATATTTTGGATGCGACTTTCCCGAGGCGTTTAAACATGCCACAGATGAACCGCTACGCGGGTAGATCTGATCCCGTCCAGCATTTGATGAGATATTCTTGGTCAATGACCGCTGCCGCAGCTTCTGACGCTGTCAAGTGCAAAGCATTTCCCATATTCTTGGAGGATGTAGCATTGTTATGGTTTACTCGCTTACCAGCAAGATCAATTTCCAGCTTCAGGGAGTTGAGTGAAAGGTTCGTGGAACAGTTCCGCATCTACGCACAAAAGACAAAGAGTGTGATTGACTTGTTCCTTGTTAAGCAACGACCAGGCGAGAGTTTGAGGGTGTACCTAGACCGTTTCAACCTGGCCGCTACTGAAGTTAAAGATCCTCATGTGCCAACCGTTGTCGTAGCTCTGATTGACGGAGTAGATAAAGACACTGAATTTGGGAGATACCTGGCCGGCAAGCCACCCCATACTAGAGAGTTATTCTACGAAAAAGCTAACGTACATTTACGCCGGGAAGAAGTATATGCTAACCGAAAGGCAAAAACGGCCGATAAAGAGGAAATCCAGAGCAATGTCGCCATTAAGCAGACAGGAGAAAGCTCAGGGAAGGTCGAGGTTAATGTCGGAAATCGAAATCAGGGTGGCCGTCAGTCAGGAAACAATGATAATAACAGCAATGGCAACAACCGGAAGAGGAATCGAGGGAACAAATCCCAGAGAAGGACTCGTCCCAGGGCTTTTGAGAGTTATACGCCAATAAATGGTACTTTGGAAAATATCTTCATGGATTCATACAACGTCCTCCAGAATAAGAGGCCACCTCCCAGAGAGTCGACGGAGAAAGAATGCGAAACCGGGAAGTTTTGTCTCTTTCATCAGATATATGGCCATTCGACAAATGAATGTCGTCACCTAAGAGATGTAGTCGAGTGGCTTCTTCGAGAAGGAAAATTATATGAATATAGAGTAACGCCCAGAGACAGGGGACAAGCCGGACAGGCCCCAAATCAGAACCAGAATCAACCTACTGTCAGGCCAACTGCCCAGCAAAAGGGAAAGGACATTGTCATCAATACCGTGATTGGAGGGCTTTATCTCGCCGGACACAGTTCCAAGGCGTTGGATCAGTATGTCAATGCAGCCAAGCAACACCTCGAGGTAGGGGAGTGTAGCGACCCCGAGGTCAACGTCCCGATAAAGCAACAAAAGATGATGTCCGACGATGTCGTTTTCCAAGAACGAGAAAGTATTGGAGTCCATGCTCCGACTTAAGATCCATTTGTAATCACAGTACCTATTGGCCCGGCCACTGTTCATAAGGTTTTGGTGGACAACGGGAGTTCCGTCAACATTCTTTTCAAAAGGACATTCGACCAGATGAACCTCGAGATAAAAGACTTGAAGCCCTATCAGGGATGGATCCGTGGATTTAACGGAGCATCCACCGCTCCAATGGGTTATGTAGAGTTACCAGTTACGCTTGGGGAAGGAGAACGCCAGAGAGTGAGAATCCTCCCCTTCGTGGTTTTGGATGTTGAATCACCCTACAATGTCTTCCTGGGCCGACCGGCCCTCGCAAAGTTTAGAGCCTGTATAGCCCCCTGGTGCTTATTATTGAAATTTCCTACGGAAGCTGGCATTGGTATTGTCAGAGGAGATCAGGTTGCCGCACGAGCGTGTTATGTTGCAGAGCTAAAACTACTCCGCAATGGAGGGGACATAGAAACCAAGGGCGCTTCTTCCCCTATAAGGGCGGAGACCTTATAGCAACTAAAGAGGATAACCGTAGGAGAGTCGCCCAGAGAGTTGCCCGAGGATATAGATCCCAGAGAGGACCAAGAACCTGGGGGTAGAATGGCGACTCCCAACGAGATAACTGTGGATGTACCGATCGATGATAGTGACCCATAGAAGGTCCTTAAGATTGGATCCCAGTTAAATCCGAGTCTCGCTAAAGAACTGACGGATTTCTTAAAAAATATCTTGGATGTATTTGCTTGGACCCACGCAGACATGTGCGGGATATCCCCATCAATCATGAGCCATTCATTAAGCATTAACCCTAAACATCCTCCGGTAAAGCAAAAAAGGCGAATGCTGGGCCCAGAGAGGTCCGCTGCCTTGAAAGAAGAGGTTGGAAAGCTAAAGAGTAATGGATTTATCAGAGACTCGATCTACCCAGACTGGATTTCAAATCCAGTCCTGGTAAAGAAGGCCAACGGGAAGTGGCGAACGTGTATCGACTTCTCGGATTTGAACAAAGCCTGCACAAAAGACAGTTTTCCGTTAACCCGGATCGACCAGTTGGTGGACTCGATGGCAGGTCATGAACTTCTCTCATTTATGGATGCTTACTCAGGATATAACCAGATTCCAATGCATGTTCCAGATCAAGAACACACTAGTTTTATCACGGATCTGGGATTATATTGCTATGTAGTGATGCCCTTTGGCTTGAAGAACGTAGGTGCTACATATCAACGTTTAGTCAACAGAATGTTATATAACCAGATCGGGAAAACAATGGAAGTATACGTTGACGACATGTTGGTTAAGTCCAAACAATCCTCCAATCACACTACGGACTTGGCAGAAATGTTCGGCATTCTTCGAAAGTACGGGATGAAACTCAACCCAACAAAATGTTCATTCAGTGTCGCCTCCGGAAAATTCTTGGGGTTCATCGTCAGTTCTCGTGGGATTGAGATTAATCCAGAACAGATCGCGGCAATCAGAGACATTCAGGAACATAGGTAAATTAGGGATGTGCAAAGCCTTACAAGAAAAGTAGCCGCACTAGGCAGATTTATCTCCAGGGCCACGGACAAATGAATCCCATTCTTCGAATTGATAAAGCGAGGAAAACGCCACTTCAAATGGATGCCCGACTGCGTAGAAGCATTTCAGAACTTACTGAGACACCTGGAGAAACCTCCGATATTATCTAAGCCGATGGATCACGAGGACTTATTCGTGTAATTGGCAGATCATCCCACGCGATCAGCTCAGCGTTGGTAAGAGAAGAAGATAAGGTCCAAAGACCTGTATATTACGTGAGCAAAAAATTGACGGCAGCATAGCGTAATTATCCAAGGATAGAAAAGTTGGCGTATAGTTTACTGATCGCCTCTAGAAAGCTTCGACATTATTTTCAGGCGCATCCCATTACCGTATACACCGATCATCCACTCAAGCAAGTTCTACAGAGACCAGAGGCGTCTGGAAGATTACTCAAATGGAACATTGAGTTAAGTCAATTTGATCTGAACTTTCAGCCCCGACGGTCAATTCGGGGGCAAGTGATAGCCGACTTCATAGTAGAGTTTACCGTCCCGAGGAGGATATAGCAAACGAAGAAGTTGACCCCTCAAAATTACTTCTCGATCCCAATGCCTGGAGATTGTATATTGATGGTGCTAGGAATGACAAGAGATCCGGCGGTGGAATAGTGCTTGAAACTCCCGAGAAACGATTGATATCCTATGCTATCCGGATGGAGTTTCACGCCACTAACAACGACTCCGAATATGAAGCCCTGATAGCCGGACTAAGGATCGCAAAGGAGTTAGAAGCCACAAAGCTGGACATCTTTTGCGACTCCAAGTTAGTTGTGAACCAGGTTACTGGAAAATTCCAAGCCAAAAGTGCAAGATTGATTTTATACTTGAAGAAAGTGAAGGAGTTGCTGAACGACTTTGATCACTACAGCATATCTCACATTCCGCGGTCAGAGAATCAGCAGGCGGATAAGTTGGCAAAGACGGCTAGTTCCGACGATCCTGAAGAGACCGATCTAGCCCCCGTTGAAGTACTTTGGTCCCCTAGTATAGATCAAATGGAAATCAATCCAATACTGGAGACGGAACCAGAAAGGGAGTCGTGGATGACCCCTCTAAAGAATTACTTGATGAATAGAGCGCTTCCGACCAAGAGAAGCGAGAGGCGTAAAGTAATTCGTAAAGCTGCCCGATACGTTCTGCAAGGCGGAGTTCTTTACAGACAAGGATTCTCGATGCCCCTTCTCCGGTGTATAGCCCACGATGACATCAAGCGCGTGCTGCAAGAGGTACACGAAGGTGAATGCGGCGATCACACCGGAGGGCAAACATTGGCGAAAAAGGTGTTGCGGCATGGTTATTTCTGGCCTACCATAAACAAGGATGCGGCAAACTACGCACGACGGTGTGATGCGTGCCAGAGATTTTCAAAAATACCTAGAGCACCTCCTAATCAGTTAAAGACAATGACGAGCCCATGGCCTTTTGCTATGTGGGGAATTGATATCATTGGAAGTCTCCCCATAGCTAGAGGCGGAGCAAAGTTCACTATTGTGGCCATGGATTATTTCACTAAATGGGCCGAGGCTGAACCACTGACTACAGTCACAACCAAACGGGTGATCAATTTTATCGTTAGAAACATCATCTGCCGATTCGGGATTCCAATGATTGTGATAACGGAACTCAGTTCGATAGCACTGAATTCAGACACTTCTGCCAGAAATACCACATTGAGAAACGGTACACCTCTGTGGCACACCCGCAATCGAACGGACAAGTCGAAGCGGCGAATAAAGTGATTAAGTCCATTCTAAAAAAAAGACTGAAGCGGGCCAGAGCCATGTAGGCTGATGAATTGCCCCTGGCACTATGGTCCTACAGGACAACGTATAAATCGGCGACAGGACATACCCCCTTCTCCCTTGCTTTTGGAACGGAAGCAGTCATCCCGGTTGAGATAAAGGTACCTTCTCACCGATTGACTTATTATGATCCGATGACCAATAATGAATTGCTCCTTGAGTCCCTGGATATGATCGAAGAAAAGAGGGATGAAGCAGACCTGCGTGCCTTGAGATGCAAACAACAGGTCGCTCGATACTATAACAAAAAGGTTCGAGCCCGAACCTTGAAACCCGGAGACTTGGTTCTGAAACGTGTCTTTCCACCCACAACTCATATGGGAGCGAAGTGGGATAGACCGTACTCCATTCTGAGCAAGCTTGATAATGGAACCTTCAAGCTGGCAACCGTAGATGGAAAGGAAATCCCCAGAGTGTGGAATGCCCAACATTTACGGCCATACTTAACATAAAAGTTTCAAATCTGTTCTTTTTCTTTGTTGAAAATCATGTACAAGGCACGACTTGCCCAGAATAGTCTGATTTCTTAAAGCAAAAAATTATAAAGTGGACGTAGGTCATGATTCGACCGAACCACTATAAAAATATTGTGTGTCGTTTACTTTTATTGCATTATTTATCTGTCTTTCTATTTTTATGAAAATTACTGCGAATCATGCAACGATCATAGAAACATATAATTATAGATTCCTTCCATCAGAATGGAATGCAATCACTAGTCAAAATTCTGAGGATGAAATAAAGTAAATTATATCGTTGATAGCACTCTAACTCTCCAGAGCCGAGAGAGAGCATAACAGACATGAAGCCGATGTCCGTAAGTCATGGCGGTGTACCATGATCGGAACCGCCTTGACGGAACTCTAACCTCGGCGACCGCCAGGAGAGTATAAAAGCGTCTCCGACTGAGCGCTGAGAAAGACCTCCTTCCCCGCTGAAGGATCGGGGAGCGAATGAATTGCTGAGCTCGAACGCTAACTCTCCAAAGGGAGAGAGAGTATAAAGCGTCTCCGATTGAGCGCTAAGAAAGAGCTCCTTCCCCGCTGAAGGATCGGGGAGCGAATGAATTGCTGAGCTCGAACTCTAACTCTCCAGAGAGAGAGAGAGAGTATAAAAGCGTCTCCGATTGAGCGCTGAGAAAGAGCTCCTTCCCCGCTGAAGGATCGGGGAGCGATTGAATTGCTGAGCTCGAACTCTAACTCTCCAGAGAGACGGAGAGTATAAAAGCGTCTCCGAGTAAGCGCTGAGAAAGAACTCCTTCCCTGCTGAAGGAACAGGGACCGACTGAACTATTGAATTTGAACTCTAACCTCGGCGACCGCTAGGAGGGTATAAAGGAGTCTATGATTAAGCACTGAGAAAGGTGCCAGAAATTCAGTACCACAAGAGCAGTTATCTTATGAAATTTTCTAAGTCCCCCATATTCAGAAATAGGGGGCAACATGCGAATAATGCCAATCAATCTTTAATAAGCCCTAGTTAAGCACTACATTAACGATTAATTGGGGGCCATATGCATATACACATGAACTTTAATGCAGCAATGCAGCACGAAAATTTTTAATTTTTCTTTCTGTTGTTTGACTGATTTGTAGTTATAATTAGATGGTCTATGACTAAACATGGAAAGTTTATTTGAATACAGGTACACAATGATGCAAAAAGAGATAAACTTTCCTTTATTTACTGCAAGCCTACAAAGTGAAAAACAACCTAGAAAACAAAAGTGAGGGCCAGTCTCATAATTACATTTCCTGGCCAGTGGGAAACCTAAAGACAGAATATAAACAAGCGACAATATCCTATTTACGCTTTGACCTCTTCTCCTGCTTCTGTTTTTCCAGCTTCGCCTTGTCAGCGTCGGATTGATCTCCTTTCTTTCTCTTCCTTTTTCTATGAGAGGAATATCCGACTCTTCAGAAGATTCCTCTTTCACCTCCTTTTTCTTCCTTTTATCAGTAAGGGAAGCTAGGAAATCATCGGGATTCGCGAAATGAAGTTGTCTGCTGATGGATTTGGGCTGGATTTTCGAAATCATCCCGGTTTTGGGATCAAGTTCCGCGATAGGGACTATGTTCAGAGGCTCTTGTCCCACCATCTTCAAAGCCATCTCCTTTTCCTGCCTAGCTTTTCTGCTGGCCAAAGTTTCGTCATCATCGTCTTCGGTCTCTTTGGCGCCAATGATATCCTCCTCATCCTCTACATAGCACCCATCCATGTCTTTCAAGGCCTCGATGGTGTCAGCATCCCTGGGAACATCAGCACTAGGTGCCGGGACGCTTTTCTCTGCTGTTGTGTCCTCAGTCTGCTTCGATATATCAACACCGACACCTGGCGAGACGACCTCCTTCTCCGCCTCTTTTCCTTTTTCAACACCCTTGTCGACGGGCTCACCACGTGTATTATGAGGAACACACGTTACTAATTCAATTGGTTGTTCTACCAGACGACGACAATTCACAATTGCTTTGACAAATTGTGGCGAAAAAAGGGAGATACCTTCCGCAGATCCTCCTTCTTGGGTAGCTGCAGGAGCTCCAACAACCATAGGAGTTAGGCCCAAAGGGATTAGTGGATCATCAGGATGGTATTCCTCAACTTCGGAGGTCTTGGGCTCCACGGCTGAACTCGAACCTTTGTCAGCTTTGCCTTTACCCGCAGCCAGGGCCCTCTCCTTTTCCATTTCCGCTTGAATCAGACGACGACCTTCTGCTAGGTCCTAGGGCTCGTTATCCCTCAAGATGCTCTTCATCAACTCATCTTCATCTATTTCTTCGACTCCCAATCTCTGCTTCTCACCCTCAACGATGGCATCCCATAAATTGGCTAAAGTAACGTGGTAATCCGGGATCCACGAGATGTTGCGGGTTTTGAGGACTTGGCCCAGGAAGTCAAAAATCATCTCTTCAAACCCCTCGATATCCTTCTCTCTCTCGAGGAGCTTGTTGTTAGAAGCAGTGGCCATTTCGATGGCACTTTCAACATTCTTTTCGGCAAGAGTCGCCCGTCTCTCCGCATCCGCGGCTTGATCATTCAAAATCACCTTTTCCGCTTCAGCCAAAGCTAAACTTTCTTTCAAACTTGCTTTTTCTTCCTCCCATGCAGCTCACTTAGCTTCAAAATGGCCTTGTGCTGTCTTCAACTCAATATTGGCCATTTTGAGATCTTCTACTTCCTTCTTTAAAGCCATCTTCTCTTGGCTATTGGAGTCAAGTTCCGAATGAAAGCGCTTCTTAGCATTCTCCAACTCGATCTTATAATTTTCAGCATCTCTCCACGCTAAGGTGAGTTGGGATTGAGCATCTTCCAAGTCCTTCTCCATCTTTGTCCTGGCCCTTTCGTTGTTATCAAGTTTTTCTTTAGACCTATGGGCTTCCATTTCAAGCGTTCGAATGACTTCTGAAAGATTAACCGCATGTTTCTTCATCATCTCATACTGTCTGGCTACATGGCGAATGTGCCCGACAACTTCATTATCCCAGTTCTTAGGGACCGGTTCCAAGGTTGGAACAAACATCATTCTTTCAAAGAAGATGTCGGGGAATTGTTCCCGCAACTTTTCCAGCTTGCCTTGATTCTCGGGACCATGGATGTAATCTCGTGACCCGGGGGCAGCTAACTCTGGCTGGCTGGAGGTGACAATGTCACTCCTCTCCTTCTCAAAATCTTTGTTCAGATCCTTGCTCTTATCCTTAGATTCGTAGTGCCTTTTTGTCGACCTGCTGTGTGAGGGTGCACTTTTCGGAGTAGTTAACTCTTTAGGAAGTTTCTTTCCCCCTGCAGGAGCTACCGGATAACTGGGAAGCTTGCCAGATGTGGATTTCGGTGGAGACCGGGGTTGCGAAGAAGTAGGCCTGTGAGAAAGGCCGCGAGAGCGCTCGGAACTCGGATGAAGACTGGGTGTGCCTTCATGAAGAGAGCGATAGGAATAAGACCGCTTGCGAGACATTTTTCCTGCAAAGGAGATAAGAGCATATTAAAACTTTGAATACTGTTGATATAAAAGTGCGGGGTCAGGCAGTGTGTGTGATTTGTGCATCCCATATAATTCCCCCTAACAGACCCGGGCCTGGAGTCAGGCTCATCTGAGTAGTTTCTTGCTCCCTAATTGGAGCGATGGTCTCCTCAGAAGCAGGGAAAAACGACTCCCCTTCAAAGTCCCTCTCTGTGTATACATCATCGGGTAGAGGAATTTTGCTCAGCTCGTCGAATAACTGTTCTTCTATCAAATCATCGGGAGCAGCGGGTTCGATTGGAGTAGAAACTGGGATTTTCTTGGACTTGTCACCGCGGGCCTCATCCCCTCTGTATATGTTCAGGTCCTCATCGTCTTGGATGACTATCGGGGAAGGAATCTTGCGAAATTTAGTTGTTTCTACTGCTTGCGATGTTCCTTCTCCCTCCGTTGGGGGCACGTATCTATGGGGTTTGCCGCCAGCGCCAAGTCCAAATCTTATATCCAGAAGATGATGCTTATGAAGATTCTAATCAGTGAAGCACTTTTTGATCCTTAGAAAGTCAGATCTGCTTTGTAGAAGAATAGACAATCGATTATTGTATAACGGACCCTCCGTTTTCGGGAAGACGTGATCTGTTTAAAACAAAGAAAAAAGGGGGGAGAATGTTAATGCTTCGGCTTCTTGAACAAGATATTCAGTCAAAAGATTAAAGTTTACTTGATTTAAGCCATCTTCTTGAGCATCCGGCCTGTTTCTTTATATAGAACCAATCAAATTTAGGATCCCCTATATTGCTGTATCCGTCATACAGAACCTTCCTATTCGCCACCAATTCAAAGAAAGAGAAATTCGGGGTTACCGAGGAGCGATGCTTGAAAAGAAAGAAGAATGTTAAATCTCTAAATGTGAGTTCGGTATGTTGGATCTCCGCGTATGCAATATATAGGGTGTATAGAGATGCGTAGGCGTTAGGATGAAGCTGCATCGGAGTGATACCCAGTCGTTTTAAAGTCTCGATGACGATTGGAGGAAACGGAGGAATAGCTCCTACCAAGCACATGGTTCGGCTGACTGCCATATACCCTTCCGGAGCTAAGTGGGGTCTATCTTCGCTATCGGGTGTCCTCACATCATCCCAAGGAATCCCATATCTCAGGCAGATTCTTTTAAGCTTTATATCATCGAGTTTAGATGCTAAAGAATCGGAAAATTTCTCTATCCCGAGCGCACCAGGAATCTCGTTGGGAGCTCGCCTGTCTATCACGGACTCTTCACTAGATGAAGTACTTTCAGACGGATCCGATTCCGTTGCCTCGTATTCAGAGCCAGAATCTTGACCTCCTGGGTTAATTGGAGGGACCTCGGGGTTGTATTGCTCAGGAACCTCAGACTCCGTTTCTGTAACGGATCTTGAAGAAGATTGATTATCCGACATTACTGTTAGGCGAGAAAAAATGAAAAATAAGATTAAAACTACCCGTCCCCCGTGTGTGCAAGTGCCGGTGTGTGTGCTTGTGCATGCATTAAAGAAAAGCGTAAAGGCTGATGAGATCGTCAAAATATTGGTCGTTTTATGCTGTTAAGTTATGCATTTGGTCAGTCCAGAATGTTCGTCATGAAGGGTCAAGCCTAACTGTCCATTGGTGTACTGGAATTAAATTGCATTGCTTATTCTACAAGTTCTTTGGAGCATTCACTCTTCGGTTCGTGAAAACCCTTTCGGATCATGGGGTGTGGATCGGATCGTGGCGCGATCGCGGGTTCGCGAGGCCAGCCTGGACCAGCAACAGAGGCGCTAACTCCAGGAAGTATTTCGGATCGGATCGTTATAGTCTCGTAGCGATCCGTGTCCCCGCCACCTCGTCACGATCCGCTGCTTGCTCTTCTCCCATCCTCACAAGCATCTCCACGATCCGATTCACCACTTCACCATTTTCTCACTCCGATCCGATGCAAGACTTCACACTACTACTTTCCCCCTGCTCTTCGTATCGCCACAAACCGATGTCTCGCCATCTCCACGATCCACTGCTTTTCTTGCACCCACGCCAAAGCCTCACGAAGCGAACCGACCTGTCATTTTTCTCTCCTCCTTATTCTTTCCTCTCCTCTCTTTTCCTTCTCCTCCTCCTCTCCAGCGACTGGAACCCAATGGCCATGGCGTTCACATCGCCTCCAAAACCTCGAAAAACAGTAAATCCGCTCATTTTCTTCCACTAATCAGCGAAAAACTCATAGAAAACAAGTGAGGGAGTTTTTAGCAAGTTTTCCTTTCTTAAAGTTAGGGTAATGCGTGAATTGTTGAAGATTAAAAGGGCTAGGGTTTTCGGTTTGGAAGACTGGCGGCGAAAGAAGAAGAAGGGAAGAGGGGAGATGGGTTCGACTTATAAATACCGGGAGGCGACCGTTGCTCTTTTGTTCTTTGTCTCATGCGGACCGATGAGGCCGTGGGCCACGAGTCAGCCCATCAGAAATAAAGGGCACGGCCCGTTACGCTGGGGACCTAGTCAAGTCACGGATCGCGACGAACCTCCATCCCACGATTCACGCCTCGAGCACGCGATCCGAATCGATAAATGACCGACAGATTCAGTGATGAAGACTCTGAAAGATTCCAGAAAAGGAATTGTTCACTGATTTGCGTCTCGTTGTGAAAAGACGATTCTATAGCTTCGAAGCATGTTCCATCATCGATAAAACATACTTCGAGGGGGCAAAATGTTGGCTAGCTTTTTGACCAAGCCACCCAGGTTCATTCACAAGAAAAAAGTATGAAACTACATTTCCTAAGTACATGAAGGAACGGATCGCACCATCGACTCGCCCCTCATCGGATCGCCCCCATTTCATCAGCGAAACGACACCTCTATGCGAATCGATCCGTACATACATTACTGCCCAGTATAGACCGATCCGATCCCCCGATGCACGGCAAGCCTCTGACCCGTTCAAGCACGAGCTAGTCTTCAACGATCCGAGATGCACGGATCCAGCGACACGTGTCCCCAACCGTCATTTTGACTGATTCTCCCCATTTGCTCGATCCGATTTTCAAGGGGATCGCGACGCCTGTCCACAACGGCTAATTTGACTATTTCTTCATCGGCTGCGATGCGATCCGATGTTCTTGGGATTCGTGCCGCGTGTTACCACGATCCGCCTGACAAAATCAGCTATAAATAGCTCGGAGCTTGGCATTTTTCTAGGGCTTTTTGGCAATATTGAGTACTGAATCCGCCATTATTGTCAAATTACTATTTCTTACTAGATTACTGAGAGAAATCACAATTGTAAAAGTGAGCTAGAGAGAAATCATTGATTGTATTAGCTTTCAAAGTATAATCGATAAAATTATAAAGTGGACGTAGGCTCGTTAACGCCGAACCACTATAAATTCTGTGTGTTTTCTGCTTTTTCTTCATTCTCCAGCTAAAACTATATAAGAATCAGAACAATTTGGGAGTTAGGTCCAAATTTTGATCTAACAGTATGAAATCCATATAACCGAAATTATATGGTAATCGATTGAGTCGCATTCCGATTCAGAAATAAATAATGTTTTTATAATAAACAATGTTTAAATAAAAAGACATTTTAGAAATAAAAAGACATTTTAGAAATAAAAAGACATTTTAGAAATAAAAAGACATTTTAGAAATAATAAGACATTTTAGAATTAAAATACTTTTTAGAATTAAAAAGACATTTTAGATAAAGGGACATTTTAGAATAAAGAGCATTTCAGAATAAAGCACATTTTAAAATAAAGAATATTTTAAATTTAAAAACAAAGAATATTTTAAAATAAAATGTTTTAACAATAAAACTCACATTTTTATTGTATGTATAAAGAATAAAAGAAGCATAATACATTTTTTTTAGATAAAAATATTATTTTTAACATGCTAATGAAGTGAATAAAATATTCATGTATTGAGTAGAATTTTTGAATACTAAAAATTATATTTTTATTGTATATATGAATTATAAATTGTACATGTAATGAAAAATATATTTGTTCATTAAAAATATCCTTTTTAATGTGAATAGGAATCTCTAAAAATGTACATGTAATGAAAAATATATTTGTTCATTAAAAATATTCTTTTTAATGTGAATAGGAATATATAAAAATGTAGATGTAATGAAATATATATATTTGTTCATTAAAATATTCTTTTTAATGCGAATATGAAACGCATAAAATGCACATATAATGAAATATATTTTTGTTCATAAAAGATATTCTTTTTACATGTAATGAAATAAATGGTTTTGGAATCGCCGAAAAAATTATATATATATATATATATATATATATATATATATATATATATATATAAAGGGGGAGGCTATTGGGACACAAAACCAGACACAAACATAGAGACACAGAATCTTGACCATTGGATCTTTTTGTCTTTATGTGGAGAGGTGGAATTCAGGGGGAGATCCAATGGTGTAGATTTTATGTCCCCTTATTTGTGTCTATTTGTTGTGTTCAAATAGACTTTCCCATATATAAATTAAAATAATGTTCAATGAAGAATAAGATTATGATTTGATGTTCAATTTTGATTGGACGCAAAAATATAAAAATATGAAGCCGAGTTAAGTAGCAAACGCCATTTTAAAATGAACGGGTTTATCGATCGATTTATTTTATTTTATTATGAATATAGAAAAGAAGTGATTTCAAAATCTATTGTTTTGAAAATATTATCATTTTAATATGATAAAAATATAGAATATTCAATTTTTATTTGAAATTGAAAAAGAAGTTGAAATCCTTTTGGGATGAAATTATAAATATTTTATAAATACGTTTTAAATGGAAATCGATGAAATATATATATATTATATTATATTATATTATATTATATTATATATATTTAATGGTCTGAATAGAACGTGTCGCGCATCAACCGTTCGCGAATTTCGACCATTAAATTCAAATCGGCGTAACGAGAGATCCGTCCGTCGGATTCTCCTAAAACCAGAACCGTTGGGTTCGTATCAAAAAGAGCTTTTCAATGAATATAAGAAGTTTGAAATCTAACAGTTCGATTTGGAATTATGTCCAAATCAAATTTGAAAAAGGTCGCTATGGATGCAGTTCGGTGGTCGTTATTGGAAACCAACTGTACGAGCGACAATAAAATTACTAAAAATATGGAAAAATTATGTAAAATTATAATAAATGGCTTGGAAAGATTTTGGATGAAAAATTCCATATTTGAAAAGATGAAAATATATTTTTATCGAAATGAACTAGTTATTAACTAGAATAAATCTTTATTTAAGATTCAATGGAGTTTTCCAATTAATTAATATTTATTTAGAATTAAATAAAATAAAATAAATTGGATTTTGGGTTTGTCGTGAATGGTGTCTTCAACAACACTGTTCTGAAACCCCGTATGAAAAGAATAAATCTTTTAATTAAGATTATTAGAGTTTCCAATTATATTTGGGTAATTGAAATAAAATGAAATGTGAATTGGGTTTATTGTGAACTGTGTTTTTAAAGACATTCGTTCTTTAACCCAATGAATAGTGAAAATATAATTTTGGAATTTATAAATCTTTTATTAAGATTTAAAAGGAAAATTTCCAAAGTAAAGTTTTCCAATCTTTTATTAAGATTTAAATGGAAATTTTCCAAAGTAAAATTTTCCAATTTAATATATTAAATTGGAATTGAATGGAATTCGATTTGGTAAAAATCAAGATGAGCTTCTGTGAATGAAGACTGTTACTATATATGGAATTTAAAAGGCCTTGTCGTTTTTCCATTTATATTATTAGTCTGATACATAAATTTATATCGATTATATATTGATCTGATTTCTGTGAAAATTCCATATTTAATGGAAGATGATTTCGGGTTTGTCATGAACTGTGTTTTTAATGACATTGGTTTTTTAACCCAGTTAAAGATAATATTAATTTCTTAAATTTGAATAATTATTAAGTAATGATTTTTGGAGATTAAAACCAAATTGGTGTTTTAACGTATCTTGTTAATTTCAGAAAGATTAAAAAATAAATTTAAAAGAATTTATCTTTGATAAAATTAATAGAACCTTTCCCTAAAAATGTGAATATTTTAATAAAAGAATGTTCAAAATCAGAATGAGGCATATGATGTGTTTTTATAGCACTTTATTATTGATTATAAAATACGCGAATTATTCGGAAAGACCGGGTTTAACCCTTTCTAAATAATTAATACGATGATCAAGAGTCGAAGATGAAGACGGTGATTGAAGAATTCTTTACATAGTTTGGGTGATTACTGATGTCTCGATTAGGCCGTACACCCAAGACAAGGTAATAAGTGGTGATCATCCAAACGTACTTGGAGATCGACGGATATGCAAGGACCTCTCTCCTGTATTGGACATATGGGACGAGAAATAAGGTGCCTCTAGTTTTGTTCAAACCCTGAACGGACTTGTAAATGGATGGTATGTCTAATGTTGTATTCTTTTATGCTGTATTCGTTGATCTCTGCTAAATATATATCTGTTTCGTGGCGGAGAATTTATTCTCTTTCTTAACACCCTTCTCTGAGACGTACAAGCTTAGAGGTTATATATTGGCATAAACCAATGGTACGTATGGACTGACAATGTGGCCTGCTATGATGCAAATGAACAAGGCTTTTATTGAAAAGCAGAGCCTTGTGGTTGATGATCAAAGCACAACTTATTTAGGCATAGCTTTGTGTATAGCATTACTTCGCGAGCCTCACACCCCGGTATGAACCAAAAACGGGATAGTGACTGCATGGAAATGGACATATGTTAGTTCTAGCTACAAGTAACGTCATAGTATGGAGCCCAGATTGTTTACTTATGTGGAAGTCCTTATTATTTGTTGGAAAGCGAGGTACCTCGGATATGATTTGAGTCCCTAGTGGCTCTATAGTGGTCGACATTACTGACCCATTTTAGAGGTTCGATAGAACCGGCTAACATATAGTTTATGGTAAACTAATCATCGATGGATGACTAGCCATGTAGATCCAAGGGCTCGACTGCATCCAAGTCCTAAGGCATATGCTAGAATGTCTCGAAATCGGTGAGGATAATCCCTTACTTCGGTTCATAGATGGAAACCCAATTTCTAATACGTGATATTCGGTTTTAGTTGTATATATATATATATATATATATATATATATATATATATATATATATATGGTGACGTAATATAATGGTACCTACGCCGCCTATGATTGATGCATTCATATTCGAAGTTGATTTCTTCACTTATAGTAATTATCAAAGATGAAATTTTGCATATCAAACATATTTGGCTATTATAAGGTAAAACTCTATCCTTGACTGCGTTCGTTGTGTAATGGGACCTGAGTCTTATAATAGCTTCATTTTTCCAAAAAGCATTGCGTTGTTTTATTTTAATCTAAGGTTCATGTTGAGTAAACCCTCCTGTGGTTTACCTAAATTTAAAATCAAGTTTAATAACTGTTTTGAGTTCTCACACCAGTCCCATGTCTGACCTGGAGTTTATTGTTCTAACCTAAACTCTGGGTGCCCAAATTTTCCACTCGGCAGCTAGTAGTTTTTTTTTGCAGATATTATATTCACAGGATCCTGGTTTATAGCTGAAGCGATATTCAGAAAGCTCTATAGCCATGTATTTCTTTCAGTTGTATTTTGTATTATTTTTCCGCTGCTATTTAAAATGTAATTTAAATATCTGATATTGTATTTATCAAATGTATAATATTTATTCATACTCTGTTATATTCTTATACTCTGATGTAAACTGTTGTAATAAGCAATGAAATGTTCTGTCTTTTGTATTCTGATTTGTCTTGTTCTCAATTCAATCCGTACCTTCCTTTACAGCGAAATTTGGGTCATTTCAACCCAATCAACTAACACATCAACCAATAAATATGTACTTGCAGTCATCATTTAAAATGACTAATATATTACAACTATAACTAGTTATCGAATGTCAACGTTTTACGTAGAAATACAATTTGGATGATGACTAAACGTTGATTCAAATTAATGTTAGTCAATTTTAACCGTTCAAATTTAATTTAGATGTATGTTTAAGTTTTCAAAGAAGCAAATCAAAACAAATATCACAAAAATATTGTTATCACTTATCGAAACTCATTTAGCACTAATATTCATTTCAAGGTCAATTTAACTTTTCAAATAACAATTAATTAAATAATACGATATCATGAATTTAATTTAACTTGCATAGAAATTTTAATACATCATGAGTGGGTTTAAACAACTACCTTATGTTTTGCGTCCAATAGAAAATTCGAAATACGCAAATTTCCAGCTATCTTTAATATCAACTGAATCAGTTTCAAGTTATCCGAAATTTTGATTCGAATCCGATGAAAGAAACAACGCATTATATGGAGCTCGTATGTAAAAGTTATTACTGTTTAAACTTTGAGGTTTTCAATTTATACAAAATAAATAGAAAACAACTTGAACATTAGTCCAATGCCACGTCAACACTCCCTTTCCATGTTCTTCCTACTCATGCATCAAACGATATGGTAACATGTTCTTCACATCCGACAAGCATCGTACGAAAAGCATGCCAAAACTACACTGTCCTGACCCTTCAACATCGGTCCATGACCTCATAACTACTACGCTTCCGGGTTAAACTATAAGTAGGGATGGAAATGAGGTGGATAATATGCGGGGAATACATCCTACGCCTCCATCCCCACTACCCATTTATGTCCTATGTACCCACCATCCCCGCTTAATACCAAACGGAGTCGGGTTGGTGAATACCCAACGGTTACGGAGGACCCGTCGGGTAACCAATAACCATTAGCTCAAGTGTATAAAAATACACTTAGATGCTAAATAACTGGTCTAGACAATGTCACTATCACAACAACAAATTAGAAAAAATGGTAAAAAGATGTATATTTATGACATGCATGCATGTATGTTTATCCCTATTCGTGTGTTATAAAAAAAATAAGAAGCAGAAAAAGTAGTGTTTTATTGCTTTTGTTACTGTGTACGTTTCCAGAAAGTATAATTTGCCATGCATGATGTACATTTGTCCATAATCTTGTGTTTATAAAAAAATAAAAATAAGAAAAGTATTGTGTTTTGTTACGTGCGTATGTTTCTACGCATGTATATTTATGCCTGCATATTTGAAATGAATGGTTTACAATTTTACATCATATAACTTCATGACTAGATTATTTACTGTAACATTAAATTGCCTAATGGTTTCATTTTCCCACTTCAAATTCCAATTACAAAGCTACTTCCATATGCATATCGGGTTGGATATGGACCAAGTAATATTACCTCTGTACCCGCCTATACCCGCTTCGGGTATTGAAATCATCCTCCGTCCCCGCCCCATTACCCGCTAAGTCGGGGAATCCCCACCCTATTAGGTGAGGATCTTCGTGGGTACCCATCCCCATGGATTAAATTTCCATCTCTAACTATAAGATTTAAAACGCTAGTCTTAAAATTAGCAACCGCTATCACCTCCAGATCCAACAGCCACCAATATACACCTCACCTGACGATATTTACAAAACCCTAATCTCATTTCCAATAGTTTTTACTTGAATCAAAATTGCCAAAAAAATTTAGGGCTTTGAAAATCAGAGGTTTGATCGCAATTTTTTGTAGACTAGGGCCTCAAATTGATAAATGAACCAGAAGCAAATTCCATTCTTCGAAAGCTTTCCGACAATATAAAATTCGATAGGGTTAGGTGAAGTCAAATTTTAATCTTAATTTAATTTGATCGTTATTCACCATTAATGATTGATTAAGGAGATTTTTAGGATTTAGGTTCAAAAACTAGTGATAGAGAAAAGAATGAGGCTGTGTTAGGGTTTCTTAAAGACGATATACACATAGCCAATGATTGTTTTGTTGGGCCAAAGTAGTTACAATGGCCATAAAGTCCATTCTCATCCCCATCGTCTCATATATCGAAATAAAGGCTTTCGATTTTTTTGAGTGCAATGACAATAACCAAAATCTCAAGAACATAATCGTGTGTAAGTTTGGTTTTTGTCATCTATTTAATTTGAAATTATCGTTCACGACCATAAGTTAGCGACTGTAAATTATTATCTTGAGATTTAAATTATCGTTTTTATTGAATTACACTGTCCATAATAAAAAAGTTCGATTTTTATTTATTTTTAAACATTATTTTAATCTCATTAAAGTACTCATTTATTTAATGTATAATGCAGGTTTTCTTAACTTTTTAATCATAATCTCATATTTACCATTAAAATTTAAAATTCCAAATCAACTTAATTATCAATAAAATTCAATTAATTAACTTTTATTATAGGATTTTGATGGGATAAGAAATAACAATTTTATTGTATTGTAGAGTTCCAATATAAATCAAATATCACTAATTTGAAAATTGATCTTTTTTTCTATAATAAAATTAATTTAGATACACTTTAAATAAACAAAAATTTATTTTTCTAGCAATCTTATTCCTTATTTTCATATTTAATTAAATGATTAAATTACAAGTTGTTACCTAAACATTTAATGACTAAGAAGATTAGGCTTGTCGAAGGCGTCAATGTGCCAAAGTGAAAGTTCAATGCTATATGACATCCATATGAATTAATAGAAGAAGATTAGGTAAAAATGAGAAATTGCTTATTGTAATGTCATTTACAAAGCTATATCTAGAATCATAGCTAAAAGACTTAAAGACGTACTACAACCTATTATATCGCTAAACTAAGCCGCATTTCTTCCATCTCATAGTATACTTGACAATGTGCTGGTGACATACGATCTCTTAAATGGATACACTGGAACAAATGCATATGTTAGAGCAATTCTAAAGATAGATATAAAGAAGACCTTCGACTTTGTGAAATGGTCTGCTCTTATAAGCATTATGATAAAGTTGAAATTCCCAGTCAAATATATCTATTGGATATACCTATGTATCTAGACGGTTAGATATTCTCTTGTATACAATGCACATACGGTTGGTTACTTCAAAGGCAAGAATGGATTGAGACAAGGCGATCCAATATCGGTGTATGTATTCATTATGTTAATGGAAGCACTGACAAAGATTTTGAGAGGGAAGTATGTTTAAAGAATTACATTTTACATCCCAAATGCAAGTCTCCTACGATAACCTCACTAGCTTTCGCTGATGATCTCCTTATATTCACAAAACTAACCTCTTCCTCTATACACAACATCATGCTATCCCTACCATGCTTCTATAAATTCTCTGGTCTACGTCTCAACTGTAATAAATCCTATAGTCTATATGCTGAAATCACACCCCTCAAGCACAATCTTTATTAACCATAACTGGTATGTCTACGACGGCCTGCAATGTAACGACCCGGATTTGCCCGGACCTAATCGATCGCAAAATCGACCAAGACCGTTCAAAACCCAAGTACGTTAACTTTGGAAATACAACAACATCAGAACAATAACAACGGACATTTTATAAACATTATAGTACTGTTACATCAGAGTATAGAAAATCAGCGTACATCGAATAAAATTACAGCGGAAGATAAATTACAATATTTTAAAACATTAAACAGCGGAAGACTTCTATGCTCTGGACACAGCTTTAGGCTTCAATCCAGAATCCTGCCCGAAATAAGAAACTGCAGACAAACTACTCGACTCCCCGTATGGAAAGAGGGCACCCGAGTTTGTAAAGGTGGAAACAAACAACGGGTAGTCATGGGACTGGTGTGAGAATTCTTAACTAATTTAACTAATAGTAATAAGACAAATCCAAGGATCACGCCGCTAACGCGGAACGGGTTTACTCCAATGGATTGTCGTGCATAAATTAAAGTAAATCGTCAAAACAACGCAATGCTTTTTGGAAAAATGAAACCATCATAAGACTCAAGTCCCATTACACAATGCAACGCAAACCGGAGTATAGAGTTTTACCTTATAATGGTTAAAAATGCTTGATACGTAAAAAAACGAATTTGATATTATTATTAGTGTGTATACGTTTCAAAAACATTTCAAAGTAAATGTATCAATCCTAGGAAGTATAGCTACCATATACTATGCCTCCATACTAGTAATACAATCAAAACCGCATGAGGTCGTATTGGAAATTGGGTTTCCATCATGAGTCAAGGCTAAGGAGGAGCTCCTTACCGATTCGAGACACTCTAGCTAATGTCTCAGGATTCCCCGCAGAGAACCCTTGGATCCTGCAGGGCCGGTCCACACCTGCGGTTTGTGGATTAGTTATTCCTAAACACACGTTTCCCGGTCCTATAGGACCTAACATCCGAGGCACCTCATTCCATCATCCAAATAAGTAAATATCAGCCAGTTTAAGCACCGACACCACTTCTAGCTAGAAAGAAACGTGCTGCTCTCACTACGTTCCCTTCTCCCATTTTAGACTCTAACCGGGTTGTGAGGCTCGTGAAGTCATGCTATACACAAAGCTATGCCTAAACAGGCCGTGCTTTGATCATCAACCATAAGGCCTGCTCTTCAACAAAAGCCTTGATCATTGCATCTTAGTATGCCGCACTGTCACTCCATATCACACTACCAATCCTTTGCCGAAATATATGAAATGGTGTTAAGCAAGAGAATAAATTCTCCGCCACCAATCATTCATACATTTGGAAGAAAATCAATAAATACAATATAAAGGAGTACAATGTCAGACACACATTCCATTTATAAGCTTATGCTCTGGGCCTGAGCGAAAGCCAAATCCGTACAAATCAACACTACATCTGGACGGCCACCACTGTAGCCCCTTCAAGGTAGCTACTCCCATCACGGGCATCAGCAGTCGTCGTCCATTGGATATGAAGATCGTCGGTCTTCTATCGTTGTCTTCAAAACTTGAATTTTAAATGTCGCTTAAATTATTTAGAATGAGATAGGCTTGGACTTTCCAAATAATTCTCGTATATATATAAGTTGGAAATAATTTCATATCATTATTAGTAATTTATAACGTTTTATCTTTATTTTTGTTTATATAAAAATAATTAAATTCCATTTAACGACGCTTCAAGTCAAAAGGACGACCTTAGCGCTGTTTTCACCCAAATTTGTTTTACACATTTCTCTAAATCTAACCGTTGGAATTTAACATAATTCATAACGC
Source organism: Allium sativum (assembly GCA_030737875.1). Classification (NCBI taxonomy): domain Eukaryota; kingdom Viridiplantae; phylum Streptophyta; class Magnoliopsida; order Asparagales; family Amaryllidaceae; genus Allium; species Allium sativum. The sequence goes on from CM060918.1 coordinate 348,219,150, forward strand.
TGGAAAGATCTTCCCAAGGCGAACCTAACGGTTACAGATTTGGGAAAAATCCGACGGTCGGATATTTCGGTATAATCAATTAAAAGTACAATTCTATAAAGTGAACTACCACGCTCCATACGTTTACTTTTAATTTATTTATATATATATATAATTGTGTATATACATACAATTTCTTCGGCCATTTCATTATTGTGATAATCATGACAAGTAAGGATGTAGAACATAACACACAATAATGTTTATTTTAATTTAATTCACATACACATCCTAAACATAACAGTGTATATCTTTTTCCTATTTTCAATTTATACAAACATGCAATTTCTTGTGCCTCATTTCTAATTCAACAAAAATGTTTTTTTTGTCATTTCAATTTCTAACAAAAATGCAATATATTTTGGTGTCAATCTCAATTCTACAAAGATGAATATATTTTTGTTAAAACTTCAATGTAACAAGGATAATAACTTTGTTATTCTTTCACTACCAAGCAAAAATATTAATTTTGTTTAATCTTTCAATGCAAAACTAAAATGATAATATTGTTTATATCTTTCACAACAAAACAAAAATGATAATCTTGTTTATATCTTTTCACAAAAAAACAAAAATGATAATCTTGTTTATATCTTTTCACAACAAAACTAAAATGATAATCTTGTTTATATCTTTTCACAACCAAACTAAAATGATAATCTTGTTTATATCTTTCAAAACAAAACTAAAATGATAATCCTGTTTATATCTTTTCACAACAAAACTAAAATGATAATCTTGATTATATCTTTCACAACAAAACTAAAATGATAATCTTGTTTATATCTTTTCACAACAAAACTAAAATGATAATCTTGTTTATATCTTTCACAACAAAACTAAAATGATAATCTTGTTTATATCTTTTCACAACAAAACTAAAATGATAATCTTGTTTATATCTTTCACATGAAAATATAAGTTTCGTATCTTTAATCATTTTAATGCAAATCCAATTACCTAAAAATGTAATTTTACTTACATTAAATCTAATTATATGAAAAGGGTAACTTCTTTCTTTTAATCTTAATTACATAAAAAAAATGTGAACCTTTCTAGTTCTTCTAATTTATATTAAAAATGTATACTTTTCTTTCTTCTAATTTACATTAAAAATGTATACTTTTCTTTCTTCTAATTTACATTAAAAATTTATACTTTTCTTTTTTACATTAAAATGTAACTTTCATCTTTTTGATCTTATTTACATTAAAAATGTAAACTTTATTTCAAATCATTCTTTTATTTTATATTGAGAATGTAAATGTCTATTTCACATTTTATTTACATATAAAAGTGTAACTTTTATTTCATCCTTTATCTACATATAAAATGTAAATTTCTATTTAATATTTCATTTACATATAAAATGTGCATTCCTATCTAATTTTTTTATTTACATATAAAATGTAAATTCCTTAATTTCCTTTATTTACATTGAAAAACATAAATTCTTTAATTCCTTTTTTATTTACATTGAAAAATATAAATAAAAAGGATGCACTTTTATTTCCATATCGTATTTGCATTGTGGAATGCAAATAAAAAAGTGAGCTCTTACTTCTAAGTTTTATTTACATTAGAGAACATAAATAAAAGATGTACACATTCTTCTATGTCATACTTGCATTGTGAAATGCAAAATAAAAAGGGAATTTTATTTTCTATGTTATATTTGTGTTATAGAACACAAATAAAAGACCGTTTATTTTCCTAAGTTATATTTGCATTAAAAAGAATATCTTAATGTACTCACCTATTTTTATATGTGTTTCCTTTTCCTTTTTTCAGCATGTTAAAATTAATGTTTTTAACATGTAAATATTTTCTATCATGTTAAGAATATGGTTTTTAACCTTTTATATTTTCTAACATGTTCTTCTAGCAATGTTAAAAATAATGTTTTTAACATACTTATCCTTTTCTAACAAATTTTCTTTCCTTTCTATATAAGCATGTTGAAAATAATATTTTCAACATATGAAACTTTTCTAACATTACATGTAAACAATGAAAAGAATATTCTTAATGTTTAACAATTCTAACCATTCATATTAACATAAAAATAATTACATCATTTCTAACACTTCATATTAACATAAGAAGAATATTTTTTTGTTGAATCAATGCTAACAAAGTGACTATTTTACATTGTTGATTCTAATAAAATAAAAAGTGACATTTCTTTCTTCCCACTTAGAAAGTGACATTATTATAACATAAATGGTATTTTTTTAATTCTAATATGTCATTTCTAACAGAAATGTTATTTTTATTTTCCAAACATAATCTTAACAAAATGTCATGTTTAATTACATAACATATTCTTATCAAAAATGGTGTTTTGTTTCTAATGTGACATAATACTAAATTTATATTCATTATCTCCAATGTACGCATTTCTAAGGTAGACATATCTAATCTAGACATATCTAATGTAAACATATTTTATAATGCAACATTCCTAATATAAACATATCTAATGTAAACATATTTTCTCTCAACGCTAAAATATAATTCATATCACTAAATTTACATAATGCTAAAATTATGTTCATTTCAACTAAATTTGACATACATTAAAATATGTGTTCATTTTATCTAAAATGACATACGTTAAAATATATGTTCATTTTATCTAAAATGACGCACGCTAAAATATGTGTTCATGACATACGCTAAAATATATGTTCGTTTTATCTAAAATGACATACGCTAAAATATATGTTCATTTTATCTAAAATGACATACGCTAAAATATGTGTTCATTTTATCTAAAATAACATAGCGACAAAAATGTCATTCTTTAATTAAAAAAAATGTCCTCTTAATCTACATTAAAAATGTAATGTCTATTCTTTTTATTTACATTTAAAAATGTAAATTTATTTTACAGCGTAAAGTATCATTCTTTGACTACAACCGCAACCTAACGATTTAATCTTCTCATTTCATTCAAACGCAAAATAAAGATTTAATCTTTTTATTTCATTATTTCATAAAGACGCTAAAATGTTCTTAATCTCATGTTTCAACAAAACGCTACAATATGTTTATATCTTCATGTTTCAATAAAAATTACATATGCTTATATTTCATGTTTCAACAAATTCACATATGGTACAACATATGGTGATGATCCAAGCATGAAACGAACAAAAATTTATGATGTCAACATTCACATCATGATTCATATTAAAATATGTAACCAAATTTATAAGTTTGGTGTCAACATGTGACCAAGATCCCATATATATATATATATATATATATATATATATATATATATATATATATATATATATAGTAATTATAACACATGAACAACAACTATATTTGGGTGTTAACATATACGTCATGAATCAACACAATTGTCAAATTTAAAATCAACAAACATAACATAAGGGTTTGTCTCACTATTTTCTAATTTACATAACTGTAAATTTTTGCATTAACAAATCTAATAAAATAACATGAGAATTTGATTTCACTATTTTCCTAATTTAAATCGTTAATTTACACAAGATGATGATTTGGTTTTAAATCATTCTAGTTTGTCAACAATGACAATTTTTGCTTACCAATTCCTTTTTCCACAATTCGTAATTTTTGTTCTAACAGTTCTGTTTAGCACACACACATCACCAAATCTATCAATTTAAATAACACAATCATAGATAAAATAATATAGAATATAATTTCACAATACAAATCCTAGAACAAACCACATATTATGATTCAGTAATTTTCATTATATAAAATAAAATAAAACGGAATAGGATTTCTCACCTCGATTGGATTAATTTCTGTTCGCGATTAAATTTGGCTGAATTTCCAAAGTGCTCCGTTTTGGTCCTGGTCTATTTCATTGTGAAGCTCTCATTTTTCTGATCCCAACGGATCCAGTTTCGTTCCGTGCTCATATGTAAAAGATACACACTTTTATATATTTGATTACATATTTTATAATTAAATAATAATTAAGATTTAACTCAACCCCTAATTACATTGCCTAAACCCGTTCCTCCCTCTTCGTTACTTCAGGACCGAACGAACCCAAATCGTTCATCCTCGAGCTTCCCTTGCGCGCGCATCTCAAGGGGACTGAACCTCGATCAAGAAGCACCACGCCGGAGCTCTACATCTCGTCTACCGGCGCCACGAGCTTGGTTGAACCCGCCGCCCCCTTAGGCGCTGAAATCCACTTCGAACGACTTGACTTCATGCCTAACAATAGAACGATTTATGCCACCATTTCACATCATCATCGTACGATCTTGACGAGGGAACAAATCTCTTCAATATTCTTGTTAATTTCATAATATAATTTGGTGTATGATGAGAGGAATTAAAGAAATAAAATGGAAGAAACCAGGCCATTAAAATTTAAAGGGGCGACGGCTGGGTATTTGAATTAGGGTTATACGTATTACGCCCATATATATACTGTATTCTTTATTTTAATTAATTTATTTTCATAAAAATAACTGTATGTTGATATATAAGAGTTGGAATTAAGTTAAATTAATAGCTTATGTGTATAGGTGCATACATGAACGTTTGAATTTTAAAACTTGAAAATAAAGTTTAACAAAAGCATGAAATTAATGTATGTTACAAAAATAAGAAAGAAATTTAATATATTTATAACAATAAAATTTCTAACTAGTGGTATATATTTGGAGTTTGGAATTATTCAAACATGTGTAAATAGTAAATTTATAATGGAAGCATCAAGGAAGGAGAATGAAACAATTTACAAATTAACGTTGCAACGAAGAAGAATTAATGGAGATAATAGTTAAATTGAGTAAGCAATCAATTAAGAAAATTAATTACGAAATGAATGACATTATTTAATAAATTGAATGGTTTAAGATATATACATTTTGAAATTAGAATTATGTAACGTGAGAATATAATAAGGAAACATAATAATGGAGAAATAGGGATGGCCATTTTTTGTTAAACCTGAAATAAACTGCTAATAAATGCCATGGAATATCAGTTTACGAAGTTGGAAACCGCGTTCATAAAGGTTTTAAATTTTCATAAGTTTAGCATATAAGATTAGCACTCTTAACCATATGAAATATGTAATTCCACCTTCAAAATTGTGCATATATAAGTACTGACTAAAGGTGTACTCTTAAGGTTTAAATGTTAAATGTCATTAAAGAGAAGAAAAAAAAATTGTCATACCCTTAAGGTCTATGTGACGTAGGTTGTAATAAGTATGTAATTTATTATTAATGAAGACTGGAAAGTTTTGTCAACTTCTTACATATTTGTATATGAAAGGAAGAGAGAGAATGGGGTATTTATGTTATAGTATTTTATGTTTCATTATTTGAGTATGCTACACTCTATATATATGGCTTTGATTACTTAAATAATTGCCAAGCATTTACTATATTTTAAAAAAACAAATTCACATATAAAAATTCAAGTTAATTATTACAACGATTTTTAGTGTTTTATTTCAATTATAATTAAATTTTATCAAGTATATATATATATATAATTCCACTGAATTTGGTTTGATTTAATTATGTCAATGAGTTAGGGAAAGAAACTAATAAATTGATAGATTATTTTGGCAAAGAAAGTGAATTGATGAAGGGTTGATTTAAGCAAGAGCTTTAGGAAAGGATTTCAAGGTTAATTAAATAAATGCACCATTAAATTTTATTAAATATACCAATATTGAATTCTAACTTTCCACGTTTACTCATATAAAAAAAACTACAAAAAAATTCCTCCTTAAATGACTTAAATTAAAATTTTCTTTTTTTCAATTCATTAACAATTCGCCGTAAATCCCTTATTTATATCATTATTTTTAATTAAATTCCAGAAACTAATAAACTTTATTTATATCAAAATAGAACTTAATAAATAAGGTTTAATTTTAATTATCAATTACATCAGTTTATTGCGTACAACAATTAATAAACGAATACGCATTATATACTAACGCGTGTCAAATGCGTTTTTTTGTTATTATTAACCCTCACACACTAACAATTCCTACATGTAATAAACCAATAAATTTCAATTTCGCGTTATACACTAACGCGCCTTAAATGCATTTATCTTGGCAACCATTACACACTAACCATAATTAATTAGCTATTCATGCAATTTTTCATCAAAATTTATTAAAATCAAATTTTAAATTTTGCCTCGAAATTCAGGGTTGTTACAGTCTCCCCCACTTAAGAACTTTTCATCCTCGAAAAGGAACGAAGCTAAAAAGTTGTTTAATTAACTAACTCATCTTTCATTCTTTTAATTCGTTTCTATAATTTTATTAGTTGAACTAATAATTACCCTACACAACCATCAATCAGTTAGTTGATTAGCTTTTAAAATATATAAATTTTATATATTCGAAAATCATATTTTCAAAGATCGGTTTATATATAATCAAAAATACGTTAATTATTAACTTGTTACTCTCAACTCATTCTAGGGCATTACTAACTCCATCTCTAATGAGTTTCCTCATTCTAGGATACTGTTGATCCTATTTCTAATGAGTATTCTTATTGGATATTACTAATCCAATCTCTGATGAGTCTTTTGTTCAGTTCTAATGAGTTGTACCCCAAAGATTTGAGCTAACCAGAGCTCTGATACCAACTGTAACGACCCTGATTTGCCCGGACCTAATCGATCGCTAGATCGACCAAGACCGTTCAAAACCCGAGTACGTTAACTTTGGGAATACAACAACATCAGAACAACAACAACAGACTTTTATAAAACATCATAATAATGTTACATCAGAGTACAGAATATCAGAGTACATCAAATAATATTATAGCGGAAGATAAATTACAATATTTTAAATCATTAAACAACGGAATGCTTCTATGCTCTGGACACAGCTTTAAGCTTCGATCCAGAATACTGCTCAGGAGATAAATATCTGCAAAAAGCTACCCGACTGCCCGTGTGGAAAAGAGGGCACCCGTTGTTTGTTTCCACCTTTGGAAACTCGGTTGCCCTCTTTTCCACACGGGCAGTCGAGTAGCTTTTTGCAGATATTTATTTCCTGAGCAGGATTCTGGATCGAAGCTTAAAGCTGTGTCCAGAGCATAGAAGTCTTCCGCTGTTTAATGTTTTAAAATATTGTAATTTATCCTCCGCTGTAATATTATTTGATGTACTCTGATATTATGTACTCTGATGTAACATTATTATGATGTTTTACAAAAGTCTGCTGTTGTTCTGATGTTGTTGTATTCCCAAAGTTAACGTACTCGTGTTTTGAACGGTCTTGGTCGATCTAGCGATCGATTAGGTCCGGGAAAATCAGGGTCATTACATGCAACATGTCTTACTTGGGTATATCCCACTGGCAACAAAGCGTATAACGACGATGTAGTGAATTCCTTTATATGAGAAAATCAGGTCTATCTTAGCATGATGGGAAAATAGGTTCGTCTCACAAACAGGTAGACTTGTTATCTTGAATGAAAATATTTTTTCAATGATAGTTTACTGGTGTAGAACATTTATTCTACCTACCATATTATTAAACAAGCTGAAAACGACAATGAGGAATTTCCTATGGTCCGGTTCTGTACACATTACTAAGCTAGCTCCTATTACATTCTACAACCTTGAGAAACGGAAGAAAAAGGGACTAGGTATAAAAAACATAAAGTAGTGGAATTATGCAGCACTATCCAAACATTTTGAGTCCTTGGTAATGTAGCATGACACGTTATGGGTCCACTGGAGCCTCAATCATAATCTAAAACAAGATGGCATATGGACTGTAATTGCTAAACCCTTGCACAGCTGGGTGTGGAAAACAATGCTCAAAACAAGAGACAAAGTGTTGCCACACTCTAAGATATCTTTATCAATTAACAGCAAAGCAAAATTTTGGTTAACGCCTTAGCTGGAGAGTGAGTTGATTCTGTATCAAAAATTTGAATATAGTGAGATTCTGAACAGCGGCATACCATTGAATGCTAAAACTATATCTTAGGTATGAAATGGGAAAATATGCTTGCCTCGGACAAGTAGCACTACACTAAACATTACGTGGTAGAAAATTGAAGGAGTTGCCAATAATTTATTGCAACAGGATGAGTATGTCTGGATGAAGGAAAAACATAAACATAAAACAACAGTAGTCTACAAAGAACTAATGAATGATGATCGGATGAGCAATTGTCCATGATTTAGGAGAATATGGAATTCAAAATCAAATGAAAAGATGAATTACATACTTTGGAAGGTATATGCGAATGGAATTCAGAATGTGTCCAACTTAGCGCACAAAGGCATGAACGTTTCAAAGACATGTATATATTGCAAATCGGGTGAAGAAGATACGCATAATCTCTTCTTTAGCTGCTCCTACACACATTTCCTATGGGGGAAGATCAAAGAAATAGGTAGATATGCAGTGTCGTTGATTGATTATAAAAAAGAATGGATGATAATATATAAGGCGACCAGATGGAACCAAGCTACTACATACGAGTTGCTAATTATGCTCAAGGTAACAATCAATGAATTATCGAAAGAAGGAAATCAAATAGTCTTCAATGGAAAGAAGAATAATAGCCCACATATATATCATGCAGTATGCGGTGGCATTCGCAATGAAATCACAATGTCTCCATTTGCTTTTGATCATTCCCCTTTTATTCTATGTTTATGTTTCTCTAGTATTTTCTAGTTTTTGTACTTTTGCATATGTTTATTTTATAAGGATTTCTTATTATATAAATAAAATGGTAGAAGCCATTCAACCTTGCAGCTTTGCCAAAAATATATATGAGAAATTGTTATCCATCTTTTAATTTGATGCTAATAAGAGCCATGAAAAATAGCGTCGTGGAGTTTTAATTGCAATAAGGCTTAATTTGGCGTATTAGAAATAACGATCCATGAAATGAATCAATCGTGCCTACTAGTCAATCATCAAACAAACAGGAAAATGTTATAGAGATGTGACATATTTTATTATTTCTTAGTAATGATAGGTTACAAGCCACTTTGGATTTGTGCCCAATTAAATTTAGGATCTACAATTGGGAGCTTTAGAAGCTGTTGGAAAACAATGGCTAAGTCGCAGACTAGGTCGCTTTCTTGAAGACGATTCGGCGATCTGGTCAGAGGTGCAAACCAGTTCGTTCCTTCGCCGCTGCCTCTAGGATAAAACAGCCTCTAAAAAGATAACCGATTTGCTTGCACAACAAATCAGTGCAGATTAGCACTTTCAAAAAATAATGTTGCTCTATTTTTTCTGAAAGAAAGATTTAATGGCGGAGGCTAGAAGAAAGCAGAATTCGATATATTTCTGCGTCTACAGATAAAAAGTATATATAGAACGAGAAATAGGGTTTGGGAAAAAAAATCGGATCTGCTAAAATTTCGGGAGATAAAATTTTTAACTTTGCAGAAAAAATTATCGATGCAGAAAATAATTTTCCATAAAAAAAATGGTTCAAAAACTGCAAAGTTTCATGGTCCAAAAATATAAGTGCCTACACCACAAAGCCCAAGCCCAAGCCCATACCGAACCGGACCGGGCCGGGTCAGGTCGAGTCGAGTTGGTCGGTCGGTCGCGCGCATGTGTGGTGTTCATGATGCATGGTCTCCCTCCTCACAACAAAGCATGTATTGGGAGCCCAAGGCCCCAACATGATTTTTTAGAAACAAGTATAAATCTTTGCCTCTTCCATATAATCCCATGATGTAGGACTATTCACACATAGGTGCCATTCATACACTTATTCAACATTTTTAATAATTCACTTAATGTTTCTAAAACATTTCCAACAATCCCCCGCTTGAATTTTTAAAAATATTTTCGAGCAATTTCTAAAACCATAAGATTGTGCATAAACAAAGGTGTCATCCAACTTGAACCTTTGCATAGTGAGTAAGATTCAGTTTTTACTAGAGTGACACGTAGTCTTGAACTCTATTCCTGACATCAAACTACACACAACCTTTTCTATAGTGCAATCAATTAAGCCTGTGCATTTATGGCCATGCACGTCTATCCTAGTTTAGTGAATGCTCTAGAAGTTTGCCCAGAAACTCCATAGGAAATAGCCACATTTCCATATTCACAAAGGTGAGTCTATCAAGAGTACTCCTGAAGGTAGGTACTCCACTCCAAATAGATTATAGATCTCATTAAGAGTTTCTATTAACTCATTCTCTAATCACTTCAGGAATACATGCTTCTTGGTTTATTAAATAGCATGCTCAACTCCTATCACTACACAACTTGTTTTTACCCATTGAACCTAGTTCTTGGGATCTCCAGTCATTTCGGTCGGGTTACCATTGTGCGTGACTCAACAATCTAAGGGAAATATTCCCATTCTTTTAGAAGAATTGTGGACTTTCTCCCTTGACAGTCCTTTCGTCAAAGGATCTGCCAAATTTTCTTCACTACGTACGTAATCCACTCTAACGGTACCTGTGGAAAGCAGTTCTCTAACCGTGCTATGTTTACGACGTATTTGTCATCTCTTACCATTATATTAACGGTTCTGAACTTTTGCAATAGCCGCGGTACTATCGCAATGTATCAACACAGCCGGTATCGGTTTTTCCCATAAGGGAATCTCAGCTAGCAGGTTTCTCAAATACTCTGCCTCTTCACTAGCTGTGGCTAGTGCTATCATCTCAGACTCCATAGTAGACTGAGCAAAAATAGTCTATTTCTTGGATTTCCAAGAAACAGCTCCTCCAGCGATGCTAAATATATAGCCACTGGTCGCTTTAGAATCATCAGATAAGGTATTCCAGTCTGCATCAGAATATCCTTCAAGTACAACTGGAAACCTTTCATAATGTAATCCAAGGTTCAAGGTTCGTTTAAGGTATCTCATCACCCTTTCAATAGCATGCCAGTGCTCTATACTAGGTCTACTGGTAAACCTGTACAATAATCCTACGACACAGGCAATGTCAAGTCTAGTACAATCAGTGGCATACCGAAGGCTACCAATGATGCTCGCATAATCAGACCGCCTTACACCTTCACCAGTGTTCTTAAATAACTTTACACTGTGATCATATGGTGTACTTGCAGGTTTACAGTCAAAGTAATTATATTTCTTTAGTATCTTCTCTATGTAATGAGGCTGATCCAAAGAAATTCCCTTTTCTGACCTTGTAATTTCAATAACGAGGATTACACTCGCCTCACCTAGATCTTTCATATCAAAATTGGCACTTAATAAGGATTTGACGGAGTTTATGGCATGAATGTTTGACATAAAGGCATATAATAGTGCAAATGCCATTCTCAGATTTGTAATAAATGCATTTGTCACTTTCATTAACTTTAAAACCATGCGAAATGATTAAGTTATCAAAAGTTTCATGCCATTGTTTAGGTGCTTGTTTTAAACCATATAATGATTTATCTAATTTGCATACTTTATGTTCTTGACCATGTACCACAAATCCTTCAGGCTGGTCCATATGTATTTCTTCGTCTAATTCACCATTCAAAAATGTGGTTTTCACATCCATTTGGTGTATTAACAAATTATGAATAGAGGCAAGTGAGACTAATACCCGAATGGATGTGATTCTAGTAACAGGTGAAAAAGTGTCGAAGAAATCTATGTTTTCTTTTTGTTTAAAACCTTTGGCTACTAGTCGTGCTTTATATTTATCAATAGTGCCATCAGGTTTTAATTTCTTTTTGGGTACCCATTTACAGCCTATAGACTTACAACCAGGAGGTAAATCTACCAAATGCCAAGTCTTATTGGATTCTAAAGAATCCATCTCATCATTTATAGCCTCTTGCCAGAAATCAGCATCTAAGGAAGATAAGGCCTCTTGGAGGTTTATGGGATCCTCCTCAATAGTAAAAGCACAAAAATCTGAACCAAAACCTTTTATGGTTCTTGCTCTTTTACTTCTTCTAGGTTCAGCTTTAGAATTTTCATTAAGTTCTGTTCTAATAGGCAAACTTGAAGTGCCCCCACTATTCCTTAATTTAAAAGGAAATTTAGTTTCATAAAAATCAGCATCATTTGATTCAATTATATTATGTGCACTAAGGTCATAAAATCTGTATGCTTTGCTATTAATAGCATAGCCTATAAATAGACATTCATATGCTCTACTAGCCAATTTTATTCTCTTAGGGTCTGGAATGCGAACATATGCTAAGCAACCCCAAGTTCTAAAATATGAGACATTGGGTTTATGATTCTTTAAAATTTCATAAGGCAAAATTTTATTCTTAGATTTGGGGATTCTATTCAGAACATAGCATACAGTTAAGATAATATCCCCCCACCAATGTTTTGCTGCACCATAATTTAGTAATATGGCAACTACAAGTTCAGTAAATGTCCTATTTTTCCTTTCAGCTTTACCGTTCATCTCAGGAGAATAGGGTGCAGTTCTTTCATGTACTATACATTGTTGTTTATAGAATTCCAGAATTGAAGTGGATTCATATTCTGCACCTCTATCACTACGAAGTCTCTTAATTTTCCTATTTACTTGATTCTCAATCTCAGTTTTGAATGTTTTAAACATGTCAAAAGCATTACTTTTATTTTTCATAAGGTATACATATGTGAAATCAGAACAGTCATCAATAAAAGTGATAATATAACGATGTCCTTGTCTAGTCAAAGTACCATCAAGTTCACATATGTCAGAATGAATCAAGTCTAAGGGTTCAGAAACTCTATCAACAGATATATGAGTTTTCTTTGTGATTTTTGCTTGTGTACAGAATTCACATTTCTCAAGTTTGGATTTTGTCAATTTAGGAACCATATCTAGGGTGCTCATGTTGTGAATTATTCGTTTATTAACATGACATAATCTAGAGTGCCAAACATTAAAGTCACACAACATATAAGAAGAAGTAGTCACTTTAGTTTCAACATTCAGTTTAAACATACCCTTACAAGCGTAACCCTTTCCCACAAAAGTTCCCTTATATGTTAGGGTAAACAAATCAGCCCAATAACTTGAGTAAACCCAGCCTTATTAAGGAGAAAGCCAGACACCAGATTCTTTCTAATCTCTGGAGTATGCATAACATCTTTCTGAATTACTGTCTTTCTAGAGGTAAACTTAATTTCCACATTGCCAATCCCTGCAACTTTAGTGGTGTGAGAATCTCCCAACAACACTTTACGATTTTCAGCAGTCGTGTAAGTAGAGAACATGCCACGATCATAGCGGACATGGCGAGAGGCCCTAGTGTCTACCAACCAACCCTCTGATCCACCAACAAGGCGATTCTCAGTAGTCATAGCCGTAACAGGCTCTTCAGTTAGGTTAGCATGCGGTGCAGAGCTTGGCCTGTTCTGACACTTTTGTGCCATATGACCTGGTTTTCCACAGTTATAGCATAGAAACAATTGTCTAGAATAATTCTTTTGGGCTGGTTTCCGTTGTCCTTTTGGATTTTCTTGCGGATTCCCATTCTATTTGTTGCGCCTGTTCTGATTCTTAAAAGATTTCTGATTCGGTTTTAGAACAGCGGGTGTGGTCTTTTTAGTGTTGTTGTTATTGACAATCAACACATCTTCTTTCTGGTCCTGTTTGCGTGCCTCATCCTCAAAGCGGAGGCACGTGATCAAGCTTTCTAAGGAAAATTCCTTAGTCTTATGATGTAAAACATTTTTAAAATCTTTCCAGCCAGGGGGTAATTTGTCGATTATAACAACAATTTGAAATTGCTCGTCCAGTGCCATACCTTCGGAGATGATCTCATGAGCTATTTTCTGCAGCTCTGAGACTGCATCTCAACTGGGCGGTCATCAGTCATCTGATACTTTAGGTTGCGACTTACAACATATTTCTTTGCCCCTTCCTCCTCTGTATCATACTTCTTTTTCAGTGCTTCCCAGATCTCCTTTGCTGTCTTCTCATCTGAGTTATAGTAATCATACAGATCATCGCTTAGTCCATTCAGAATAATGTTCTTGCATAGATAATCTTGTTTAGTCCAGGTCTGCAGTTGCTTTGACTGTTCAGTCCATGATGCCATCTTCGTTGTGTCAGCCTCGTCAGGTTTATCTGGTAGCTGTGGTTTTTCAGCAGTCAACGCAGCCACAACCTTTCTGATCGTGAGGAAGAACTCCATCTTTTGAGGCCACCGCTTGAAATGCAAGCCTTCGAATTTGAATGGAGCAGCAGTCACGAGAGGGTTCTGGAAAGCAGAGGGTGGAGCAGCATCGTCTATGGTCGAGTTGGAAGCCATTGTTTCAAAATCGTCTTCAATTTGATGGAAAACAATGGCTGAGTCGTGCACTATGTCGCTTTCTTGAAGACGATCCAGCGATCTGGTCAGAGGTGCAAATCAGTTCGTTCTTTCGCCGCCTCTAGGATAGAACAGCCTCTAAAAAGATAACCGATTTTCTTGCACAACAAATCAGTGCAGATTTGCACTTTCAAAAAATAATATTGCTTGATTTTTTCTGAAAGAAATATTTAATGGCGGAGGCTAGAAGAAAGCAGAATTCGATATATTTCTGCATCTGCAGATAAAAAGTATATATAGAACGAGAATTAGGGTTTGGGAGAAAAAATTGGATCTTCTAAAATTTCGGGGGATAAAGTTTTTACCGTTGCAGAAAAAATTATTGGTGCAGAAAATAATTTTCCATAAAAAAAAACGGTTCGAAAACTCCAAAGTTTCATGGTCCAAAAATATAAGTGTCTGCACCACAAAGCCCAAGCCCAAGCCCAAACCGGACCGGGCCGGGTCGGGTCGAGTCGAATCGGTCGGTCGGTCGCGCGCGTGTGTGGTGTTCATGATGCATGGTCCCCCTCCTCACAACAAAGCATGTATTGGGAGCCCAAGGCCCCAACATGATTTCTTAGAAACAAGTATAAATCCTTGCCTCTTCCATATAATCCCATGATTTGAGAATATTCACACATAGGAGCCATTCATACACTTATTCAACATTTTTAATAATTCACTTAATGTTTGTAAAACATTTCCAATAGAAGCTATGTTGTAGACTCAGGAATAGAATGATCAACCCCTATGAAGATTCCCCTCCGTCTCCATTTATGGAGGTGGTCAGACCTTGTCATATCAACTTCATCCTTATCGACTAAATCGATAAGGCCCCTCTAGTTGATTGATGGAGGCATAAATGTCAAAATTATATGAATAAGAGTGGTAAGGAACTTATGCGGCAAGGTCGGTTGAAACAAAAAAGCATTCAACATGTGTGATAAGACCTTTGTTTCAATGATGGCGACAATCTTTAACTTCGTGATATTATAGTGTTTTGAATTTTGACTTATTGACCAGGTCGAAAAGCCGATAGCTATAAAAAGCTTTGTATTCCTTTGGTATTTACGATAGGTGAATCCCATTGATAGAAGATATATGCTGACTTCACTGAGAATCACTAAGGAATTGGCATGATGCCACAAGGCAATACAGTAACATGCACCGGGTTGACAAGGCGATAAGACGATGATATACCAGTTGATTTCTTATGCGGATGGTGAAATTCTAATGGTGTTAGAAAGCTCATTCCATTTCTTCTTTGGATAGAATACTGGGTGTAACAGATTTGACGTATTTTCTGAGTTCCAATCAAAGAGTCACATTTTATTTATAGAAGAAATCAACAACTATAGCCTTTAGAACAACCTTGAAGTCCCCACCATACCACGCGATGGTTTGTGTTAGACCAAAAATTGGCTCTAACACCCAAATTAGCTATGAAAGAAATGAAATAGAATCAAAAAGTAATAAAGAACACACAATTTATAGTGATTCGGCGTTAACGAACCTACTCCACTTTGTTTTCTTTTAATTGATGATTTGAATACAAATACAGCAACGATTCTCACTCAACTTCACAATTACAATGCATAAACTCACTCAAATCTCTGGAAAAAAGACTTTAAGAGATGGTTTTGATCTGAATGTAGCTATGAAATTCGGCTATGGAGGAAGTTATAACTGAGAATTTGCCAAAAGATCCTTTCAAATGCCTCTAGATGGTGTATTTATAGGTGAAAAATCTCTTCGAACTAGCTCCGGTTCGGAATTTCGTGGCACCCATCCCATAAGAGTCGGGTTCGGAGGCTTCCAGATGGTGACATCGCATTAATTTGGCAGGAGATCATGGGAGAAATGGTCATTCTTGGTCCGAGTCCTCAGGAAGTGTGTACAACAATAGTCACAAGCTCAGATAAAGGGGTTCGGATTGGCTGCCTCCGATCCGACCCGATGAAGCCTCCTGCTTCCTAATGTTGCTGTTGTAATCCTCTGATCCGATCCGATGAGGCCACTTGTGGTTTTCTGATGTTGCTAATGTCTCTCACCGATCCGAACCGACGAGGCCACCCGCTATCTAATGTTGCTGACGTGTCTCTCTGATCCGATCCGATGTGATCTCTGCGTTCTTGATCTTTACTTACCTCCTGCGCTATCTTCCTCCGATCCGAACCGATTGGTATCTTTCTCGCTAATTGCTCTTTGTGTAGCCTAGTTCACAAAGTAGGCTAACATTTTGCCCCCTCGAAGTACACTCTTATTTAAGATAAAGTGTGCTTTGAAGCAATTTGCAAAACATCCTTTGAATTAGAATCATTGAATGATCGCCTCCATTTACTTGTAGTGTTGTGTCACTTCATAAAGTCGTGGCTTTCGCTACATACATATATCCACAATCCATATGAATCGCTTACTTCATTTTCAAATGACTTCGAGAGCTCCTTTTGATGTCTAGTGATTCTTCCAGGTGGATTTTTTTCTTTTTTTTCCCTTTTTTTTTTAAATTCTCCCTGTGTGACAAATCTGGGTATTTGATTCCCTTTGGTTCGGATCCCGATCCGAACGGGTTTCCTTCAGTAGCACACTCGGATGGGCCTTTCAATACTGCTACACCATGGACTAACAGGCCAGAGTTCCTTCATGGGCTCGACTCCCGGTCCGAACGGAGTGAAGTAGGCTAGGAATACGAGTGGTCACCTTAGTTTTATATAAATCCGCCTCCTACCTTCTTCCTATTCTCTTTTTTATTTGCTCTCGTCCAAGCAACTTAGCATCGAAACCCTAGAACTTCAAAAAAACTCTGAAATTATTTCGTTCTTCCTTAAATTCAATAACTCGATAGGTCAAAATCTTTGATTACTTTACTGTAATCGATTTCGATTTAGATTTGTGGTAAAACTTGGATGATTCGAACATGGTGCGCGTTTAATTCCAACGCCGCCGCCCTCTCCCTCTTCGCCGTCGTCGTTGGTGGCTCTTGTCACCACCTCGAGGCATTGAGAGGAAGAATTTGGGTTTTACAGTATATTTGAGCACGTAAGTGCTTGGATTTAGTAGGGATTTGTCAATTTGAGTTGGGTTCGGTACTGGTTAGGCGAGGTGGAAGATGAAGGAGATGAAGGAAAGGAGATAAACTTGGATCGGTTCGGGTAAAGAAGTGTTGGAGTGAGGGAAAGGGAAAGGTGCATATAAGACCGGATCGTGTCGGAGCAGAAAAAGGCAAAAGAAAGAAAACAAAACCATTTGATCAGATCAGATGGTATTTACAAGGCCGGGTCGGGTCGGAGTAGAAAAATGCAAAAATAAAGGGAAAACAAAACTTACCTGTTCGGATCGGATGGGAATAAGGGACAAAGAGAAGAAGGATTACTCAAGCTGATTCGATCCGCTCCGAAAGCCTACATCCGAGCCGATCCGGTTTAACTCACTGGGTACAACGTCCGCTTCCGATCGAAACATGACTTTGCCCTCCGTTCCGATCCCAATATAGATATCCGAACCGAACCGAAACAACCTAACTTAATGTGCAAGATTTTTTCAACTATCTTAATCAATGCTTGACATAGCCTTCAACTTAACGAACAGTTAGGATAGCGCCTTTCGAATATGACAAACATCAAGAACTATTCTGACACATTATTACTTCTTTGAATCTTCATATCACGCTTTCATATGTTTGCTCTGCATTTTTGTTACACGTAGCACACGCTTTAGTTCACATACACACACGGGGGACACGGGCAAATTTACTCTAATTCTTGCTATTGTTTCTTCGATAGTCTAGTGATCATGGCCGAAAGACGTTCATCTAGATTGGCAAAGAAAACAGAAGTTGTGGAAACTTCTGAAAAAGTTACCATTGATGACATATCTTCTTCTTCAGACCCTGAATGGGACGATGAGGGCCCAGATTATGAAGTAGGAACGCATAACAACGAAACGCCTTCCGATAGCGAAGTTTCTCAGGGCTATGAGGAGGAAGGAGGGATTGGAGATTACCGAGCTCCTGACGAATTTGAGTCTGCCATTATCTTGGAGTCACCCGTAGACTCTGTTGAATCAACGATCGACGATGATAGACTTGTCCGCATATGTCTAAAGCACGGGATACTAAAAAGGGATACGCTGGTGCCATCGAAAACTGACCGTCCTCACAATCCCCAGAAGGATTTATGGAAACTACGCGACTGATGTGCATGGTCGGGGCTATTCCACTATTTTCGGCTTTTGTTGTCGACTTTCTAAGACAGATGCGGATTGCCCCCATGCAGCTACATCCCAACTCCTATGCTTACCTATATACCTTATACACAACATACCGAGAGATTTTAGGTACAGAGCTCACTTTCGACGACGTTCACTTTTTTTTTATAATTTCAAGCATCGGACTCGAGAAAATCCTTCCTTCTCTTACTTCGAATCAGTCCCAAAAAGAAAAATTATTTCAACACCATTCAGCAGCAAGGCCGTCAATTCCAAGCTAGAATTGTTTTATATCAGGAAACAGCCGGGATGTGCCAGGAGATGGACAAAATCAAGTAAAGCGTTGGTTTTCTAGATCTCAACTCTGAATGTTCATGCCAACACATTAATCCGTTATCTTTTTGTTTGCAGTTGATAATCCAAAACAAATATCGGGTCAAGTGTACTTTGATCGGATGCATCGGCTCCTCAATGGTGATCAAAAATTTCTTACCATCGATGAATTCCTTAAGGATGAATACCTCCATCATCATGGGCTATTTTCCATTACCCGTAGCATAGGTCACGGGTCGGGTCCATATGTATAAATCCCCCAGTGGACATAATTCCTGAAACGGGCGAGGGCTCGGAAAGTCCAAGAATACCTCTTCGGACTTCACCTTCTCCATCTTCAACTCAAGATGATGAGCTGGCCAGCATAGCCGAAAAGCACCGAGAAGGGTACATCGTCCCTGGGGATGCTATTTCTCCTCCTGAGAAACCACTTTCTCCTAAAGAACTGCCAACAGACGCTTCCCAAGGGGATGCCCCTACTACCGATGATCCTACATTTTAGGGCTTAGGAGATCTCCCCCTACCTGAAACTATCTATACTTCCAAGGATTTTGGCGCAAATCCTTTAGTTTGTACTTCTTCAGAGGAGACTACTCCTGTTAAGCACAAAGAGCCCACTCACGCTGGCTTGGCTTCGGACTCGGGTTCGTCAGGGGGAACACCACTTAGGATGCACTTAACACAATAGCACCACACTTCACATCACTTACTTCTCATGAGAATACTGATTCTGAATTCCAATTACATTGTTGCGCAGGCACCATGTCTCGCCCTTACTATGATGTCAGGAAAATACGTCGCAGCATGACTAGGCCCCCTTCCGATGTCGAGCATGACCGCCACGAAAGCCGGGGTAGAGAGGACAGAAGGCCCCATGATTCTTGTCAGTCGCGGACCTCGCGCTCTCGCTCCCCCATTCGGTCGGATCCAGAATGATACAAAAGCTACCAGGGTCGTCGAGGAGAAGACACATCACAGCCAAAAGATCAAACTTCTCCTCAAGACAAACGCAGTAGGGAAAGGAGCCCGCCGAAAGATACCGACTCACGAGGCAAGCATAAGGTTTCTGATAAGTGGCCTAGGAAGGGTGGGGAGGCCATCGTGCCCACTAAACATAAGGATACTGAGTTAGCATACTGCTCACCTCCACTATTGGATGCTGAAGCTAAAGTTAAGTGGGCATATCTGGAGAAGCAGTTCCCGAACCACTACTTTGAAAATATGACTTTCTTACCTGCTCTCGAGCCTATTTCCTCGAGGTGGGCAGACGAGTCCAAAGCAAAAATTGACGCAGTCGAAAAACAATATTCGGAGATGTTCAAGTATTCACGTAACCTCTCCAAAATCATTCGAACTTTAATTACGGATATTGAATCAATGAAAAAGACTGCAGGTGGCGACGCAAAGGCCTTAAAAAGCTTGGAGAAGGACGTTGAGGACACACAGGCCCAACTTGTAATCGCTCAACGAGATGCTACCAACTTTAAACAGCAATTTGAAGAGCTACAAAAACGTTATCATGACTTGCTCGAGTCTCATAGTCAAGAGCGCTTGGAGCTGAAAAAGTAAGCAGAAGATGCTAAGTCGGATAACGCAAAAATGCAACTTGCTTACACTGCTCTTGAGCGAGAAAAGGCCGAGTTAGCGAGGAAGAACGCTGAATTGGAGAAGTGAAACGCTGACTTGGCTTCCAAGTTGATGGAGGCCGAGAATAGGGCTGCCCTAGCGGAGGGTAATGTGGAAAGTGTTATTAAGTCCACCGAAGAGACCCGCAAGCAGCTGTCAGAGGCCCAGGAGGAAGTGCATGGCTTCGACGAATTAATGATCGAATTTTTTGCGCATATAATTCGTCACCGAAGCATCTCTTGGATTGAAGATTATCCGACTACCTTGGTTCACGTGTGGAGCCAAATTATCGAATGGGAGAAAGAGGAACTCAAGGTAGACTCCGTCGATGAAGACAAGCTTTTGGAAAAATATCTAAGAGATGATGAGCCATCACGTCTGGCTGAGGGGCGTCGCCTCATCGCGGCTGCTATGGAGGAGGAGAAGCGAAAGGCCAAACAAAAGATTATCCTCGAGACTGGTTCTTCTTCTACTGCAGCTGAAACTTCTGAAGTTGAGGGATATGACCCCGAAAATTCGGGGATCTCCAGACATCTCTTTTATCCCCCATACCCGAGACGGTGTCAGAGACGGCGGTCACTCCAGTTGAGAAGTCATCGGAAGGTATTTCTACCTTTTCACCCCAATTCGTCAAAGCTGTCTCCACTTTTCATCACATAATCGGGCAATCGATGAAGGATCCTTTATTTTCTCCTGAGTTGATAACTGTTGCTTCTCATTCTATAGGTGTTGAACCGACCGAGAAGACAGACGTGCCTCAGGGAAACACCACCGGAGGAAAATCCACGGAGAAGGTTCAAGGAGAAAAGGATAAGGCAGCCTCAGCAGAGTCAGCAGGGGGAGCTGAGTTGTCCAAGGCTGATGCTCCTCATGATGACGAGATGATAGACTCCTTGAAGGACGACGGCGGTAGCGAGGGACATGAGGAAGACCCTGATGTGGCTATAGTCGGGGATTCAAAAAGCGCTGATGACATCACTTTGGCTGAAATGAAAGCCGAACAAGATAAACGTATGCAGCTAAAAGTTGAAGACTGGACCCCGAGAGCCTTAAGCCTCTTGCAGTGATGGATCCTAGATCAAGGTTAGTCGTTAAGCTTTCAACTATATCTATTACAGAAGAGCTTGCTAAAAAGTCTTCTCTTGATTCCAGCGTTCCGACTCCTGGGAAAAAATCAACTGATTCTAGCACTTCGGCTACAAGGAAGAAAAAGTTGAAACGCGTTATGACTGAAGCTAAAAAGGAAGCTAAGGCTGCTCAGAAAGCTGCCAAAAAATCCATGTCTGATCCAAAGCCCAAATGATGAAGTGCTTCGTTTTATTTTGGCATTTGATTGGTTCGCAATTCTTGTAGCGAGTGCGGCCCTCACATCTTCTTTTTTGCTTGTTTTCCTTGTACAAATTCACACGTTTGTAAATAAAAATAGTTTATTTCCTGCAATGCCTGATAGTCGTTAGTTCAACACTTAAGTAAAAATACAAAAGTATGTCATACTAAAGTTATGTAATGTGGTCATGGTGGATTTGAGTATGTGTGCACATGTATGGCCCTAGTCAATCTTTGATACCTGAGCAAGTTCTATTCAAGATTAAATTAAATTAAAAAATCCAAATGTCCCCAATTCTCTGACGGGGCCATATTCCTTTTGTCATTGATGTCTGTTCTTTCTGGCATCTTTATACTCTCCTGTCTCATATCCAGGTTAGAGTTTTCGTTGAGGCGGTCCCTCATCTGGGTGCACCTTCACGCCTCAGAGGACGTCATCTTCCCGTCCTTTATACTCTCTCTCGATTCTTGAGAGTTAGAGTTAAGAATGTCGTCTTCCCATTCTTCTATGTCTTATCATACAAACAGCCGTTTTGTTTGTTCCTGCATATAGGTTGTCTCCAACTTTCCAAATTTTAATTTAACATTTTGTGTTTCACAGTCATAATAGAATAATTGTTGAAGATATAAATAATGCAGGAAAGTAAATGACACACGATATTTTTATAGTGGTTCAGCTAAGTCGTAGCCTACATCCACTTTATAATCTTTTGTTCACATAAACAGACTTTTTAAAGGCAAGTCGTGCCTATTTACATAGCTTATGAAAACAAAAGAAATGACATTTCATATTTAGCTCAGATATCGTCGTAGGTGCTGAGCGTTCCAAGCTCTGGGAATCTCCTAACCGTCTACGGTCGTTAGCTTGAACGTTCCTATATCAAGCTTCCGTTGGACGGTGTATGGTCCTTCCCATTTTGGACCCAATTGGGTTGAAGGTGGGAAGACTCGCTTCAGTACTAGGTCTCCTTGTTCAAAGGTTTAGAGGCGAACTTCCGGTAATAATAACGTGCTATTTTATGTCGATGTCTTGAGGCATGCAAGTCGGCTTCATCTCTTTTTTCTTCAATCATGTCAAAAGATTCTAGGAGGAGCGCTTTATTCGTCATCGGGTCATAGTACGCAACTCGATGAGAAGGGACTTCCAACTCTACCGGGATCACCGCTTCAGATCCAAAGGAAAGTGAATAGGGAGTATGGCCGGTAGCTGTCTTAAAGGTCGTCCTGTAGGCCCATAAAGCTAATGGCAACTCATCTACCCATCTGGCTTTGGCCTGCTTCAGCCGCTTCTTTAGAATTGATTTAATGACTTTATTTACGGCTTCGACTTGTCCATTTGACTACGGATGAGCTACTGCAGTTTATCGTTTATCAATCTTATATTTATGGCAGAAGTTTTTGAACTCAATGCTGTCAAATTGTGTCCCATTATCGGTTATGATGGTCTTTGGAATCCCAAATCGACAAATATGTTTTTGACCACAAAACTGATCACCTTCCTTGTCGTGATGGTTGTTACGGGTTCAGCTTCCACTCATTTTGTGAAGTAGTCCATGGCAATGATCGCGTACTTAGCTCCTCCTCTGGCAATAGGTAGCACTCCAATAATGTAAATTCCCTATATGGAAAATGGCCACGGACTTACCATTGACTTGAGCTGAGTCGGAAGTGCTCTGGGAGCTTTGGCATATCTTTGACATCTATCGCAGCGTCGTGAATAAGCAGCCGCGTCTTTGTTCACAGTAGGCCAGAAATATCCGTACCGTAACACTTTCTTTGCTAGGGTTTGACCCCCAGTATGATCTCCACACTCACCTTGATGCACCTCTTGCAGTACACGTTTGACGTCGTCGTGTGCGACACACCGTAATAGGGGAATTGAAAACCCTTGACGATAAAGGGCGTCGTCCTGTAAAACGTATATTGTAGCCTTACGTCTTAGAACTGGTTTTTCGCTCTTTTTCAATGGGAGGGTTCCATTTTTGAAAAAATTCTTAATTGATGTCATCCAAGATTTTCTTTCTGGTTCAACTTCCAAGGCTAGCTCTGTTTCCATTAGATCGAAACTTGAAGAATCCAACACCTCTATCGAAACCATTTCAGATTCTTTAGGACTATATCAGAACTTGATAGCTTCGCTAATCGATCTGCTTTCTGATTTTCCGCTCTTGGAATGTGTGTTATGCTATAATGCTCCAAATCTTCCAACAACTCCTTTATTTTCTTGAGGTAAATGATGAGTCGAGGTCCTTTAGCAGCAAATTCTTCCCGAACTTGACATACAACTATCTTGGAATCGCAATATATATCTAGTGTCTTCACTCCCAAATCTTTGGCGAGTTTCAGCCCGGCAATCAGGGCTTCATACTCGGAACCGTTGTTAGTAGCAGCAAACTCTAACCGTAATGCATAGTAGATAGACCGTCCTTCAGGAGTTATTAAAACAACTCCGGCGTCGGACTTTCTATCATTCTTGGCTCCGTCCGTATATAATTTCCACGGACTAAACTCTAATTCTTGATCCAAAGCAACTACCTTGTCACCCAC
This sequence comes from Allium sativum, assembly GCA_030737875.1. Taxonomy (NCBI): domain Eukaryota; kingdom Viridiplantae; phylum Streptophyta; class Magnoliopsida; order Asparagales; family Amaryllidaceae; genus Allium; species Allium sativum. Next base: position 348,243,505 of record CM060918.1, read on the forward strand.
CGTTTCCTCTTCGGGAATTGTAAATTCTGCTATAAAGTCAGCCAAGGCCTGCCCCCTTATTGATCTTCGCTGCTGAAAGTTCAAATCAAACTGACTCAGCTCGATATTCCATTTAAGTAACAACCCTGAAGCTTCAGGTTTCTGCAACACTTGTCTCAAAGGTTGGTCGGTATACACAACTATTGGGTGTGCCTGAAAATAATGGAAGAGTTTGCGGGAAGCAATCAAGAGGCTATAAGAAAGCTTCTCTATCTTTAGGTAGTTACGTTCTGCATCCGCTACTTTTTTGCTTACGTAATACACAGGTTTTTGGAATTTATCCTCTTAACGTATTAGTGCTGCACTGATGGCGTGAGATGATACGGCCAAGTAGATGAACAAATCCTCATGTTGCACAGGCTTTGATAATATTGGAGGCTTTTCTAAGAAATCTAGTAGATTCTGGAACGCCTCCACACAGTCGGTAGTCCATTCAAAATTTCGCTTTCCATGTTTTATGAGATCGAAGAAAGGTACACACTTGTCTGTCGCTTTGGAGATAAACCTTCCCAGTGCTGCAACCTTCCCAGCTAAGCTCTGAACATCCCTAATCTTTCACGGCTCCTTTATATTCCGTATTGTTGCTATTTGGTCTGGATTGATTTCAATTCCTCTAGAGCTCACGATAAAGCCAAGGAACTTGCTCGATGCTATGCCAAAAGAACACTTCAAGGGATTCAACCTCATCCCATACCATCGTAATATGCCGAACATTTCTGCTAAGTCCTTCGTATGATCGGGAGATTGCTTGGATTTCACGAGCATATCATCCACGTAAACTTCCATGGTTTTCCCGATTTGATTGTAAAACATGCGGTTTACTAGGCGCTGGTACGTGGCTCCCACATTTTTTAATCCAAACGGCATTACGACGTAACAATACAACCCCAAGTCTGTGATAAAGCTTGTATGCTCTTGATCTGGTATCTGCATGGGAATTTGGTTGTACCCGGAATAAGCGTCCATAAAGGATAAAATTCGTGCCCGGCAGTCGAATCTACTAGTTGATCAATTCTGGGAAGAGGAAAGCTATCATTTAGGCAAGCCTTGTTTAAATCAGAAAAGTCGATGCATGTTCTCCACTTTCCATTTGACTTTTTGACCAGGACAGGATTTGATATCCAGTCGGGATATTTCGAATCCTTAATGAATCCGTTACATTTTAACTTCTCTACTTCTTCTTTCAAAGCTGCTGACTGCTCTGGGCCCAACATCCGTCTCTTCTGCTTAATTGGTGGGTTCTTTGGATTAATACACAAAGAGTGGCTTATAATGGTAGGCGAAATTCCACACATGTCAGCGTGTGTCCAAGCAAACACGTCCAGATTTGCCTTTAAAAAATCAGCCAATTCCCTCGCTCTAACTGGATCCAGTTGCGAGCCGATCTTTAGTACTTTTATTGGATCTGCTTCATTAATAGGTATATCAACTGTTATTTCGTTGGGAGTTGCCTTCTTGTCCCCGGTTTCTCTATCCTACCTGGGATCTATATCCTCGAGCACGTCTGAGGGCGACTCTCTTGGGGAAGAACCCTTTAGTTGCTATGTTGAAGCTTCCTTTGGAGGGGCGGAATCATCTTTAGCATCTATGTTCAACCCCTTCATTAACATCTTTAACTCTGCCACGTAACAAGCTCGTCCCGTAGCTTGGTCACCCCTCATCGTCCCAACTCCTGAGTCGGTCGGGAATTTAAGCAGCAAGCACCAAGGCGCAATACATGCCCTAAATTTGGCAAGGGCCGGTCGGCCTAGGAAGGCATTGTAAGGTGATTCCAAATCCTAAACTACAAACGGCAGGAAACTTACTCTCTGGCGAACTCCCTGCCCTAGAGTGACTCGAAATTCCGCAAAACCCATCGGAGCTGTAGATACTCCGTTAAAGCCACGTATCCATCCTGACATGGTTTTAAGTCTTTTGCTTCGAGCCTCATTTGTTAGAAAGCTTTCTTGAAGAGGATATTAACCAAGCTTCCGTTGTCTACTAACACTTTATGGACTAAGGCAGGGCCAATTGTCGTTGTAATTACTAATGGATCGTCGGTTGGAGATTGAACTCCAAAATCATCTCTATTGCAGAATATGACATCATCTGACATCGTTTTTTGCTGTTTTATTGGAGTGACATCTTCAAGGCTATTGCATTCTCCTACTTCAAAATGCTTGGCGGCGTTGACGTACTGGTCCATTGCTTTAAAACTACAACCAACTAAGTGAGGTCCGCCTATAATAGAGTTAATGATGATCCTCTTACCTTTTTGCTGAGCTGTGGGTTTTGAAGCAGACTGGTCTTGGTTCGAGGCTTGTCCCCCTTGCCCCCTGTCCCTTGGGGCGGCTTTGTACTCATCCAACTTCCCTACTCGCAGCAATTTTTCGACGATATCCCTCAAATGACGGCACTCATTGGTGGAATGACCGTGTGTACCATGAAACAATCAAAACTTTCCTATTTCAATCTCTTTCTTAGTAGAATCTCTGGGCGGTGATTTTTTGTACTGCAATATGCTGTATGTATCTAAATAAATGTTCTCCAACGTATCATTTACCGGCGTGTAATTTTCAAAAGTCTGTAATCTGGGTCTTTTATTAGAGCTATTCCATCGATTTCTGTTCCTTCTATTGTCGTTCCCATTTCTGTTGTTATTACCACCACTCTGGTTGCCAACATTTACTTCCACCTTCCCTGAACTGTCACCAGATTGTTTCACAGCAATGTTACTCTGGAAACCCTCCTTCGAGGCCCCTTTGGACTTTCTCTTTCGATTTTCTTTAGCTTCTTCTCGCCTTAAACGGACATTAGCCTTTTCATAGAATAGTTCTCTAGTAGGAGGTGGTTTTCCAGCGAAGTAATCTCCGAACTCTGTATCAGGATCTACCCCTTCTATCAGGGCCATCAGGATAGTGGGCTCATGGGGATCACTAACTTCGGTGACGACCAGGTTGAAGCGATCCAAATATGACTTCAAAGATTCTCCTGGGACCTGTTTAATTCGTGACAACTCTATAACGGTCTTGGACTTTTGGGCATGGAGTCGAAACTGATTCATGAAACGCTCACTCAATTCTTCCAAAATTGATACCAACCGAGGAGGGTGTCGAGTGAACTACATCAACGCTACATCTTCCAGATAGATTGGAAAAGCTTTGCATTTTACGGCATCCAGGGCTGCTGCCGCATTCATGAACCATGCATATCTCATCAAATGCTGCCCTAGGTCTGTTCTTCCTGAATATCGATCCATCTGAGGCAAATTGAATCGCCGGGGGAACTGGAAATTCAGTATGTCGTCTGTGAAGGGGGTATGACTTCGTTCAATGCCCCAGTCTTCATTAGTATAGTGCTGGCTTTCGGACATTATCTTGCGCACCATCTCCCATACATCAGCATTTGTTAATGTCTGCACAGGCTCTCTTGATCTGATGTTCGGATTACTCCTGGGTTCCTGATCAGGGGATAATATCCTGTTTCTGGCGGCAGCTGCTCTACATTGCTCTCTGTGTTCCCGGTCGACCTCCGGAGGAAGAGGTTGTTCATCTTCCGAAGAGGACAAATCATCTGTAGTGAGATTGCGCATTGGGGAAGGAGACTTCTGCCTCCGGAGCTCCTGTAGTTCTCTACCCATAGTGATCATGTTTTCCTGCATGCGAAGGTTGTCACGCCTTTGGGCTTCCAATGCTTCTTTAGTGCTCTAAAGCATGTCAAGAAAACGTGAAAAATCTCCCTGAGTAATGGGTGTAGATGGATCAGGCTGAACATTAGTCATCGTGGCTGGAATCGGAGCGTTGGAGGGAGCTCGAGTAGAAGTTCCAGCTTCATTCTGGTTCGGATCGGTTCGGTTCATAGCAGCCTGGTCGGGGTGGTTCGGATGGAGAGAGTGAGAGCCTCCGACTTCATCAGATCGGATCAGATCGGTGCCTTCTACTCGGTTCGGATCGGCAACTCCGATCCGGTTTGGATCCTCCTGGCTGGAGTGATCTGCTCCAAAGCTTTGAGCGCGTGACCTTGTTAACCCGATAGCTTGCTGATCTTCTCTGGAGTCATTTCCCCTAGCGCTTTGCAATTCTTTTCCTTTGGTCTTAGCTATAATACTTGATTCTTCAATGGTTAGTCAACAAGTAATGAAAGATGTCAGAGAGAAGGGATTAACTTCTTTGAACTTGAAGGTCCAAATAGTAGAATGATAATCCCGAAAAGGCTGGGAATTCGAAAGTTTCTCAGTGAAAGCACCAAAATGTTAGACCAAAAATTGGCTCTAACACCCAAAGTAGCTATGAAAGCAATGAAATAGAATCAAAAAGAAATAAAGAACAAACAATTTATAGTGGTTCGGCGTTAACGAGCCTACGTCCACTTTGTTTTCTTTTAACTGATGATTTGAATACAAATACAGGAATGATTCTCACTCGACTTCACAATTACAATGCATAAACTCTCTCAAATCTCTCAAAAATAGACTTTAAGAGATGGTTTTGATCTGAATGTAGCTATGAAATTTGGCTATGGAGGAAGTTAGAACTGAGAATTTGCCAAAAGATCCTTTCAAATGCCTCTAGATGGTGTATTTATAGGTGAAAAATCTCTTCGAAGTGGCTCCGATTCGGAATTGCGTGGCACCCATCCCATAAGAGTCGCGTTCAGAGGTTTCCAGATGGTGATAGCGCATTGATTTGGCAGGAGATCATGGGAGAAATGGTCATGCTTGGTCCGGGTCTTCAGGAAGTGTGTGCAACAATGGTCACAAGCTCAGATAAAGGAATTCTGATCGGCTGCCTCCGATCCGACATAATGAAGCCTCCTGCTTCCTAATGTTGTTGTTGTAACCCTTTGATCTAATCCAATGAGGCCACTTGTGGTTTTTTGATGTTGCTGACGTCTCACCGATCCAAACCGATGAGGCCACTCGCTATCCAATGTTGCTGACGTATCTCTCCGATCCGATCCGATGTGACCTCTGCGTTCTTGATCTTTACTTACCTCCTGCGCTATCTTCCTCCGATACGAACCGATTGGTGTTTTTCTCACTATTTGCTCTTTGCGTAGCCTAGTTCACAAAGTAGGCTAATAGTTTGCATAATATTTCTTGCCTTTTTATGGAGCATTCACATTGCGTCGATTCAACACTAGTAGTACCCTTATGTTAACCGAGGGTTACTTTTTTTGAACAATAAGTTGGTTTTGTTCTGTGCAACTTAGAATTTTTTGAAAGGCTTTCTTTAACTAGCTTGGGATTACAATACATATGAAACAATGCTTCATGTTTTGAAACACTCTGGTTGGACTCCCGTAGCACTCTAGCACGTACTTATAAACTCTTGCTTCGAGGTTAAAAGGTTCTGCTTCGAAACACATTGCTCGAAGCCATGATGCATTCTTCTTTGTGCTAGAAATGTTTGAATTGAAACATTTGGCTTTGAACTCTAAATACTTTGCTTTGAGCAAAATGAATCATCTTATTTTAGCTGTTTGAAATAAACCCTTTGAATCAAAATTCGTCTTGTTTCAAACACCCATTTTCTTTTCATTGAATCTCTGTATTACTTTGAGTTACTTATTTGAACTACTACATTCCTATGAATTACAGCCTTTTCTCAAATCAATCCACTTAAAAACACCGCTTTGCTTCAAATTGACTACTTCGAAGCATTCTACCTACTTGGAATCATCTTTTTTGTAACACTTCACTTGCTTCAATCATTCGCTCCAAAATTATTCACTACTTTGAATCATCTGTTTCGAAGCATCACCCTTTGATCCATCGCTTTGCTTCAAATTACTTCTTTGAAATGAGGCACTTCACAACTCTCCTAGCTACATGTCTTTACAATATTAGGATCCTTTTCACTATCCATAGATTAGAACTGTTTATTTGGTTCAAGATCCTTCAAAGCAAACTTGAAACTCCAATTTATCTCCAGTTTCGCACCGAACATTAACTTAATCCTAAAACACAAAATATCCAATATATATATCAAGAAGAGTAGCTAATTCAAACATTCAAATAATGAATCCAAACATATATAATCAAACATCTGTACCAACCCAAATTCTAACTGGCCCAGACCATTCGTTAAACGGTAAACTCCAAGTCCATAGAATCAAGAATTGGTTGTCTGATATCATATAGAATGAAAAAGATAAATATATAAGAGCTCACATTAATATCTCACAATGGAAATTGATAAAATACGCTAATAGGTAAATAATTACCATAATAATGATATTGATTAAGACAATGCCCCTAAGCCGGAAAATCTCTGCCATCTATCTAACCAACAGGTTTGTTATGAAGGAAGAGTCAGAACTAAAGTTTTGGTAAATGGATAAATTATACTTCAAAAGAATAACAGTTCATATATCATTATGCTTTTTATTTACAATTTATTAGGTTTTATGGTTTATAATATTCTCATCTCCGTGCGTAAGTGGTACCCATCAACTCCCAAGTAGGCCAAATCTAATAATCCATATAAATGTAGCGATATGACTAATCAACCATCATGGTCCAAGCTACCAACCATAGTGCCCTATGTATCCTCCTCTATAGGACTCCGTCATCTCATTATAAAAGAGTACTCCAACAACATATGTAAATGACAACTTCATGAGGCATATAATATAGATGTTCAATCGTCTATTAAGAAAACATGACACCGTCTCTGCATTGGCTCGCTACAATGCTCCGACATCCACGATGTACCACCTAGTGAATAGATTGAGGACTTACATGCAATCATGCTTTCTACAATCTGAACTTTGCTAACAAGGCTTGCCGTTGTATGGAACTCAGTTGGGGATTTCAATATTCGTAATGGATGGCTTCATTTGGCCTACAATATAGATATTCTATTTGGTCTATCTCTTTCTAAGTGGTTTTAGCCTCAAGTGTCCCCCCTTTAGTTGAAAGATCCTTGTAGATCTAAGTGACCACGCCCTATAATAAACAATCTGAAAATCCAATTGGTATTCTCCCTCATCAGAAGCCCGTTGGTGATAGATCGTTAACCTTTTAGTTTAACTCTATTCTTTCTCGTTCTCACTATAACTGATTATAACTGATATCTGAATGATCAATATCCTTATTGGCTTCTGACGGTGAAGCTTGTTCCTTGAGCTATGGAAACAACAAAATCTACATTCATCCGTTAGTCATTTGAGTGCCCTCGATATGATTGTAGTCAAAGCATGATCTTTTGATGGAACCAATACAGATCAGCCTCTAGGGTTGCATCTTTGTTAGGCCTACCAAGAGAGCCATCCTAGAGTATCCTTACATTCCATGTAAGTCCCTTAATTCCTTCCAGCTTCGATGAGTAATATGTTAGATGTTCTCTTACTGGATTTAAAACATCTACGATGATTTGCTCTGTTAGTCCCTTTATCGAGACTCCATTCGAACTGTTCCAAACGCACCTCTCTATTTTATTAGAGATTATGTCTAATCTTTCACTATGGTTTTATCTTACTTTTCTTTCATTATAAAATAAATTAGCTTAACCTGCCTAATTCCCTATAATTTGAGCCTTATTTACTTGCTTACTAATTTTTCGACTGCTTATTTTCACCAATCAACATTTGCTATCAGAACGGATCATTACTGTTACGTGCTAAGTAAATTAATCTCAGATCTAAGTTTTATTTATAATATGACTTTCTTACTTAATTTCTTGTTTATTTTTTAAATTACAACCTTCATATTATAATATTACTCATAATCGTTCGGATTTGCCTATTCCCTCTTTCTTTCTTTTTATCCTAATCCTAGATCCGATCTCATCCTATTGACTCGGTCCCTAGCCTAAGCCTATGATATTCTACTTTATTCGTAATAGGTTACATTCTCTTTTGGCTATCAAGTGGCTAAATGGATTTCCTACTCTCTCTTTTTTCACAACATCTTTCAGTTATATTACTCTTTTACTTATCCTCTTTGTAAGTTCTATTTTTCAGGAAATTATACCACTTCTAAATTGGTGATTGGTGGGTTGCTAAAAATGTACTTAATTTTATTTATATAGCCTAATATAAAAAAAGGTTATAAACAAGAATCTATAATGGCAAGACATTTCTTTTAATTATTTTTGAGCTACTAGTTAATGTGAAATACAGTCGAATCTTTATTTCATGCTAATCCATTTCTTTTTTCTTTTATTATTGTAATTGCATCTGTTGCTTTACTTACAAACTAAACTACATAAATATGTCCCTTTTTGTTAACCAGCCAATCCAGGTTATTTCTAACTTCCAAGTTGATTGGTAAATTTTATTTTATGTTCTTGATTTATTTCCCAAATTTGAAATAATTACTGTAAATTTACCATAACTAGGCATATGCCTCTTTTCTACAACTCTTTTATCTCAACAATGCATACATTCATTTAAGTTTAATTATAAACAATTAACTTCTAATATGTATAAATTTACCAAATTTAAAGTTTAAATACAAATTTGTTGTAAATAATCCTGACTAAAGTATGTCAAATTTGACCATAGTGGGAATTAAATTACTACAAATAACTCTATATATATTGTACTTAGGTAAATCAGAAAATAAACTACTACAAATAATTCTAAATTGAACTGTGCCTAATTATAAAATGTTCTAAATGATACTATATACCATTATTAAAAAGATATAATTTAAATCAACTCGACCACCATCCTAAACTCTTCTCCTTAGTTGTTGTACATCCCGCCTATAATAGGACTATATAAATATTTAATTTTCTAAACCTTTTCTCTATAAAAATTTATGTGAGGCCCGTCTAAAAAAATGAGCCTAGAGGGGAAAGGATTATGATGTAAGGAATTAGCTAGGTCTAAGGGTCTTTTTATAGTGCAGCCTAAGGGTATTATATATTGGGTTTCTAGATTAAATCAAGGTCAGCCACATCACTCAACGAATCAGAATGCTCATGTCAACTTAATTTTCTTAAATAACCAATAGAAGTTAACCACATCAGCCAATAGAAAACAACCAATCAAGCACAGGGTTACCCGACCATGTATAAATTTTTTTCTTATTTTATTTTGAATCTTCTTACAACGACAACCTTTTCGTTTTAACTCCAATTTCTAAAACTGTATATTTGTTATAAAATTATTAACAATGCAATGGCACAACTCTCGCAGCCAAATTATAATAATTTTACAAACTTATTTTATTATTTAATTACTAAAAAGTGGAGTTACACCACCATTATTCAAAGACATATGATCATGAGTCGATTGAAGACATAGATTTCATATTAGGCATAGTAAGTTTCTTAATAATTAAATTAGATCTAATAAATTCATCATTATATTACTTAAGGTTCATTTACATGAAATCGTAAGATTTAGTTATGTGTTAAAGTGAATTTGTCATATGGATAATGAAAATCTACAAATTTCAACATATAATTCAATACAAAATTGTGAGAGACTGTTTGAAACTTTTTTATGGATTAGAAAAGCTCAAAATTATTATAAATTTACTGTAAGCGCACAAGTGTGTAGTATGTAGGTTGAACATAGGGAGGAAAATTAAATTAAATTATTTATGTAACTTCATAGGCGAGTTAGACATTGTTTGAAGTTGTGATTTGAATAAAACTGAAATTGCAATTTGGTTCAGAACAAATCTAATTGAACTCACAAAAAAATACAATTATCAATAAAACAAAAGAGAAAAACAAGTAAAACTAAAATTGATTCACTACAGATTCGAATCTAATCAAATCTATGATAAATTGAATGATCAATAAACAAAACAGAATATTGGAAATATAATTGCAGAAACGAAATAAAAAAATAGATAATAAAAACTAGGAGTACCGTTGATCTAATCAGACGGTCAATCGCTAATAAGAAAAGTAAATGCAATAACAATTTGTCTTCTAGCAAATCTAATTGACTAGCCAACACAAATTTCCATGGAAATAATAAATGCAGAAATAAAAGAAAAATAAATAAAGCTTTATTAATTGAGAAGAGAGAAAAGGGTACAAAGGCTTACAATGAATACAATGGGTATTTATAGCGGATGTAGTCTCCTATCTATGTGAATATTGAGCCTAAGAAAAATATATGGAAATATTTTCTTTAGAAAGACAAAAGATATGATTGGATTCTGATTTGCTGATGACCGTATCAAATCTTCTCTGCATGGAAAGTGAATATAAATGATTTCCTTTGATTTCCTTGAGAAGAATATGCCTAACTCTTCAAATATTTAGTGCGTATATTATATACATACATATGAATATATATATATATATACACATATACATACATACATATATATATATATATAATATACCACTTGTCTATATATTCTTCAGAGCAAAGGAGGAGTTTGTATATATCAATTTTCCTTTCATTACCAAAAATGTGGCTTTGATAGGCATAGAACTCATGTTACTCTATCCAAATTTCTAGGCCTTTACCAATGAGCTACAACATCTTTTGCAATTGAGATAATGTTGATATAGGTAAGTAGATTATTTCGATCCAACCGATCTTTGATTGAGATAGAAGAGACTTTTATTGACATTCTGTGAATGCACACAAAAATACCTAAAGTAATATTTATTTGTATACAATAAAGATAAGATATGACGTAAAAATAGAAACTTTTACATGTTAATCAAATACCCCCAGACTTATTTTTTACTCATCCTTGAGTAAAACAAAAATGAAAAACTAGACTAGGTAGGTCAAACTTTCGTAGGAAACACGATTGCACTAAGCATATGCAACAAGCCGTTAAACCTCTAGGTGTCCCTAATAGGACGAGTGGTGTCTCGTGAGGGTTTTCAATGGATACTAGCCACAAAATCAAAATGTAGTATGCTATGCAACTATATGAATGCAACATACATACACAAACGAAAACAAGGATGAAAACATAACTTGTTTTAGAAAAGTTGCAACATAGCAGTATAAAATTCGAAATGAATCTATAGAAATTTTTGGTTCCTCAACTCGTCACAAATTTTCAACATAATTCAAGTTTTCAGACATTAAATTCTAGTTTAGCCACGTGGTTTGGTTGATAACATAGTTCAGCCATGAAATAAATTTTAGTTTGCATGTCATAGTTTGCAAAGTGGTATTTTGATTTCGTTGTGTATGAATAGCCAAATTCATAAGGTCAAGAAGTGCTTGGGCATCATTTCTTATTCTCTATCATGATAAAAATGAAGATTTATAACAAATTTCATACACCTAACTTAAACGACCAAGATATACCAACCATGCACTTCCTCGTGGACTGGTGTGAGAGTTTGGGACATAGCTTGGAAGATTGTGCAGACCGACGATGACTTTGTCAATAAGATGTTGGTAATGCTTAGGTGTCCAACTCATAAAATGAGACCAAGATATACCACCCATGCATTGCTTTGCGTGCTGATGTGAGATTGGGAAAGAGCTTGGCGGGTTCGCACACCAACGCTAGATTTACAAGCAATGTTGGATACCCTTGGTTTACTATTATTTTTGAATATAAGAAGAAGGAAGAGTTACACGATTTCATCTTAACTCAAGTTAGTTTTAAATATTCGAAAATCCAATACATGTACTTTAAGTCCTCCACTTATCAAACAAAGATTACAATCTAGAATAGACTTCATAGCCATCACATAAGATCTTCCCATGTACAGGTTGCACTATTATCACTCGTAATTCAACTTTTCATTATATTTCTTATTCGATCTTAGTTGATAGAAAAAAATTACTATCAACTGGGCAAAAAAAATTGTTTACTTTCTTCCTTGAACCGATTTAAATGAGTCGTGTTTCATAAAAAAAATTGGCATGTTACCACGAACTAAAATGCATGATGGTCCTATCTGAATGCATGAAAATAAAAAGAAAAAGAAAGAAAATTAAAGAAATATAAATATGGATGCAATGCAGACTCCCCCCACACTTCTTCTAAACAATGTCCGCACTGGAAACACATTTCCTGTATGTGAAAGATTGAAACCAAAAATGGATTAAATGCAAAATGATTTGTAAAATAAAATGCAATTTAGCAACTTTATGCATATGAAAATCATATACATGATGAAACCTATGAAGATGATGCGAAGAATGAAATTTCCTTTTCCCCCACACTTGCCTCTATCGAAAATGATGCATGGTGATTTATTATTTGATTTGTGAGGTACAACAGGCATATCGGTGAATTCTAAAATCAAAATCCTTACCATGAAAAATTTGTCATGCCAAGGGTTTATACCATACAGATGAAGATTATCATAATCCCATGTACTTGAGCGTTTAACCAGTAATTATTTCAATGATATGGAATTAAGATTATCTTTGAGACGATCCCTAGATTCATTCTCATCGTTTAAAAATTTAAGCTCATCTTCGAATCGTTCTTCAAAGGACATAGTGGACACGTCGATTAAGGAAAGTGAAGCTTTCTTAGGAGATAAATCAGGCATGTCATCTACAATTGTTTCTATTATGTTGACTCCTCCTATTTTATATTCTTTAGGTTGATGAAAAATATTCAATTCAATAGTTAAGTGCCCAAACGATAGTCGAAGTTGGCCGCTTCTACAATTTATAACAGATTTCGAGATAATTAAGAAGGGACGACCCAAAACCTATTGAATTTGACTATCAAGATTCGAAACAGGCTTGGTTTCTCGGACTATAAAATTCACAAGAAAGTAGAATAGTTCAGTCTGAATCAAAACATCTTCAGTCATACCCATTGGCTTTTTAATAGATCGATCAGCCAGTTGAATTGTTATGTTTGTGGGTTTCAATTCCCCTAGTCCAAGTTGAGATAAATAGTGTAGGGAAGAAGATTGACACTTGCACCAAGATCAAGTGGGGCATGACTAATGTGGTTTTACCCATTTTGCAACCAATTGTAGAACAACTGGTATCCTTATACTTGATGGGTGATGGATTCAAGAAAATAGAGCTAGTGTTCAAAGTCAAGAAGATAGTTTTAGGAACATTAGTGGCTCGCTTTTAGGTGCATAGCTCTTTGAGACACTTGGCATATTGAGGAATTTATTCGATGGTGTCTAAGAGTGCAATATTGAAATGAATATGTTTGAAGATTTCTAGAATTTTCTCAAAAATTGTATCCTTCTTCTTATTTTCAAGTCTATGAGGATATGGATATACTGGTTTACAGGCTTTTTTAGAATTTTGATCGTTGAAACAAGAATGTTTCGTATGGGATGTGAAGCAGGTAAGAGTGTAGATGATGGGATGCTGGGATTACCAACATTGTCGGAAGATATATTGTCGGGTTGCCGACATTATAAGAAGAGACGTTGGGGTTGCCAACATTTGAAGAAGATGGGAGTTCAGGAGGGTTGGCATTATTAGTCATCGGATAATCGTCAAACTTTTGAATTGGGGTCGAATTCGAATGGTTGTTGGGATTATCGACATTGTTGTCAGTTATTTTTTCAGATTTGACGATGATGAACAAGTTAACCGAATTATGTTTTTCTTCCTCATAAGAGGTCACATTACGAGAACAATATTTTGGATTCACCTTGGGTTGACTAGGCAATTTTCCTTTCTCATTACTTTTCGTTAGTTCCTTCATCATATTCATCATTTGTCTGTGTCTAGCATTTTGATTATTTATTTATTTCTCTAATCGAACAATTTCCTTTGATGTTTCAGAGGATGAAGGAGATTGAGTTGATGATTGAAAGTTGGAATGCCTAAATGTTTTACTTGAAAGCTTGGATTGTGGTGATACTTGAGAATTTTGAGGAATAGAAGAAAATTGGGCTTAGTAATCTGAATTCAGAATCATGTGTGATGGAGTCGCGGCATTATTGGGATTAGACCATGAGAAATTTGGATGATTTTTCCAAGTAGGGTTATACGCGGAAGAGTAAGGACTAAATTGAGCTATGGCATTGACTTGGTCTTGAGGTTAATACTTTGGTAGTCCTTTGATTTGAGGAGTTCGAGTTTCTAAGGGAATATGAATTGGATCCATGACGTGCACTACTCCAGTAGAAGTACGAATGGGAACACGAATTGAGTCCCATTCCATGTCCTTTTCAGAATAGTCTTCTAAGAATTCCCAAGCTTCATCAGTCATTTTAGACCTAAATTCTCTTTCACACATTGATTTTAGTTGTGTTCTAGTCTGATAGTTTAGCCCTGCATATGCGATTTGCCATAAGTGATGTTTTGGAATTGCATGATGAGGACAACTTTATAATATTTGGTTGAATCTCTCAAAGTATATTGAAAATGTTTCCCTTTCGTTTTGAGAGAACAAATTTATTTCAGTTTAAATTTTTAAAGTTTTGTGGAACATGATATTTTTTAACAATATTGTGACCAATTCATCCCAACTTCTAATGGAATGTTTTGGAAGAGAATTTAGCCATCTTTTAGAGATTTCAAGTAATGCGAATGGAATTAGACTTAGCTTGATTGATTGGTTAGATAATTGATGCATTTTAGTTAAGGCTGCATATAATTTAAATTCACTTAAAAATTATATGCATTTTCAGAACCAGTAAATTTTGGAAACCCTTAAATTAAAGAATGTTTAAGCTCAAAATTTCCTTCAACTGGTGGAAATACTATGACAGAAGGTTGAACAGTCCTAGTTGGGCAACATCGATCTCGAAGAGATAAGGGTCCTTCCATTCCGACATTGAGAATTGAAGTTGTAATTAATTTGATTTTGATTCATTCCTTTCGAAATTTTGATTTACTATAGAACCCCTAGGAGAATTATGGTGGCTAACACTTTTTTCACTCATCGACGTTAAATGTAAACAAAGAAAATCCAAGATATAAGGTTGACACGAGTAGCTCTTATTACGAAATAGATAACGCACTCAAGTATATCTTATTAGTTGATAATCTCGATTTGAAAGAGGAAGAGGGTCTTATGGTCGTTCATATATAGTACAAATACTAAGGGATACGACCAATGTTTTATGGGTAGTATGCAACCACTTTTACTAAACAAATTAAACTAATACATATTCACGATCAAACACTTGAGAGAATCAATTTCATAAAATACACTCTTGTAGTTAAATATTTTGAAAATCAATTTTCTATTGTTGAAAAATGATAAGTGTGATTGTTGTAATTATGGAAATTCGTTCCTCACTCAATATGTTCAAAAACTTCAGCAACACAACAACCAGACAAGAATATCTGCAGAAATTAAAAAAATTTGCACGAGCACGCCGCTTCCTCTATAGAATTTTTTACAAGGAATTTCTTTATATTTTCTTTGTAGCGGAGCACCTGTAGAGTTTAGAAAATTTTACAATAGGACATAGCTGTCTGTCTAGAGTAATTGAGTAGTATCAGCGATTAAAATCCTACTATTTGCAAATTGCTTGACCCCTGTATTCCTTGTTTGTTGAGAATAAGCAATTGATGTTATGATGAATGTGAGTTAGGGGGTGATGTAGTAAATTGGTAGATGGAAGGAGGATGTGTGATATTGGTGAATTATGTGGAGTAGATGTAGAGATAAGAGGATTTCTTCATTTTTAAGAAGAAATCAATGCAAAGAATATAAGAAAAGAAAGAGAGAAATGAAAAAAGAAAAGGGAAATCAAGGAAAATTGGTATCTTTTTTTCTGTTGTTTGGAAGATTATAGTATCAATGATTAATACTAAATCAACTAATCAAGGAAATTTTCTTTTTTTATAAAACCATAAAAAGGAAAAAAGGAAACTTATAAAATAAGAAAGAAAAATTCTGGATAGAAAAGGGAAAATAATTGAAAAGAAAATTAGGGAAGATATCAAAAAAAGAAACGACAAGTATTTTTTTCTCTTGGTTTAGAGATTGTAGTATCAACTTGTAAAACCCAATGAACTAACCAAGATTATTTTTTAATAAATAAAAACAAAAATAAAAACCAAAACTTGTTTGCATGGATGGGTAGATGTATGTGGAAGCCGTGAAATACAAGCAAGAGGAGGAAAAAGAAAGTAGAAGCAAATTGTACACTTTTTTTAAAATTGTGAAAGAAAAGAATAAAAGAATAAAATGTAAAAAATTTGGAAAGGAAATAAAAAAATTGAGAAAGAAATCAATAAAAGAAATGACAAGTATTTTTTTTCTCTTGTTTTAGAGGTTATGGTATTAAAAAGTAATACCAAATGTACTAATCAAGAGATAGTTTTATTAAAGCAGAAAGAAAACAACAAAAAATAAAAACTAATACGAATCGAAAATTAAATAAATAATAAAACTTAATTACTGCCTCCCCGACAATGGCGCCAAAAACTTGTTTCACACTTTTATATGGATTAGAAAAGCACAAATTTATTATACATTTACTACAAGCACTCATGTGTGTAGTATGTAGGTCGAACACAGGGAGAAAAATTAAATTATATTATTTATGATACCTCGTCGGTGAGTTGAACAATGTCTAGAGATGTGATTTGAATAAAACTGAAATTGCAATTTGGTTCAGAACAAATCCAATTAAACTGCCAATCAAAATTAGAATTATCAATAAAACAAAGAGGAAAATCAAGTAAAACTACAATTGAATTCACCACAGATTCGAATGTAAATGGATCTATAATAAATTCAATGATTAATAAACATAATAGAATACTGGAAATAAAATTGTAGAATAGAAATAAACAAACAGAAAATAAAAATTAGGACTACCGTTGATCTAACCAAATGCTCAATCACTAATAATAAAAGTAAATGCAATAACAATTTGTGTTTTAGCAAATCTAATTGACTAGACAACACAAATTTCTATGAAAATAAAAAATGCTGAAACAAAAGGAATTAAAGTTTTATTAATGGAGAAGAGAGAAAAAGGTACAGAGGTTTACAATGAATACAATGAGTATTTATAAGGGATGTAGTCTTCTATCTATGTGAATATCGGGAGTAAAAAAAATCTATGAAAATATTTTCTTTACAAAGACAAAAGGTATGATTGAATTCTATTTTGCTGATGACCCTATCAAATCTTCTCTACATTGCAAGTGAATATAAATGATTTCCTTGATAAGAGTATGCCCAACTCTTCAAATCTTTATCAGTGCATATATTATATACATACATATGAATATATATATGTGTGTGTGTGTATATATATAATATACCATTAGTCCATATATTCTTTATATCAAAGGAGGTAGCGACTATATACCCATGTTCCTTTCTTCAACAAAAATAAGTTTTTGACAGGGATAGAACTCATGTCGCTCTATCCAAATTTCCAAGCTTTTACCAATAAGCTACAACATCTTTTGTAATTGAGATAGTGTTGATATAGGAAAGTATCTTATTTCTATTCAAATGGTCTTTGATTAAGATAGAAGAGACTTTTATTGACAATCTATGAAAACACACAAAAATACCAAAGCAATATTTATTTATATACAATAAATATATGATATGAGCGTAAAAATAAACACGTGTACATTATAATCAGAGACTAATAATCACTTTAGTAATACAACATATTGATGAAATCAAGTGGGGTCCAATTCAAAAAGTAAGTGATTATTTGAACTATCAATTTAATGGAGAAATCCAGTCATTAAATGTTGATCTGGTCTCTAATTTAGAAATAAATATGATCTGATGAAGAAATTAACGAAGAATAGTAAATTTGGGAAGGAATAAGAGTAAATTTAGGTTAGCGATGATAGGAGAAATGGTGGAGAACTATATATAATTCTCACAGCCCCTATTCTAGCCAAAGACGAGCAGACTAATGCGCTAGCTAATTTCATCACATTAGAACTACTATAGTTCTAGGTAGCTTATAAAAATTAAAAATAATGTTTCTTATATGGTCACTCTAAGAAATGTGAAATCATCCTGCCTTAGTAATGGGACAAGTCAGATCACCTTTTTCAGCTATTATCAAAAGTTATCGCAAAAAATATTTTTAACTGCAAAATGGTCACATAAATTTTTGGAATTTTTTTGGCATGTTCAACATTCCAAAGAATAATATCTCAAAATATATCAATGAAAAGACCAAATAGGAATTAAATGAAATTATTTTATGATCCTTCAATACGTAAAATATAGGCCATCACAGCGCGGGCACCGACCACTAAGAGTAGCTGTTTCTTGTTTATTTAGTCACCATTTGTTTAGGGTTAATAGGGGAAGACATAGGTTATAACATAGTTTAATGAGTTTGCTACCGAACGATTGGTGTAGATTAGCTAACGTCATAGTTATTTGTTTAGATTGGTTGTTAAGACAATGCTACGCAACTCATACAAAGATTCATTTTGAATGGAGTAGATAGCAAAGGCGATCTTTGAAAATAAGAGAAGGCAAAATAAAAAATTCTCAAGTGAATTTCTCAGCGAAGGCAATTTAGAGGTATGTTGCGAATGATTGGACTCTGTAGCATAGGCAATTAGGCGGAACGTTAGAAGAATTTTGCACACTCACGACGTAGACACTAGGCGCTCTACTTAGAGTTATTTTTAGAGCTTCGATAAACGTCTTCATTTATTTGTAGGATACAAAACAAGTGATTCATGTCCAATAGACTTAAATCTTCTGTTTTTGTGAAATTTTGGACCCATTGAGGTGTGTGTTGTCACAGTTATAAAAAAAACCGCAGGATAAATAAAGAAACAATATCAATGGTTATTTCATTATGTTTCCATTTTGTAGCATTTTTAATAATATATACACAAATACCTATTTAATGATTTATATATCCTAGGTAGAGTTACCTTATATATTTTCATCCAATGATATCAACTACACATATTAGATGCACCCTAAGAAAATTAGAAATCTTTTAGGGGGTATTAAACGCTTATATGTATGTATGCATGTATACATGCATGTGGATGATTAATTGTTTCTTTAACAATTTAGCTGTTTATTTAGACGTTTAGTCGTATATTGATACTTTTATTTGTTTATAAGAAATACTTTACATGGAAGTGGTCTTTAAGAAGATTTGACACATAAACAAGGAAATATTGAAACTTGTCTACCGTTGATCACTTTGGAGCTTTAGGAAGAAGACTTTACATCCTTCTTGAAGACCTAGACTTTTCGGGCTTCTTAGGCAACTCATAAAGAAGAAATTATACCTCTTTTTTGGACTTACTACTTCTGAAGGCCCGATAACCATGGAAATTGCGACTTCCTCAAACCTGGATGCGCCGGTTACGTAAGCAAACCTCTTCGAAATAATCATGAAGTCGGAGAAACCCAAAGACAGATTAACAAGAAGATTTAGCAAAACATTGACGTGACGCAAGGATGAGCCAGAATACCTATTAGAATACCATGGGCCTTTAAGCTAATACTCACCTCTGTCCACTCAATACCTTTCAGAAAGCTCCTCTTCCAATACCTACCACAACAACTATAGCCAAAGGTGAAGAATTAACGACAATAGTGGTATGCTCAGGAACAGGGAGGGATCTTGTCGTTCCGACCGCTTTCTGTAAGGGACTAGCCTCAATCCCGAAACTATCGCCCATCCCTTTACCACGCAGCCTTCGCCTGCCTCTATTTAGAATTTGGTGCTGTTTCAGTCATTTGCGTCGAAAGCCCAGGTTCTTCTTAATTAACCTCCACAGAATCAAAGAATCGAGGTTGACGGTCTATTTAAGGATGATGCTGATGTTCATCCATGAAACCACCCAAGGCCACGAACTCCCGAGGCAGACCACGAATGCTGAAACCCAGCATGGGTCCAGCCTACGATTCTCACTTCCACGGTCCATAGGATCGTGAGAAGAAACACGGAAGCATGCCACCGACATATGGGAAACCAATACGAGGTGTGATCCCTTTACTCTGGAAATCATCAACGCTGAGTGGCCATGATGCTTTTATATGCCTCAATTGATGGCTTACTCAGGAAAGGTCGATCCCCGAAACTTCCTCAACCGCTATGAGTGGCACACGGATTCAAGCCATGCAATTGACGCGGTCAAGTGCAAGTGCTTTCCCATCTTCCTTGAAGGCATGGCAATGCTTTGGTTCTCTCGAGTCTCGCCGAGAACCATTGCAACCTTCAACCAACTGGTTACTGAATTAGTGGAGCAGTTCCAAACGCATGTAACTAGGCCGAAGGACACTCTGTCTCTCCCCAATATATACAAGACACCATGGAAACGCTTAAGAACTACCTCGAACACTTCAACAGTGCCTTAACCAAGGTCGAAGACCCCGAACCCCACACCGTCCTTGTTCAACTTGCCAAGGGTGTACTACATGATTCCTAGTTCGGGGTTCGGATTGATAGAAAGAAACTGAAGTCTCTTGAAGCTTTATATGAAAAGGAGAATAAGTTCTTATGCCAAGAAGAAGAGCGTAGGAACAGGGTTGTTCGAGTCGAGCATCCCAACAACCCACACCGGTCCTTCGTGCAAAGTAGCGTCAAAGGCAAACAAGTCGGAGAAGGCTCCAGCAAGGGCAAAACTGAATTCAAGCCCAAGCCGAACAACGATGAGCTAGGGAGTTGCAACAATCTTAGAGGACTCTAAAAAGCGTGTCCGCTACCCAAACTACAAGTTGTACACTCCGCTCAACTCCGAGTTAGAGATAATATATTTAGAGACTTATAACATCATGCAGTACAAGAAGTCGACATCTCGAGAATGAACCGATAGAGACCAGAAGTGCATCAAGTACTACAGATTTCATGATATATTCGGCTATAATACAAACGAATACCGACATCTCAGGGATGCTATTAGGAGAAACGACTCGAGCAATATTTCAAAAATCCTTCTCCAAAAGAAGCAGTTGTATGACCTTCAGCTCTCGCTCCTTCTCGGAACCAAGCGGTACCCGAGTCATCCAATCTGGGATCTCCCCAAAGGGGTACCGTGATTAGTATCATTTGCGGAAGACATCATCCCATAAATGAAAGCCTCCGATGTATTCAGTGATACAACAATTCTATTAAGCATGTAGATCAGGAAGTTTGCCCCGCTGCCACAGAAGAATCTTACCCAGCGAAGCTGTATAAAACCATGAGGAATGACATAATGTTCCAAGAGAAGGATGCTACGAGAATCGATATTTCCACGACAGTTCCACTTGTCAACTCTACCTACATAAGCCCTACCTATGCCAAGAAAGTCCTCATAGACTCGGGGAGTTTTGTCAATATAATCTTCAAACATGATTATGAACAAATGAAGCTGGAGGTCAGAGAATTGAAGCTGTCCAAAAGTACTGCTTACGAATTCAACAGAGCTTCCATCCGGCTAGTAGGTATTGTACAACTACTGATGCAACTTGAGGACAAGGATCGAAGCCGAGTTAGGACACTCACATCCATCATTGTTGATGTTTCCTCCTAATATAATGTCTTCCTCGGGCGACAAGCCATTGACGAGTTCAACATATTCATGACGCCTTGGTGCCTCTTTATGAAGTTCTCGACAAAAAACGGAGTTGGACTCATTCGAGGCAACAATGTAGCGATGAGAGCTTGCCATCTTGTTGAGTGGAAGGATGCCATTAACAAAGAGAAAGGCAAGGGTGTAGATATGGAAATCTGCGCCAAACTCCTCGGTAGCCACCGAAGTCCGAGTCCTGGCTTAGACGCCATAGCCGTCTCTCTGGGGATCTTGATCCATAGAAAGACGAAGAGCCCAAATACGAAAGGGAAACTTCGATGGAGCCAATCATCGACATCGCGATCAACCCTACTGACCCTTCTCGAGTCTTGAAAGTTGGATCATAGCTTAACCTCACAATTAAGGAAGAATTTGTGGACTTCTTATGGGCCAACCTGGAAGTATTATCTTGGAACCTTTCTGTTATGTGTGGCATCGACCTAGGAATGCTTGGTATTGACTCAAAGCATCTTCTCGTCAAACAGAAACTCCAAATCCTGGTATCCGAAATATCAGCGACACTTAAAGAAGAGGTGGATAGGCTCCTCAACAATGGCTTTATCCGTGATGCCCTCTATGTTGAATGGGACTCCAACCTAGTCTTAGTCCGGAAATCGAACGGGAAATGGTGGACATGCATCAATTATTCTAATTTGATGAAAACATGCCCAAAGGATAACTTCTCGCTTCCCAATGTCGACCGACTTGTTAATTCAACTGCAGGTCACTAGCTTTTCTCCTTCATGGATGAATACTCCAGCTACGATAAAATTCCGATATATATTCCATATCGAGAGCAAACTTCATTTATTACTGACGTCGGTTTGTTGTCATGCCCTACAGTTTCGAGAATGTTGGAGCCACCTATTAGCAACTCGTTAACAAAATGGTCATAAACCAACTTGGAAAATCCATGGATGACATGATCATGAAAATGTGGTTGTCGAATGACTACGTCAACGACCTCATGGAGATGTTCAATGTTCTCCGTCCATTTAGAATGAAACCTAATCCCTTGAAATGCTTTTTTGGAATTGCATTAGGAAAATTCTTTGGTTTCATATTGAATTCACGAGGAATCGAAGAGAATCCAGGAAAGATCAAAGCTATTCGGCGTATCCAAGCTCCAACGAACATTAGGGATGTTCAAAGCTTAAATAGTAAAGTGAACGCCCTAAGTCAGTTCATTTCAAAAGCAACCGACAAGTGCATTCCTTTCTTTGATTTAATTAGGAAAGGGAAACATGACTTTATGTGGACACCGGAATATGTTGCCGCGATCTGAGACCTCCTGATTCACTTAAAATGACCATTACCCTATCAAAACCTATGGACAATGAGGACTTATATATCTATTTGGTTTTTTCTGCATAGGCGATTAGCTTAGCTCTAATGTGCAAGGAAGGATGTGTCCAAAGGCCAGTCAATTACATTAGCAAGGGATTAACAAGAGACGAATAGAATTATCCAAGGCTCGCTTACTTCTGTGGATCTCTTCCTGAAAGATTCGACCCTATTTCCAGCCACATCCAACAAAGCCTACCTGCCGCTACGATGGGTTCTTCAACGACTTGAGGCATCTGGGCAACTTCTGAAATGGAACGTTGACCTGAGTTATTTTAAGCTCAACTTCATTCATCGAAGACCCATCCTCAAATATGTCCCGGTAGATTTTATCATAGAGTTCCCTGCTACGGAAGACCCTCTAAGAGATAGTGAGCCTCCTAACATCTTGTGGAAGTTGTACGTGGATGGTTTATTAAACAATCAGTGTTTCAGCACTGGAGTTATACTTGTTACTCCTAAGAAACACATGATTTTTCATGCTTTAAAGCTTAACTCCCCCGCAACTAACATCGATGAAAAATACGACACCATGATTGTTGGACTCAGAATCACAATCAAACTCAACATCAAGGCTTTTCAAAAAAATTCAGATTCTCAACTCATCGTCAGCTAAGTCCACAGGGAATATCAAGCAAAGGGATGCACGACTCCCCCATTACTCAGCATGGGTTCATGAACTATGTACATACGTTTACTACTACATTATTACTCATATCCCTTGAGAATAAAATGATCGAGAAGGCCGATTCGCTGGCCAAATTACCAAGTTTAGGGGATGCATAACTCTTGGGACTTTTCCCTACCAAAGTGCTCGACTTTCCGAATATTGACCAGATGGAGACTGATCTGATATGAAAGACAAAAACCGAGTCTGAACCTGAGTCATGGATGACATTGATCAAAGGCTGCCTGCAACATGGAATCCTCCCAAACTCTCGAAATGAAAATTGAGCGTTCCTTCGCAAAGCATCACGATACATCATTTGAAAAGGAGCATTTTACTGAAGAGGAATCTTTGTTCCCTTACTCCGCTGTGCAGCCCACGATGACATCAAACATGTACTACTGGATGCGCAAGAAGGCAAGTGTAGTGATCACACTGGGGGGAAACTCTAGCAAAAAAGATTCTAATATGACTACTTATGACCGAATCTCAAGCAGGATGCAATAGATTACACCCGCAAATGTGATAAGTTCTAGATATACTCCAAGTTCCCATGAGCCCCACCTACCGAACTAACTCAAATGGTCAGCCCATTGCTGTTAGCGATGTAGGGCATTGACATTACCGAAATTCTATTGATGGTAAAAGGCGGTGCTTGATACGCTATCATCATGATATATTACTTCACTAAATGGGTCGAAGCATAGGCCTTTATGACATTCACAACTAAGAAATTAATCAACTTCATCGTCTGCAACATCATATGTCGTTTTGGAGTCCCAAGGACTATTATTTCTAATAATGGGGCCCAATTTAAGAGTTATGAGCTCAAAGACTTTTACTATCCTCATTATATTAAGAAACGATTCTCGATAGTAGCTCAATGGACAAGTCATAAAAGTTAACAAATTCATCAAGTCCTGCACCTAGAAGCATTTGGAAAAGGTGCAAGGCAAGTGAGTATATGAATTCCCTCTAGCCTATTGGGCTTACCAGATTACTCGCAGTCAATGATAAGATACACCCCATTCACTCCCTCGAACATATCTGAAGCCTTAATTCCTATCGAGCTGAAATTGCAATCTCATTGAGTAACTTATTACGATCTGAAGGCAAATAGAAATCTCCTTTTAGAATCTCTTGACTTATTTGAAGAGTAAAGTGATTATCTCAGAGCAGCTATGCACTGCCAATGGGTCGCCTGATACTTTAACACCAAAGCTTATCTGAAATCATAGAAGTTAACAAACTCATCAAATCCTGCACCGAGAAGCATTTGGAAAAGGTGGAAGCAAACAAGTACATGAATTCCCTCTAGCCTATTGGGCTTACAAGACTACTTGCAGTCAATGATAAGATACACACCATTCACACTCTCGAACAGATCTGAATCCTCAATTCCCATCGAGCTTGAATTGCAATCTCATTGAGTAACTTATTGTGATCTGAAGACCAATAGAGATCTCCTTCTAGATTCTCTTGACTTATTTGATGAGTAAAATGATTATCTCAGAGCAGCTACACACCGCCAACATGTCGCCCGATACTTCAACAACAAAGTTCGTTCGAAACATTTCGACATCGGTGAAATTATTCTTAAGCGAATCTTTTCTACATCGACCGGATTCGGTCGTCGTTGAAAAGATCCGTACGTCATTCAATGGAGGCTTGGAGATGATACCTTAAAGCTAGCGACCATTTATTGCGCCGAATTACTAAGGGCTTGGAATGACGAGCATCTTCGCGGCTACTTCACCTAGCTTATTATACAGATTTACTGCTTTCCACAAATGTTTTGTTCCTAGCTTAAGGTATTATTAAGAAAAATCTGCTACAGCCGATAGTTTATCAGTAAATACTTTTGAATTTCCATGCTCTTGGTGCATTTACTTTCTGCATATATTTTTTTCTGTGATAACAACCGACTTGCATACACGAACATACAACATTGGATCGATGCCTCAGAGCTTGGAATCGATCACCCTTTCAAGTCTACACTAAGATTAAATCCTTGTTGACCGGTCCCCCCTTCACAAGTCAACTTGAGTCTCAAACAAAGGTTGAGCCCGAATATAAATAACTTGCGACACTAATTAGTTTAAGTGTCAAACTCCGTTCTTTATTCCTCGGACTTAGGGGAAACTCACCAGTCAAATAAGTGTGATGCCGACTGCTTGGTTGGCTACATTCGATCCATAGGCTTCAGATCCGGGTATGACGGACGAACCAATGACATCCATCTGCAACTCCTCACGACTCAAAATCGACAACCATAAGGATATTCCAAAGGAGAAGTTACCAAAGGTGAACTCCGTGCGACCGTAGACCAATGATCGAAGGGAGGTCTCGAGAACGAAACTCATGCACTTAGATTCCAAACGACTCAAAATCAACAGATGAAAGGAGATAATGAGAATGGAGAAAACATACTAGAACTTTGCACGACTTGGGTTACTCAAGAGCAAAGTTTCGAACAACCCCAACTTAAGTGTAACGACAAGTGAATTTACATAAGTATAGTACATGAAAATGTAAAGGACACTTGAACACTTAATGCAATATGTGATATAAGCAAAGGAAACTAACTTTCATTCGTAAGTAAAAATGCATCTATCTTTCTTTCTGACAAGATGATGTACATCAAAAGCACATCGTGCCTCCAAAAGCGAGGGTCGTACTCGTGTATTCTATCGTCTTACTAAAATCAAAAGCTATAAACTAATAACGATCACTCTGAAGGGCTACTTTTCTCCTCCTTCTCTGATCCGGGTTCAGGTGGATCCTCCTCTTCCCTCTTCCAATTCTACCTCGAGCCGCTACTGTCACTGCTGTTTTATCCCTTCGGCGGAGTAGACTAGGCTATGGCTTAATCTCAAATTATGAATCCCCTTTGAGAAAAAACTCTTTCATTAGAGTCGCTTGGAATCTATGTGATGTGAGCTTCCATTTGGGGCCAAGCAAAAACTTTAAACGTTTGAGCTAAGGCACCATGGGAAGCACCAACACCATATATACATCCATCTCCACAAGGGATGTATTCTCGAAATTCCTAGCCTCTCTGGCGGACTTTTGGCATCCCTCTTGGCCTTCTTATAAGCCTCTTCCTATGCATACAACCTTGCTTCCTCCTCATCCTTAAGCCTCACAAGCTCCTCCTTTTCCCTCTTCCGGATTGTCACCTCCTTAGGCTTCTTTTTATCTTCCTTGATTTCGGCCTGGGCCTCTGCTTCGACTTTTGCCATCGCCTCCTCTTTAAACATAAGGAGATATTCCTCATCCGCTTTCTTCTTTGCCTCCAACTCCTATGATTTCACCAACATTTAATCCTTCTATTATTCGACACTCATGCATAGTCGGCGCACCTGCCTCTGTCGGTCTGGTCACCAAAGAATCTGCCTCCTGCCTTCTCTTGCTTTTCACTAAAATTAGCTTATCGAAGTCATCCATCCCAGTTTCTCCCAACTCCAAATCCATGAACATATCCAAGTGACCAAAATCCTCTCCTAACTGTCTCCGGTAAGCCTCCAAACCAAACTAGAGAACAGCGGGCGCGGAGGGCGCGGCTGGCGCGACAGGCATTGTTGACTCATAACCGGCCACACTTGTTTTTAAGAGGAACATGCATGATGAGAAAGAAGGAGAGTTAGTCTACTTCAACTTCGTGCTACCATCATTTTGAGTATTAGCGAGGGAGTAAGTTTACCCTCTAGCATTGGCTGCGCCGCTTCAACTGGCACCATGCTCTTAGTTGTTAGCTGAAGGGAGCATCCGTGCTTTAACCCAGGAAAATCAAGATCATATGAGGTAACCACAGGGGCTAGAGCGGATGGACCCTAGGAAGAACTAAGCGGGATGAATTGTTGTTGCTACTGGGGAGCACCACCTTTGAATTCATGAGAAAACATTATGCTCTTGGTAACAAGGGCTTTCACCTTCTCAGAAGTAAGTTGCCCTGCTTCCTCCTCCTCGGTCCTCTTTAAACATTGCTCTACATTCCACCAACACCTGGCGCTTTTCTTTTGTTAAGTATTGAGCCATCAGTGCCGCCTCATCGTCCATCTCCACCTCTTAAACCTTGTCTTCGTATTACACTAGCTTTTCCCAAGCAAGAGCTAGCATGCATGTATAATCTTCCACCTACGAGATTCTGCAGAATCGAAGAGTCTTGATATAAAGGCCCCACAACACTAGCTCTAGCTTCTCTCCGCCTTCCCTAGAGCCCCGCTAACTTCAAAACTAAAATTTTCTAGTTGAGTCTCAAACTCAACTTTGATGCCTTCTATTGGCCCGACACTTCCCTATTCGAGGCCGCATCTGCCTCCTTATCTTCTCTCACCACCTTGAGCTCAACAAAGTTGGTCTTGAGAAGTTGTATAAGCTCTTCGTCTCCATTTTTAGGCATTACACTTGCTCATTCTCCTCCTGTAGCTTTTCATTCTCTGTGGTCAAGGCCTCGTTGTTTCAACGAAGTTGTTGCACTTCTTTGTTTTCCTTTTGTAGCTAAAGATTCTCCTCGGATACAACTTTGTTATCCTTCTCCAGCGCGGTGGCTCGAGCCAACATGGAGGCCAACATATCTTTGTGCTCATCCCGAGCCCTGAACATTTCTGCTTTCACCTCTGCCATCTCCCTCTTTAGTCTGTTTGATTCGACAATAGAGAGTTAACATATAAACATGTTACTCGAATACACACAAATAAACGCAACTCGAAACCATGTCTTACCTATCTCTTTTTTTCTATTCGCAGGACTCTCTCGCTCGAATTTCTCCACGATCAATCCGCGATCTCAGTATTCTTGTGAAAAATAAGCTCTGAGAGCCTCTAAACGTGCTTGTACAACTCTCAATATTGGTGGAAGAAGTCATATACCTTGATACATGTTTCTTTGCCGATATGATGTGGGATTTGATGCATTATCCACTGTAACTACTCAAAGTAGAAAATGGGGAAGGGTTTCTTTAAAATCTATTTCTTCTTCTCATTGCTCAGCATTGGATCTTTGACATATTAGGCATTATCAGACCATGCTTTCTCACATCTTTTCTGACAGATCTCGAGCTCCCTACGGCCTTGTCTTTTCCTACGATTTTAGCCAATGGCGCCGCAGGTGGGTCATGTGGAGGAATGGTCGTCACCGACAGTCTTATGCCAACTATTTTTGACTTCTTTTCTACTCCAACTAGTTGGGTACTTGTGGAGGATACGTTGAGTGTTGAGGTTGGTCCTGAAATCGTCGACTACTACCTTGGTTGTAAGATCATGAGGGATGCGACAACAAGTCTGAGCTCCTTATAGAAATGCTTACGACTCCACCTCTCGATCTTTGGTGACCCTGGAGCCTCCGATCTGGGTCTCTATCACCATCTCGAGCCATTATGCCTGCATAAAGGAAACCTTGAGTCATCATTAAACACCCAATATGTGAAAATAAATGTTGTGCCATGCAATGTTTATTTGTGCGCGCGTCCTTAGTGTTCCCTCTATGGACCTAATTTCACCCTACTTGAAGTAATAACTTCCCTGACACTCAGCAATAGGCTATCGACGTTTGTGTTGGCGAACCCAAAAGTAATAGTCTTAGTGGGGATTGTGTCTAAGTCCGAGAACTAGTTCCCAGCCTTCATCGACGCAGTAGTCTCAGAGGTC
This sequence comes from Allium sativum, assembly GCA_030737875.1. Classification (NCBI taxonomy): domain Eukaryota; kingdom Viridiplantae; phylum Streptophyta; class Magnoliopsida; order Asparagales; family Amaryllidaceae; genus Allium; species Allium sativum. The sequence goes on from CM060918.1 coordinate 348,272,542, forward strand.
ACCGTTGGAGAAGATAGTTCTAATACTTTTCTCAACCTTATCTTCTCTTTCGAAGATGGAATGGGAGTAAGCGTCAACTCATCTCTTCTGGCAAACTCCTCCGCATCATAATCGTCATAGCTATCAACTTCCTTTTGAGGTCCTGGGACATCCTCTTCGACTAGGGGCACGACAAGATGCACAACATGGGACAGTTCCACTTGTGGACCCAGTGGAGAAACTCCTCCCTCAGCTTTAACAACCTTTTCTTCTCCTTTATTGTCATCTTTGCGACATATTGAGCAGCCTTCGGGAAGTAAACTTGACATGTGGAAAAGATGGTGCGACAACAGAGTCTAGGTGTTATGATACGCATTTGGCACTTCCCTTGGCCCCAAGACTCGCTTAGAATATATGTTGCCCCCCCCCCCCCCCCCGAATCCAAGTTATACTTGTCGCACAAAGTTCCAATTTAGTTTACATCTTATGAATCAATTAACTTGATGAATAATGTAAGCCTTAAAACAATTATTGCCCATGAGCCATCTTGTCAAAAATGTAGTGGATGAAGAAACAATCATGCTTATAGTAGCTAAGCTTGTTCCATTCCACTTGGATGACACGGCTATTCCCTTGCGCCTCTAGAAGACAAGGGAAGGCGTGGTACATCTTCTTTTCATTGAGTAAAGGGAACAGATATCTTCCTTGGTCGGCCCTATACCCAACAACTCGATGAACAGAACATAAGTGCTGAGTAAGAATGCATACACGTTCGGATCAAAATGTGCACTAATAAGAAGAAGTGCAAAATATCCCAAATATACGAGCACGACCAAGGCATGCACCCAACATAATACATACATCTATTTTAGATAATGTAGTCCTCTGGAGGTGCCCTATCATCCCATTCGAGGACTAGAACATCATTTCAGGATATTTCGTACTTCACGCAAATGCGTCTCTACACAGCTTTTTCGATTCATGAGACAACCGATTCTGACAGATTCAGTAGAATAACAACATCCTCCATCATGTCCGGTGCCATGATAGAGCCTTCTTGTTTGCCTTCAAAATTTTATTCTTTATACAGCTTCGCTCTTATGGGTTCTTCTTCTCCCTAGATGACTGCCTCATCGGCATGCTCGTCCAAATGTTGCGGTCCTTTAGGTTCTCCTCCTGATCATGCACAACTTGTTAGGAAGGAGTTGAATCCATGGAAGTATCAAGCTCGCTGCCTGTGAGAGTGGAATAGTATGAAGACTCGGAAGATCCTAATGGCGGTTTTGCGATTTCAGCTTCTAAGCCATGAAGCTGTCTAGAGCCTCTTTGTACTATTGCTAACTATACTCTTAAGATAATTGCATTAGTAACTACGTGAAGACTTGTATCCACTGCGTTGGTGTGAACTAATGTAGAACATGCAGTGCTACGGGTGCTGATGCAACAACAATAACACATGCCAGGATGTAGAGACGGTTTCCAATTACGTAAACTTAAAGCATCATCGTCGCCAACCGAAGTCCTTGAATTTGCATAGAATCACGACCACGTCGTGATAGGGTTGAGAATTGAGTCCATGAATGGGTAGTTCAGTCATATGTCCATCGTATAAATTTATGCTCTAATCTTATGTGCATATTGAAATTATTTTTCCAGGAGGGTTCATCTTTCGAACGCTAACGTACTATGCAATGATGCATTCGTTCAACTCTCAACCCAATTGCATGATGTCGTGAAATGATTCAGGTACATTGTAACAACCCGCATTTTACGTATCGAAGGATCGTAAAATATTTTTATTTTATACCCAGAGGGTTGGATCATTCTCATATTTATAATATGTCGTTTATGGGGATTTGAGACATATACATAATTTTTACCAATTTTTCTTGCTATCATTTTACCCCTATCAGTCTTGTATATGGCACAAATTTCGACTCGGATCGAATAAGGTGCTGAGATCGATCTCATTGGCAAGGAAATGATGACTCGCATTCCGTAGAGTGGTCACATTAAAGATTTGGCTTAGCAGTTTGGGAGGAATCTTTGTTTTAATGTTTCACAGTTTGTTGTTCAGGTTTTGTAAGCCGTAATGGGCTGATTTGGAGAGGCCCATTAGTGGGCTAGTGGGAGGCTATAAATAGGGGGTAAGAGGCAAAGAGAATTATTTGCTTTCTCCATTGCCTCATTTGAAAGAGCAAGAGGTCCTCCGTTGCTCCATCTTCTACACATTTCCACCATTAGAGCTTAGATTTACATTAGAGAATTGAAAGATCTACATCGTTTGAATCTAGTTCTACATCATTCTAAGAGAGAGTTCATCAAATCGAAGAGTTTAGAGCAAATACTTCGCTGTCTGGATCTAGATCTAAGTGTTTTTGAGTTGTTTTAGAGATTTGGTGAGTGATATGCATCTCTCACATGGATTCAACAAAGTATATGAGTTGTTTGAACTTAATTTCATCATTTTCAAGTGTTTTCTCCTAGATCTACATTATCTTAAGTCTATTTTCATATGAATTGCAATTGGATCTACTCTAGCAACTTAAAACCGGTAACTTCCATATAGTTTCATATGTTTAGATCTATTTATTTGCTGATCATTTGTTGAATCATTATTTTAATTTTCATTGATTATTGCTTGGATTGAAGGTTGATTTGTTGATAATGGGTTGATTTAATTGAGTTATTGTTGTCAAAAATATTGAAATCGAGTTGGTTTTTGAGTATTGGATCGAGTAGTATTTAAATGTGAGGATTGTTGAAGAATTGGCGGTTTTAGAGCTCGGATCGGGTGAAATCAGACTGGGAAAAATCGGATTGGGCAAAATCAGACTAGTCAAAATCGGATCGGGCAAAATCGGACTGGATGAAAACGAACTGGGTGAAACCAGACTGGTTAAAATTGGAATGGGCAAAATCGGACTGGTCAAAATCAGATCGGGAAAAATGGGACTGGGCGAAATCGGATTAGGACAAATTGGATTGGGCGAAATCGGGTTGGTCAAAATTGAGCTGGGCGAAATTGGACTGGGCGAAATCGGACTGGCCAAAACTAGATCGGACAGAATGATCCATAATGGAACATAAAGATATGATAGCTTTTCATTAACGCTGTGGAAGCCAGTTTTGATGTTTTACTTAGTTTTTCACAACAGATTGATGCGGAATTGAACCAGGAGATATGATAGCATTTCAAAAGCGTTGTAAAAGGTTGTTTTCATATCGTGGCCAGCTTTTCATAGCGAAAAATCAGGAAATGCAATTAATTGCAGTATCGACCAAACAAAGCTAGTTTTTTATTCAACAATGGTTCTAGCTTCGACACGAGTTCAATGGGGAATGTTTGAAGTGGTGTGGTATGTTCGTAGATCGTTAAAAAGAAACGAATGTGAAGATAACTCAAGGGTGTTTTGAGTTGGTGAATAGTGGTTTCTTAAGCATGTTTTGAGCTTGTGAAAAGTCATAGGTGGTGACGACTATAGATATTGAAGGCAGAGGAATTATCGTTGTCATAGGTTCTAGCGGACTCAAAGCTAGGGTTACACTATTTCGTCGTATCGTCGAGTATCCTGGGCAGCTTGAACGGGCCTATTTACATTTCATTGTATGGCATATGGAGTTTATGATAGAACCGGGGTTTACCATTGGCCATTGGCAGTTGATGGCAAAGTGTTCAGTTGGTCATAAGATTAACGTTGATTTCAAAGCAGGATTGGATGTGATAGCCATACTCAATCATGTATGATTGGTTGTTTGCCTGTACCGTCTCACGTAGATTGTCTTATGTCGAAAGAGATGTTTCTTTGGTGCTTGTCCGATATAGGTTTAGGCCTCTGGGGCTTGTGCTTGAAGGATGTTGAATTCAATCAAGATGGTTTACGTGAGATATATAATCTGGATGTTATGAGTGTTATTATGGATTACTTCTTGTTGCCACGAATGAATGGTTGTTTGGACTACTATGGATGTAAGTTTGAAATGCTTGTTGTAAAGGCTATCACTATTAGATGCGAGGAAGATGGGATTGAGTCCTTCTCTGGTGTTGGTAGATTAGTTTGTTTATCTACCTATTCTTATATACTTTATTGTTGATGCTAGATAGCAGTTTTATAGCTCACTAAGACTATTGTCTAACTCAAGGTTTTATTTTTCACTTTTATTAACTTTGGGATGTTCATCCGGTTTTGTATGGACAGACTTGGTGATTAGTGAGGACGATGTTGCTGTGCGGTGGCGAGCAAGAGGCTACCATATTATCTTTTACTACTATCTAGAATATTTTTTTCCGTTGTATGATGTTGACCCAGAGTGCTATAATGAGGCAAATTTGAATATACTTTATGTTGTAATCATGATGTTTGGATATACTTTCTATTTGTTATGAAAGTTTGAAGTTTTTTTTGCTCAAATATGCTTCACTATTATTGCTTGTTGTATCTGTTCTATTTTATTTTATCCTTGTGCTATGAGTTATACGACAGGTTTCGATTGTTTTTCATATCTTGATGATCGTCCGTAGCTGTCTAGCACATATTTCAACACACTATTTCTCTTGTTTAGTGTAGGGGTTATGGGCGGTCATCACATTTGGTATCAAAGCTCTGGTTATCGATTTTAGCCAAAGTTCGAAGATGTAATGACGTACAGGAGACGTAGTTGTAGATTTCAATTGGATGCATACTATATAGTAGCATATAGTATAGTAGCATTTGAACTCTATTAGTAGTTTTTCTTGCAAGTGGCTAACCGTTCTAATTTGCAGATTTAGAACGAGTCAACGAACTTCAAGAAATACTACTAGGGAGGAGGCTATGCCTGGAGGGGCAAATGGCAGTACACCAGATTACCCAGCCATGTTTGAGGCCATGATGGAAGCATTCATGCGAAGGGTACCCGCTCTAGTGGCTACCACGGTAGATGAGGTGTTCAGATGCCTAGGGTTGTGGATTTTGTGAAGCTGTGTAAAGATTTCACATCTTTAGGAGGAAAGTCATTTAAAGGGACTGAGCCAACTGAAGAGGTTCAGAAGCTATTAGATGCTTGTATTTGTATCTTTGGAGACTTGGTTATAGAAGATGCAACCAAGAGAAAACTTATGTCAAGGCAGGGCCATGGAATGGTGGAATTTTGTTACTCTTGAAACTATGAAGGAAGAAATTTCATGGGAACAGTTCCAAGTTATGTTCGAGACGAAGTTTATCTCGACTGCTCAGAAATCTGTCCTATTCAAGAAATTTGTGAAGCAGAAACAAAATGGTTGGTCAGTGCTTGATTATGTTTCTGATTTTGAGGCCTTGTTGAAGTATTCTCGTTCGTATATTGACACTCCTTATCATAAGAACGAGAAGTTTATTATGGGATTGGATGCTTAGATAGGGAGACCGTTGGTGGATTATCTTGAAGATCCATATAAGAAGATTATGGAAAAAGCTGTGAGACATGAATGCTTGTTTTCAAAGGAAGAAACCGGTGTCGCTGCAAAGGAAGCTCCAAAACCACAGCAAGGTGGTAATAATAATAAGAAGAGAAAGCAGCAACAACAGAAAGGAAAGGATGTTCAGAAGAAGCAGAAAGGCAAAGTGACTTGCTACAACTGCTGGCAGAAGGGCATTATTATAAGGATCGTGAGAACCCTAAAGCTGAGAAAAAGTGCTTCAACTGTGGGAAACTCGGGCATGAGAAGAAAGATTGTCCAGGAGCAGCTAAGAGTAAGTAGGTTGTGAAGGCTTATGCTTTGGGGGTTGTTCCATCTTCTTCAAGAGCTCCTACTGCAAATGAGAAAGGGAAGGGTGTCGTTGTTCAAGGAACTTTTTCTGCCCGAGGTGTTTCAGTTCGAGTGTTGTTTGATACTGGAGCAGCGCATTCATTCATTTGTAATGAGCTAATGTGCCGCTTGGGTTCAGATCCCGAGATTTGTGGTAGACCATTCGTTGTGACTAATCTAGTTGGGGGTTCGTCTAATCTTTGTATGTTTGTCGTGGTCTTGTGTTGTCGAGTCATGGTTGCTCCTTTGTGTTCGATTGTTTTGTTTTGAACTTAGCTGGGTTTGGGATCATCTTGGGCATGGATTGGCTCAAGAGGTATGCAACAAGAGTGAATTGCGAGAAGCTAGAGGTGGGTGTTGGGGATGTGGAAGGGCAAAAGGTGTTGATTCGGTGTAAGCCCGAAGATGGCGTCTTCGTGAGTTATTTATATTCTCTTGTGATTCCACAGGAGGATTTGTCATCTGTGCTGATCGCTAATGAATATGAGGATGTCTTTGAACGGGTCAAAGGTTTGCCACCGCATCGTGAGATCGAGTTTAGGATCGATTTGGTCGACGGTGCTAAATCAACCGTTATGCCTCTTAGGCGGATGTCACCTAAGGAACAATGGGAGTTAGAGGTGCAAGTTCATGATCTTTTAGGAAAAAGACTCATTTAGAGAAGTGTTTCTGAATGGGGTGCACCAGTTGTGTTTTCAACAAAGGCAGATGGCTCGTTAAGATTGTGTGTTGATTATCGTGAGCTGATCAAGGTGACCAAGAAGAGCAAGTATTTGTTACCAAGGATTGATGACTTATTTGATCAGCTTCACGAGGCCAAAGTGTTTTCTCAAATGGATTTGGCAACGGGATTTCACCAGTTGGGCATGGCAAAGTATAGTGTTCCGAAGATTGCTTTTTGGACATCATCTGTTTTCTTCGAACAGTTGGTGATGCCATTCGGGTTAACTAATGTACCAGCGTATTTCATGGATCTTATGAATAGAATTTTCAGATATCAGTTGAACATGTTCGTGCTTGTGTTCATGGATGATATTCTGGTTTACTTGCGGAATGAGGGAGAACATAAGATGCACTTGCGAGTTGTTTTCGAAATCTTGCGAAAGTATGAACTGAGAGCTAAGTTTCCGAAGTGTCATTTCTGGAAGAGTGAAGTGAGGTTCTTAGGCCATGTTGTTTCTAGAAACGGAATAGCGGTTGGCCCCACTAAAATGGCAGCGATACAGGACTAGGATAGACCAAAGAATGCGACTAATGTGAGAAATTTCCTTGGTCTGGTTGGTTATTACCCAATTTTATCAGGGATTTCTCCAAGATAGTTGCACCGTTGACAGGATTGACGAAGAAGAACTAGTTGTTCACATGGGATGTAAAGTTTGAGCAAGCTTTTGGAATCCTAAAAGAAAGATTAACGAGTGGTCCAAATGGGAATGGCGAGATGGTTGTATACACAGATAATGTGGTACTGGACTTGAAGCAGTGCTGATGCATAAAGATAATGTTGTAGCATATGCGAGTCAACAGTTAAAGCCGCATGAAAAGAATTATCCAACTCATGATTTGGAGTTGGCAGTGATTGTGTTTGCTCTGAAAATGTAGAGACATCTGGTAGTTCGATTCGATTTGTTCACGGATCACAAGTCGTTGTAGTATCTTTTCTACCAAAAGGATTTGAATCTACGGCATCAATGGTGGCTAGAGTTTCTGGCATCATATGATTTTGGTACAGCCTATATTCCAGGAATAGGTAACACAGTGGAAGTTGCATTAAGTCAAAGACACAAAAGTTTGGGAGCGATGTTTTTTGAATGGAAGAGCCTCGAGTACTTAGTAGGATTTGATTTCAGGCTAAGGTGTGAGTTAGAACTAGAAATATTGGCACGCTTATCGATAAGACCTACTCTCATCAAAAGGATCGGCGAGAACCAAAAGAGAGATGCAAAGCTTGTCAAGTTTGTCCAGAAGTTGGAACTAGAAAATAAAGAGTTTGAGGTTGATCGAGATGGTTGGCTTCGAAAGCAAGGACGATTGGTTATTCCTAATATCGTTGGATTGAGAGACGAGGTTCTAAGGGAATGTCATCACTCGAAGTTGACAATTCATCTTGGTGGTAATAAGATGTATTAGGACATGAAACAAATCTACTAATGGGGAAGGATGAAAAGAGATATTGGAAAGTTTATTTCTAAGTGCATGAACTATCAGTTGGTGGAAGCTAAACAGAAAAAGCCGAGTGGAATGCTTCAGCCATTGGAAGTTCCTACATGGAAGTGGAAGCATATATCGATGGATTTTATCGACGGACTACCTAAAACAAGGGCAGGAAACGAACGAATTTAGGTCATCGTTGATCGCTTGACCGAACGTGCAAGGTTCGTTCCTGTTAAGTCAACTAAGAAGGCAACGAAATTGGCTGAGCTTTATATAAAATGGATAGTTCGATTCCATAGTATCCAGAAGAGTTTAGTGATTGATCGAGACCCATTATTAATGAGTGGATTTCGGAAAAGTTTGCAAGAAGCTATGGGAACCATGTTGTCTTTGAGTACGGCTTATCATCTACATATGGTGGAGTTTTCTCATAACAAAAGCTACCAGCTGAGCATTGGGATGGCACCATATGAGGCATTGTATGGAAAACCGTGTAATTATCCAGCTTGTTGGTTAGAAACTGGAGATAAGTTGATACTTGGGCCAGAGATGATTAGAGAGACCTCAGATTGTATCGGGATCGTTCGGCAACGAATGAAAGCAGCCCAAGACCGTCAAAAGAGTTATGATGATAAGCGTCGAAAAGATTTGTAATTCAACATTGACGATATTGTATTCATAAAGATTTCACCGTTGAAAAAAGTTGTTCGGTTTGGGAGCAAAGGAAAGTTGGCCCCAAGATTCACTGGACCGTTTTCGATAGTCGAGCGGATAAGAAAGCTCACCTATAGATTGTAGTTAACCGAGAAGATGTCGAGTGTGCATAATGTGTTCCATATGTCATTTCTATGGAAGTGCGTGCATGATTCGAATGGGGTGGTATCTCCGAAACAGTACGAAGACCTAGAAGTAGAGACCGTAGTTGCTAGACCTCATAAGCCGCTTCGAGTTGTGGGGAATGACATGAAATATCTTAGAAGAAAGACGGTTAAGCTAGTCAAGGTACAATTATAACGTCCCGTATTTTTGGCAGTCAAATAATTTATTTATTTATTTATTGTATTAAATATTTTATTTTGGATATTAATTTTTATATTAAATTCGCTTATTAAAACAAATGTAGAAGGTTAATTTTATTTATAATATTAACCGAGCTCGAAGTGGCGCGGTAGTTTGTAATATGGAGTTTTGAACTTTAACTGGATATACATAATCCATTTTAAGTCGGATTTTTGTGAAACATTAGAATCTAGTTGACTATAAATTTCATATGAAAGAGAAAATTCCAGATTTTGTGTTATAGATTGTTAGTTATGGCCAAATCAAAATTTAAAATAGTCGCTATGGAAACTGTAAACGCTCGTTCATTTTTTAAAGCGCATAATTAATTTAATTAATTTTAATTTAATAGAGGGATATTTGGGTATAACTTGAGTAGACGAACGAATTAGGTCGTGAAACTAGTTCCATTGAATTCGTATCAATGATTAGAGTCAAGATAGGTATATGGTTTGTTATTTTTGGAGATCGGATAATTTGGTGTCCAAAATAGCATTGCAGTGCGTATAAAAATAGAGTACCGGGAAAAAGTCTCGGAATGCGACAAAACTGGTGTCATTAGAATCATATTAATTAATTATTGTAGGATTTCAATTTTCGTATCAATCACACTTACCGTTTGATCGTGGCAACGATAAACGCCTTAATCAATTATATTATTTTGGCCAATTCAGACGGGGATAACTTTAAACGAATGAATGGTTGGACGAATAAACTCTTATTTGAATGAAATAAATTTCATTGGATCCGTAAGGAAGAGGTCTGTAAAATGTCAAGGTTTCAAATTTATTGGATTTTTTCTGTAATTTTAGAAATTTTAAACGCTTGATTTTTCATCGATATTTATAAAGGACTTTTCACAAACGACCTCGGAATTTGACGAAACCTGTCCCATTGGGTTCGGTATATTTTTTTATGTTAGGATTACCTTATTTTATCGAAAATGGAGGTCGAATAAGATGATTTTTTTGCGAAAAGCTCACGGCATAAGTTAGTGATATTAAAATAATAATAAAATTGATCCATCCTTAAATATAGACCAAATGTAACCCTTTTTTCCGTCAAACTACACTCAATGGTAAACAGACCTTTATGCCGCCACTTCAAACAATGAACGAACAATAGTTCACAATTTTCTCCTCTTTCGATCTCTCAATCCTTAACGCAATTCACAGAATTTCTATACAAAAACAAAAAATATGTTGGTATCTACTGATCCATAGGGGAGATAGATTGTCATTCACGGTGGCGGCCGGAATGCGGCCGTGAAGGCGTTGCTAGCAAGATGGAGTTGGGGGAAGAAGCTGATGTCGAGTTGGACAAGGGACGGGGTGATGGCGGCGCAAAGCAAGGCGCTCGCATTGGTGGCTTGAGATCAGACTTCGGTGGATCAGAGCACAGTACAGCAGGCAGTTTGTTTTTGAAGCTTGGGTTTCCAGTGAAGCATTTGATGAAGAGAAAAAAGGCAAAGAAACGAAGTGCTGAAGAAACAAAGGGGATGGCCGATTATCTTGACACAGGCTTGGAAACGAAGCATACGGGGAGAAGGGATCAAAAACTATTTGGCCTGATTTTCCTTAAAAGTAATAACATCGGCTAACTATTTTAACACATGGATGGGGTCAATTTTAAACGTAAATGAATGGTTATGCACTAGTTAATCTTATACGTTAATTAAGAGTTGCGTAGTGAAATGGTTAAATTGTTTTGGGAAAGGAAACAAAATAGTCCGACAAATCAGCTAGGAACAAAGAATTTATTGGTAAGTCTAATTGTTAGTATAAGCTATCATTAACAAATTAATGGTTAATATAATGAGTTAAACTTATAAAATCTAATAACTAGGTAATTAGTGTATATAATTAGTTAGTTAGTTTAACTAAACATAATTAGTTTATGCTAATTTTAAAATTAATAAAAATGATTAGTTTCTAAGAAAAACTTAATTTAGGAATCAATAGGATAAAACAAGTTAGCCTAGGATTTGATATTCAGAAGGATCAGTGTATTAATACCGTATAGCACATGTAATTAGTTTTTAAAACTAATTTTAGATAAGAAAAAATTAGATTAATCAAATCGTATAATTTTAAGCTTAAACAACTTTTGATTCCATGAACAGAAATGGGACAAACCAAGTTGCAACGAAATCTTGAGAACGAGCACTATGCCCTGGAACTAAGTTGGACAGAAATGGAGTGTAACAACCCAAATTTTTATAAAATGTTGAAACTAGAAATTTGGGTATAATTAATTTTTAAAATAAGAATCAAGGGAAATGGGTTATGCCATTTCGTTCGTCTCGAAATTTTACATGAAATAGAGTCCGAGTTTTCGAAAATCGGAGTCTGGATGAAGAAGTTATGGCCTGTAGAAGATTCAGCCGATTTTAGGCAGCACTGGACCAAGCAGGTCGACCCTAGTGTCGACCTACACCCCAGGTCGACCATGTGGTCGACCATGTGGTCGACCTTAGGGTCGACCTACTCCGCAGGTCGACCATGTGGTCGACCTCCCCCCTTATTGGTCGACCTGGTCGACCTGGTCGGCCTGTTTGGACCCAGAACTCATTTTTGAAGCCTGAGACATGTTTTGATGGTCCGGATTGATTCTAGGGTTAATCTAAGGGCCTAAACTAGTTGCAACACCTATAAAACACCCTTAGACCTAACATAATTCATATCAGATCATTCTTACACTATTATGCTGCTGAACTCCCTCTTGAACTATGGCCGCAGCCTCCAAATCAAAGTACAAGCATTCAAACTCAAATTAATTCGAAGAACAAAGATTCAACAATGGTTCAAACAATAAATCAACACTACTACAATGTTCTATGACAATTTCAGCTCTTAATTCGTTAGCCGTGCCCTGTAAGTTCTAGTTATTTTCAGATTAAAATATTTAAATATAATATGGACATGAAATAAAGTGGAATTGGATCTAAGTATGTTTATCGATTCAGACCTATTTCTGTTGCTTCTTGAATCTTGAGTTTCTGAGACTTGTCTATCTTTATTCTCATGTCAAGTTCATGATCTATTCAGCCTGTTGTAAATCAGTTTTCTCAATTCATATTGATATTATTATCAAGTTGTAATCTTCATGCCTATGATGATGTTATTCTCTCTGATCTTATTTTTATGCAAAATTCTATCTTCCCTTATTTTTTTTTCTTTTGATGAACCTAGGTCAATTTCGGACCTAGGCCTAAACTACGATATGCGTGCGATGGTATACAGGGGAAATATTGGAATATTTCCTAGTGGAATATATGTGTTTGGGGGAATTGATGGCATAACATAAAAATTGGATATTTGGGTATTACTACCATTAACATGAAATTGGATATTTGGGTATTATCATTAAAATGGTAATTGCAAGAATGGGGATTGGCACATGTAATTTGGTATAGATCTTGATATATGTAATTTAGCTAGAACTTGTTATGGGTAAATTGGTGTAAACATGGTATACATGTAATTTTGGGTATAAAACTTGATTTATATAAATTAAGCATAGCTTTGTAAACATGTAAATCATGAAACTTGGTATATGTGTATATTGGCATAAAGTTGGCATATATGTAAAACGGCATGAATTGAACATATGTAAATTTGGTAGGAATTGGGCATATGTAAAATTGACATGTAATCTAGAACTTGGGCATATGTTAATTATGTAAAATTTGGAGTAGAAACATATATGATCATTTATGACTTGGAGAAAGTTTAATATGAACGCGCCTAAGTTGGGTTTTGGGTAGTTGGCTTGTATTGTAAATAAAAGGCTATAACTTGGCATAACCTTATAATGAATTTTGTTAATAATTTGGGAATACGTTTGGGGGAAAAATCGTGAATCATGAACATTTTTATATGTTAAACACATGAACTGATATTCGGGTTTTGGGTGGAATACGACCATTAATGAACCTTTGACACGAGGTTAGACTCAGTTTGTGGTGTAAATCTGCCCGGAACCGCCCGACAAATCCAGTAGCCACAAAGTGTCAGTCTAATGTGAGAGGTCGAAGGCCAAATTGTAGGCATAACGGTTTATGACACGAGGTTAGACCCAGTTTGTGGTGTAAATCAGCCCGGAACCGCCCGGCAAATCCAGTGACCACAAAATGCACGGTCTAATGTGAGAGGTCATGATTCGTTCCTCATAATGAATGAATTAAGGAATACTAACCATAATAAGACGTGGGTATGGTTAGAGGGTTAGGTGGGATGACATGGAAATTTGACATGTAAATGTGGACCTAACCGGTATGAGTTAAGAACATGTAAAACTTATAAATGTAGGCTCAACCAATTTGATATGAATGGGTGGGTTAAGTAACGTGGCTAGGCTAATGACACTTAACCTTTATAACATGACTAGCGGATGGGTTGGGCTAACTTGAATAGGTTGATAACACCCAATCGATATAACCTGATGCGTGGTATGGTTAAGTAAACACACGAGGGTAACACTTAACCAGTATAATATGACTGGTGGATGGGGTTAAGTTAACATGCACTTAACCAGTATAACGTGATGCGTGATAAGGTTAAGTAACAACATAGGGTAACACTTAACTGTCACAACATGATAAGTAGGTGGGCTAAGTCAATGTACACTTAACCAATATGACATGACATGCGGTGGGGTTAAGTTAACACAAGGGAGAACACTTAGCCAGTATAACAAGGCTTGCGGTAGGGTTAAGTAACATAAGGAAAAACACTTAACCGATATAACATGATGTGTGGTAGGGTTAAGTAAAACAAGAGAAAACACTTAACCAACTTAACATGATGGACAGAGAGGGTTAAGTACACATTGGATTTGTGGGTAATATTAGTAAATTTAGGCCCACAAACTTAACCATTAATAAGCATGCTTGAATCGGTGGGTTAAGCACATCACAGGAAGGTGGGTAATATCTGTATATATAGGCCCACAAACTTAACCAGTAGGAAACCCTAGTAACGGGGACCCATTTCAGCAGTAACCCAATTAGGTATCATGGTACCCTGAAACTAGTCAGGGTGGGGCACGATTACTGGGCTGATTGTAAGCGGTCAAAGCGACGGCGGTGGGTGCAACAGTGTGGGTTCTAACGAAGTGCGGGCGTGCACACACTTCGGAGTAGAGAAACAGGGCACTGGGGGCACCAGTAATATAATCTATGTATTCTAGAATTGCGTCGGGCCACCACCATGGGTCTTGATACACCCCATGGTGGGACCGGCATAGGTATCTACAATCATTGGGGGCCGTATGACACACATAGGTAGCATAATTCCTAGGTTGGACCTAGGTGGCGTAAACCCTAAATCCGAGAAGTGTTCAATAGGTAGCATAATCCCTAGGTTGGACATAGGTGGCATAAATCCTGGTTGAATCTAGGAAGCGCTCGACAGAAAACCCTAGATTAGATCTAGGTAATAAATAATAGATGTACACGTGAAAGCAACCTTAATTTCGGGGATTGGGATCACGTTATGATTTTATCATTTTATATAGATTACTAGTTGGGACACTAGTTAGGTGGTGCAGAGCAAATAGATATAATTTTAATGGTGAAGCAGAGAAATCTTGCGATGCTTGATAGAAATCTTGCGAAACTATACTTAGTTCATCTTGAATGGGAACCATGCAATGTTATACATGACAGAAATCCTATGATGTTATTCTTAGTTATCGTGCATGTAGCTTATCTTGTCATCATGCTTATGTTTACTTTCAGTTTATTCATGCCATATTATCTTTACCTATTTTTATGCTGAAAGTCACTAGGACTTACTCAGTCTTTATGACTGACCCGTTTTGTTTCGCCTCTTTTTCTTCCGTTCCCCCCCGGTTCGCAGGGTAGGAATACAACTTAGTTCAGATCTTACCAAGCTCCAAGGCTCTTTTGTGTACGGCTTGGATTTCCCTTGGCTATGGCTTGCTTTTCTTTATTGGGGAATACCACAATTTACTTTTATGCTTCTTTGTTTTTGAGCAAGGAAGATATTTTAGCTATGTAATTGGGTATTGGAAGTTGATGGGCTTTTATTATAAACAATTATATTTAATAAATGATTTGAAGTACTTCCACTTTACTTTCCGCTGTTTTTATATATGTCTATCTTGTAATATTTCTGTTCCAGTGCCCCTAATGCTCCACTGAAGTTAAGGCATTCCGTTTGTGAGTGACCTTAATGGATGTGGGGTGTTACATTTGGTATCAGAGCAGAAGGTTACCAGACTGGGCAAAAGTTTTCAAAAACCTTCTGAACTAGTTTTCAAAACGTTTACAAAGAAGCATTTTTCTAAAGAAAAGTTTTTTCCCCAAAGCCATATGCATTATCTTTTGATTCTCTCCTTGAGTTTCTTCTCTCTTTCTTTTTCACCATAGTTTTGTAGGTGTACAACACATGTAGGAGGGCAAAGAAATGCCCAACTTCCATCTGTAGCCGCTATAGTTCCATCTGCGTCTAATCTTATTTCAAGCTTTGTAGAGTTCCCGTGCAATGGAGGTAGCTTTCTAGAGACTTGTCAATAAACTATACAAAGATATTAAGAACAGGGATAAAGAACACAAGCCTAAGGATGAAAACTTGTTGATATGGCTTAATCCACGAAGGGGGAAAAGGTGTAAGGAAAGAGACCAAAGTGAGAGAATAATAAAACCCATGACAAGAGAGAGTATCTTTGGTATGGTAAAAAGGGACATGTAGTTAAGTATTATAGGATAAGGGCAAGTGCAAAGAATAAGATCGTCGAGAGGGCAATTGTATGCTCTCACTACTAGCATACCTAAGAGAGGTGGTAACGTATCTGTTAAAGGTTTAGCTTTTCTTTTCTATCATCCCATTAGAACTTTGTTTTTGTACATCACATCCTTTTAATTCTGCTTCGATAGTTGAAGTCTCTACACCTTAGTACTAGCATAGTAGAGGATCCCGTTTTTGTCTCAAATCCTGTTGGGGAATCGGCTCATTTATTCATGACTTGTTTGGATTTGAGAATTTCTATGCTAAGTGTTGAGTTTAGAAGTAATGCTTATGTTTTTGGGCTATGGGTCGATTCTAGGGATGGAGTGGTTATCCAGTACTGGTGCCATTCTTGAGTATGAAAAGAGGGTAGTTAGACTCTTGACTTGCCTCGGTAATGCCCTCGAAGTCTAGTATAACCCTTAGGGTTCTGCCATGCTTAGGTACCTAGAATCTCTTGATATATTTATTGATCCGCTCGAGTAGTGTTCGCCACTAAGGCGAATGGTTCATTTCGCTTATGCATGAGTCATAGAAAATCACCTTAGTAAGTACATTTGGAAACATGGTTGACATTTGTTTGTTTTCAAGAGATAGTTCTTCTGCGTGGAATACCTTATAGTGAGTAAACGAGATCCAGGATTCACTAGTGAATTTTGGAGAGCTTGCATAAAACCATGAGTACGCAGTTATGTTTAAGCCGAGTATACTAGAAGAAAAATAAGTAAAAGTGGAACGAGAGGCAACAATGGAATGAGTTCCAACTCATATTTTGGAAACAAGAATTAAGAAGCTACGAAATTGTGAAGTTAACGATGGTGAAAGCACAATGAAGTTAAGCTCAAGGAAATGTGACTCAGAAGATCGAAGACTAGATACGCGTATCATATCTCTTTTTAAGAGTATATCCTTGATCCCTGTTTTCCTATAGAGCTTATTTGCATGCTATCTTTCAAGTATATCCTCTCGGTCCTATTCTCAATCCCATTTCGGTTAGAAACCCCATAGGGAGAATGACTCGTCTGTTAGTAATACATGTTGGGGCTTGAGGGTGTCCGTTGGGTTGACTAAACTTTTTGGGTTTTATAGGATACGGGTTGGTTTTAGGAAGGGATTTCCGTGTAACCAAAAAGGAGTCCATCATGCTTAATTTCCTAGAATCATATATATATTTGTTGGGAGGAGTAATTCTTTGGGTGTCAGCCTGATGTTGATTTCGGTCTTCGGGCTGGTGCTTAGGGTGTTCTTCTCCTAATCAGTATATATGTGACATATATTTCCAGTTTTGACATTGCCTAATGGGCACAAAGTTTTTACTTGCTTCTATCGTTCGACTATATCTTTAGGTAGGAACAATTGGGTGTAAACATGTGTTTGAGACATGTTATGACTGATGGTTGCAAGCAGTTGCTAGTGGTTGCTCGTGGATGCATATACACGCACATTAGACACTAGATCGGCTCCATCACCTTTCATATTGCATATGCGTGAGTGTTTATACTTGTTCATGGATGAAATTAAATGTGTTATCATGTGGATGTTGCATATGGATGAATGTTTGTGCACACATATAGTGTTTATATGGCTAGGACTATTCGCATACATGTTGGACTCATGGCACTAAAACATATTTTGCATTAAGAAGATCAATCGGGCCTGATCATTTGCATTAGATAAGGAACATATACACACACTTTCTGCATATGTTCATACAGCATTAGAAATCTCTTAAGGACAATGGATGCCTGTGATTGATGATTGAGTAGATGGATGATTGGATGGTGGGACACATTCTTCTTAACTTGAAGATTTCGGGGACGAAATCCTTTAAGGAGGGGAGAATGTAACAACCCAAATTTTTATAACATGTTGAAACTAGAAATCAGGGTATAATTAATTTTTAAAATAAGAATAAAGGGAAACGGGTTACGCCATTGCGTTCGTCTCGAAATTTTACATGAAATAGAGTTCGAGTTTTCGAAAATCGGAGTCCGGATGAAGAAGTTATGGCCTGTAGAAGATTCAGCAGATTTTACGCAGCACAGGACCAGGTAGGTCGACCTGGGGACCAGGTCGACCATGTGGTCGACCCTATGGTCGACCTACCCCCCAGGTCGACCATGTGGTCGACCTCCCCCCTACAGGTCGACCTGGTGGGCCTGTTTTGACCCAGAACTCATTTTTGAAGCCTGAGACATGTTTTGATGGTCCGGATTGATTCTAGGGTTAATCAAAGGGCCTAAAATAGTTGCTACACCAATAAAAACACCCTTAGACAAAACCTAATTCATATCAGATCATTCTTACACTATTATGCTGCTGAACTCCCTCTTGAACCATGGTTGCCGCCTCCAAATCAAAGTACAAGCATTCGAACTCAAATCAATTCGAAGAACAAAGCTTCAACAATGGTTCAAATAATAAATTAACACTACTACAACATTCTATGACAATTTCAGTTCTTAATTCGTTAGCCATGCCCTATAAGTTCTAGTTATTTTCAGATTAAAATATTTAAATATAATATGGACATGAAATAAAGTGGAATTGGATCTAAGTATGTTTATCGATTCAGACCTATTTCTGTTGCTTCTTGAATCTTGAGTTTCTGAGACTTGTCTATCTTTATTCTCATGTCAAGTTCATGATCTATTCAGCCTGTAGTAAATCAGTTTTCTCAATTCATGTTGATATTATTATCAAGTTGTAATCTTCATGCCTATGTTGATGTTTTTCTCTCCGATCTTATTTTTATGCAAAATTGTAACAACCCGTATTTTCAATAATCTGTTATAACATAAATTGAGGCAGAATTAAATTATAAAATGTGAATCAAGGGAAACGGGCTATGCCATTGCGTTCGTCTCGGAAAAATACGCGAAATAGAGTCCGAGTTTTCGAAAATCGGAGTCCGTATGACCCAGTTAAGGCCCATTGAAGTTTGCAGAAAATTTCTAAGTAAAAACAGATTTAAATTTGAAATTAAAAACATGGGCTAGGGCAAACTGGGCAGGCAGGAAAAATTCCCGCCCAGGACCCCATGTCGACAGGCCTGTCGATAGGGGTCTAGGCATGTCGACTGCCCTGTCGACAGCCCTGTCGACAGGGGGTGCACGGGCTGCTTAGCCTGGTGGCCATTTCTGGTTGGGGTTGGGTCTTGTGGCTTGTTTCTAGAGAGTTCCGGGATCTGAGGGCCCTAATTGAATCTAGGGTTAATCCTATGGCTCAAATCACTAACCTAATCTATAAATAAGACCCTAACCTACCCCAAATCATTCATTATTCATCCTAGTAACTAAACTATGCCAAAATCCATCCTCTCAAGGCCTCCACCCTCTTCATACAATTCCTAAACAAATCCCTAAGAGATTTCCATGCATACAAGGGTATTTAGGCTTGTATGATCCTCCTTAGCTTGCATTAAAGGCTTGTTTTTCTATTGGCATCATAAAGGAGGAGTCTTGATCAAGTTTGCTTGCATTTGGGGGTCTTAATTAGTTGCATAAGGGGTTTCTTGCATTTGTTATACTCATTTGAGTCCGCATAAGCATTGTAAGCCCTCTTACCTTCACTTTACAAACTCTAAAGTTAATATGTGGTGAAAGTTGAGATTTATGTGAGTTTAGTTGATTATGCATGCTTATGCGAACTCACTATACCATGTTTTACATGTTTCCTAAGTTATGCATGCATATGCGAGTTTACTATGCCATGTTCTACATGTTTAATGGATTATGCATGTTTATGCAAGTGTACAAAGCCATGATTTGCAAGTTAATTGAGTTATGCATGTATACTAAGCCATGATTTGCAAGTTTAACAAGTTGTGCATGTTTATGCAAGTTTAAAATGACAAGTTGTGCATGTTTTGACAAGTTGTGCATGTTTATGCAAGTTTAAAATGACAAGTTGTGCATGTTTTGACAAGTTGTGCATGTTTTGACAAGTTGTGCATGTTTATGCAAGTTTAAAATGACAAGTTGTGCATGTTTTGACAAGTTGTGCATGTTTTGACAAGTTGTGCATGTTTATGCAAGTTTAAAATGACAAGTTGTGCATGTTTGACAAGTTATGCATGATTAAGGTAATATGCAAGTTCACTATGCTAAGTTATGCAAGTTTAACATGTTATGCATGTTTATGGTAATATGCAAGTTCACTATGCTAAGTTGTGCAAGTCTAACATGTTATGCATGATTGTTGTGCAAGTTTATCATGTATGTTGTGCCAAATTCCCTCTTCCTATCCCTTGTGCGTTACTACGAATATGTAAGCGATAGAATGACGTTGGGGGTTTTGGGGTAAACTTAAAATACATGAAAATATAAGATTGGGAATTTACCTATTAAGTTAGGTCTACCCCTTGGGAATTTACCTATTAAGTTAGGTCTACCCAAGTAATTGTTTGACTTGTGATTATGTTTTGAAAAGAAGTGGACATGACACTTAGAAAACATAAGTGTGGCCAACTCGAGGTTGGGTTGAGTTTGTAGCGTAATCCTACCCGGAACCGACCGACTTAACTAGTGGCTACAAACAATAAGACCCAATGTGGGAAGTTGGTCATGGGGCGCCAAGACCCGAGGTTAGACCAAGTTGTGGTGTAAAGCTACCCGGACCCGCCCGGCCTAACTAGTAACCACAACAAGGTCTAATGTGAGAGGTTAAGGTGCATTAAGTTAATTAATGCCTCATGATTAGGGTTAAGTCAGGGTCCACTAATACTTAACCAATTTGGGGACTCAAGGGATGAAAATGGGGTTAAGTTACACTTAACCAATTTAATCAATTTGGGGATTCGAGGATTAGATGGGGTTAAGTAGTTACACTTAACTATTTTAATCCAGGATTAGTGAGGGGTTAAAACCACACTTAACCCTCTTAGAAACCCTAGCAACGTGGTCTGTTCCAGCAGTAATCCCAGTTTGGTATCATTCACAACCCTAGAGGCTAGGCTAGGGCGGGGCACGATTACTGGACTGATGTAAGCGACCAAAGCGACGGCTGAGTGGTTCAGCGGTGCGGGTCCGGCGGCTACGGACGTGCACGTAGTCCGATGTTGGACAAACTCGAGGCACGGGTACCAGTAGGCTTAGACTGTGCATTATTGCTTAAGTGTCTGGGGTTGACACCCGAGGGCTTGATACACCCAAAGGTGGACCCAGCACAGTCTAACTACATCCATATGGGCCGTATGGACACCAACACTTGACGTGTTAGGTTTATAGGGAGCCGATCGACTAGACCGTTGGGCTGGACCTTGTATTAAGGTCACCTCATGTTATTGGGCCAAAGCTTGGGCCAAGGGATCAATACCGGTTATGTTGGGTTGCTAGTACACCGTGGTGCAAAAACTTAACCATGTTTATGCGATGACACCTCTATCTAACTCATGCCAGTATGTTGTTATCTATGATCACCTCAGTTTCCGTCATGATGTTAACTTTATTAGTTTATAGACTGATCGTAGCAGGGCTTACTCAGTCTTTTTGACTGACCCGTTTTGTTTCGCCTCTTTTCTTCCGTTCCCCCCCCCCCCCCAGGTTCTCAGGGAGGGAATACAGGAGCCTAGCTTGGATCTTAGCTGCTTTCTGGGATAGCTCATGTATGCTTTGGACTTGAGCTCGCTATGGTTTCTTCCACTTTGGGGATAGCTACTTTTATGTTTTCTTTTTCAGTATCAGATGATGTTATTTTATGTACTAGACTTGTTTACTTGGGAAATTGACTTTATGATGTAGCAGACTTGTTTTTGAAATAGTTTAAAAGTCTTCCGCTGTTTTATTTACTTATTCTGTTTATTTACATATATATATGTCATGTCCTGCCTTGCTATATCATTATGCATGTTTACCAATAATGCCCCTCCAAAGCTAGTGCATTCCTTTGCGAGTGACCCTGGCGGAGGTGGGGTGTTACATTTGGTATCAGAGCATATGGTTTACGAGAAGGGATAAAAAGGTTTTTAAAACTTTTGAAAAGAAAAACTATTTTCAAAACCAAGTATAAAGTATTTTCCAAAGAAAAGTCTAGTTGTTTTTAAAAGGCTATTCCCCAAAAGCCATTAGCACTATCCTTTGACTCCTCGTTTGAACTCTTTTCTTTTCGTTTCCAGCATGTCTGATAATCTCATCTTGCCCGAAGGAGTAATGATACCCGATTGGTTTCGTCGGTACCTGGAAGTCACGGCACCGGTCCCGGGTGTCCCTAATGTTGTCTCCCCAGTCGAGGCCGCTGTTCCTCCTTCTCCTCCCGTAGCTGATGTTCCTCTTCCCCCTCAGCCTCCACAAGCGGATTTCGCAGAAACTTGCAAGAACTTTAAGAGGATGGGTGGCAAGAATTTTAATGGAACAGACACTTTTGTAGAAGCAGGGAATTGGTTGAAAGAGACCGAAGATCTTTTAGCCACCTTTGATATAGGTGACCGCAGGAAAGTTTTATTAGCAGTAAGGTTGCTAAAGGAAGAAGCTGCACGTTGGTGGGTAGTCACCACCGCTACTAGGCCAATTGAGACTTGGGATGACTTTAGAGGAAGGTTTGGACTGAGATTCTTATCACTGAAGCAAGGGGACATGACGATTAGGGAATACATAGATAAGTTTAATCAACTGGCTCGTGTCGATTTAGACTTAGTTGATACAGCTCAGAAGAAGGCCCTACACTTTGCTCTAGGATTAAGCGAGCCATTACATGGT
This sequence comes from Allium sativum, assembly GCA_030737875.1. Classification (NCBI taxonomy): domain Eukaryota; kingdom Viridiplantae; phylum Streptophyta; class Magnoliopsida; order Asparagales; family Amaryllidaceae; genus Allium; species Allium sativum. The sequence goes on from CM060918.1 coordinate 348,294,945, forward strand.
TTGGCTATGTCTCATATACCCTTGGGGGCGACTTTCGAGAATTTGGTAAATTTGGCCCTACTTCAAGAAGAAGATAACAATGACAAGAAAGAGGTCAAGGCGAATGAGTCTCAAGACAAGAGAGTAAATTCCGGGAAACGGGGCAAGAATAACCACAACCGTAAGAACAAGCCAAGAGGGAATAGGAAGTGCAACTTCTGTGGTAAAGTGGGACATATAGCCAAGGAATGTAGGAAGAAGGAAAAGAGAAAGCGGGGCGAATGCTTCATTTGTGGTGAGTTTGGACATTTCAGCAAGGATTGCCCGAGGAAACAAGGGCAAGGCCAGACTCAGTGTGCAGGACTATCTGGAGGGCGAGTTCATCCCCTCAGCACCAGCTTATGATAGAGGTAGTGTTTCTGTTGAAAATCTTGTTTACATTTTCTGATTTTCCCTGTTCAAACTTTGTTTGATTCTGGCACATCGCATAGTTTTATTTCATCTGATCCAGTTGAAAGTTTTGCACCTAAGTACTAGTGTAGTTGATGATCCCGTATGTGTTTCAAATCCAATTGGGGGTCCTGCCCGTTTGTCTATGGTCTGAGTGGATTTGAAAATTTCTATCTTAAGTATAGAATTCTCGTGGGATGTTTATATTCTCGGTTTCAGGGGATATGGGTTGGTTTTGGGCATGGAATGGTTGTCCTGTTTTGAAGCCATTCTTGGTTTTTGTATATAGGGTCGTGAGGCTCATGATCCGCCTCGGTAATACCCTAGAAATTTTTCTAGCAACCCTATGGGTCCCGTCATGTTATGTTATCTTGAATCCCTCAACTCGTCTATCGATAGTTTGCAATCTGTGAGGGAGGTCCGAGAACATCCTGATATCTTGGGGAAAGTGAAGGGGTTACCCTTAGACGTGGGATAGATTTCCGCATTATCTGGTTGGTAATACCAAGCCAGTTTCGTGGCCGGTTAGGCACATGACCTCACGAGGTGAGGATTAAGAAAACAAGTCAAGGAGTTGCTTAAAAAGAACATCCTGAGACGAAGCATTTTCGAGTAGGGTGCTCCAGTAGTATTCGTTACTGCCGTGGACAGTTTGTTTCGCTTATGTGTTGATTATCGTGAGAGGAATAGATAACCGTTACCAAGGATCGATGATTTGTTCGATCAGCTTGTAGGAGCATCTGTTTTCTTTTGATCCAGTTACCAGATTCCATCAGCTTAGGAGGGCTGAGGATGGGATTGACAAGACTGAGTTTAGGACTCTAGATGGATATTTGCAATAGTTAGTCATGCTATTTGGTTTGACTAAGGCACCCGCATATTACGCGAACTCGATGGGTAGGGTGTTTAGGGGGTCCTTGAACAAGTTTGTCATGGTCGTCATTGACGATATTTTGATCTCCTCAAAAGAACGAGGAAGAACATGCTATACATCTCAAGGAGGAGATGGATACGCTTAGAGCCACCAGTGGAAGGTCAAGTTCTCCAAATGTCACTTTGGAGGAAAGGAGTTGGATTTCTTGGGCACATAGTTCTTAAGTAAGGCTTAATGGTGGATTCCGCTAAAGTGGCTGCGGTCTAAGACCGGAAAGCTCTGAGGAGGGCAATTGAAGTAAGAAGCTTCCTCCGTTTGGCTAGCTAGTTGGCATTCCCGGGGCTTAGACTTACTCTTCTGAATCAAGAAGGGGGTTTCACAGGAAAAAGACCCGCAGTTAGTCAAGAACATGGACCAGTTGATTCGAGGCGAGATGTTAAGTCACCTCGTTAGATATATTATGGATGACAAAGGAAGACTAAGGCGCGATGAGAGAGCATGTGTTCCTCGAGTGGAAGACTTGGTAAAGAAGGTTCTCGAAGATGCGCATCACTCGAGGAGGTGGCCAAGTTGGTCCCAGGATGCCTGTTGTGCCACCAGGTCAAGGCCAAGTCATAGAAGCCCAGTGGGCCGTTATCTCCATCGGAGGTTTCGCAAGGGGAGTGTGGAAACATCTCGATAGATTAGGTGGATAAATTACCTAGATCAAAGAAAGGGAATACGGGTAGGTGGGTCATAATAGGTAGACTCACGAAGAGTGCTCATCTCAGTCCGGTGAAGAGCGAGAGGATTGCATCATGGTTAGCAACGGCTCATCCTCAAGAAGTTGGCCAGTTTTGAAATAGCTTACAGGAAGCCATGGGTAGGCAACTGAATCCAGGTATGGCCTATCACTCATAGGCGGATGGTTCATTTCGGTTAAGCGTGAGTTATAGAAAATCGCGTTTATAAGGGGCAATTGGCAACACGGATTGGTATTTTAAAGGAAAGTTCTGCTGCGTGGAATACTGTATAGTAAGTGGACGAGATCCAGGATTCACTAGTGAATTTTGGAGAGCTTGCATAAAATCATAAGGTTATAGTATGGTTAGGCCAAGTATACAGAAGGAAGAATAAGTGGAAAAGAAAGACGAGAGGCGATAATGAAATGAGCCCCAACTCGAATTTGGGAAATAGGAGTTAGGAAGCCAAGGAATCATGAAGTGAAAGATAGTCAAAGCACAGTGGAATTAAGCTCAAGGAAACGTGACTAAGAAGAGTGAAGACTAGATACGCGCATCATATCTCTTTTTAAGAGTGCATCCTTGATCCTTGTTTTCCTGAGGAGCTTGCTTGCAAGTTATCTCTTGTATATATATATCCTCTCGGTCCCATTCTCGATCTTATTTCTGTTGTGAACTCCATAAGGGGGTTAAGACTCATCGGTTAGTACTATATGTCAAAGTTTGAATGGATTTCTTGTAATCCAAAAAGGAGATTATCTAGTTTATCTAGTTCATCGTGGTTATCTTATCATAAGATCCTTAGGTAGAGACCCTTTGGATGAAACATGTGTTTGAAACATGTTATGTTTGATGGTTGCAAGTGGTTGCAAGTGTTTGCAAGTGGTTGCTCGTGGATGCACTATACACGATTAGGCACTAGATCGGCTCGCACACTCCTCATATTGCATATGCATGAGTGTTTATGCTTATTCATGGATGGAAATTGTGTGTTATCACATGGATGTTGCATATGGATGTATGTTATGTGCACTCATATAGATACCATAAATTATGTTAGGAATTTGCATACATATGGATTCATTTCACTAACATACATATGAATTAAGGAGGTTTACTGTATCAGTAACCGCCTGATCTTTGCATTAGATAAGACATACATGTGCATTAAGGAGGTTTACTGTATCAGTAACCGCCTGATCTTTGCATTAGATAAGTACATATACACACACTTTTGCATATGTTCATACCACATTTAGAATCTTTTAAGGACAATGATTTCTCGTGGATGATGCTTTGAGTAGATGGATGATTGGATGGTAGGATACGTTCTTCCTAACTTGAAGATTTCGGGGACGAAATCCTTTAAGGAGGGGAGAATGTAACAACCCGTATTTTCAATAATCTGTTATAACATAAATTGAGGCAGAATTAAATTATAAAATGTGAATCAAGGGAAACGGGCTATGCCATTGCGTTCGTCTCGGAAAAATACGCGAAATAGAGTCCGAGTTTTCGAAAATCGGAGTCCGTATGACCCAGTTAAGGCCCATTGAAGTTTGCAGAAAATTTCTAAGCAAAAACAGATTTAAATTTGAAATTAAAAACATGGGCTAGGGCAAACTGGGCAGGCGGGAAAAATTCCCGCCCAGGACCCCATGTCGACAGGCCTGTCGATAGGGGTCTAGGCATGTCGACTGCCCTGTCGACAGCCCTGTCGACAGGGGGTGCACGGGCTGCTTAGCCTGGTGGCCATTTCTGATTGGGGTTGGGTCTTGTGGCTTGTTTCTAGAGAGTTCCGGGATCTGAGGGCCCTAATTGAATCTAGGGTTAATCCTATGGCTCAAATCACTAACCTAATCTATAAATAAGACCCTAACCTACACTAAATCATTCATTATTCATCCTAGTAACTAAACTATGCCAAAATCCATCCTCTCATGGCCTCCACCCTCTTCATACAATTCCTAAACAAATCCCTAAGAGATTTCCATGCATACAAGGGTATTTAGGCTTGTATGATCCTCCTTAGCTTGCATTAAAGGCTTGTTTTTCTATTGGCATCATAAAGGAGGAGTCTTGATCAAGTTTGCTTGCATTTGGGGGTCTTAATTAGTTGCATAAGGGGTTTCTTGCATTTGTTATACTCATTTGAGTCCGCATAAGCATTGTAAGCCCTCTTACCTTCACTTTACAAACTCTAAAGTTAATATGTGGTGAAAGTTGAGATTTATGTGAGTTTAGTTGATTATGCATGCTTATGCGAACTCACTATACCATGTTTTACATGTTTCCTAAGTTATGCATGCATATGCGAGTTTACTATGCCATGTTCTACATGTTTAATGGATTATGCATGTTTATGCAAGTGTACAAAGCCATGATTTGCAAGTTAATTGAGTTATGCATGTATACTAAGCCATGATTTGCAAGTTTAACAAGTTTTGCATGTTTATGCAAGTTTAAAATGACAAGTTGTGCATGTTTTGACAAGTTGTGCATGTTTTGACAAGTTGTGCATGTTTATGCAAGTTTAAAATGACAAGTTGTGCATGTTTTGACAAGTTGTGCATGTTTTGACAAGTTGTGCATGTTTATGCAAGTTTAAAATGACAAGTTGTGCATGTTTTGACAAGTTGTGCATGTTTTGACAAGTTGTGCATGTTTATGCAAGTTTAAAATGACAAGTTGTGCATGTTTGACAAGTTATGCATGATTAAGGTAATATGCAAGTTCACTATGCTAAGTTATGCAAGTTTAACATGTTATGCATGCTTATGGTAATATGCAAGTTCACTATGCTAAGTTGTGCAAGTCTAACATGTTATGCATGATTGTTGTGCAAGTTTATCATGTATGTTGTGCCAAATTCCCTCTTCCTATCCCTTGTGCGTTACTACGAATATGTAAGCGATAGAATGACGTTGGGGGTTTTGGGGTAAACTTAAAATACATGAAAATATAAGATTGGGAATTTACCTATTAAGTTAGGTCTACCCCTTGGGAATTTACCTATTAAGTTAGGTCTACCCAAGTAATTGTTTGACTTGTGATTATGTTTTGAAAAGAAGTGGACATGACACTTAGAAAACATAAGTGTGGCCAACTCGAGGTTGGGTTGAGTTTGTAGCGTAATCCTACCCGGAACCGACCGGCTTAACTAGTGGCTACAAAAAATAGGACCCAATGTGGGAAGTTGGTCATGGGGCGCCAAGACCCGAGGTTAGACCAAGTTGTGGTGTAAAGCTACCCGGACCCGCCCGGCCTAACTAGTAACCACAACAAGGTCTAATGTGAGAGGTTAAGGTGCATTAAGTTAATTAATGCCTCATGATTAGGGTTAAGTCAGGGTCCACTAATACTTAACCAATTTGGGGACTCAAGGGATGAAAATGGGGTTAAGTTACACTTAACCAATTTAATCAATTTGGGGATTCGAGGATTAGATGGGGTTAAGTAGTTACACTTAACTAATTTAATCCAGGATTAGTGAGGGGTTAAAACCACACTTAACCCTCTTAGAAACCCTAGCAACGTGGTCTGTTCCAGCAGTAATCCCAGTTTGGTATCATTCACAACCCTAGAGGCTAGGCTAGGGCGGGGCACGATTACTGGACTGATGTAAGCGACCAAAGCGACGGCTGAGTGGTACAGCGGTGCGGGTCCGGCGGGCTACGGACGTGCACGTAGTCCGATGTTGGACAAACTCGAGGCACGGGTACCAGTAGGCTTAGACTGTGCATTATTGCTTAAGTGTATGGGGTTGACACCCGAGGGCTTGATACACCCAAAGGTGGACCCAGCACAGTCTAACTACATCCGTGTGGGCCGTATGGACACCAACACTTGACGTGTTAGGTTTATAGGGAGTCGATCGACTAGACCGTTGGGCTGGACCTTGTATTAAGGTCACCTCATGTTATTGGGCCAAAGCTTGGGCCAAGGGATCAATACCGGTTATGTTGGGTTGCTAGTACACCGTGGTGCAAAAACTTAACCATGTTTATGCGATGACACCTCTATCTAACTCATGCCAGTATGTTGTTATCTATGATCACCTCAGTTTCCGTCATGATGTTAACTTTATTAGTTTATAGACTGATCGTAGCAGGGCTTACTCAGTCTTTTTGACTGACCCGTTTTGTTTCGCCTCTTTTCTTCCGTTTCCCCCCCCCCCCCAGGTTCTCAGGGAGGGAATACAGGAGCCTAGCTTGGATCTTAGCTGCTTTCTGGGATAGCTCATGTATGCTTTGGACTTGAGCTCGCTATGGTTTCTTCCACTTTGGGGATAGCTACTTTTATGTTTTCTTTTTCAGTATCAGATGATGTTATTTTATGTACTAGACTTGTTTACTTGGGAAATTGACTTTATGATGTAGCAGACTTGTTTTTGAAATAGTTTAAAAGTCTTCCGCTGTTTTATTTACTTACTCTGTTTATTTACATATATATATGTCATGTCCTGCCTTGCTATATCATTATGCATGTTTACCAATAATGCCCCTCCAAAGCTAGTGCATTCCTTTGCGAGTGACCCTGGCGGAGGTGGGGTGTTACAAAAATTCTATCTTCCCCTATTTATTTTCTTTTGATGAACCTAGGTCAATTTCGTCCCTAGGCCTAAACTACGATATGCATGCGATGGTATACGGGGAAAATATTGGAAAATTGGCTAGTGGAATATATGTGTTCGGTGGAATTGATGGCATAACATAAAAATTGGATATTTGGGTATTACTACCATTAACATTAAATTGGATATTTGGGTATTGTCATTAAAATGGTAATTGCAAGAATGGGGATTGGCACATGTAATTTGATATAGATCTTGATATATGTAATTTGGCTAGAACTTGTTATGGGTAAATTGGTGTAAACGTGGTATACGTGTAATTTTGGGTATAAAACTTGATCTTTGTAAATTAAGCATAGCTTTGTAAACATGTAAATCATGAAACTTGGTCTATGTGTAAATTGGCATAAAGTTGGCATACATGTAAAACGGCATGAATTGAACATATGTAAATTTGTTAGGAATTGGGCATATGTAAAATTGACATGTAATCTAGAACTTGGGCATATGTTAATTATGTAAAATTTGGAGTAGAAACATATATGATAATTTATGACTTGGAGAAAGTTTAATATGAACGCGCCTAAGTTGGGTTTTGGGTAGTTGGCTTGTATTGTAAATAAAAGGCTATAACTTGGCATAACCTTATAATGAATTTTGATAATAATTTGGGAATACGTTTTGGGGGCAAAAACGTGAATCATGAACATTTTTATATGTTAAACAAATGAACTGATATTGGGGTTTTGGGTGGAATACGACCATTAATGAACCTTTGACACGAGGTTAGACTCAGTTTGTGGTGTAAATCTGCCCGGAACCGCCCAGCAAATCCAGTAGCCACAAAGTGTCAGTCTAATGTGAGAGGTCGAAGGCCAAATTGTAGGCGTAACGGTTTATGACACGAGGTTAGACCCAGTTTGTGGTGTAAATCTGCCCGAAACTGCCCGACAAATCCAGTGACCACAATATGCACGGTCTAATGTGAGAGGTCGTGATTCGTTCCTCATAATGAATGAATTAAGGAATACTAACCATAATAAGACGTGGGTATGGTTAGAGGGTTAGGTGGGATGACATGGAAATTTGACATGTAAATGTGGACCTAATCGGTATGAGTTAAGAACATGTAAAACTTATAAATGTAGGATCAACCAATATGATATGAATGGGTGGGTTAAGTAACGTGGCTAGGCTAATGACACTTAACCGTTATAACATGACTAGCGGATGGGTTGGGCTAACTTGAATAGGTTGATAACACCCAATCGATATAACCTGATGCGTGGTAGGTTTAAGTAAACACACGAGGGTAACACTTAACCACTATAATATGACTGGTGGATGGGGTTAAGTTAACATGCACTTAACCAGTATAACATGATGCGTGGTAAGGTTAAGTAACTACAGAGCGTAACACTTAACTGTCACAACATGATAAGTAGGTGGGCTTAGTCAATGTACATTTAACCAATATGACATGACATGTGGTGGGGTTAAGTTAACACAAGGGAGAACACTTAGCCAGTATAACAAGGCTTACGGTAGGGTTAAGTAACACAAGGAACAACACTTAACCGAAATAACATGATGTGTGGTAGGGTTAAGTAAAACAAGAGAAAACACTTAACCAACTTAACATAATGGACGGAGAGGGTTAAGTACACATCGGATTTGTTGGTAATATTAGTAAATATAGGCCCACAAACTTAACCATTAATAAGCATGCTTGAATCAGTGTGTTAAGCACATCACAGGAAGGTGGGTAATATCTGTATATATAGGCCCACAAACTTAACCAGTAGGAAACCCTAGTAACGGGGACCCATTTCAGCAGTAACCCAATTAGGTATCATGGTACCCTGAAACTAGTCAGGGTGGGGCACGATTACTGGGCTGATTGTAAGCGGTCAAAGCGACGGCGGTGGGTGCAACAGTGTGGGTTCTAACGAAGTGCGGGCGTGCACACACTTCGGAGCAGAGAAACAGGGCACTGGGGGCACCAGTAATATAACCTATGTATTCTAGAATTACGTCGGGCCGCCACCATGGGTCTTGATACACCCCATGGTGGGACCGGCATAGGTATCTACAATCATTGGGGGCCGTATGACACACATAGGTAGCATAATCCCTAGGTTGGACCTAGGTGGCGTAAACCCTAAATCCGAGAAGTGTTCAATAGGTAGCATAATCCCTAGGTTGGACATAGGTGGCATAAACCCTAAATCCGAGAAGTGTTCAATAGGTAGCATAATCCCTAGGTTGGACCTAGGTGGCATAAATCCTGGTTGAATCTAGGAAGCGCTCGATAGAAAACCCTAGATTAGATCTAGGTAATAAATAATAGATGTACACGTGAAAGCAACCTTAATTTCGGGGATTGGGATCACGTTATGATTTTATCATTTTATATAGATTACTGGTTGGGACACTAGTTAGGTGGTGCAGAGCAAATAGATATCATTTTAATGGTGAAGCAAAGAAATCTTGCGATGCTTGACAGAAATGTTGTGAAACTATACTTAGTTCATCTTGAATGGGAACCTTGCAATGTTATACTTGACAGAAATCCCATTATGTTATTCTTAGTTATCGTGCATGTAGCGTATCTTGTCATCATGCTTATGTTTACTTTCAGTTTATTCATGTCATATTATCTTTACCTGTTTTTATGCTGAAAGTCACTAGGACTTACTCAGTCTTTATGACTGACCCGTTTTGTTTCGCCTCTTTTTCTTCCGTTCCCCCTCCTCCAGGTTCGCAGGTTGGGAATACATCTTAGTTCGGATCTTACCAAGCTCCAAGGCTCTTTCATGTACGGCTTGGATTTCCCTTGGCTATGGCTTGCTTTGCTTTATTGGGGAATATCACAATTTATTTTTATGCTTCTTTGTTTTTGAGCAAGGCAGATATTTTAGCTATGTAATTGGGTATTGGAAGTTGATGGGCTTTTATTGCAAACAATTATATTTAATAAATGATTTGAAGTACTTCCACTTTACTTTCCGTTGTTTTTATATATGTCTGTCTTGTAATATTTATGTTCCAGTACCCCTAATGCTCCACTGAAGTTAAGGCATTCCCTTTGTGAGTGACCTTAACGGATGTGGGGTATTACATGGAGACAGCTGGAAATTTCAGTTAAATTAAACGACAGTTAATTTAACTGTAACGGAACTGCTTCAGCAATAAATCATATTAAGGTGAGTAAAACTCACTCAGATTTTTCAATTTATATTTTATATAAATCGGGTTTTATAATTGTGTGCTATGGTTGTTAACGGTAGACTATTGCAGAATATATATATATATATTAATTGAACCAACAAAATAAAATGTTGTTTAATTTCATTGGAAAACCAAATCGTTATCTTTGTGGTTTGACCCAATAGAGGTGGCTTACCTTGTTGGTCACATTTATAAAATAAATGTGTTTAATTATTTGAATTGTTTAGACTGATTGAATTGTTTTGTTGATTGGTTGATGTTAGATAATCATTATTTACGGTTATAGGAATTATTAGTTAAATGGAATCGCATGATCTGGTTTGAGATAACCAATTTGAATATAGGGAAGAACAAGTTGGAGGGATCCAACGGGATTCCTCAAATATATCAATCGTTATTTACTTTCATATTATATATATATATATATATATATGTATATGAACTGTCCTATTTGGGTGATCGATTTGATAACTGGTCATTGACTGGAAATGCGATCTTTGTTTTGTTTTAACCAATGCGCAATATTGGTTGAGTAACAGGCAGTAAATGCGCCTAAGAATAAATTGTTTTGTTTATATTGATTTACCGTCAGGTGAATCGATAGAACTAAAGTTATAAGATTTATAACTGGAGATAGATTTGTGAAATATATTTTATTTTGAATAAAAGTTTATTAAAAGGAAATAAATATTTATTCTTATTGTTTAAAGTTTATAATTAAATATTAATTGATTCTATAAAGTCAATTTTGATGTTAATCAGATTTATAAATATGGGAAAAGAAATTAATTTGACGAATAAATTTGGATCATTGTTTTGTTAAGAAACAGTTGAATGGAAATTATTTAAATTAATTATATTATTAATTTATTTAAAGGGAGAACAAATTGGAATCAGTTAATGAGATAACCGTATTTTGAATTGACTAAATCGACCATTTTTAATTTTGATTGATTATTAAATTAGGATGTTTTAAATAAAATAGTTTAACGAATATTTTTTAGTTTTAATAAGATTTTTGAAAAAAGAATTTACCATTTATTTTAGTTAAGAAGAGAAGTTAACTACTTTTACAGTAGTTAATGATTAAAGTAAATCATTATCCTGATTAATGATAATCTAGGGAATTACTTTTTAATTGAAATTCATTTAAAAAGTAATCAAATTTTAAATGAAATATAATGGAATGGTGAAAGGAGTTTATGTACGGGTTTTATATTTAAAGCCCAAATTTTTATAACGAGGTTATAAAAGGAATTTCAAGCGGATATGATAGCCTGAATCAAATGTTTACTTAATATTCGAATCTAGTTAAAGGGAATTGAGATGAAAAAGGTTTATATTAAACGAAAACTATATAAACGAGGTTTATAAAAAGATGTGAGGTGGTAAAGCGTTAATTTTAAATTAACGTTACTTAATAATGGGATTAAGTAAAAAGGAGGAATTAAAATAAGATTTCCAAAGTAGGAATGGTTGAATGGATTTGAAAGGAATTGGTGAAAGAGAATTTAATTTTGTAAAAAAATCGAATTATGAAATGAAATTGTATAAAAAGTTAAAGGTTAAAAGGTGGTGTTTTATAAGAAATTACTTAATTATTAAATTAAGGAATAGTGATTATATCCGAGAAAGAGATTTTCAAAAAGATAAGAAGTTTGTATGAAACCGTACTTTGAATAAAATAGTAAAATGGAATTTGAATTTTTATTAGAATGAAATATTGGTTTTTGGATTACAACTTGTATGAACCTTAAGATATGAACATTGTTGATAAAGGTCTGGGAGGTAATTAAAATACCCAAACTTGAACGACATCAGGATTATCTGAGGAGGATATTAGCTGTAATGGTAAAAGGGGTAGTAATAATTTATTATTTCATTAGAGAAATAATAATGCAACATTTTTGGTTAAAATTTGAAAAATATATATGATGAGGATTCCAAGGTAAAAGGGAAATAAAAGGGGATTGCGTGAAATTTTAGCGATATTCGCGAGATTAAAAGGAAACATAAAGTTGAGTTCTATTCTATAAGAATTAGCATAGATTATCATTTTCAAGTAGTGAATAAAAGATATGCCGTGACGTTGTTTTACGAGTAATAAGTTGAATTGATTTCCAAATATTAAATAACAATGTGACTAATGTTTTGAAAGTGAAAATAGAAAACTGTATATGATATAGGATTTTCCTAAATAATAAAAATGAATTTGTTCAAAGAATAATCTTATGTTAAGTAAGAAACGGAAAGATACATTCGTAATATCGAAATATTTAAGAGTTTTAAATTTACATATGTTTTAATTAAAAGGCCAAGTGATGCTGAATACTGAACCAGTGAACTCATTGGGTCATCATGATTGAATCATTGTTTATTTTGATAGTAAATTAACCGACTATCAAATCTGACCTATACGATTGTTGGTACGGAAAGACCGGGATCGAAATTATATTCCAAAACCATTCCGACTAACAAATACATGAAGATATCAGAAGATGATTGAGATGGAGCATTGAAGACCGTAGATCTTCATAAACAGAAGAACTGCTAATAACCTTCGGTCTGCAACTAAAGATGTAGTGTGGTTCTGTCGTGGTTAGAATCTACGGGTTGCAAGGACTTCTCGCAACTAATCAATGGGGTGATCCCTACCTTGGATGTAGTAGGAGAGTACCTTTTGTTCATCTTGTTCCTGGATGACTTATATGGACAGATGTATGACAGAGTATTTCCAAAGGGATCGCATATGATGATTTCTTCAAACGTATCATAGTTGGTAGCAGAGAAAGGCCTTTCTCTTAGCTTATCAACTAGAGTGATTTCGTGGACATCAATTAGTGATATCTGACAGATCTGATGATGTGACATTCAAAGTGAATGGTGAACAGATATTTCCAGAAGATAATTTAAACCTCAAGCCTCATCAACCGGTAAATGATAAAAATCGGGCAGGCAGCATGGCTATGTGGGTCGCTCGCTTTAGGATGTATAATCAACTAACTAAGGAGAATCCTTTTCCTTCTTTAATCTATTTGGATGTTGTCCCTTTCGAGAAACGGTGGTTTGAGCCCAACTGTTGGTGATATACATTCGATACACTCAAGTGAAATGAGTGGTCAGTCATGTGTGGGTCGGGTTGCAAGACGTTCTTGTTGAACCTAGTGTATTCCCCTTTAGAGACACACTATCAGCAGGTTGTTCCATACCTTGTCATAGTTAGAAACCAACCTCCAATAAGCACCCGCGGTTTTGATTGTATACTATGTATGTGGAGCGTGGGATGCAAATGTTCCGCTAGATTGCTATTTACTTGTATTTAGACACTACTATAATATCAAAAAAGATATTGATTTCAAAAATGTTTTGGGTTATCGTAAGGTAAAAACCATCCGTACTTATGTGTGGATTTGGTCTTACGATTATCCTTTTCTTTCAAAAAGATTTTGACTTAAGAATCAAGTTGGATGATACTGTAAAACATAGTGTGTTTTCTCACTCTGGTTCACCAGACTGACCCAATGTTTTGTAAATGCTCGGGTTAGACCGGTATGTACAGGTTCAGGTTATCGGATGTTGCGAAGTCCAGAGACGAGCTAGAAAAGTTCAGACGTATTATGTATACATATATGCACGTTGTGTATTCCACTGTGTGTTGTGTATAGGGAAAATCATTATAACTATCCAGATGTGCGATGTACTCTGATGATTATAAGTAGTTATAAAGCTCTCAATAATGATTTATTTCTGTATTATATTTTGTTCCGCTGCGATGTGAGACTCTGATTATTTGGTGTTTCTTGTCTTCTTCTATTTTAATATTTCTTTCTTTCTTATCTCACCCTCTAAATTTTTTCTAATAATGTTCCTGTGTTTTTGGTGCTTAGAAAGTCGGCATGAGATACAGAATTGTATTTATGTCAATTTTCACGGCCGAAATTCTTTGGGCCGTTACAGTGGTATCAGAGCTATTGGTTTAGTAATAACCTTGGCTCTGTAGTATAACTCAATAGAGATTGGGTTTGTAGTACCCTAGATCGAGATTGAGTGTATATATATGAAAGCGTAATTGTAAATTTTATATACAAATGTTTTGTATTGTGTTGTTTGATCGGTTCAAGTGTTAAGAAGCTTTGAACTGGCAATTGATAAGATTTTATTTTATAAAGAGGGTAAATGAAATAATTTTACCCAAAATATATTTTGTATTGAAATGAAACAATTTTATCAAATTATTGAAATATTAGTATGTTTGATTGATTTGAATGGAATTCGAATTGGAATTTAACTTGGGTAAGTGAATTAAATAAAACGGATATGGAAACTGGAAATTAAATGAATAAATAATAATTAAATAGAAATCAATCAAATATTAATTGATTTAGGTTCACATATGTGAAACTAAAGCAAAATATTAATATTGAATGTAAATTTAATTGATTTGGTTGTGTATGGGTTGTTGAATGTGATTTGTTTGTTATTGGATGATAGTTTGTTTGAATGGAATAATTAACGATTTAAGGGAGCTAAATGAAATATAAACTAAAAAATAAATTCCGATATAATTAAACTGGAGTGAAACTGCATATGAACTGAAATTTATGATTGAACCCTGTATTAGGTAAAGAATTGATGCTATCTGTTTGATTTTGGAAATTCATGTAGTTATATTTGTTGATTAATGAAATGTTATTCAGAAATTCTTGTATCGGTTACTTATATGTGAATTGAATTAAGTACAAGTGCCTGATGGCTAGCTAGATTGATATTGGTTAAGTAAATCGCATATGTATTTAGCAACTATGCTCTACAACGCTCGTAAAAGGTACTCCTACGCGAAATATAAAATTTTGGGTTTTGATTTTTGTTTTCCAACCGTGTGGGTCGATGTTTATATATAATTCGTTCTTGCTATATCGCAGATGTCACTCCGTATAGGGGAGGCTCTACCGAATTTTTCCAGAAATTCAACATGTTAATTTTTTTTCGATATTTTTGAAAATTTCTATTGATTATAATAAATTGGTGTTCGATTTAAAATAAATTGGATTTGGAAATTAATGGGATTTATAGCATTTTTCTTACCTTAGCAATTTCGGGGACGAAATTCTATTAGGGGGGAAGAAGATAAATTCCAGTATTTTTGGTAGTCAAATAATTTATTTATTTATTTATTATTTTAAATATTGTATTTGGGATATTAATGAATTTTTAATATTAAATTCGCATATTAAAACGAAGATAGAACGTTAATTTTATTTATAATATAAACCGAGCTCGAAGTAGCGTGGTAGTTCGTAATATGGAGTTTTGAACTTTAACTGGGTATACAGAATACTTTTTAAGTCGGATTTCTATGAAACAAGAAACGTTAGAATCTAGTTGATTATAAATTTCATACGAAAGAGAAAAATTCCAGATTTCATGTTATAGATTGTTAGTTATGGCCAAATCAAATTTTAAAATAGTCGCTATGGAAATCGTTATTAAATTACAGGCCTTTAAAATAGCCAATTTTCAAACACTCTCCGTTTTTGATGAAATTAGTTTCATTGGAACCGTAACGTTAAATTATTGTACGGTATTAAATCGCATGGTAAACCGATATCTTATGTGACCACGGCAGCCATAAACGCCCGTTCATTTTCTATAACGCGTAATTAATTTAATTTAATTTAATTTACTATAGGGATATAAGGTTATAACTTGAGCAAACGATCGAATTAGGCCGCGTAACCAGTTCCATTGAATTCGTATTGACGATTAGAATCAAGATCGGTATATAATTTGTTATTTTTGAAGATTAGATAATTTGGTGTCCAAAATAACATTGCGGTGCGTATAAAAATAGAGTACGGGGGAACAGTATCAGAATGCGACAAAACTGGTGCTATTAGGTTTGAATTAATTAATTATTGTAAGTTTCCATTTTCGTGTCAATCGGACTTACCGTTTGATCGTGGCAACGATAGACGCCTTAATCAATTATTTTATTTTGGCCAACTCAGACAAGGGTAACTTTAAATGAATAAAAGGCTGGCCGAATGGACTCCGATTTGAATGAAATAAATTTCATTGGACCTGTAGGGAAGAGGTCTAGTAAAATGTCAAGGTTCCAAATTTATTGGATTTTTCTGTAATTTTAGGAATTTTGAATGCTTGATTTTTCATCGATATTTATAAAGGACTTTTCACAAATGACCTCAGAATTTGAAAAACCTGTCCCATTGGGTCCGAAACTTTTTTTTTGTTATGATTACCTTATTTTGTCGAAAATGGAGGTCGAATAAGATGATTTTTTCGCGAAAAGCTCACGGCATAAGTTAGTGATATTAAAATAATAATTAAATTGATCCATCCTTATATATAGACCAAACGTAACCCTTTTTTTCGTTAAACTACACTCAATGGTCAACATACCTTTACGCCACCACTTCAAACAATGAACGAACAACAGTTCACAATTTTCTCCTATTTCGATCACTTAATCCTTAAAGCCATTCACAAACTTTCTAACTACAAAATCAAAGAATACATTGGGATCTGCTGATCCATCGGTGGAGATGGATTGCCATTCACGATGACGGCCGGAATGCGGCCTTGAAGCCATTGCTATAGCGATGGAGTTGGGGGAAGAAGCTGATGTCGAGTTGGGCAAGGAAATGGGTGATGGGGGTGTAAAGCAAGGCACTCACATTGGTGGCTCGGGATCAAATTTCGGTGGATCAGAGCACAGTACAACAAGCAGTTTGTTTTTGAAGTGGGGGTTTCCAGTGAAGCATTTGATGAAGAGAACGAAGAAAAGAAACGAAGTGCTGAGGAAACAAAGGGGATGGCCGATTATCTTAACGCAGGCTTGGAAACGAAGCATACGGGGAGGAGGGGTAAAAAACTGTTTGACTTGATTTTCCTTAAAAGTAATTACACCAGCTAACTGTTTTAACATAAGGACAGGGTCAATTTTAAACGTAAATGAATGGTTATGCACTAATTAATCTTATATGTTAATTAAGAGTTGCGCAGTGAAATGGTTAAACTGTTTTGGGAAAGGAATCAAAATAGTCCAGCAAATCAACTAGGAACAAAGAATTTATTAGCAAGTCTAATTGTTAGTATAAGCTATCATTAAGGAATTAATGGTTAATATAATGGGTTTAAACTTATAAAATCTAATAACTGAGTAATTAGGGTGTATAATTACTTAATTATTTTAACTAAACATAATTAGTTTATGCTAATTTTACAATTAATAAAAATGATTACTTTCTAAGAAAAACTTAATTTAGGAATCAATGGGATAAACCAAGTCAGCCCAGGATTTGATATTTAGAAGGATCGGTCTATTAATACCGTGTAACACATGTAATTTGTTTTTAAATCTAATGTTAGATAAGAAAAAAATTGATTAATTAAATCATATAATTTAAACTTAAACAACTTTTGATTCCATGAACAGAAATGGTACAAACCAAGTTGCAAAGAAATCGTGAGAACGAGCACTATGCCCTGGAACTAAGTTGGACTAGAAAATGGAGACAACTGGAAATTTCAATTAAATTAAATGACAGTTAATTTAACTGCAACAAAATTGCTTTAGCAATAAATCAGATCAAGGTGAGTGTGACAACAGGGAATTTCGCTCGATCCGAATTAGTCGCTAAACCGATCTAGACCGTTCGAAACGCCTGATTGTTTGAGAACACGACAAAATAGAACGCAGACGGAAGAACATTTCATTGTATATTACAACAATACCATCAGAATACAAGAATATACAGAGTATAAATGAATATTACACAGAAATATCAGAGATTTAAATTACATTTAAATACATAGCAGCGGAAAATAATACAATACACAACTGAAGGAGATATACGGATACAAAGCTTTCCGGATATCATTCTAGCTGTAAACCAGGATCCTGTGAATATAAATCTGCAAAACAAAAACTACTAGCTGCCCGTGTCAAAATAAGGGCACCCAGAGTTTAGGTTAAAACAATAAACTCCAGGTCAGTCATGGGACTGGTGTGAGAACTAAAACAGTTAATCTTTATTTTTAAAGTTCGGTAAATCAAGGGACCACGCCGCTAACACGGAACGGGTTTCCTCCCAAGAATACCAGTGCATAAAACAAACAGCGCAATGCTAAATAATGAAAAATGAAGCTGTTATAAGACCCAGGTCCTATCACATAATGCAACGCAAGCCGGGGGATAGGGTTTTCCCTTATAACAGCCAAAGAATGCTTGATACGTTTTAAAACAAATCATTTGATACTATTATCAGTGTATATTGTATAAAACATATATCATGTCGCCATACTAGTTCTACAATTAAAACCGCAAATGTCACGTATTTGGAAATTGGATTTCCGTCTGTGAACCGAGGCCAGGGATCGTCCTCTACCGATTCGAGACTCTCTAGCCCGAGACTCAGGCAAGCGCGCAGGCAAGCCTTGGAGCGACAGGGCCGGTCCACCGATGTGGATTATTATCCTTGAACAATACGTCTCCCCGCCCAATGGGGCGTAAATGAGCCAACGAATGACTCCATCGGACCCGGATCGTCCGATCAAACCGACGCGCCTCGCAACAGCAACAACCACATAAGTCAAACTCATCAGGGCGTGTAAAACCACTGACGCCACTTCTAACTAGAAAGAAACGCATGTCCTCCCTGAGGTCCTCTCCCGTTTTTGGTTCACCACCGGGTGTGAAACTCGCGAAGCAAACGTTACACAAAGCTACGCCACAAAGGTCGTGCTTCGATCATCAACCACAAGACTTTGCTTTTCAACAGAAGCCTTGATCATTTGCATCTTAGCATGCCACACATGCAAACCACTCCATGCAACCGATATTGATCACATAGAATGAAATCCAATGTTAGACACACAATCCATTTACAAGTCCGTTCTGGGTCTGAACGAAACCGGAGGCACCTAGTACCTCGCACATCCATCGATCTCCAAATACGTCTGGAAGATCACCAACTGTTTCCATCTTCTTGGGTGTACATCCCAATCAAGATCATCAGTAATCACCCAAACGATGTGAAGACCTCCGGTCTTCGACCACCGTCTTCATCTTCGACTTATCTTCGTATCAGTTATTCAGAATGGGATAAACCCGGTCTTTCCGAATAACTCGCGTATATTATAAACTAGTGTTACACAAACACAACATACGCTTCATTCCAATTTATCAGTCATTAACCGTAAATTAACCAGAGAATAATTCCCCAAATATTAATCTCGAAGGCCGAAACCAACATCAGATCAATATCCAGAAAACCATTCTGCTTAGCTAACCGACAGTTAGTTTCTAAATTTCACATTCATAGGGAAAGGTTCCCATTAATTTTATCAAAGATAAATTCCTTGAATCTATTCTTTAATCTTCTTTTGAATATCGATTCAACTAGTCGGGATTAACGAACTTTACCGAACTAATCATTTGTTTTAATTTCCCAATCCCACCCTATTCATTCCATGAAGTAAAACTTGTAATACTTCATATCTAACACCACGGTGTTATCGGTAAATTTAATTACCATTTCACGTTTAAATCTAATTAAAGATTTAACTATCGCCTGGAGCAAAACTGGTGATACTCCATTCTCGATCATTTCAATCTAATTAAAGATTCATTAAAACTCCACTTAGTTTTAATCTGTGACTGGGTTAAAGAATCAGTGTCATTTAAAACACGGCTCACGATAAACCCAAAATCACAACACATTTCAATCAGTCCCTAACCGTAAATTAGCAAGTGAGCAATTCCCTAAGTATTAACCCCGAAGGCCGAAACCAACATCAGATCAATACCTCTGAAATCATTCAACTTAACTAACCTCCAGTTAGTTTCTGATTTTCTTAACTCTTTTAGGTCTAAGAATAGTATTATTGAAGATACCGTTCACGACAACCCAAATTCACGTTCCATTAATTATCGGGTTAAAGAGCAAGTGTTATCTAAAACACTGTTCACGATAAACCCAAAAATCAATATCCATTCAATTCCAATTAAATATTATTTAATTGGTACACTTCATTAAATCTATATAAAAAGATTTAATCTTTTCTCAACTGGATTCAAGAACAGTGTTAATGAAGACACCATTCACGACAAACCCAAATCACATTTGATATTAAATACAAGGCTCTGAGTAGAAAATATATCGGCTTATATTCAATATCAAATTCTACGACCAACAAATATCGTATTGGAAATAACGATATATATGTCTATATCTTTCAAATTCCCATAACATTATCTGTATCACCACGAAATCCAATATCGAAATATTCCGAAGACAATTTTGATTCAAATCCATTCCAATATAATTATTGGAAATTCTGGTCATTTTCAAAACCATTTCAAAACCAATTTATTTATCTAAAAATAAATAGAATTATAATTCTAGTTCAAAACTAGTTCATTTCGATAAAAATCTATTTTTATCTTTTCAATTATGGAGTTTTTCATCCCAATTCTTCCCAAATCATTTCTTATGATTTTACACAAATTATTACTATTTTTAATAATTTTATCAAGGCCCGTACAGTCGATTTCCATCAACGACCATCGAACTGCACTTATAGCGACCTTTTCCAAATTTGATTTGGACATAATTCCAAATCCAACCATTAGATTTCTAATTTCTAATATTCCTTAGAAAGCTCTTTTCGATACGAACCCAACGGTTCTGGTTTTAGGAGAATCCGACGGTCAGATCTCCCGCAATATCCATTCGAAGTCAATGGTCGAAATTCGCGAACTGCCGCGGCGCGTTCTATTCAGGCCATTATTTTATATATATAATATATACTTCGTCGATTTCCTTTCGAAACGAATTTTATAAATCGTTTTAAATTCATTTTCAAAACGGTTTCAACTTCATATTCAATTTCAAATCAAAATTGAATATTCCAATATAAATTCGTTTTAAATTCATTTCAAATCGATTTCAATTCAATTTCAATTCGAATTCATTTATATACAATTTCAATTCGAATTCATTTATATTCAATTTAAATTCGAATTCATTTATATACAATTTCAATTCGAATTCATTTATATTCAATTTCAATTCGAATTCATTTATATTCAATTTCAATTCGAATTCATTTATATTCAATTTCAATTCGAATTCATTTCTATTCAATTTAATTCGAATTTCAATTCTTTTCGAAATATCAGATTTTGAAATCACTTTCGATATTCATTATAAAATGAATGAAATCGATATAAATATCGTTCATGTCAAAATGGCGTCAATCTAATCAATACGGCTTCATATATTTCTATATTGGAATATTCTATTTCAAATATTTCTGTTCAAATATTTCTATTCAAATATTTCTATTCAAATATTTCTTTTCAAATATTTCTATTCAAATATTCTATTTAAATATTTCTTTTCAAAACTGGAATGAGGCCCAATCAATTACGATATAATGTTAATTATATGGATTTTCTACAACACATGTATAAAATAACAACGATAAATAATCAACCATCATCCAGAGTGCATTCTACACTGTATAAGCATCAAATATAAATATTCGACGCTTATAACAGTCTGTCAATCAATCGATCGACATACAACTAACTATTGAGATTAGTGTATGTCATATATCACCCCAATACCCGTGTGGGGTTTTCAAACAATCAAACACAGATTTTATTTGTGCAGTTGGGCGATGTGTAAAATTTATCGTCCCAATCAATATCAGTCAAATGTGTGTATGCAAACAAATCATCCGATTTGTTTATTTTTATTTCATTTCATATACACGTTAAAATTTCTAATTTTAACTATAAAATATTTTTAACTATATAAATATTTTATTTCATTTCACATCACATCACTCAATCAACTACACATCAAAATCAAACAACCAAGCTTACAAGCCGTCCATGGTCTGTGGACGACGGGTGTCGGGTGCTACTAAACACCGTCTACATCCTAGTATATATTTCAACTAGAAAATTAAATTAAAGAGTGAGAAATTATCACAGGTTAGCTAATCCAATTCCACGACTCTTCTTATGAAGAAATCTTCGCTGTTTCCTCTTTCGTCACTTTCTTCATCCGTATTCACTACATATATAAAAATCGAATTTTTACTTTGCTATTCAATATATAAAAATTGAATTTTTACTTTTCTATTCAATATATTAAAATCGAATTTTTACTTTTTCTATAATATAAAAATCATATTTTTATATTCAAAATCCTAACTTTCTAAACTGAAAATCATAGCTTTCATATGAAATAAAAATCTCACCTTTGTCATATCATTATATCGTATTTTTACCTTATCAAAAATTAAATCTTTTTACAAAGAAAAACCCAATCTTTCTGTTTTTAAAAATTGGATCTTTCTTTAACAAAAATCGAATTTTTCTAATATGAAAAAAAAAATCATATTTTTATACTAAAGAAAAATCAGCTTTTTTTATATAAATAAAAATAAATAAGAAGGCTCACCTCTTCTCAACGGAGAGGGAGGAGGCACCGGGGGCTTTCACGTTGAAGGAGAGGGGGAAATCAGAGTCGCTCGCGTCGCCGGAGCCTGGAGGCGGAGGGTGGCAGCCTCACGATCTCGCTTGAGCAGTGCGGGTTTCATGATGGCTCGCGCGGGGCCTGCAGCGGGTTTGGGTTTGCGGGATCGAAGAAGAGAGGTCGGGGGGGAGTTGATGATCGGAGGATGGCTGTGGGGGAGGGGCGGCGTCTGCTGTGCTACGCGGTGGAGCTTTCAAGGGTTTGGGGGGGTTAGATGAAGTCGCGCTCAACGCGATGAGGAGGGGGAGAGGAGGACAGAGGGGGAGGTGCGGTGGCCATGGAGGGGTGCGGCGCGGTGGACGATGGCTGGGGGGTGGGGGGGGTAGCGAACGTCGGCTTTAGTTTTTTAGTTTTTTTTTTATTTCGATTCTGAAATGAAGAGAGAGAAAGAGAGTGGAGAGTGTATATATATATATATTTTAATTTAATTTTCAAAAAGCAACTTTTTATTTCAAGCTTGAAACGAGACCCACCGCTTGTCGTTCATAGCTAATTACCCCCATTCCGAACACAACGAGATACGTATCGCAAGCTGATTCGATCTTTTCAATTAGTTTTCGTCAAAACCAACGTATAACTCTATATATTGAATTTGAACGCACATTTCAATTTACTGGGTTCACATACTAACTCGAAAAAGTCCAGAAAAATATTTTCTAGCTTCGTATTGATGATACGGTCCTAACAAAACTAGTTTCATCAAATTCTGAGACCGTTTGAAAAATGGCTATTTTCCAGTCGATTAAAATCAACTGAAACTGGTCAAACACGTTTTCCTTTGCCACGCTCACATATTGATTCGAAAAATTATGAAATTTGGAATCTAGCAATAATTTGACATCACGGATCTAACAAAAGTGGTTTCGTCGAAATCCGAGGTCATTTGCAAAAATTCCATTTTTAAGGGCCTGAATTCCATAGCGACTATTCTGAAATTTCAACTGGACATATCTTTTTATTCCCGCCATGAAATTTTGATTTTTCGGATTCGTTGGAAAGATATTATCAATTAGATTCAAATATTTTTGGTTTCACTAAAATCCGGTTTATTTTAAATCCTGCACATCCATTTGAAGTTTGAAATCGAATTATCGAACTACCGCGCCATTTTCAATTCCTTTTATAAATATAAATAAATATTTATATTCTATCGTCGATTCAAACGAATATATACGTTCGAATTATATTCAAAATAAATTTCTCATCGATATTATTTAAAATAATTCATTTTAAATAATCAAAATTCGCTAAAATTGCCAAAATAAAAAATTTAAACTGGCCCAGATTTCCGGGTTATTACAATCTCCCCCACTTACAACTTTTCGTCCCCGAAAAGGAACGAAGCCGAAAGCTGTTTAAAATACCAACTCAACTTTCATTATTTTTATTATGGCTTAAGTTCTTCAACTTTTCAGTTTCTAAGAACTTTTCAAAAATTTCAAATATTTGGCTAACACCCTAAATTTTCGAAAAATTTCGCCATAACCTCCCCTGCACCGGGAGCACGGGAAAATCCCGAAATTGCCATACAGGCCTTGTGATCTCAAAAAGAAAAAGAAAAAGCCAAGTGGCTAGCCAATCTGCTCATAAAATCATCATCACCCAAACAAAACAGTAAATTATGATAAACATGTACCTATTTGTCGGGCAAACAAATTTTATTCTCTGCTCTAGCCTCCTTGCTATGACCTGTTCAATGTAAGTACATGTATATGCAAGCAGATGCGACTAATTTTCAATACAATTCAATATTTGATACAATTAGGCGTAATGGTTCAAAATTATCAAACAAATAAACAAGCAACACAAACATCAATCAATTAGTGGATTAACGTTTCAAATTCATAATTTTGATAAACATACATATACAGAAAATCAGATTTTTGATGTCAAATCACAACAATAGGCCCTATCTAGTTTCGGTTCTCACACCAGTCAATTGGAAATATATAGAAATCTCACTTTTGAAACTCGAAAATAAATACTGGCGATGGTGCCCCGTCACCAGAATTATCCCCGGGCACTAGAGTGTGATTCTATAACTATCCAGTACATTAAAACTTCAAATACACGTTTGCAAGACGTATATGCAAAATCTTTATATATTGGATTGTCCCAATTCAATATAAAATAAATAATCAAATACGAATAATTGATTTAAATTTTCAAAACAAAAATTGTTTTCATTTTAAAAACATACTCTTCACACTCGTTCTGGGATACTACTAATCCCATCTCTAACGAGTCATTCCCATTAAATATTACTAATCCAATATCTGATGAATTCTTTCATATGGTTCTAACGTGTCTTGTTCTCTGAACTTTGTAAACCAAAGCTCGGATACCAACTGTGACAACAGGGAATTTCGCTCGATCCGAATCAGTCGCTAAACCGATCTAGACCGTTCGAAATGCCTGATTGTTTGAGAACACGACAAAATAGAACGCAGACGGAAGAACATTTCATTGCATATTATAACAATACCATCAGAATACAAGAATATACAGAGTATAAATGAATATTACACAGAAATATCAGAGATTTAAATTACATTTAAATACATAGCAGCGGAAAATAATACAATACACAACTGAAGGAGATATACGGATACAAAGCTTTCCGGATATCATTCCAGCTGTAAACCAGGATCCTGTGAATATAAATCTGCAAAACCAAAACTACTAGCTGCCCGTGTCAAAATAAGGGCACCCAGAGTTTAGGTTAAAACAATAAACTCCAGGTTAGTCATGAGACCGGTGTGAGAACTAAAACAGTTAATCTTTATTTTTAAAGTTCGGTAAATCAAGGGACCACGTCGCTAACACGGAACGGGTTTCCTCCCAAGAATACCAATGCATAAAAGAAACAGCGCAATGCTAAATAAAGAAAAATGAAGCTATTATAAGACCCAGGTCCTATCACACAATGCAACGCAAGCCGGGGGATAGGGTTTTCCCTTATAACAGCCAAAGAATGCTTGATGAGTTTTAAAACAAATCATTTGATACTATTATCAGTGTATATTGTATAAAACAACTTCAAATCATAAGTATCAATCATAGGCGGCATGGGTACCATATATCATGTTGCCATACTAGTTCTACAATTAAAACCGCAAATGTCACGTATTTGGATATTGGATTTCCGTCTGTGAACCGAGGCCAGGGATCGTCCTCTACCGATTCGAGACTCTCTAGCCCGAGCCTCAGGCAAGCGCGCAGGCAAGCCTTGGAGCGACAGGGCCGGTCCACCGATGTGGATTATTATGCCTGAACAATACGTCTCCCCGCCCTATGGGGCGTAAATGAGCCAACGAATGACTCCATCGGACCCGGATCGTCCGATCAAACCGAGGCGCCTCGCAACAACAACAACCCCATAAGTCAAACTCGTCAGGGCGTGTAAAACCACAAACGCCACTTCTAACTAGAAAGAAACGCATGTCCTCCCTAGGGTCCTCTCCCATTTTTGGTTCACCACCGGGTGTGAAACTCGCGAAGCAAACGTTACACAAAGCTATGCCACAAAGGCCGTGCTTCGATCATCAACCACAAGACTTTGCTTTTCAACAGAAGCCTTGATCATTTGCGTCTTAGCATGCCACACAGGCAAACCACTCCATGCAACCGATATCGATCACATAGAATGAAATCCAATGTCAGACACACAGTCCATTTACAAGTCCGTTCTGGGTCTGAACGAAACCGGAGGCACCTAATACCTCGCACATCCATCGATCTCCAAATACGTCTGGACGATCACCAACTGTTTCCATCTTCTTGGGTGTACATCCCAATCAAGATCATCAGTAATCACTCAAACGATGTGAAGACCTCCGGTCTTCGACCACCGTCTTCATCTTCGACTTATCGTCGTATCAGTTATTCAGAATGGGATAAACCCGGTCTTTCAGAATAACTCGCGTATATTATAAACAAGTGTTACACAAACACAACATACGCTTCATTCCAATTTATCAGTCACTAACCGTAAATTAACCAGAGAATAATTCCCCAAATATTAACCTCGAAGGCCGAAACCAACATCAGATCAATATCCAGAAAACCATTCTGCTTAGCTAACCGACAGTTAGTTTCTAAATTTCACATTCATAGGGAAAGGTTCCCATTAATTTTATCAAAGATAAATTCCTTGAATCTATTCTTTAATCTTCTTTTGAATATCGATTCAACAAGTCGGGATTAACGAACCTTACCGAAGTAATCATTTGTTTTAATTTCCCAATCCCAACCTATTCATTCCATGAAGTAAAACTTGTAATACTTCATATCTAACACCACGGTGTTATCGGTAAATTTAATTACCATTTCACGTTTAAATCTAATTAAAGATTTAACTATCGCCTGGAGCAAAACTGGTGATACTCCATTCTCGATCATTTCAATCTAATTAAAGATTCATTAAAACTCCACTTAGTTTTAATCTATGACAAGGTTAAAGAATCAGTGTCATTTAAAACACGGCTCACGATAAACCCAAAATCACAACACATTTCAATCAGTCCCTAACCGTAAATTAGCAAGTGAGCAATTCCCTAAGTATTAACCCCAAAGACCGAAACCAACATCAGATCAATACCTCTGAAACCATTCAACTTAACTAACCTCCAGTTAGTTTCTGATTTTCTTAACTCTTTTCGGTCTAAGAACAGTATTATTGAAGATACCGTTCACGAAAACCGAAAATCACGTTCCATTAATTTTCGGGTTAAAGAACAAGTGTTATCTAAAAGGCTGTTCACGATAAACCCAAAAATCAATATCCATTCAATTCCAATTAAATATTATTTAATTGGTACATTTCATTAAATCTAAATAAAAAGATTTAATCTTTTCTCAACTGGGTTCAAGAACAGTGTTAATGAAGACACCATTCACGACAAACCCAAATCACATTTGATATTAAATACAAGGCTCTGAATAGAAAATATATCGGCTTATATTCAATATCAAATTCTACGACCAACAAATATCGTATTGGAAATAACGATATATATGTCTATATCTTTCAAATTCCCATAACAATATCTGTATCATCACGAAATCCAATATCGAAATATTCCGAAGACAATTTCGATTCAAATCCATTCCAAAATAATTATTGGAAATTCTGGTTATTTTCAAAACCAATTCAAAACCAATTTATTTATTTAAAAATAAATAGAATTATAATTATAGTTCAAAACTAGTTAATTTCGATAAAAATCTATTTTTATCTTTTCAAATATGGAGTTTTTCATACCAATTCTTCCGAAATCATTTCTTATGATTTTACACAAATTATTACTATTTTTAATTATTTTATCAAGGACCGTACAGTCGATTTCCATCAACGGCCATCGAACTGCACTTATAGCGACCTTTTCCAAATTTGATTTGGACATAATTCCAAATCCAACCGTTAGATTTCTAATTTCTAATATTCCTTAGAAAGCTCTTTTCGATACGAACCCAACGGTTCCGGTTTTAGGAGAATCCGACGGTCGGATCTCCCACAATATCCATTCGAAGTCAATGGTCGAAATTCGCGAACTGCCGCGGCGCGGCGCGTTCTATTCAGGCCATTATTTTATATATATAATATATACTTCGTCGATTTCCTTTCGAAACGAATTTTATAAATCGTTTTAAATTCATTTTCAAAACGGTTTCAACTTCATATTCAATTTCAAATCAAAATTGAATATTCCAATATAAATTCGTCTTAAATTCATTTCAAATCGATTTCAATTCAATTTCAATTCGAATTCATTTATATTCAATTTCAATTCGAATTAATTTATATTCAATTTCAATTGAATTCATTTATATTCAATTTCAATTCGAATTCATTTATATTCAATTTCAATTCGAATTCATTTATATTCTATTTCAATTCGAATTCATTTATATTCTATTTCAATTCGAATTCATTTATATTCAATTTCAATTCTAATTCATTTCTATTCAATTTAATTCGAATTTCAATTCTTTTCGAAATATCAGATTTTGAAATCACTTTCGATATTCATTATAAAATGAATAAAATCGATATAAATATCGTTCACGTCAAAATGGCGTCAATCTAATCAATACGGCTTCATATATTTCTATATTCAAATATTCTATTTCAAATATTTCTGTTCAAATATTTCTATTCAAATATTTCTATTCAAATATTTCTATTCAAATATTCTATTTAAATATTTCTTTTCAAAACTGGATTGAGGCCCAATCAATTACCATATAATGTTAATTATATTGATTTTCTACAACACATGTATAAAATAACAACGATAAATAATCAACCATCATCCAGAGTGCATTTTACACTGTATAAGCATCAAATATAAATATTCGATGCTTATAACAGTTTGTCAATCAATCGATCGACATACAACTAACTATTGGGATTAGTGTATGTCATATATCACCCCAATACGCGTGTGGGGTTTTCAAACAATCAAACACAGATTTTATTTATGTAGTTGGGCGATGTGTAAAATTTATCGTCCCAATCAATATCAGTCAAATGTGTGTATACAAACAAATCATCCGATTTGTTTATTTTTATTTCATTTCATATACACGTTAAAATTTCTATTTTTAACTATAAAATATTTTTAACTATATAAATATTTTATTTCATTTCACATCACATCACTCAATCAACTACACATCAAAATCAAACAACCAAGCATACAAGCCGTCCATGGTCTGTGGACGACAGGTGTCGGGTGCTACTAAACACCGTCTACATCCTAGTATATATTTCAACTAGAAAATTAAATTAAAGAGTGAGAAATTCTCACAGGTTAGCTAATCCAATACCACGACTCTTCTTATGAAGAAATCTTCGTCGTTTCCTCTTTCGTCACTTTCTTCATCCGTATTCACTACATATATAAAAATCGAATTTTTACTTTGCTATTCAATATATAAAAATTGAATTTTTACTTTTCTATTCAATATATTAAAATCGAATTTTTACTTTTTCTATAATATAAAAATCATATTTTTATATTCAAAATCCTAACTTTCTTAACTGAAAATCATAGCTTTCATATGAAATAAAAATCTCAACTTTGTCATATCATTATCGTATTTTTACCTTATCAAAAATTAAATCTTTTTACAAAGAAAAAACCCAATCTTTCTATTTTTAAAAATTGGATCTTTCTTTAACAAAAATCGAATTTTTCTAATATGAAAAAAATCATATTTTTATACTGAAGAAAATTCAGTTTTTTTTATATAAATAAAAATAAATAACCAGGCTCACCTCTGCTCAACGGAGAGGGAGGAGGCACCGGGGACTTTCACATTGAAGGAGAGGGGGAAATCGGAGTCACTCGCGTCGCCGGAGCCTGGAGGCGGAGGGTGGCAGCCTCACGATCTCGCTTGAGCAGTGCGGGTTTCACGATGGCTCGCACGGGGCTTGTAGCGGGTTTGGGTATACGGGATCGAAGAAGAGAGGTCGGGGCGGAGTGGATGATCGGAGGATGGCTGTGGGGGAGTGGCGGTGTCTGCTGTGCTACGCGGTGGAGCTTTCGAGGGTTTGGGGGGCGGTTAGATGAAGTCGCGCTCAACGCGATGAGGAGGACAGAGGGGGAGGTGCGGTGGCCATGGAGGGGTGCGGCGCGGTGGACGATGGGGGGGGGGGGGGGGGTTAGCTAACAGCGACTTTAATTTTTTAGGGTTTTTTTATTTATTTCGATTCTGAAATGAAGAGAGAGAAAGAGAGTGGAGAGTGTATGTATACATATATATATATATTAATTTAATTTTCAAAAAGCAACTTTTTATTTCGAACTTGAAACGAGACCCACCGCCTGTCGTCCATAGCTAATTACCCCCATTCCGAACACAACGGGATATGTATCGCAAGCTGATTCGATCTTTTCAATCAGTTTTCGTCAAAACCAACGTATAACTCTATATATTGAATTTGAACGCACATTTCAATTTACTGGGGTCACATACTAACTCGACAAATTCCAGAAAAATATTTTCTAGCTTCATAGTGACGATACGGTCCTAACAAAACTAGTTTCATCAAATTCTGAGACCGTTTGAAAAATGGCCATTTTCCAGTCGATTAAAATCAACCGAAACTGGTCAAACATGTTTTCCTTTGCCACGCTCACATATTGATTCAAAAAATTATGAAATTTGGAATCTAGCAATAATTTGACATCACGGATCCAACAAAAGTGGTTTCGTCGAAATCCGAGGTCGTTTGCAAAAATTCCATTTTAAGGGCCTGAATTCCATAGCGACTATTCTGAAATTTCAACTGGACATATCTTTTTATCCCCGCTATGAAATTTTGATTTTTCGGATTCGTTGGAAAGATAATATCAATTAGATTCAAATTTTTTTGGTTTCACTAAAATCCGGTTTATTTTAAATCCTGCACATCCATTTGAAGTTTGAAATCGAATTATCGAACTACCGTGCCATTTTCAATTCCTTTTATAAATATAAATAAATATTTATATTCTATTGTCGATTCAAACGAATATATACGTTCGAATTATATTCAAAATAAATTTCTCGTCGATATTTTTTAAAATAATTCATTTTAAATAATCAAAATCCGCTAAAATTTCCAAAATAAAAATTTTAAACTGGCCAAGATTTCCGGGTTATTACAGTGAGTTAAACTCACTTAGTTTTTTCCCATTTATATTTTATATAAATCGAGTTTTATAATTGTGTTGTATGGTTGCTAATGGTTGATTATTGTTGAATATATATATATACACACACACGCACGCATATATTAATTGAACCAATGAAATTAAATGTTGTTTAATTTTAGTGGAAAATGAAATCGTTATTTTAGCGATTGGACCCAATAGAGGTAACTACCTTGTTGGTCACGTTTATAAATTAAACGTTTTTAATTGTTTGGACTGATTGAATTGTTTTGTTGATTGGTTGATGTTAAATAGTCATTGTTTACTGTTATAGGAATTACCAGTTAAATGGAATTTCATGATCTGATTTGAGATAAACAATTTGAATACAGGGAAGAACAGGTTTGAGGGATCCAACGGGATTCCTCAAATATATCAGTCGTTATTTATTTTCATATTATCTATATATATGAATTGTCCTGTTTGGGTGATGGATTTGATTACTGGTCATTGATTGGAAATGCAATCTTTGTCTTGTTTTAACCAATGGGCAATACTGGTATAGTAATCGGCAGTAAATGCCTAAGAATAAATTGTTTTGTTATATTGATTTACCGTCAGGTGAATCGATAGAACTAAAGTTATAAAATTTATAACTGGAGATAGATTTTTAAAGCATATTTTATTTTGAATAAAAGTATTTTAAAAGGAAATAAATATTATTCTTATTATTTAATGTTTATAATTAATTACTAATTGATTTTATAAAGTCAATTCTAATGTTAATCAGATTTATAAATATGGGAATAGAAATTAATCTAACGATTAAATTTGGATAATAGTTTTGTTAAGAAACAGTTAAATGGAAATTATTTAAATTAATTATATTGTTAATTAATTTAAAGGGAGAACGAATTTGAATTGGTTAATGAGATAACCGTGTTTTGAATTGACTAAATCGACCGTTTTGAATTGGGATTGATTATTAGATTAGGGTGTCTTGAATAAAATATTTTAATGAATGTTGTTCAGTTTTAATAAGATTTTTGAAAAAAGAATTTACCATTCATTTTAGTTAATAGAGAAGTTAACTACTTAAAGTAGTTAATGATCAAAGTACATTATTATCTTGATTAATGATAATCTAGGGAATTAATTGAAATTCATTTAAAAAGTAATCGAATTTTAAATGAAATCTAATGGAATGGTGAAAGAATCTTATGTACGGGTTTTATATTTAAAACCCAAATTTTTATAATGAAGTTATAAAAGGAATTTCAAGTGATACGATAGCTTGAATCAAATGTTTACTTAATATTCGAATCTAGTAAAAGGGAATTGGGATGAAATGGGTTTATATTAAACCAGAATTATATAAACGGGGTTTATAAAAAGTGGTGAGGTGGTAAAGTGTTAATTTTAAATTAACGTTACTTAATAATGGGATTAAGTAGAAATGGGAATTAAAATAATATTTCCAAATCAGGAATGATAGAATGATTTGAAAGGAATTGGTGAAAGTGAATTTGATTTTGTAAACAAATCGAATTATGGAATGAAATTGTTTAAAAAGTAAAGGTTAAAAGGTGGCGTTTTTATAAGAAATTACATAAATATTAAATTAAGGAATAGTGATTATATCCAAGAAAAAGATTTTCAAAAAGATAAGAAGGTTGTATAAAACTATATTTTGAATAAAATAGTTAAATGGAATTTTAATTCCGATTAGAATTAAATATTGGTTTTTGGATTACAACTTGTATCAACCTAAAGATATAAACGTTGTTGATCAAGGTCTAAGAGGTAATTAAATTATCCCAACTTTAACGACATCAGGATTATCTGAGGATGATATTAGTTGTAATGGTAAAAGGGTTAGTAATAATTTATTATTTCATTAGAGAAATAATAACGCAACATTTTTGGTTAACATTTGGAAAATAAATATAATGAGGATTAAAAGG
Source organism: Allium sativum (assembly GCA_030737875.1). Lineage (NCBI taxonomy): Eukaryota > Viridiplantae > Streptophyta > Magnoliopsida > Asparagales > Amaryllidaceae > Allium > Allium sativum. The sequence goes on from CM060918.1 coordinate 348,327,952, forward strand.
TAAAAGGGAAATAAAATGGGATTGCGTGAAATTTTAGCGATGTCCGCGAGATTAAAAGGAAACGTAAAGTTGAGTTCTATTCTATAAGAATAAGCGTGGATTATTGTCTTCAAGTAATGAATACAAGATATGTCGTGATGTTGTTTTACGAGGAATAAGTTGAATTGATTTCCAAATATTAGATAACAATGTGGCTAATGTTTTGAAAGTGAAAATAGAAAACTGGATATGATATATAGGATTTTCCTAAGTAATAAAAATGAATTTGTTTGAAGAATAATCTTATGTTAAGTAAGAAGTGGAAAGCTACATTCGTAATATCAAAATATTTAAGAATTTTAAATTTACGTTTGTTTTAATTAAAAGGCCAAGTGATGTTGAATAGTGAACCAGTGAACTCATTGGGTCATCATGATTGAATTACTGTTTATTTTGATAGTTAAATAACCGACTATCAAATCTGACCTTTACGATTGTTGTTACAGAAAGACCGGGATCGAATTTATATTCCAAAACCATTCCGACCAACATATACGTGAAGATATCAGAAGACGATCGATATGGAGTATTGAAGACCGTACATCTTCATAAACGGAAGAACTGCTAATAATCTTTGGTCTGCAGCCAAAGATGTACTGTGGTTCTGTCGTGGTTGGAATCTACGGGTTGCAAGGACTTCTCGCTACTGATTCATGGGGTTATTCCTATCTTGGATGCAGTAGGAGAGTACCTTCGGTTCATCATGTTCTTGGATGACTTGTATGGACGAATGTCTGACAGAGTATTTCCAAAGGGATCACGTACGTTGATTTCTTCAACCATATCATAGTTGGTGGCGGAGAAAGGCCTTTCTCTTAGCTTATCAACTAGAGTATTTTTGTGGACGTCAACTAGTGATATCCGGCAGATCAGACGATGTGACATTCAAAGTGAATGGTGACCAGATGTTTCTAGAAGATAATTTAAATCTCAAGCCTCATCAATTAAGAAATGACAAAAATCGGGCAGGCAGCATGGCTATGTTGTCGCTCGCATTAGGCTACACCTATCTAGAGAAAATCATTTTCCTTCTTTAATCTATTTCGATGTTGTCCCTTTTGGGAAACGGTGGTTTGAGCCCAACCGCTGGTGATACACATTCGATACACTCAAGCGAAATGAGTGGTTGGTCATGTGGTGGGTCGGGTTGCAAGACGTTTTTGTTAAACCCAATGTATTCCCCTCTAGAGATACACTATCGACAGGTGGTTCCATACCTTATCATAGTCGGAATCCAGTCTCCAATAAGCGCCCACAGTTTTGATTGTATACTATGTATATGGGCAGTTAGATGCAAGTGTCAAGTGTTCCGCTAGATTGTTATTTACTTGTATTTAGACAGTATTATAATATCAGAAAAGATAGTGATTTCAAAATTGTTTTGGGTTATCGTACGGTAAAAACCATCCATATTTATGTGTGGATTTGGTCTTACGATTATCCTTTTCTTTCAAAAAGATTTTGACTTAAGAAATAAGTTGGATGATACTGTAAAACTTAGTGTGTTTTTCTCACTCTGGTTCACTAGAATGACCCGGTGTTTTGTAAATGCTCGGGTTAGACCGGGATGTACAAGTTCAGGTTATCGGATGTTGCGAAGGCCAGAGACGAGCTAGAGAAGTTCAGAAGTATTATATATGTATATGGTGTGTATTCCGCTGCGTTTTGTCTAAAAGGAAGATCATTATAATTGTCCAGATGTGTGATGTACTTTGATGATTATAAGTATATATAAGGCTCTCAAAAAAGATTTATTTCTGTATTTTATTTTGTTCTGTTGCGATGTGAAACTCTGATTATGTGGTGTTTCTTCTCTTCTTCTATTCTAATATTTCTTTCTTTCTTATCTCACTCTCTAAATTTTTTCTAATAACGTTCCTGTGTTTTCGGTGCTTGGAAGGTCGTCATGAGATAGAAATTGTATTTATGTCGATTTTCGGGGCCGAAATTCTTTGGGTCATTACAACAATAGAATAAGGAATGCGACAATTATACATAGGATACGGAAGAGAGCATGAAGGCGACCCATCAGAGCTCTTCATCGGTACGACTCATTGATATCGTGTCATCATTACATCACTGTAACTTATGCTATTGTTATTATGGTTGTTGTCAGAATTCCGCATGCTAGGATAAGGCAATGGATGCATGGTTGATGGCTGCTAGTCTGTGTGATAGAATTGATTGTTAATGGGTGATAAGCATGCAAAATTGTTTTGTTTGCTTATGTTTGTTGGGATTTCAAGGGCAAAATTCCTATAGGGGGAGAATGTAACAGCCGCATTTTACGTATCGAAGGATCGTAAAATATTTTTATTTTACTCCATAAGGGTTGGATCATTCTCGTGTTTTAATATATTGTTTACGGGGATATGAGATATGTCCATAATTTTTACCAATTTTGTTTGTGACCATTTTTTCCCTATCAATCTTGTATAGGGAATAACTTTTGACTTGGATCGAATCAGGTGCTGAGAACAGTCTTATTGAAAAGGAAATGGTGATTCCCATTCTGTGGAGTGGTCACCTTAAAGATTTGGCTCAGCGGTTTGAGAGGAATCACTGTTTTAAGATTTCACAATTTGTTGTTCAGGTTTTGTAAGCCGTAATGGGCTTATTTGGAGAGGCCCATTAGTGGGCTGGTGGAAGGCTATAAATAGGGGGTAAGAGGCAAGGAGAATAGTTTACTTTCTCCATTCCCTCTTTTGAAAGAGCAAGAGGTCCACCATTTCTCCATCTTCTACACCTTTCCACCATTAGAGCTTAGATCTACATTAGAGAATCAAAGATCTTCATCGTTTGAAGCTAGGTCTACATCATTCTAAGAGAGAGTTCATCGAATCGAAGTGTTTAGAGCAAATTCTTAGCTGTCCAAATCTTGATCTAAGTGTTTTTGAGTTGTTTTAGACATTTAGTGAGTGATATGCATCTCTCACATGGATTCAATCAAGTATATGAGTTGTTTGTTCTTAATTTCATCATTTTCAAGTGTTTTCTCATAGATCTACATCATGTTTAGTCTATTTTCATAGAATAGCCATAGGATCTACGCTAGTAACTTAAATCAGTAATTTCATATAGTTTCGTATGTTTAGATCCATTTATTTACTGATCATTTGTTGAATCATTATTTTAATGTTCACTGATTATTGTTTGGATTGAAGGTTGATTTTTGATAATGGGTTGATTTAGTTGAATTATTGTTGTCGAAAATATTGAAATCGAGTTGTTTTCTAAGTATTGGATCGAGTAGTATTCAAGCGTAAAGATTTGTTGAAGAATTGGTGGTTTTAGAGCTGGGATCGGGGGAAATTGGACTAGGCAAAATCAGACTGGTCAAAATCGAACTAGGCAAAATCGAACTGGTCAAGATCGGATCGGGCAAAATCGGACTAGGCGATATCGAACTGGTCAAAATCGGACTACGCGAAATCGGACTGCTCAAAATCGGATCGGGCAAAATTGGACTGGACGAAATCGAACTGGGAAAAATTGGGATAAACAAAATCGATCTGGGCGAAATCAGGCTGGTCAAATTCGAATCGGGCAAAATCGGATAGGGCAAAATCGGACTGGTTAAAATCAGACTGGCGAAATCAGGCTGGCCAAAATTGGATCGGGCAGAATGATCCATAATGGAACATAGAGATATGATGGCATTTCATTAACACTGTGAAAGCTAGTTTTGATGTTTTACTTAGTTTTTCACACCAGATTAATGCGGAATTGAACCATGAGATATGATTGTATTTCGGAAGCGCTGCAAAAGGCTATTTTGACATTTTGGCCAGTTTTTCATAGTGAAAAAGTTGGAAATGATATGAAATGTAGTATCGATAGAACAAAGCTTGTTTTTGAGTCGAGAATGGTTCTATCTTCGACATGAGTTCAAGGGGGAATGTTCGAAGTGGTATGGGATGTTCGTTGATCATTGAAAATCAATGAATGTGAAGATAACTCTAGGTTGTTTTGAGTTGGTGAATAATGGTTGCTCAAGCGAGTTTTGAGCTTGGGAAAAGTTGCAGGTGTTGATGACTAGAGACATTGTAGGCTGAGGAATTATCGTTGTTGTAGGTTTTAGCGGTATCAAAGCAGGGGTTACACAATTTCTTCGTATGGCCACGTACCCTAGGCAACCTAAACGGACCTAGATAGGTTTCATTGTATGTCGTATGGAGTTTATGCTAGAACTGGGTTTTACCATTGGCCCTTGACATTTGATGGCAAAGTGTTTAGCCGATCATATGATTAATGATGGTTTCAAAGCATGATTGGTGATGATAGTTAGAGTCAGTCGTGTATGGTTGGTTGTTTTCTTGTATTGTCTTACGTAGTTTGTCTGACGTCGAAAGAGATGTTAGGTGCCTGTCTGATACTTGTTTAGGCCTCTGGGGCATGTGCTTGAGGGATGTTGAATTCGATTAAGATGGTTTACATGAGATATATAATTTGGATGTTATGAGTGTTATTATGGATTACTTCTGGTTGCTATGAATGAATGGTTGTTTGGACAACTGGATGTATGGTTATGCTTGTTGTATAGGCTATCACTGTCCGATGTGGGGAAGATGGGATTGAGTCCTTCTCTGGTGTTGGTAGATTAGTTTTTTATCTACCTATTCTCATATACTTTATTGTTGATGCTAGATAGTTGTTTTATCGCTCACCAAGACTATTATCTAACTCAAGGTTTTATGTTTCCCTCTTATTACCTTGGGTTGTTCATCCGGTTTTGGATAGGCAGACTAGGTGGCAGGTGACAGGTGATTAGTAAGGACAATGTTGTTATGCGGTGGCAAGCAAGAGGTTGGCATATTATCTTTTACTACTATATAGTATCTTTGTTTTTCCGCTATGTGATGTTGACTCTGAGTATTGTAGTGCGGAAAATTTGGGTAGACTTTATGTTGTAATCCGGATGTTTGGATATACTTTCTAGTTGTTATGAAAGTTTGTAGTTTTTCTGCTCAAATAAGCTTTACTATTAATGCATGTTGTATCTGTTCTATTTTATTTTATCATACGACAGGTTTCGATTGTGTTTCATACTTGACGATCGTCCATAGCTGCCTAACACATAATTCAGCGCATTATTTCTCTCTTTTAGTGTGGGGGTTATGGGCGGTCGTCACATTTGGTATCAAAGCTCTGGTTATTGGTTTTAGCCAAATTTTGAAGATGTAATGATGTATGAGAGACGTACTTGTAGATTTCGTATCCTCGGTATGCTTAGAGCTTTATCATCGATCCCACTTTCTTCATCTTCCGCTTCCTACTATCACTGATATCAAAAATTGTTATCCCCTCCTCATTTTTTCCCGATGACTTATGAATTTCCCATTTCCTTGGATATGAAACACTTTCCATTTCCCGAAACTTGAGAAATTTCAACTGGTCCTCCCGGAGTATGAAAGCGGAGCTTCGTATCTCCTTCAAGGTTTTAGATCTTGGATATCAGTCGCATTTCGTCTTAGGAATTTTAGGGACTTGATCTCGTACCAGGGGAGATCTCGGATGAGATGAGTCAAACTTGGGAGTTCGTCTCGGATTTCCAACTCGGGTCTAAAAGTTCATATCGGAACAATCTTGGGATACATTATCTGTTAAAAAATGATAATCTTACATAATGATTTTTATGAATGCTATTATAAACATAGTAACTTAAACTTGAATTCCAGAATCTCTTCATTATTCTTATTTTACGAAAGGTCATTCATAATCTAAATCATAATATGCTTATAATAGAAATATTACACAATGCAAATAGATTAGTGCTTAAAACATATAAACATGAATTATTATTATTATACATGAAACATAAAAAAGATCCAAAACGTTAAAAATATTCAGCATAAGTAAAACATAGTATACATAATTTTATGGTCAAGATGGTTATAAAAAAAGATGAATGTGAAAATCATAAGAATTGTAGAACATATATGAACATAGGACATGGTCATTTAACATGTAAAATGTTAAATAATTAAGATTAACGTAGCAAGATTTGAGTTTTTTAATTATTGTTGTAGTTCAAGCATGGACTTAAATTTTTAGTAGAAAAACCAAGATCTCGGATGATATTGTAGTATCTTGTCTTGGTTGATATATTGTTTGATATTGAGATATCTCGAGTGATACATTCGAAAGGAGATTTAAAGTGAGATTTGCTCTTTCATTTCGGGAGGATCCCAAAATGAGATCTCGGGCGATATTTTCGAGATCTATAACAGTGGGTGGGATACGTAATGCAAGAGTACGAGTCCAGAATACGAAATTCGTGGTGTGGAGTGGGATGAGGATTTTGGTGGGAAATTGGGAACATGAGTTTGGTGAAGAGATCTGCATTTACCAAGGCATTAGGGATATAAAATTTGGGGTGGTGACCATCGGTCACAAGTTTCTTGGCCATATTTAGGCTGTCTTGACGAGTGGGACAACTATTCCTGTATGACTCCATCCGGGATTCGTTCCAGGGTACGTTGTCGACACTTCGGCCTATAGAACCACGCGATGGGTTGAGTCGTGTGGGCTTGGACTGCTTTCGATAATCGAGCCAAAAGGATGGTTAACACTTTCCCCCTAAAACACATCTTGTCTTGATATGATGTGCTTTGAGTTCAAATAAGTATTTCAGGAAGTCGGAAAGATCTCCAAGCCATGCTGAGTGAATGGTCACGACCTTTACGTTGAGTAGAGCATTCTTGCAAGTACATTGTTTACGTGTTGTAATGGCACTTTGCGGAAGCTTGTTTAAGTAAACGCGAAGTTCCAGCATTTTAGCAATCATGATTACTTAGAATGGAAATTTCGTCTAGGTGCTCAAACACATGTCTAATTCACGTCAACTCAAGAAATCAAACATTAATTGTTTACTGACGCTTACATTGGAAAGTAAATGAGTCATTGCCAACAAAATGTCACGTACACACATTTGCATGTAATTTCGCATGACACGATCACAATTCATACTAAAACGTAGTCTGAATAGTATGTTTCGGGATTGCGATCACGCAAGTACGTTTTTGAAAACGTTATCGAATCGGAGATTCGACTGCTTAGCACATAATCTTGAACGCTTAGTGTTGGCTAGCTTTTGAATAAAGCGACCAAGATTCACACATATGGAGTTTTACTCGCGTAAGCCATGAAACTTCGATCGTGGTCACCGAGCCCTTTCCAGATCGTGACACTACTGTTGCGCCCCCTCGGCCGTGATTATCCCGGGCGATCTGGTTCGTCCTCTCAAGAGCCTCCACGATTCGATCCCTGAAGCTGAGAGATGAAGGTCACGACCAAGTCATCCACAATCCAAAGATGAAGGATCTTGTGCCACTTGTCCATAACTGTCATTTTGACCATTTCTCCATCAAGCTACGAACCAGTCTGAGATCATCAGAATTTGTACCATGTGTGACCACGATTCGCTTGAAGAAATTAGCTATAAATAGCCCCATACTTGACATTTTTGGGGTTCTCTTGGCAGTTCTGAGTGTTGTTCCTAACATTACTGTCTTAACATTAATTCTTATCAATATCAATTCGAAATCATTGAGTGAATCAAAATTGTAAAAGTGATATTAAGAGAAAAATAATTGGTTGTACTCGAATCTTACGTATAATTATAGATATAATGTGGACGTAGGCTCTTTAACGCCGAACCACTATAAATCTTGTGTGTTTTATATGTCTTCTTGCATTTATAGATATAAATCTCTATCTATTCAAATAATTTTGGTGTTAGAGCAACTTTTGGATCTAACATTTTGGTTCTTTCACTGAGAACCGAAGTCTCAACATATTGGATTGTAGTTCTATTGTTTGGATAGTCAAGTCCAAAGAAAACAGTCCAAAACTCCACTGTTTCGAGATTTGAAGATTTCAGTAAAGCTCAGATATCATGGTTGGAAAGAAGTCTAAGGAATTACGAGCTTCGCAGGCGAATGAAGCTGCAAACGAAGCAATTGAAGAAAGCGTGCACGAGCAGGTCGAAAAGAGCTCTCGGATCGTCGTAATGTAGGGGCGATCCGATCCGGTGATAGTGTAACGAACCAGACAGTTGAAGGAGTTACTACTCGATCGCAGGACCACGCTGCGATCCCTCCTGCACCTATCACCATGAACCGATGTCAAGAGGGTACCGCGAGCCACCAGCCTAGGAGGACCACGATCCGAACTGACAATTAGACTGCTACCTAACCTGGGAAGGAAATTATGGCTCGTTCCGCTCGTGCTGGTACTTTTACTCAACCCAGTTCGAGTTCCTTGCGTATAAGAGAAGATGAAGATGACCAGTTCGACCCTTTTGCTCCAGTTACCGAAGGACATCTGACTTGGATACTTGAAGCATTGGACAGACAAACTGATGAATTGGCTGCTCAAAGGCAGGAGAACTCGTTGCTGCGTCAGAATATTACTGCCTTAGGCAGACGAATTGACGATATTCAAAGGCAGGTTTCGCCACCTCCAGCTCTCCCTTTATCCCTGGAACATACATCCTCGTCTGAAGAACCACGGAGAAATCGGCGATGGCCTCCATTGGAAAGGGCTAAGAATATAGAAGCGCTTAATCAAGAAACCAATGACCGTAACATAAATGAGCCTATCCTGCCACCTAGGAATGGAGACGTTATTGATCCTGCTCAGAATCGATCTATTCCCCCGCTCGTCGTGCGACTGATTGCGGCAATAGGGGCAAGGGAGTTCTGTCCAGGACCGAGACCTTGCAGCAGTACGTCAAACAAATGCTGGAGGGGCTCGCCAGGAAAGAAGTGCTGACCCCGAATCCACTCTGACCCATGCGGATGTCGAAGCCATGATTAGACAAATGATGGTGGAAATTCGCGGACAAAGAAACGAAGATTGGGGTATAGGCCGTAGTCATTCGCCTTTTACCGATGATATTTTAGAGGTTCGATTCCCGAGAAAATTTAACATGCCATCGATGAACCTTTTGCGAGAAAGGCTGATCCAGTCCAACACCTGATGAGATATTCATGGTACATTAATGCAGCTGCCGCTTCCGATGCCGTGAAGTGTAAGGCATTCCCGATATTCCTGGAGGATACGACATTAATGTGGTTCACTCGTTTGCCAGGCGATCGATCCCCAGTTTTAGGGAATTAAGTGAACGGTTTGCAAATCAATTCCGGTTACATACCAAGAGATCTAAGAATGTCATTGAGTTGTCCCTCATTAAGCAATGTCCGGATGAATCTTTGAGATCCTATTTAGATCGCTTCAATTTAGCGGTCATGGAGGTCAGAGATCCCCATGAACAAACTGTTTTGATGGCTCTGATAGATGGAGTGGATAAGGATACTGAGTTTGGAAGATACCTAGCCGATAAACCACCGTTAACCAGAGAGGTATTTTACGAAAAGGCCAACATCCGCCTGCGTCGAGAGGAAATTTATGCCAACCTAAAGAGGAAGGCAACTGATAAGGAGGATATCTAAAGTAACGTGGCCATCAAGCAGACGGGAGATAGCACAGGAAAGGTTAAAGTTAATGTTGGGAACAAGAATCAAGGCAATGGTCGCCAAGCAGGGAATAATAATAACAATAATCGGAAGAGAAATCGAGGAAATGACTCTCAGAGAAGATCCCGGCCTAGGCCATTTGAGAGTTTTACACCATTAAATGATACTTTGGAAAATATCTCTCTGGATACGTACAATGTTCTCCAGTATAAGAGGCCTCCTCCGAGAGACTCGACTGAAAAGGAATGTGAGACTGGGAAATTATTCCTTTTTCACCAGAAACATGGTCACACCACAAATGAGTGTCATCATCTAAGAGATGTGGTCGAAAATCTACTCCGAGAAGGAAAGCTTGATGAATATAAGGTGACTTCTAGGGACAGGGGGCATGCCGAGCCCTAAACCAAAGCCAACCTGCTGTCAAACCAATGGCTCAGCAAAAAGGAAAAAATGTCATTATTAATACCATAGTTGGTGGACCTCATCTGGCAGGGCATAGTTTCAGAGCTATGGATCAGTACGTGAACGCGACTAAACAACACATTGAAGTGGGGGAATGTAGCAACCTCGAGGATAATGCTCCGGTTAAGCAACAAAAGGCGATGTCTGATTATGTCATATTTCGTGACCGAGAGAGTACTGGAGTCCACTCCCCAACTGAAGACCCATTAGTGATTACCGTTACCATTACTTCAGTTATAGTCCATAAAGTTCTAGTGGATAACGGAAGTTCGGTTAACATTCTGTTTAAGAAAACATTCGAACAAATGAAACTCGAGCCGAAGGATTTGAAACCATGCGAGGGTTGGATACGTGGATTTAATGGAACCTCAAACGCCCTGATAGGATACGTGGAACTGTCAGTAACCCTTGAGGAAGGAGAACGCCAAAGAGTGAGGATCCTCCCGTTCGTGGTCCTGGATGTTGGGTCGCCGTACAATACCTTTTTGGGCCGACCGGCCCTAGCCAAATTCAAGGACTGTATCGCACCCTGGTGTTTATTATTGAAGTTCCCGACGGATGCCGGTGTAGGTATAGTTAGAGGAGACCAAGTTGTTGCACGAGCATGCTACATAACGGAGCGAAAATTGCTTCGCAAAGGGAGAGATGTAGAAACAAAAGGCGGTTCTTCCCCTCCGAGGGAGGAATCGTCGTAGCAACTAAAGAAAATACCTTCGGGAGGGTCTCCCAGAGAGCTGCCCAACGATACAGATACCGGAGAGGACGAAGAGCCTGGGGACAGAATGGCAACTAACAATGAAGTGACTGTGGACGTACTAATCGATGATAGTGACCCAGAGAAGGTCCTGAAGATTGGATTCTAGTTGGATCCTGTTCGAGCCAAAGAATGAACAAGTTTCTTTAAAGCTAACTTGGATTTATTCGCCTATACCCATGCGGAGATGTGTGGAATATCTCCCTCGATTATGAGTCACTCATTAAGCATCAACCCGAAACATCCTCCCGTCAAACAAAAGAGGCGAATGCTTGGCCCAGAGAGGTCTGCTGCCTCAAAGGAAGAAGTTGAAAAGCTAAGAAGTAACGGGTTCATTAACGATTCAGCATACCCTGACTGGATTTCAAACCCGGTTTTGGTAAAGAAGGCCAATGGAAAGTGGTGTACGTGTATCAACTTCTCAGATCTAAACATAGTATGCCCAAAGGATAGCTTCCCATTGCCTAGAATCGATCAGTTGGTAGATTCGACAGCGGGTCATGAACTCCTTTCTTTTATGGATGCTTACTCAGGGTACAATCAAATCCCCATGCACGTCCCGGACCAAGAACATACCAGCTTCATTACAGATCTAGGATTATACTGTTATGTAGTGATGCCTTTCGGTCTGAAAAATGCCGGTGCTACATATCAGCGATTGGTGAATAGGATGTTCTACAACCAAATTGGGAAAACAATGGAGGTATACGTTGATGATATGTTGATAAAATCCAGACGATCATCCGACCATACTATAGATTTAGCAGAGATGTTTGAGATTCTCAAGAAATACAGGATGAAGCTAAATCCTTTGAAGTGCTCATTTGGGGTAGCATCTGAAAAATTCCTAGGGTTCATCGTCATCTCGCGTGGAATTGAAATCAATCCAGATCAAATTACAGCAATCCGAAATATCCAAAAACCAAAGCAGATTAAGGATGTCCAAAGCCTCGCTGGAAAGGTGGCGGCACTGAGTAGTTTCATCTCCAAAGCTACATATAAATGCATCCCTTTTTCGAGTTGATAAAGCGAGGCAAGCGCAAATTTAAATGGACTCCCGATTGTATGAAAGCATTCCAGAGTTTGTTGAACCATCTGGAAAGACCCCCGATACTATCTAAGCCTGTGGATCACAAGGATTTATTTGTGTACTTGGCAGTGTCATCTCACGCAATTAGTTCGGCTTTGGTAAGAGAGGAAGATAAGGTGCAAAGACCGGTGTACTATATGAGTAAGAAATTGGCGGCCGTAGAACGGAATTATCCAAAAATAGAAAAGCTTGCGTATGGCTTACTAATCACATCTAGAAAACATCGCCACTATTTCCAGGCTCATCCCATTACTGTGTACACCGATCACCCGCTCAAACAAGTTCTGCAAAGGCCAGAAGCATCAGGAAGACTGCTTAAGTGGAATATTGAACTAAGCCAAATCGACTTGAAATTCCAGCCCCGACGATCGATAAGGGGGCAAGTACTTGCAGGCTTCATAGCAGAGTTTACCATCCCAGAAGATGATGTAGTAAGTGAAGAAGCTTACCCACCAAAGTTACTCCTTGACTCCAGTGCCTGGAAATTGTACACTGATGGAGCTAAGAACGACAGACGATCTGGTGCCGGAGTGGTGCTTGAAACCCCGGAGAAACGGCTAATATACTACACTCTTAGACTGGAGTTCCACGCCACTAATAACGACTCTGAGTATGAATCGCTAATTGCTGGACTGAAGCTCACAGAGGAGTTGGAGATCACGAAGCAGAACATCTTTTGTGATTCCAAGATAGTCGTAAACCAGGTCACTGGAAAGATTCAGGCAAAGAGTCCAAGGCTGATATCATATTTGGAAAAAGTGAAGAAGTTGCTGGATGGTTTTGACCACTACAGCATATCTCATATTCCTCAAACAGAAAATCAAAAGGCAGACAAGTTAGCGAAAATGGCTAGTTCAGATAATCCTCTGGATACGGAGCTGGTCCCAATTGAAGTGCTATAGTCTCCTAGTATAGATCAGATGGAATTTGATCTGGTACTAGAGATTGAACCTGAGAGGGTGTCATGGATGACCCCTCTAAAGAAATTTTTGATAAATGGAACGCTTCCAACAAAGAAAAGTGAGAGGCGTGTTGTTATACGAAAAGCTTTCCGATATGTGTTGCAAGACAAAATCCTATACAAACAAGGTTTCTCGATGCCCCTCCTCCGGTGCATCTCCCATGATGACATCAAGCGTGTGCTGAAAGAGGTCCACGAAGGAGAATGTGGCGATCACACTGGAGGCAAAAGACTGATGAAGAAGATATTGCGGTATGGCTATTTCTGGCCTACGATAAACAAGGATGCAACCATGTATGCACGACGTTGTGACGCTTGTCAGAAATTTTCCAAGATACCTATGGCGCCACCTAGCCAGTTGAACACAACGACAAGCCCGTGGCCTTTTGCTATATGGGGGATTGACATTAATGGGAGCCTTCCCATAGCAAAGGACGGAGCAAAATTCGCTATTGTGGCCGTGGATTATTTTACTAAATGGGTAGACGCAGAGCCATTGAACATGATCACAACCAAGCGAGTGATCAATTTTGTTGTCAAGAACATTATATGCCGGTTTGGGATTCCAAAAGTCGTCATAACCGATAATGGAACCCAATTCGATAGTACCGAGTTTTAAGATTTGTGTCAGAAGTATCATATCGAGAAAAGATACACCTCTGTGGCACATCCGCAATCGAACGGACAAGTCAAAGCGGTGAACAAGGTGATTAAATCCATTCTAAAGAAAAGATTGAAGCGGGCCAAAGCCATGTGGGTTGATGAATTACCTTTGGCACTATAGGCCTACAGGACAACGTACAAGTCGGCGACGGGTCACACCCCGTTGTCCCTTGCTTTTGGAGCTGAAGCGTTCATTCTGGTCGAGTTAGAAGTACCATCTCATCGAACCACTTATTATGATCCAATGACCAACGATGAACTGCTCTTTAAGTCTCTAGACATGGTTGAAGAAAAAAGGGATGAAGCCGATCTACGCGCCTTGAGGCACAAGCAACAAGTTGCTCGGTATTACAACAAGAAAGTCCGAGCTCGAACCTTTGAACCTGGGGACTTGGTTCTGAAGCGCGCCTTTCCACCCCCAGTAGATATGAGCCCGAAATGGGAAGGAATGTACTCCATTTTACAAAGGCTTGATAATGGAACCTTCAAGCTAGCAACCGTGGATGGAGATGAAATCCCCAAAGTATGGAATGCCCAGCATTTGCGGCTTTATCTGATGTGAAATTGTCATGTTTACTCTTTTGTTTTCTAGGACCATGTAAAAAGGCTCGGCTTGCCTAGAACAGTCTGATTACTTGAACAAAAGATTATAAAGTGGACGTAGGTCATGATTCGACCGAACCACTATAAAAATATCGCGTGTCATTTACCTTTACTACACCGTTTCTTATCTGCTCTTTTATTTTGATTAATATAAATCATTAGTATTTTGAAGTTTGTTCTAAATTATGCAGTAATCTCAAAACAGCTAATTCAAAATGCCATATATCAGATCGGAAGGCTAACGGTAACTAATGCTCCAAAAGGTGCAGTTAGGTAAATCGCACTACTGCTTGCACTCTAACTCTTGAGACTAGGGAGAGAGTATAAAGGATGCAAAGATAACGTCCCCAAGGCGTAAAGGTGCACCATGATAAAACCGCCTTAATAACGCTCTAACCCGCTGAAGGATCGGGGGAGTATAGAGGCGCTAGAGACTTAGCGCCCCCAGAACTTCTGCCCCGTTAAAGGATCGGTGACCGGACCAAGAATCGAGCTCGAACTCTAACCCGCTGAAGGATCGGGAGAGTATAAAGGCGCTAGAGGCTTAGCGTAACAAGAATTCTTACCGCCCTGAAGGATTGGGAGAGTATAAAGGCACAGTGACATATGCCACTCAAGGGCTCCTATCCTGTCACACGACTGGGGACAAGAATGAAAAAGGGGCCCGAACCCCTCATTTCCGGGAATGGGGGGCATCATATATATGACACTAATCAATCCTCAATAAGCCCTGGTCAGGCACCATATTAATGATTGATTGGGGGCATATACACATGACACTTTGCATTCATGAATGCTACAAGTTTACTTAGTACACGAACTTTTCAATGATTATCATTCATGACTTCAGTATTTAGTTACGATTGTTTCGGTTACGATTATTTTTAAATTTTGTGATTCAGGATAATAAATTCTGCAAATATGGTAAACTTGCAGGTGCACAATTGTGCAAAGAAATAGTTTTTCATTCACTAAAAGCAGGTTTACAAGAACAAGAAGCTAAACAAAAGTGAGGGCCACTCTCACAACTACATTTTTTGGCCAGTGGAAAGCTTAAAATAAAAAATATGAGCTAGTAAGTGCATTCTATTTACGCTTGGGAGACGACTTAGATTTCTTTTTCTTCTTCTGTTTCTCCAACTCCTCTTTGTCAGCATCAGAGCGCTCACTCTTCTTCCTCTTCCTCTTATCAACAAGAGACTCTGGGGAGAATTAGAAGGCCGGGAGGCAAGCTGTGAAGTTATTGATCTGGGGGAGAACTTTATGATCAGCTCGGTCTTGGGGTCAACCTCCGAAATAGGAGGAACATACAAAGGGTCCTGCTCCTCCTTCTTTAAAACCAATTGTCTCTCTTTCTCAGCCTGCATATCAGCCAAGGTCTTGGTATCGTCATCCTTGATTTCTTCTGTGATGACCACGTCATCTTCTTCATCTCTATGACCACCCTCAGTGTCTTGCAAAGCCGCAATAACCTCAGCATCCGCAGGAGCGTCGGTGCTAGATACCACGGGTGCTACAGTGACCTTCTCACTTATCGTACTCTCGGTTTGCTTTAGAATCTCAGAAACTTTAACATCAGTGCCCGAGGGGACATCAACTTTCTCTGCCACTACCTTCTCCTCTGCATCTTTCTCGATCGGTATGACACCTGTATCATGAGAAGCAAACGTTAGTGAATCAGGAGAGGATGTGACCATTTCAGTTTTTTGTCCCATGAGACAACAACAAGTTACGACTGCCTTGACGAATTGTGGGGAAATTATGGAGATACCTTCAACCGACTCCTCGCCCAGATTTGTAATGGTAGCTCCGACAACTGGAGGGGTTGGAGCCAAGGGTATCAACAGATCATCATGATTATATTCGTCAACTTCATAGGTTTTGGGCTCCACCACCGAGCTCGAGCCTTCGTCAATCTTATTCTTTCCCTTAAGCTTAGTCTTCTCCCTTTTGATCTCTTCTTGGGTTAAGCGTCTGCCTTTCTCCAAAGCCTCAGGTTCTTCACCTCTGAGAAAGGTCTGCATCACCTGGTTTTCATCAATCTCATCGACCATCAACAGCCGCTTCTCGCCTTCGACAATTGCATCCTGTACATTGGCCAGAGTAATATTATAGTCCGGAATCCAAGAGATGTCTCGAGTCTTGATGACTTGACAAAAGAAGTCGAACAACAGTTCCTCAAAACCAGCTATCTCTTTCTCTTTTTCAACGAGCTTATCAGCAGCAACAGTGGCCGATTCAAGAGCATTATTGGCATTACTTTCAGCGAGAGCCGCACGCTCCTCAGCCTGGACAAGTTGATCATTTAAAACTTCTTTTTCTTTTTTCGCGAGAGCGAGACCGTCTTTTAAGCCTTTCTTTCTCCCAGGCAGCTTTCTCATCAGCAAAATGTTCCTGTGCTGCTTTCAGTTCAGTGTTAATTGCCCTAAGATCTTCCACTTCCTTCTTTAGAGCCACCCGTTACTGGCTGTTTGAATCAAGCTCACTGCGAAAACGCTTCCTAGCACTTTCTAGCTCTGACTTGTAATTCTCTGCATCTCGCCAAGCTAAAGCCAGTTGGGCCTGTGCATCCTCTAGTTCTTTTTCCATTTTTCTCCTAGCCCTAGCATCATTCTCAATTTCCACTCGGGACATGTCCGCATCCGTTCCTAGGCGATGGATGGCATTTGAAAGATGAACGGCATGCCTCTTCATTATCCCATATTGTCTAGCCAAATGGCACATGTACCCTATCATCTCTGTGTCCCAATCCTCGGGGGCTGGTTCAAGATCCGGGACGAACATCATCCGCTCAAGGAAAATATCAAGGAATTGCTTTCGCAAGCGGTCCAGCCTGGCCATAATCTCAGAATTGGGGGCAACATCCTGTGCAGCGGTAGTATCCAAGCCGTGCTCACTCGAGGAAACAAGGGTTGTCTTCCCCTTCTCCATGATCTTTCCCTCATCTTTATTCTTGTCCTCTGGCTCAGGGTGTTTTTTAGAAGACTGGGCATGAGAAAGCGTACTTTTCGGAGGAGTCAAATCTCTAGGAAGTTTATTACCCCCGGCCGGTGGCAATGGACGACTGTGAAACTTTCCAGAACCTTTCTTTGATGGAGATCGAGATCGTGTAGAATAAGATTGATGAGAGTCCCAGGGCCGATGACTATCTTTTCCCCAACTATCACTACGAACATGCTCGGGATTTGATTAAAGACTTTGTGTGCCCTCATATAAGGAGTGATAAGAGTAAGACCGTATACGATGCATCTCCCCTGCAAAGGAAACAAACAGATGTTAGAACCATGAACATTGATGGTGAAAGAGTGTAGCGGCAAGTGGTGCATGTGATTTGTGCATCCCGTGTAATTCCCCCCTAACGGACCAGGGCCCAGAGTTAGGCTCGTCTGTGTGACTTTTTTCTCTCCAACTGGCGCATTCATTTCCTCAGAGATAGGAAAAAACGAATCTCCTCTGAAGTCTTCCTGTGTATAGATATAGTCTGGTAAAGGAATATTATTCAATTCCCCGAGTATTTGTTCCTCCGTTAACTCATCGTGAGAGGCAGGCTCAACTGGTAGTGAAGTTTTTAAGGGAGATTGCCCCTCAGAGGTTGGGACCTCATTCGGCTCATCGGCTCGGCCCTCGTCTCCTTTGTATACGTTTAAATATTCATCATCCTGATTGATCATCGGCGAAGGACTCTTGCGAAGGTTGATTGTCTCTACAACTTGAGAAGTTCCTTCTCCCTTAGTCGGGTGCATGTATTTGTATGGTTTGCCACCCGCTCCAAGTTAGAATCTTATATCTAGAAGACGGTGTTTGTGAAGATTCTCGTCGGCGATACATTTCTTAATCCTTAAGAAATCTGAGTTGCTTCTGAGAAGACGGGACAGTCGGTCATCATATATCGAACCTTCCGTTCTCTCAAAGTTGTGGTCTGTATGGAACAAAATGACACATTAGTACTGAAACTATGAATTCAAAGTATACGCGGAAAAGTTGAAAATATACTTGATTGTAGCCACTTCCTCGCACATCCGGCTTGATGTTTTATATAGAACCAGTCAGATTTGACATCCCCTATATTATTATAACCATCTGTTACAATTTTTCTATTGGCAACTGACTCGAAGAAAGAAAAGTTGGGAATCACTGCGGAACGATACTTGAAATGGTAATTGAATTTCAAATCCTTGAGGGTAAGCTCGGTCTGTAGAACCTCTGCGTATGCAATGTACAGAGTATACAAAGCTGCGTAAGAGTTAGGATGGAGTTGCATGGGGGCAATTCGTCATTGCCTGAGGAGATCGACAACAATTGGAGGAAATGGTGGAATAGCGCCTACCCAGCACAAGAGTCGGCCGACCGTCATGTACACTTCGGGGGAAGAATGAGGCCTATCTCCATCCTCTGGAGTTTTCACATTGTCCCAGGGAATCCCATGTCTTAAGCATTTCTTCTTAAGTTTTATATCGTCTAATTTGGAAGATAGAGAATCCGCGAGCTTCACTATTTCATTAACACCTGGGATTTCGTCAGGAGCTCGATCATCTTCTTCTTCCTCGTCTTCAAGAGATGTGCTCTCAGAAGTCGTTGACTCTATATCTGTATTCGTCTCGTAATCGGGGTCGGATTTTTTCCCCATTTGAATCTGAAGAAAGCACATCAGGATCATGATGTACTAATGTCTCTGGTTCGGTACCTTCCTCTGGTGTCTCAGTCACTTGTTTATCAGACATAGCTGTGTTGGCGAGTAAGAAATTAGAACATGAGTTACCCGTTCCCTGTGTGTGCAAGTGCAAGTGTGCATGTGCATACAATAAGGAAAGCATGAAGTTAGTTACATAGACGGAATAATGGTTGTTATATGATATCAAGTTATGCCACTGATCGGTCCTGGAAATTCATCGCAAAGGATTCTAGCCTAACTGTCCATTGGTATATCAGAACCACATTGTATTTTCTAGTCGATGTGTCCATGGGATCGTCAGTAAGAATGCTTCGTCAAGTTGTAAGGCTTGGATCGCTATATAGGTATCAAGGCATGAAACAGGGATTGGGTCGCGGATGGCAGATCGCCAACAAGCTCCATCCGCGAAGGAACACCGACTCGTGCTGGAAGCTTTGGATCGTGGAATGACCCACCTAGCTATAACTCTCCCTAATTCCAATGACTCGTGGAAGACCCTCCACGATTTACTTTATTTCCTGGTCCTGCGATCCACCTCACTCCCCATCTCCACGACCCGGTCCACTAGTCAAAATTATACTTTGTCTACATTTCTTATCTCACTAACCGACTATCGCTGCGACCCAAGTCAAAACCTCGTCTACGAGTCGATCTGTTCTTCTCCTTCCTCCGCGGTCCTCCTCTCCATCCATGAAATTGAGTCCCCTACCGCCATTGTAGTATCGATGGAAATACGAGATAAACGAAGAATAAACAGTACAAGGATGGAAGTAATCCTATTGCCATTACCTTTTGATTATGGGATAACATCGATTTCTAGTAAAAGAAAAGTTAGGGTTTTGGCTGAAGAACTGGTGGTGGCGGCAAAGGAAAAGAGAAGGAGAGGAAAGGAGTGGCGGTCGGTCGGCTTATATAGCTGAATGGGGGACTCTTCGTCTCCCCGTTTTTGTTTTATTCTGATCCGTGAGGACCATTGGGCCACAGGCCAAGAAGGTCCATCTCATCATAGCAAGTGGCCCATTTGATCGTATGACCATTGTGTCCACTCCGATCGCGCTATATCACAGTAAAAAAAGGGACTTACTCAGCAGATTAATGACAATGTCTTCTGGAATTCAAGAATGGAAAATTAGTCGATGAACAAAGAAAAAATGAATGACTTAATCCGGTATTTATACCAGTCAAAGAACGCAACTTTCTGAAGCAATACGACATTTCAGACAGATGCGACCATTGGTTTACATCGTTTCGCAAAAAAGATAGCTCAGTAATTTCGAAGCATGTTTCATCCTTGATAAAACATACTTCGAGGGGGCAAAATGTTGGCTAGCTTTTGGATAAAGCCACCAAGATTCACCCATATGGAGTTTTACTCGCGAAAGCTATGAAACCACGATCAAGATCACCGAGCCCTTGCCAGATCGTGACAGTACTGCTGCGCCCCCTCGACCGCGATTATCCCGGGCGATCCGGTCTGTCCTCTCAAGAGCCTCCATGATCTGATCCCCGAAGCTGAGAGATGAAGGTCACGACCCAGTCATCCACGATCTGAAGATGAAGGATCTTGGGCCACCTGTCCATAACTGCCATTTTGACCATTTCTCCATCGAGCTACGAACCAGTCGGAGATCATCGGAATTTGTACCACGTGTGACCACGATCCGCTTGAAGAAATCAGCTATAAATAGCCCCAGACTTGGCATTTTTGGGGATCTCTTGGCAGTTCTGAGTGTTGTTCCTACCATTACTATCTCAGCATTAATTCTTATCAATATCAATTCGAAATCATTGAGTGAATCAACATTGTAAAAGTGAGACTGAGAGAAAAATCATTGGTTGTACTCGAATCTTATGTATAATCATAGATATAAAGTGGACATAGGCTCGTCAGCGCCAAACCACTATAAATCTTATGTGATTTCTATGTTTTCTTGCATTTCTAGATATAAATCTCTATAAATTTAGATAATTTTGGTGTTAGAGCCACTTTTGGATCTAACACTTAGGTTCACGAACACACGATCGGCTAGCTAGGAAAGTCGGTTTCGACAATCGAAGTTTCAGAAATTTGTATGTGTGATCGTAACCGAAATTAGGAGTTAGAAAGTTTCACCAATCGTGAAGTTGTTGAGAGATGCACTTCTTTTCTTCTTCTTTTTTAATCATTAGGGTTAGTTCGACGGTAAGATCGGTACCGACCCCTAAACACTTAGAATTTTTCTAAGATTTTTTTTTTTGGAATCTCACTCCACATCTGCTATATACACTAGTTACGAAGTATTTTTTTGTCTCTGCTTTGGCTTTGTACTCGTGACTTTGAAGAATTTGAGAAATCCTGACCCTCAATGAATTTGAACTCCAAAACTGCCTTACTCTAACCATAACTCAGGTGGGTTTTTGAATCTTTCGTTCACTTTGGAATTTGTGTAGGCGTGGAGTTTTGATTAGAGGAGATGACTAGAACAAAGGCCAAGAGGCGGAGGTTGAAGCGGCTCGTGGTCTTTGGTGACTGGCCAATGGAGATGAGGGAAGAGGCGAGGCGTGGCCGGTGGCTCTTGGACAACGGTCACGACCTTTGAAATAGCGGCAACGTGAGGGAGTTTGAAGGGAGAGAGTTCATGGAGTATGAAAATTGAAAGGGTAGAAGGAGATCACTATTTCAAATCTCGCAAATATCGCCCGAGATCTCCTTTGAGATATCATTTTGGGTTCATTCCGAAATGAAACAAGAAATATCACTCTAAATCTCCTTTCGAATATATCTCCTGAGTTATTGCAATATCGACCAAGACAAAATACTGGAATATCGTCCGAGATCTAAGTTTTTTGGTTAAATTTTAAATCTGTGCCTAAAGTAGAAAAATAGTTAAAAAAAGCTCAAATCAGCCATGATAATCTTTTGTTATTTTACATTTTGAATGTTAAATGACCATATTGTATGTTAATATATGTTCTACAATGCTTATAATCTTCGTATTCGTATTTTTTTACATACATGTTACATAAGATATTACGTATTTTATGGCCTATTTATGTTGTTTTTTAATGTTTTGGATCCTTTTAATGTTTTATGTCTAACAATATTTTTGTGTTAAGCATATTACGATTTAGAGTACGAATGATTTTTTGCAAAATAAAGAATAAGACAGTAATTTTGCAATTCAAGTTTAAGTAACCATTTTAATAGCATTCAAAAAAATCCTTTTGTACAAATATCCTTTTTTAACATATCACGTACCCATAGATTGTTCCGATATGAACTTTCAGACCTGAGATGGAAATCCGAGACGAATCCCCGAGTTAGAGTCATCAGGTCCAAGATTTCCCTCACTGCTAGATCAAGTCTATAAAATCACCGAGATGAAACACGACTGATATCTGAGATTGAAAACCTTGGTGCCAAGCAAACTAAAAATGATTAAAACTAGCAAAGTCTTCAAAATAAATTTAGGTTCTTGCAAACGTAACCACTATAAAATATTGTGTTATTTTCCTTCCTGCATATTTTCCATCCTGGATACTTAGTTTCGTTATTTCGGAATACTTAGGGTGTTGTTGTCAACTTTTGCGCATCAACAATTTTGTACAGGAAAATCAAAAGGGGAGTGTGACGACCGCCCACAACCCCTGCACTTAACAAAAAAATATGAACTGAAAGACATGTCTTGCAGCTGTGGACGATCGTCAAGGATGAAACACAAGCAAAACATGTCATACAACTCACAGCGGAAGGATAAAATATAATAGAACATATACGATAGGTAATAATAATGAAGCATGTTTGGGTAGAAACTCCAACTTTCATAACAACTAGAAAGAATATCTATACATCCCGGATAACAACATAAATGTCTGTACAAATTTTCCTCACTACGGCACTCGTAAAACATCAAACAGCGGAAATAATAGATACCGGATAGTAGAAAATAATACACTAGCCTCTTGCTCGCCACAGTACAACAGCTTCGTCCTCACCAAGATAACATCTGTTACCTTTACTCAATTGAACACCCAAAACAGGATGACCAACCTAAGGCAATAAAGGGGAAACATAAAACCTTGAGTTAGACAACAGTCTTAGTGAGTGATAAAACAACTATTTAACATCATTAATACAGTATACGAGAATATGTAGATTAACCAGCTAATGTACCATAACTCCAGAGAAGAACTCATCCCCATCTTCCGCACATCGGACAGTGATAGCCTTTACAACCAAGCATTTCAACCATACATCCATGGCAAACAGGGCAACCATTCATTCATAGCAATCAGAAGTAACAAAGCAATAGTGAACAAAGCAACTAGTAATATCTCATGTAAACCATCCTAATCGATATCGACATTTCCCAAGCACAAGGCCCATAAGCTTAAACCAATATCAAACAAGCACCTAAGAAATGTCTCCTTCAACGTCAGACAATCTAGGGGAGATGGCACAACAAAAACAATCAACATTCATGACTGACTCTGGCTATCACTGATAATCCTGCTTCGAAACCATCGTTAATCGTATGACCAGCTAAACACCTTGCCATCAACTGTCAAGGGCCAATGGTAAACCTCGGTTCTAACAAAATCTCCATACGCGATACAAGAAATGTAACTAGGCCAATTCGAGCTGCCTAGGGTACTCGACCATACAACGAAATCGTGAAAACCCTGCTCTAAGTCCGCTAGAACCTATGAAAAAGATAGTTCCTCAGCGTTCGGTATCTCTAGTCATCATCACCGGTGACCATCCTACTATTATCCATGAAATCAAAACACCCTTAAGTCGTCTTCTCATTCGTTGCGTTACGACGATCAACAAACACATCACAACACTTCAAACCTTCAATTTTGAATTCACTTCGAAGATACAACTGTTCTAGAACGAAAGACATTAACACTTGATTCACCATAACTAGGTCGTTCTCTTCTAGGTCGTAACCGATCCATGACCAACCACCCATCAAGCTCGAGTCCTCACCGACCAAACTCCATATGATGCACACCCATGACCTGCCTTCCCAGGTCATTCTAGCTATCCCTACGACCTGAACCTCTAGGTTTCCAATGACCTACATCCTACTTCCTGCCCCTTCTTGCCTTCTAAAGCTTCGGCCGAACTACCTGACAAATGGCCTGACTACCCAACGATCTTACGCCTTGGACATTCCAACAACCTGAAGCAGTTTCTACACTCCAATGTTCCAACGCTCCTATCAAGCCTTCTACCTTAGGTCGTCTTAACAACATAACACCCATGGTCCAATCTCCTACGACCTAGTGCCAACGGTCCAAGTCCATCTCAACGCTCCAACAACTTCAAGAACAATCTGACTCCATTTCGTGGAGAACAATAAAACGATCCACCTCTGAAAAATGAGCCGACTCTAGATCTTACTAAAATAACTCCATTTCTAACTAAATCTTCGACAAATGACAATATCGATTTAAACCACTCATCTAAATCATCCAATTCAACCATGAACACTTCATGAAATTGCTAACAACATCAGAATATCCATTATCATCAACAACCATATAAACTTCACTGAATCATGATAAAACGATAAATAAACTAAAATGATGGATCTAACTTGCATAAACATATGAATTAACATAAGAATTACCGGTTTTAAGTTGCTAGATTAGATCCTATGGCGATTAATATGAAAATATACTTACCACGATATAGATCTATGTGAAAATGACTTGAAAATGATGAAATTATGATCATACAACTCATATATTTGATTGAATCCATGTGAGAGATGCATATCACTCACCAATTATTCAAAACAACACAAAATCAACAAATCACG
Source organism: Allium sativum (assembly GCA_030737875.1). Lineage (NCBI taxonomy): Eukaryota > Viridiplantae > Streptophyta > Magnoliopsida > Asparagales > Amaryllidaceae > Allium > Allium sativum. The sequence goes on from CM060918.1 coordinate 348,352,485, forward strand.
AATCCGAACAGCGAAGAAGACTCTTCAAACTTTCCAATTTGATCAGACTCTCTTCACTTTGCGTAAATCTAGCTTCAAACGATGTAGATCTTCGATTTTCTTATGTAGGTATGGAATTTTAATGGTGTAAAGTGTATTTGATTGAGCAAGGATGATCACGAGCTAAAAAAAAATGAGAGAATGAAGAAAGTAAACTATTCTCCATGCCTCTAACCCTCTATTTATAGTATTCCACAAGCTCACTAATAGGCCTCCCCAAATCAGCCCACTACCGGCTTAAAAACCTGAAGAGAAATTATGAAACACTAAAACAACGTTTTCTCCTAAACCACTGAACCAAATCTTTAATGTTACCACTCTACAGAACTAGCAACACCATTTCCTTTCCGATGAGGCTGATCTTAGCACTTGATTCGATCCAAGTCAAAAATTATGTCCTATATAAAACTGATAGGGTTAAAACGGTCACAAATAAAATTAGTAATAATTATGGACATATCTCACATCTCCATAACCAACATGTCAAAATATGAGAATGATCCAACCCTTAGAGAATTAAATAAAAATATTTTACGATCCTCCGATACGTAAAAGGCGGACTGTTGCATTCTTCTCCCCTTAGGAATTTCGTCCTCGAAATTCCAAGCAAAAACAACAAACCAAAAAAATCTGCATGCCTACCGTCCATAAGCAGCCAGTTTACCATCAAAACTAACATCCACCAAGCCATGCATCCATAGCCTTATCCTAGCGCGCAGAATTCAAATAACAACAATAGTGCAAGTTATAACGGGGTAAGAATGACACGACACCTATGGGTCATACCAACGAAGAGTTTTGGATGGGTTGTCTTCATACTCTCTTCCCTCTCCAACATGCAATCCTCATCATCCTCACACCATTATACCTTAACTAACTTAACCGTCTTCCTCCTAAGCTATTTCATGTCATTCCCCACAACTCGAAGCGGCTTACGAGGTTTCATAGCTATGGTCTCGACTTCTAGGTCTTCGTACTACTCCGGAGATACCACCACATTCGAATCATGCACACATTTCCAAAGAAACGTCACATGGAAAACATTATGCACACTTGACATTCTCGGGTAACTCCAATCTATATGCCAGCTTTCAAATACGCTCGACTACCAAAAACAACCCAACAAACCTAGTAGCTAACTTTCCTTTACTTCTCAATCTAACCACATGCTTCAACGGCGAAATCTTCATAATAACCATATCGCCGACGTCGAATTCCAAATCCTTTTGATGTTTGTCGGCATAAATCTTCTGACGGTCATGGGTTGCCTTCATTCGTTGTAGAACGATCTCGATTCAAGAGGTTTCTCTTATCATCTCAGGCCCAATTATCAACTTATCTCCAATTTCTAACCAACATGCCGGAGAATTACACAGTCCACCATACCACGCCTCGTATGGTGCCATTCCAATGCTCGATTGATAGCTGTTATTATATGCAAACTCAACTAGATGTAGATGGTCTTCCTATGTTCCCCTAAAATCCAATACACAAGCTCTTAGGAAATCTTCCACAACTCGGTTAACCCTTTAAGCAGTACTCAAACACAACTCGGTTCCCAAATTATCTTGCAAATTTTTTCAAAATCTACTCGTGAACAATGGATCTCGATCACTCACTATGCTCTTTGGAATACCATGGAATCAAACTATACATTTTATATAAAGCTCAGCCAACTTCGATGCTCCTAGTCGATTTAATAGGAATAAACCTTGCAATTTTGGTCAACCGATCCACTATGACCTAAATTCCTTCGTTTCCTGCCCTGGTTCTAGGTAGTCCATTGATAAAATCAATCGATATCTGCTCCTACTTCCATGTAGGAACTTCCAATGGATGAAGCAACCCACTCGACTTCTTCTGTTCAGCTTTCACCAACTAGTAGTTTATACACTTCGAAATGAACTTTCCAATATCCCTCTTCATCCCTTCCCAGTAGTAAGCTGGCTTCATATCCCGATACATCTTGTTACCACCGGGATGAATCGTCAACTTCGAGTGATAATATGCTCTCAGAACGCCATCCCTTAATCCATCGATATTAGGAAAAACCAGTCATCCTTGTTTTCGAAGCCAACCTTCTCGATCGACCTCAAACTCTTTATTATTTGGTTCCAACTTCTGGATAAACTTGACAAGCTTTATAACTTGTTTTCGGATCTCGCTAATCCTTTCGATGAGAGTAGGTCTTATTGATAAGCTTGCCAATATTTCAGGTTCCAACTCACATCGTGGCCTGAAATCGAATACTGCCACTTGAGGCTCTTCCATTCTGAAAACATCGCTCCCAAACTTTCGTGTCTTCGACTCAATGCATCTGCAACTGCGTTACCTTTACTAGGAGTATATGCTATACCAAAATCATACGATGCCAGAAACTCTAACCACCTTTGCTGCCGAAGATTCAAATATTTTTGGGAGAAAAGATACCATAACGACTTGTGATCCGTAAACAACTCGAATCAAACTCCAAACAGGTAATGTCCCCCACATCTTCAGAGCAAACAAGATCACTGCCAACTCCAAATCATGAGTTGGATAATTTCTCTTATGCAGCTTCAGCTGACGACTCATATAGGCCACAAATCTATCCTTCTGCATCAGCACTGCTCCAAGTCCAGTACCACATGCATCGGTTTGTACCACCATTTCTTCATTCCTTCTTGGAATCATCAAAACAGGAGCCCTCGTCGGTCTCTCTTTCATGATTCCAAATGCTTTCTCACACTTTGCAACCCATGTGAACACTTGGTTCTTCTTTGTCAATCCCATCAACGGTGCAGCTATCTTGGAGAACTCCTTGATAAAACGATGATAATATCCCGTCAACCCAAGGAAACTCCAAACTTCCGTCACATTCTTAGGTCTATCCCAGTCCTGGATTGCTGCTACTTTAACGGGGTCAACCGCTATTCCATTTCTAGAAACAACATGGCCTAAGAACCTCACTTCGCTTTTCCAAAAGCGACACTTTGGAAACTTAGCCTTTAGCTGAAGCTATTGCAAAATTTCCAAAACAACTCTCAAGTGCATCCTATGCTCTTCCTCATTCCTGGAATAAATCAGAATATCATCCATGAATACAAGCACGAACTTGTACAACTAATCTATAAACACTTTATTCATAAGAACTACGAAGTATGCTGGAGCATTAGTCAACCAAAATGACATTCCTAACCAATTGAAGAAACCGGATGGTGTCCTCAAAGTAGTCTTCGACACACTCTCCTTTGCCACTCTCAACTGGTGGAATCCCATTGCTAAATCCGTCTGAGAGAACACTTTGGTTTTGTGAAGCTGATCGAACAAGTCATCTACCCTTGGTAATGGATACTTGTTCTTCTTAGTCACCTTTTTCATCTTGCGATAGTCTACACACAAACTCAATGATCCATCACCCTTGGTTGTAAACACAACTGGTGCGCCCCATTTGAAAACACTTCTCCGAATGAATCCTTTTCCTAAAAGGTCACGAACTTGCACTTCTTACTCTTGATGTTCCTTAGGCGCCACCTGCCTAAGAGGAATAACGATAGTTCTAGCACCCACGAGCAAATCGATTCTAAACTCGATCTCACAATGCAGCGACAACCCTTTGACTTGCTAAAAGACATACTCAAACTCATTAGCAATCAACATAGATGACAAGTCCTCTTGTGGAATCATAAGCGAATATAAATAGCTCACGAAGACACCATCTTTGGCCTTACGTTGAATCAAAAACTTTTTCCATTCCCCATTCCTAACGCTCACCTCAAGTTTCTCGCAATTCACTCTTGCCACATACCTCTTGAGCCAATCCATACCCAAGATAATCCCAAACCCAGTGAAGTTCAAAACAAAGCAATCACACACAATAGAGAAACCATGACTCGATAACACAAGACCACGACAAAGCACACAAAGGCTAGATGAACCCTCAACTGGATTAGTCACAACCAAAGGTCTATTACAAATCTCAGGTTCCAAACCCAAGCAGCACACAAGCTCATTACAAATGAATGTATGTGATGCTCCAGTATTAAACAACACTCGAACTGAAACAACTCGAATAGAAAGAGTACCTTGAACAATGACACCCTTTCCATTCTCTTCGATAGCAGGATCTCTTGAAGAAGATTGTACAAACTCCAAAGCGTAAGCCTTCACTATCTGCTTCCCTTTCGCTAGTTTCGAACAATCCTTCTTGTCAAGCCTAGCTTTCCACACTTAAAGCACTTCTTTTCAGCTTTTGGATTCTTACAATCCTTGGAGTAATGACCCTTCTGCCAGTAGTTGTAGCAAATCACTTCACGTTTCTTCCTCTTCTTGCCATCCTTTCCTTTCTATTGTTGTTGCTTTATGTTCTTGTTATTATTACCACCTTGCTGTGGTTTTGGAACTTCCTTAGTTGCAACAACAACAACTTCCTCTTTAGGAAACAAGCTTTCATGTTTAACAGCTTTCTCCACTATCTTCTCATATGGATCGTTAAGACGATCCACCAATGGTTTCCCAATATAGGTATCTAAAACCATAAAAACTTCTCGTTCTTTTGAAAGGATGTATCAATATATGAACGAGCATATCTGGACAATGCCTTAAAATCAAAAACATAATCAAGCACCGGTCAATTTTTCTGTTTCATCTCCACAAACTTCTTGGCAAAACGGACTTTTGAGCAGTAAACATAAACTTCGTCTTGAATTTGACTTGGAATTGCTCCCATGTTATTTCTTCCGGGGTCTCTAGTGTAACAAAATTCCACCATTCCATGACTCTACCCTGTAACTACCTTGGCACAAGCTTTCTCTTAATTGCATCATCTATACCTAAATCTCCAAAAATACGAATACAAGCATTTAACCATCTTTGAACCTCTTCAGTAGCTTATGTCCCTATAAAAGGCTTTCCTTTAAGAGAGGAAAAGTCTTTGCATTGCTTCGCGAAGTCCACCACCTCAGGCATCTGCGCACCTAAGTCTACCGTGGCTGCCACTAGAGCGGGGTACCCTTCTCATGAATATCTCAGTCATGGCTTCAAACATGGCTGGGTAATCTTGTGAACCATCATTTCCCCCTCCTGGCACAACCTCCTGCCTAGCAGTATGTCTTCAAGTTCGTCGAATCATTCTAAATATGCAATATAGAATGATTTGCCACTTACAAAAAAATTTCTAATGGAGTTTTAACGCTACTATACATATATTCACTACTATTTAGTATACATCCATCAGAAATCTACAAATACGTCTCTCATATGTAATTAGGTCTTTGAACTTTGGATAAAAATCGATAACCAGTGCTCTAATACCAAATGTGGAAACTGCCCACAGCGCAACCTGTCGTATAACTCACAGTACAAGGATAAAATAAAATAGAACATATACAACAGGCAATTACAGTGAAGCATATTTGCGTAGAAACTCCAACTTTCATAACAACTAGAAAGAATATCCATACATCCTGGATTACAACATAAATGTCTATACAAATTTGCCTCACTACACCACTAAGAGTCAAACATCAAACAGTGGAAATAACAGATACTTGATAGTAGAAAATAATAAGCTAGCCTCCTACTCGCCACCACATAGCAGCAGCATCCCCACCAAGATATCACTTGTTATTTATTACATGGTCAGCCCATCCAAAACTGGATGAACGGCCAAAGGTAATAAGAGGGAAACATAAAACCTTGAGTCGAACAATAGTCTAAGTGAGCGATAAAACAACTATCTAATATCATCAATAACGTATATGAAAATCTACCAAAACACCAGAGAAGAACTCATCCCTATCTTCCCCACATCAGACAGTGATAGCCTTTACAACCAAGCATTTCAACCATACATCCACGGAAAATAGGACAACTATTCATTCATAGCAATCAGAAGTAACAAAGCAATAGTAGACAAAGAAACTAGTTATATCTCATGTAAACCATCCTAATCGATATCGACATTTCCCAAGCGCGAGCCCAGAGGCCTAAACCAATCTGACGAGCACCCAAGAAACATATCCTTTGTCTTCAGACAATCTAAGGGAGATGGTACAATCAAAACAATCAACATTCATGACTAACTCTGGCTATCATCGCTAATCCTAGTTCGAAAACATCGGTAGTCGTATGACTGGCTAAACATGTAGCCATAACCTGTCAATGTCCAATGGTAAACCCTGGTTCTAGCAAAAACTCCATATGCCATACAATGAAACGTAATTTGGCTCGTTCGTGCTGCCCAGGGTAGTTGACCATACAACGAAATCGTGTAACCTTTGCTTTGAGTCCTCTAGAACCTATTACAATGATAATTCCTCGGCCTTTGGTATTTCTAGTCGTCATAATCAGCGACCATCCAACCATTATCCACGAACTCAAAAAACCCTTGAGTCGTCTTCTCATTCGTTGCATTACGGCGATCAGCGAATACATCACAACACTTCGAACCTTCACTATTTAATTCACTTCGAAACCAATACAATTCTAGAACGAAAGACATTTACACTTGATTCACCATAACCAGGTCATTCTCTTTTAGGTTGTGACCGACCCATGACCAACGACCCATCAAGCTCGAGTCCCCGCGGACCTGACTCCATATGTTGCGCACCCACAACCTGACTTCCTAGGTCATTCTAACAATCCCTACGACCTGACCTTCTAGGTCGCCAACGACCTACGTCCTTCCCGTTCTTTCCTTTTAAAGCCTCAGTCGACGTACCTGACAAACGACCTAATTACCCAACGATTTGATGCCTTGGAGCTTCCAACGACTTGAAGAAGTTTCTAAACTCCAACGTTCCATGTCTGTAACACCCCGCATTTTTGTAACAATTAAATACTGCATATGAGAAAAACAAAAAAAATTGAAAAGCTTCCAAAATTTGGCCATAGGAGTAGCGTCATTACGTTTGTATTGATTTTCTGGTCAATTTAGACCTATGAATTGCAGGAAACCGATTTAGGATGAAAGAGATACCTTTAAATGAAGCATTGCAGCAAAATATGAAAATAAGATAAAGAAAGAGAACAATGCGTACCATTGCTTCTAACTTATTAATAAATGACTCCGTAGCTCAGTTGGTTGAGGCATTGGATATGCAACATAGAGGTTGAAGTTCGAACGCCGGCGGTGACATAATTTTTATCTTTGTTTTAGAGAGGGCCAACTGAACATACAAATATATGTATATATATGCAGAAATATGTATATTTTAAACAGAGGAAGGAATGCATACAATTTTTTAGAAATCCCATGCAATTAAAAGAGGTAATTTATGCGCTAATTAATGCAATGCATGAAATGCATATTTAAAAAAAAAACATTATTTGGTGCAATGCATGGAAATGTTTAAAAAGAAGAAATCAATGTGTGAATGCATTAATATAAAAAGAGGGATAAGCAAGGATAAATTAATTTGATAGTTTCATGCAACAATAAAAATGAGGAAAGATGTATATATATACACGATGGTTAAAAGTTTAGATGCATGAAAAAAAGGAGGAAGTTAATAAAGTAAGCAGCAATAATAAATGTATGCAATAAAAAAAGAAATAAAACAGTCACGTTATTGCATTAAAAAATGGGCATACATATATAACCATGAAATTCCAAACTAGAGAATTGAGTGTATGCAACCTGATATTAAAAGAATAAAAGTGTGCATAAGGAATTAATGCAATATGCGATAGAAGAAAGGAAACATTGCAATGAATTGATAGAGATAAATAGAAAGGAAACAACGAAATGAATTGATTGCATTAAAAAATGTAATGCATGAAATAATGAAGGGAAGATATATATATATATATATATATATATATATATATATATATATATATATATATATATATATATATATATGGCGCACAAATTTGAAATTCAAAAGCGGGTATGGTTTGTAATTGGAACAAGATTAATTAAAGGAGATATAACAAGAAAGTAATAAAGCTTTAATGAATAAACATTAAAATTAGAAGAAAGAAAGAAAGCAAATTAACATTTAAAAATTAATAAACGTTAACAACACAACACATATAACGCGTGTGGACCCATAGGTGTTGCAGCGCGTTTATATGACATTGTGTGATGTGTATGTGCGGTTCGGATTTAATTTAATTAAATCCGAGGGTTAATAGCTTTCTACTACACCTATAAATAATTCTGTAAAGCCAACCCTAAGCCTTATTTTTCTGAGGCTGCACGAAGGCTCTGCCGTTCTTCCCTCTTCTCAAATCTATTTAGAAAATTAAGATTTTTAGTTTATGAAAAAATTCTGAATTCAGATCTGAAGAAAAAGGAACGAGTATTTGTAAGTAGGTGTTCAGATCTCATGTCGAAGTAAGGTGATTTTCTAGATCCAAACTATTTAATTTTTCTCCTATTTCTTTCCTTTCTCTTTTAATGAAAATAATCAATCCATGGTCATTAGGTTTTGAATCCGATTAAGGGAAAAAACCATGGATGATAAACTAGATCAGATCCAGAATTGGGAAAGCGTACGAGGTGAGTGGATTTAAGCTATAGCATTTTGGATAATAATATGTTATCATTTACCATTCCCCATTTTGTGTAATTGAATTTGCCAGAATAATTAAGAATTACTGTTATAACAAGTTGAGATGTTAATATGAATAATTCATATGTTGAATAAGTTAAAGTGTTGGAATGATTACATATTGAAAATAAACTTGTTAAAAAATGTGTAATGATTACTGTTGTTATAATCACATGGTTCACTTGTGGTATATCATAGAGTAAATGACATGTTTAACTTATTGGATATGAACAATTACCCGATTAAATATTTACATGTCAAAATAGAATTAAACACATGTTAAAAAGGACATGCGAAAAAAATATAGGCATAATTTAATGACATATAAATTGGATTACAGTAAACGTATGAAAAGGACAATATGCCTAAAATTTACATAAAATAGGAATAATCATAAAAGAGTGAACATGGCAAGATTAATAGTAATTTGACACTGTAACGCGCTTAGACACGAGGTTAGATTGAACTCGTGATAGAAGTCTTCCCGGAACCGTCTGGCATATCCAGCATTCACAAGTGATTAATCTAATGTGAGGGGCTAAGTGCATAATTAAAACATGCAATGGTACTAAGACACGAGGTTAAGTCAACTTGTGGTAGAAGCCTGCCCGGACCCGCCCTGCAAATCCAGTGTCCACAAGTGTAGGTTTAATGTGAGATGTCTAGTGCATATATATAAATATATATATATATAACAAGATATGAATAAATGACAATGATGATAATCAAATATCTAACTCAGAAAATAAGAAAGGAAGGGATGTAATGGACTGAGTTAGTGTGATACAAAGGAAAATAGTGTATTTCCCTAAATGACCTATTTCTGATAACGTGGTTGTAAGTAAGCAATAGTGAATAAAGTAAGAAAGAGGAAAGAAATTACTTTCCGCCATGAATTTAGATGGGGATACGTTATGAAAATAAATCACTGATTCCTTCTATAAATCAAACCGATAAGGTGCATGAAGTGTTTTCCTCAATAAAATAAGGAACATATATTACAGTGAATGAAGAATAATGGATTACAAATGTAAATGGTTTAAACGGGGAATGATAATCACCTATTATAAATAAATTACATTAATGAGAATGTTGTATAATTAGTAGACTTGCCCTAGGGACAAGTGAAGATTTTAACTTAGGTTATAATAAACTAGTAAGGAAATGGGATAACTGGCGAAATGAATTAAGGAAAATTTATTGTAAATTAAGTAATCGGTAAATGGGGAAAGCCGAAAACCAGTTGAGAAAAAGGGGGAAAATATATGAAATATAAGAAGTTGTACTTAATTATGAATTAAGTAATCTATAAATTTGGAAGTCTGAAACCCGCTGATAAGAATAACATGTTTAGACTTGTCCTAAGGAGAAGAGGAAATTATAACATAGGTTATAATAAATGGGTAGAGAAACTTATTGATGGACCTTAGTTAAGAGAACTAAGTTAATAAGTAAACAATGGTAAGTTGTAGTAACAGTGTAAAATGGAATTATGATTAAATGAAAAAGAATGAGAAAAACTTATGAAATAAGTTACATTTAATCATGAGTAATGAATGACATGTTAAACAGAAAACGTGTGAATTGGGATATATTTAATTACATATTAAGTAGAACTTGTTATTGTAACGATAAAATTAAACAAGAATATAAAGGGAATGTGATTACAGACTTTGGACCACAATCTAGAGAATAACATGTTGTGGGTTTATTAATAAACTTAAATGGGTTAAGTAATATAACTGAAATTAATAAGTAAGAGAAACTTGGTAACTTGACTAAGAATTCAATATGAATGAGAATAACCAAGGTAAATGGAAACCTGATGAGGTAAGGCAAGCGCATAAAAGAATGTTTATACATAGGGTCTAACAATATATTAAAGTGAGGCACTTGGACCAATCCGCACGTTTGAGGGTGAATAACCTAACGGGGTAGATCATCATGGTGTTATAAGGCAAGAAGGGAGCGCACATTTATTATATTATTTTGTCGGCTCCGAAGGACTGGGAAGGGAAGCACGCGGCTTCTTGAGGTACGTAAGGTGCTCCTAGCAGTCCTATATGCGATGGCAGATGTTTAGGTTGTGCTTGCAACGTTTGGGTGCGTAACTACTAGGTGGGTAGGCCTTGACTGCAAAAGAAGCTATGCAGTCAGAATGTTATGACGCCGTGACGCCAGGGTGATTCGGCGGTCACCTCAGTGGGGAGGAAAAGGGTCACGACCAACAAGGAAAGTAGATTGTCAAATACCCTTCATCAGCAGCCAGTTAGATACAAAAAGACTAGAGCTAAAATTAATAGACCATTCACCTTTCACTATCGGGATATGGTGGTTGAGGGAAGACGCAAAATGGATGTTTAGATTGTTTTTTTAGGGGCAGTCGTTTAGCTCTTGTAGTCTTTACTAGTTGAGGGAGGGGCCGAGGTGGGGCCATAACCGCTGTGAAAGCAGGCCCTAGGAATATCTGTATATAGAGGCTCTTAAAGACGGCCCTGTACAGATATGGAAAAGCTCCCGACCGAGTTCCGTTTTTCTTGTATCGCCCTGCCATGGAACTCGGTGCAAATTAGAGGACGTGCGGTTAAGGCATCGGGCTACAATTGACGATACGTATGTGGGACAGTCTAGATACATGCATGTCGGCTCTAGGTGGTGTATCGTAGACTTGAGGGGATTACTCCGGTATGATATTTGATTCGATCGACGATGGCAGTCCGTACACTTACATAACTAGTAATGATATATATATATATATATATATATATATATATATATATATATATATATATGCGGAAAGTAACATTGTTATGTAGAGATCCATACGTCATTCTGGGGTAGGATGAGGGTTTGCGTTCATTTCAGTTGCATTACGGTGGAGACCATGCGAGTGGGGTACCTTGGGGTGTACCTCAGTATTGAGGGGTAGCTACATATATACTATATTAGGTTAATCCACTGGGAAGTAAATGGGTACAACGTGTGTGTAAGCCTTGAGTGTTGTTAACCCATGTAACCTAATAAATAAAAAATATGATTGAACGGTATACGTAGGATTATCCAAAGTGTATAATTTAAATCCGATCACCAGAACTTGTGTTCTGACTCCCTCCTCATAACATACTCGCAGGTTAGATTTGTGGCAGAGACTTGATAGCTTTGGATACTGGTTAGGCAGTATTATTAATACGGTAAGGCTATATTTTGATTATATTATATTTTATCCATTCCGCTATGAGATGTTTTCTGAGCTCTGACATATTTTATGTCTCTGTCTTTTCTGCAGGCATACCAGAACACAACAATTTGAGTTTCGATAGATTGAAATTTTGAAAAACAAAAATCGTTCTTTTGGAATTCGGCTTGTTACAATGTCCATCTTCATTCTCTAACGACCCAGAGCTTCAAAAACAACCTAACTCCATTTCTTGGAGAACTAGAAAACGACCCAACCTATGAAAAATGACCTAATTCCATATCTGACCGAGATAACCCTGGTTTTGACCAAATCTTAGACATCGATTTAAACCACTCATCCAAATCATCTAATTCAACCATGATCACTTCGTGAAATTGCTAACAACGTCTAAATAACCATTATCATCAATAATCATATAAACTTCACTAAATCATGATAAAATAAACTAAAATGATGGATATAACTTGCATAAACATATGAATTAACATAAGAATTACCAGTTTTAAGTTGCTAGATTAGATCATATGGCGATTCATATAAAAATATACTTACCATGATATAGATTTATGTGAAAACTGCTTGAAATGATGAAATTATGATCATACAACTCATATACTTGATTGAATATGTGTGAGAGAAGCATATCACTCACCAATTCTTTAAAACAATACAAAATAAACGAATCACGAATTCGAACACTGAAGAACAGTCTTCAAACCTTCCAATTTGATGAGATCTCTCTTCACTTTGATTAAATTTAGTTTCAAATGATGTAGATCCTTGATTCTCTTATGTAGATCTAAAATTTTAATGGTGAAAATTGTATTTTATTGAGCAAGGAGGACCACGAGCTTAACCAAATGAGAGAATGAAGAAAGTAAACTATTCCCCATATCTCTAACCCTTGTTTATAGCCTCCCACCAGCCCACTAATGGGCCTCCTCAAATCAGCCCATTAATGGCTTAAAAACCTGAACAAGAATCGCGAAATACTAAAACAGTGATTTCTTCCAAAACGCTGTACCAAAATTTTAATGTGGCCACTCTACGGAATTGGCAACACCATTTCCTTTTCAATGGGACCGATCTCAGCACCCGATTCGATCCCAGTCAAAAGTTATGTCCTGTACAAAACTGAAAGGGGCAATATGGTCACAAATAAAATTGGTAAAAATTATGGACATATCTCACATCTACGTAACCAACATATCAAAATAAAAGAATGATTCAACCCTCAAGGAATTAAATAAAAATATTTTACGATCCTCCGATATGTAAAATGTAGGCTGTTACATGGAGTAAAAATCCACTTGTAGTCTTGGCGATATTAACATATCTCATACCATTAGATCTACAAATTTACAACAGAAAATCTGAAACTTGTTGATTTATTGATTGCTTTGTTGCAGAAATTTACATTGAAGTTCAAAGAAAACAATTCTGGTTCGTCGTATCAGTTAATATTTTGAAATTGCTTATTTAGATTTATTATTCTTTGGAAAAAGATCTTGGACCAAGCGACATACTATTTGTTATATTGTTTGGTGAAATATATATACTACGACATGTATTTCCATAAATATGTGTCTTCATTTTTTGACTAAAAACCTTGAAAAATAAAGATATGCTGAACTTGGTCCTAGTATTAACATAAATCCGATCGTTGTAAATTAGGGAATATTTCCTGTTGTACCATTGAGTGCATAAATTAGCATAACTAATCATACAAAAAAAACAACCGTAAACTAACATATACATAATAACATCTAGAAAAGAGGAAAAAGGAGAATAAACTAATCTTTCGAAATAAAAAATGAGCGTGTTGAGGTTAAGATGTCAGATAGAAAGTAGAATCTTTATGTCTACTGATCTGGAAATGCTTTTGCCTCCATATTGTCTCATTGTAGCATAGAACCTGAGATAAATTATGGAAATGAAATCAAGCAGATATTAAACTTTTGATAGATTAGAGCTGATGGATCTGATTTTATACCGCAGTTTGTAGAGCAGATGAAGTAGAACGTTGTCGGAGGTTGAAGATGAAGAGATGATAAATCAATGGGTTATTGATGTTACTTTGAGTTTTGAAATGATGCATAATAACCAAAGAATATATATAAGCAAACTTTTTTTTACCAAATCAAGGAGAGAACGGAACTTTGGTGTTATGTATGAAGTGGTAAAATGAGAGCAGTTTATGTTTACACCAAAAATGGTCTAAACACCCAAGGTACTAAAACTGTACTTCACCAATTTGGTAGGAAATTGTGAGAAAAGGTAAAGTAGAGATGAGATATATAGTGGTTCAGCCGTTAATTATGCCTACGTCCACTATGAAGGTGTTTCTCAATCTTATAACGAGGATTACAAAATACATCAATTCTTTATTTCCATACATCTCTATATTCACTCAATGAACCCTCATTTATATATCTCAATCTTGGAATTATACAAGAGAATGGTTGAATTTGAGGAGAAGAAGTATGAATGAATGATTGAGAAGGAGGATGTCTTCGTTTTCCTTGCTAACAAGATTGTTCTGACGCCATGGCCGAATCAGTGGTCGAGGATAGAATTTAGCAGCACTTTATCCCCTTTATGTTGGCAGCCATGGTGTATTTATAGGTGAGCTTCCCCTGGGAAATGATCTGAAATCCGTTTATGCGGGCTACGGACCGCTCATTCTATTAATTACAATCATGCCATCGGCTAGCTGTAGAGCTGCATTTGGTTGTCATGCGCGAGTGACTCAATGGAGCGAGCGTCTTAAGTAGTTGAGCGGGTCCATAAGAGAGAGTGCCCTGTGAGAATGAATGCTTTGGGAAATTTTATAAGAGAAGAACGTGGGACTGGAATCGACTCTCCTTTGTTCCTTGCGCGACCGACCATCTTGGTTCAAGGGCGCTCGTCTTTTTGCTGCCTTTGTACGGCGCTGTCTGTCCCTATGGCTATGCTATGAGGTCGCTTCCACCTATGTTGAATGGACGACTTGCTTTGTTTCAGTGTTTGAGCGGCTTTGTACCGACCTTGGCTTCTGCACCTGAATCTCGATTCGCATCTAACTTTGATTGGAGACATAGTCATATAAGATGTTGCAAGCGCTTGTATTGTAGCTCCATCCCAGGCTTGGTCTATTGGCGGGAAATCAGTGAGCGACTTTACAGGATATACGATCTCTATCCTTTTTGGGCCGCACTTCCCGTTACATATCGTGCCATCATCCTCGGTCGTACTGGTTGACTTGACTTGTATTGGGCTTGATATCATGCACGACTGACACTGATGATATCCCTTCCGCGTCCTTTGTTCAATGTGCGTATGGATTTTTTAGGGATTAACACTTGCCCCTCGAAGTCTGTGATTTCCTTTAGTAACGAATTACTGGCTTCGACATGTTTGATTGCACATTGTTTGGTAGATTTGTTGAGGGGTTGGTCGCGCTAAAATTTGGGATTGTTTTGTTGTAGCGAACTGGCATTGTCTCTCTCTATGAGCGAGAGGCTTGATGTATCTTTTGTTATTGTGCGAACAGTTGAATTTCGGGATGCCAGCTGGAGCTTGATGGGACACTTATTTGTGTATTCGAGTACTAAGCTGATGTGGTGAGAATACTCTAGATATATGCCTTTTAATCTCCCTTTCTGTTTTCTTACCTGTGCACATTTAATTGGTTTTTCACATATACCTATATGTGCTTGTTTTGAGTGATTTACCTAATTTCCCGAATGCTAAGCCCACTAATCTGAACATAGAGCTGTCTTTCATACGAGCGACCGGATGGAAATACTATTTCGGTTAGCCAATACTTTCGTCTGCCTCTTTTATATATTATTTTGCTATCTTCCTTTTTTCTAGAAGAAAGCTTTAATGGCAGCGCTAGTCTGAGCAGTGCTCTTTACTACTTGGATCTCTTTCATAACTCTTGATTACTCTAGTTCTTTCATCGTTCTAATTTGCATTCGTGCATGACACCGTTGACGAAGCCTCCAAAATCTCGAGATCAATTAGGTTGGACTGTTTGCCCAGATTCGAGACTGTTACCTCGCCTGTAGGTAAATTTCTCCTTTGCTTTTATCTTGACCTAATTTTGAAGAAGCATGAATTTTGATCATGCGGCTTTGGGGTTTCTAAGTAGGATTTCTCCTTTTTCTACAATCCCATAATTTCCGGAAGTAAGTTATGTCGGATTAGGTCTAAAGGTTTGATCGAGCAAAAAGTTCTTATCAAGTTGTGTCTACGCCCAATGTTGTCTCTTCGATGGGCGCTGCGCAAGATTTCCCACAACCTCGTGTACTTTCTAAAGTATAGTGAGAGGCACCCGACGGAGCTTTCTCCCAGCTCGTTCCATCAACCATGCAAACAATTCGGTATTTCGAAGAAAGAAGAGGCTAAGCTGCCAGGGGAAAAAGAGTTCGCGGATATCCCTCCCAAAGGATATGTTGCTGTTACTCGTGGCATGTTGTTAAGCGGAGCGGTTCCTCCCTTTAACCCTTATATAGAAATGGTTCTCTGGAGCTTGGCTATTGCCCCGTATCAGTTACATCCTAATTGGTTACACGATTTTGATAAGCATTTATATCCTTTTTATGAGGGAAAAATATCTGGCTCCTTCGTTTAAGGATATATGCTCATTATATGCTTTCAGGACAAGAAGCCAGCGTCCCTCGTTTATCTTTGTGGAAAGCCGGGGTTCGAAAATAATTACTGGCTTAGTGGACAGTGTGCTAGGATTTCCCAATCAGTACTTCTTTTTCTGAAATCCCGATAATTTCTACGGCTTTTGGATGGAAGGCAGTAAGTATTTTTATTCTTTAAATTTCATCTTGCCCCTCTTCCTTTTTCTTCAAATCTTTTGGATATACTACAGCGCTTCCCGATCAAAGCATACTCTTCGACCAAGATTTATGCAACTCATTATTAGTTGTTGATGAAGGCGAGAGAAATAGGAAATTCCTGATCACTAAAGGATTCTTAAGGCAATATAATTTGCTTTCCTCTCTATGCACCTTCGCAGTGGATACTTCTGATAAAAAAGAAGCTATCGGCAAATACCCTGTCAAGAAATCTTCGAAAAAGGAATGTTCTAGCACCGTGAGGAGCAGCAAGGCATCTTTTAAAAGCAAAGCGACCTCTTCCAAAAAGGTAGTATCCAGGCATCCAAAGCACCAAGGCCCTAAGACTTCAGTGGTCTTGTGCGGAAAAGATGGGCATCCCTTAGAGGAAGCTGTCCAAGGAGATGTGAATGTGAATCCTTTGGAGATCACCTCGGATCAAGTGCGGGAAGTGGAGAAGTCTGACGAAATTGTAATGACTTCTAAAGAAAACCCTGGAGGTGGAGAGAATTCTTCTGAAGACAACCAAGAAGAAAATGGTTTATAAGCTTTTAAATGTCTTAATCTCCTTGATTTAGCTGAAGACCTTATTCAAGGTAAGACCGTTATTTGGACATTTTGTATTTCAAAACCTTTTAATTGTAAGAATTTCACGAAAACCTCTCGTTTATGGGTCAACGTGATATCTCATAGGATCTGGAACTATTTTAGTCTTGTTGTTTTCATATATTCCGTATATTTCCTCTTCTAACCTTCTTTCCCACCTTCCAATGATTAAGGTACTTAGATCTTCCTTTTTTCTCTTCGATCCAGAAATGGGATCATCGTTATCGGACAGTTTCTCCTGGCAATTTGCTCTCGTCGATCCACGGAATGTCTTACAATCTAGCCTTTCTTGCTGCCTCAAGCGTTCCCGTCCATCTTCAGATCCTCTATCTCAAGATGCACTTGAGGCACCACTGGTGAGTTTGCTAAAGAAGAAGAATCATGACCTATCTCGGGTATCTGGAGGAGAAAACCAGGATACCAAGGGGAAAGAAGGTAATGATAAACAAGATAAGCATAGGATTGGCGAGTCTTCTGAACCAGCTGAACTTTTATGCCCCAGTTCTTCAGTCCCTGTGGAACCGTTGCTCAAATCCTCTAAGCCTAATGCACTGACTCTTTGTCAGATTCAAGCGATTCTTGATAGATCTCCCTACAGAGTTGCCCCTGGTAATCCCAAATTGAAGGACAGGTTCAGAGACTGGGACTTAAGGGGGATGGACCTCGACTTAGACTTGTCTCCTCATGATGACCAGAGTACCGTCGGGGAGTTGAGTGCCATAAAAAATTACGTGACCTCCCAGCTTGCCACTATCATGGGTCAACTTGAAGTTCAGTTAGATGAGGCCAAAAATACTTCCAAAGAGAGATTCGAGTCTCGAAACAGGTTCTGCTTCGAATTTCAGAAGTTGAATACTCAACATCTTGAGCGTATCGAGCTTCTGGAGAGCAATAAGACTGAATTGATCCGTGTGATCGGAAGTCAAGCAGCCAAAATTGCATTCTTTAAGGATGGGAACATTAGGATGAGCAGCTTGGAGGTCGACAATAGAAAACTTCATGAGGAGATTGAAGCCGCCAAAAAACAACTTGATGAGGCTCAAGTTGAACGTGAGTTTGTTGAATCTCAATTAACATCTGTACAACAGGCTGTGGTTTCTTGTCAGCAAGAGAAGGCAATGCTCGAAGGTAAACTCGCTTCCCAAAGTAAGGTTCTTGAAACCTTTAAAAAAAGATAAAGAAAGGTTAACCAACGATCTTGAGCAAACCAGAATTAGAATTGAAGAGACCCTATTTCGATTTTACACCCTTAGTGTTATGACCCACAGAAGCTTGAGCTATCTGAACAAGGGCTTCCCCCATACATTAGCTCTTGTCTGGGTGCAAGTTCTTAGCTACTCCAAAGATAAGGAAGATATTGTTTTGCAAGAGGCCCTCCTTGAGGCAAGCGATCGCGATGCTTTAGAAAAAGGAAGGAGAATGCGGGCTGATGAACGATCTTAATCCCTTGGAAAAGAAGTCCAGATTGTTGTACCTATTCATGCCCCCAGTCCTGCAGAAGATGGAGCTTCGGGATCCTAAGTTTTCCTGACGGAACCTTCCATTGCTAATGAAGGTACTTCTAAGTTTCATTTGGTTGATGACCACGCTGCACCTGAAAACATTGCCAAATGATATACTATTGTTTTACATTTTACAGTACCAACTTTGCAACCGTGTATCTTTGTGATGAATTTATGTTTTGTTATTACTTGTTAGCATTGATACGCCGTAATTTATCGCAATTTTTATTTATTTGCATCGTGTTACGCTTTTATGGGTTGTGCGATGGTTACGTTATACATCGTTCATCGTCAATATCACTTGTTTGCTTTGACTTTAGGACATCATATTTACTCTTTTGCCCCTTCTTTAAGGGGTTTACTTCTTATTATGCATATATTCACATTCTTTAACTGTCTGGTAATTCAAACCTTTAGAGTTTACTTTTTGAATGTGCACTTTTATAAGGCGCTGGTATCTTGTTATACATTTATTCCTGTTCCTCATTGACTTGGCGTCCCAAACCCTTCGGAAACTCGATTAAATGCATTTCCGTATGTACAATTTGTTTTTTTACGTACCCAATCCCATATCCCACTAACTCAGTAACCCGAGCCCTTCGGAGACTGGTTTTGAGTAGGTGCCCCCATGGGAGGACTTGGGTTACAAGTTTTCGACCTAATTTTGATCTTATTTGACCCGGCTATTGTGGTCAAATAGAGACCTAAATTGGATACCGCCATACGGCTAGGATTTCTGATACCCTTTTTCGACTAGAATTTCTGATACCCCCTTTAAGCTAGGATTTCTGTTTTTGCGGTGGTCTTTCCAGCAAGTTTAATCCTTCCCTATTTTTATGCTTCATCCCGAGGAGCGGACACTAATTCATCCCATCGATCTTTGACTCAGAAGAGATAAAATCCATGTCATTCACCTAACAAGGTGCCACTCGTTTTTTTTGGATTGGCAATTTTTCCGTTTCGGGACATGTCGGGTTTTCCAACTTTGTGCCTTGCCCAAGGAAACAGACACTGGTTCGCCTCATTGAGTTTTTTTTCAAGTTGGAGAACCTGTGTCCTGCACCTAAGAAGGTGTTTCTTTGGTGGGTTCAGCGATTTTGTTCATGGCACTTTTAACTGTGGGACTTTTTGAGTTGCTTTGGAATGATTCGTTCCCATTGAGTTTTGCAAGATGGTGGGATTGGCTATCCTGCCTGGTTTGACCAATGCTCTCAATGCGTGATGCACGACTTTGGCTTATATTAGAGATCAATTTTTAGCATTAGTTTGCAAATAATTTTTGTTTTTCATGAGATTATAATTTGTGAGTGCACATCTTTTATCATGTAGATTTTGTACTTAACACAATAAAGGTGGATCATAGATCATTTCATGGAAATACAGCCGGAAAAGACAGATTATAGAAACAGTAAAATAAAGAGAATGAGGGTCACGCATTTCCAGTTATGGATATTGGATTGCGCCCAGTGGTCATTAGTCAATGACTAGTCGTAAGTCTTCAGGCGGTTGGGTCGTGCGATCCGGCCTGATTGGCAATCGTACCTTGCCTTTGACTTTCTGATGTGTTTTTAGGACTCTTAACATACTGCTACAATTGATTTTTTCGGATGGGCTCCTCAATTAAATTTCTCAAGTGTCGACATTCATTCTTGTTGTGCACGGGTTGATTATGAAACTGGCAGAACTTTCCGGAATGTGCCTGCTGTTCTGTGATTCTTTGTAGTTTTACCTGAGGAAACATGTCTGAGTCCTTCGTGGCAGAGTAGATTTTGTCTGGGGTTTAATTCAAGGGAGTCAATTCTGTTTGCTTAAAGAATTTTGACTTCTTATTTATTTTACTGTCTCTCCCATTAAACCCTCTCTTATGCCCAGAGTCATCCTTCTGAATTATCTAAGAATATTCGTTGCTCTTCCCTTCCTTAATAGTGCTATTCTTCGGGTCCTTCTGGATATCTAGGGTATCGGCTTCCACACTCATGTGTTCGTCAGCTTTCTTGTAGAACTTCTTTAGAGTATTTGGTTTTTTCATATTGAGCCACTTCCTGAATTCTGATTTCTTATCGATAACCCCTTTCAAGGCTGCCAATATGTACCAAGGCTCCAGTTCTATAACCTCTGCTGCTGCAGTATGGAAGCGTGTAAGGAAAGCTTCGATGGTTTCTCCGGGCATTTGTTCCGTCTCGCTGAGTGACATCACGTCCCTTGCATTGTTGGTTTGTAATCGGGATTGATCTTGAAATCTCGTCGCCAAATCAGCGAACTGATCAACTCATTTAGGTGCAAGTCTGGTAAACCATAGCGAGGCCACACCTTCTAGGCACACGGGAAAGTATAAGCACTTGATTTCATCAGTGGCCCTGGCTCCATTCATGTGCTGGTTGTACTTGAATAGAAAAATGGTTGGATCTCCAACTCCGCTATAAGGTGCTATTTTCGGAGGTATGAATTTCTTCGTGAATTTCGCTTGATGGATTTCCTCTATGAACGAATTTTTACTTGGGGAAAACTCCCATTCTTTCTCCTCATCTTCTCGGGTTGCCTTCTCCTTTATTATTCACTGGATCATGTTCGTGATGCGCCTCTTATCACCTGTTCTTCATCGGGATCGGCACTGAAGTCCTCATCAGCACGACCACGGTTTGAGCTTCGGCGCCTTGCATCCTTCTTGAGGGATGTTACGTTGGTGGGACCTACGACAGCCCGAGCCATACGTTCTTCTTTATGCTATGGAGATCTGGCCTTAGGTTTCTCAACGCCGGCCTCTCCACTGTCTCCCACTAGGTTGTGAGGTCATCCAGGATCTGAGGCTGATGAGTCCTCTTTTTTGCCAGGATTAACCATAGTATTTGGTTGTAACAAGTTGGCTTGAACATTAGTCAGGACATCAAATCTTTCCATTATCATCTTCGTTGTATTATCCATTTTTTCGTTCAGGCCGGTTACAACCACATTCAATTCATCTCGCGTTATAGATGGCCCCGGGGTGTCCCCCTGCTCCTTGGTTCAAGATTTGAGGTGTAGCTTCGTTAGCATTATCATCCTCACTGATCGTAGCAACTTTAGCAGATTTTCCGCTTTTCTTTGATCCGACCATAGTTTCAAAGGAGAAAACACTACAACAAGAAGCACTTTTAGCAACAGGCAATATCTGTTTGTAGTAGACCTATTGCAACAGGCCTGCGCCTGTTGGTATAGCCGAAGTTGCAAAAAGTTCGCAACATTTTCTGCCTGTTGCAATAAGATGTTGCTGTATACTTTTTTGCAACGGGCTTTTGCTGTTGCAACATATCATTTTGCAACAGTATATGCCTGTTGCAATAGATCCATAAATCTATAAAAAAAAAAATACCGCTTATAGATATTACGTATTAAATGTATTCGTTTTAGTAATAGTGTATATCACAAAGTAAAATAAACAAATAAAATTCATATGCCATTCATGTATAACAATTTCTTCTCTCACACAACATAGTTTTTTCGAATAATGCATTTTCTAATCGTATTTCTACTCTATCATACATACACTATAACAAGAGAACAAATATCATCAGTTCACTGGAACAAATCTGCAGTTCGTGCTCCAAGTTTGCTATCGATCATGAACATCATGATGCTTAACAGTTGCTGCTTTGATTCATGGCCAGGTACTTCTTAAACATGCCTCAATATTCGAACAAAGGTGCAAACCTGATAAATTTTTTGTTGTGATGGATGGCAAAACAAGCTATAATCCTACGTACACTGCATGCTCTTCATCCTCCATTGGTGCTCCAGGAGTAATTTGTTTATATTTCTCTAATCCCATTTGGACAAACCGAAAATACAGTTAAAAGTAGCCTCCTCTGGTATTATTCCCAATATTAACTGAGACAACCATAAAATAATTATCCTTGTCATCATTTATGACTAATTATTGATTAAAAACAGCAGCAAGAGAACAGTATGGATCGGACGTCCAGTGGTAGACAATAGTCATTTCATTTGTCTGGAATATAAAGACAGTAATTGATTTCGCATGAATATTTTTATAAACAAGAAGCGCGTGGAATTTAGGGATCGAGATCTCACGTGAAATAATATATGCCAACACTCTTTCTACACTAGTCATGAGTTCAGATTCAGTATTTTCCATGTGAAACAAATTCAAATGTGATGTAATTTATAAAATTGAATCACTATCCCTTTTCAGATTCAAAGATTTGAGTGATTTCTTAAATCAAATGACAACACCCTAGCTACTATCATCAAACAACAAAAATACTCTTGTGCAACTGGAACTTATCTGAGAACGCATGATGATTGTAGCTAAGTGAGGTAGCAGCTCCAATCTTGCCGGATCCGACTGTGTACTTTCACTAGCTTTGTAAGGAGGTTCAAACTCCCCTACAATACACATCAAAAGATGCCTTTTTTATATTACAGAAGCAAAATGAAGAAGAGACCTATCTTCTATCATTCAAATTAAAACTGTGCAACCATAAAATAATTTAATCAAAACAATACCTTTTTTATGTCAAACCAAAACTTCATTAACATTCAGGCACTAAACCTAATTAACAAATTAAAGATACAACAATATACCTAAACTCGATACCTTCTGTCAGCTTAAAACTTATATTTTCATCTCTAGCTAAAAAACAAAAAAAAATTTACATTTTAGAAATGTAGTGCAATAGCATAACAGTGTAATTGATATCACTCAATTCCGAAATAAAATAAGCTCTTTTCATCGTTTTAAATTAAAATAGAGGGGCGAAAAAATAAAATTTAGGAAAAGAAAAGGCCAACGAACCTCTTATCTTAGATGGGAAAGAAGCAGATTTCAAGAAGAAAAAAGGTGAAGAAATTCTTATCTTGAACATAGATGGGTGGAACAGACTAACATAGCAAAATTCAAACATCCGAAGCTTTCACCTTCATGGAAATCTTTCGCGTGAGATAGATCTGAATTTTTATGATTATTGCCACTAACTGTAAATGTTTTTGAGAAACGAAAAAGAAAATAAATATGAAAAGTAGAGTGCGAGAAAGTTCTGGGATGCGATGATGAAATTAGCGAAAAAGTAGATTACGTGATGCATTTGGAACTTGGAAGGGCGTTTTACAATTTGGAGGGACGTTTATGCGGGAGCCAAATTTTTAACGTGGAGGGAAATAATTCAGTATGGAGGGAAATTTTTAATTTGAGCTGATTGTTTGAACAACTAGTCTGGGTTTGCTAGAAACATGTTTTTATTACAACTGCTAACAATTGTAATATACATTTATTACAACAGCCATTTTTTGTTGATCGCCTTTTTCACATTTGCAACGTTGCTATATTGAATGTTGCTTGGCTAATTTTATTGGAATTACGTGACAAACATGGAATATTTTGCACTAATAAGAAATTTTGAATTTTATGATATCAACAAGCAAAAACAAACCATAATGAGTACTGAGATTTGAAATGTAAAGTTTTTACTGTTGATTTTGAACTTTTTTTAACATCTTTAAATTTTCTGAATTTTGAATATTTTATTAACTTTTTTTACAATTTTTTTTTTTGAAATTCATGAAATATCAATATTTTATCAATAATTTAAAACTATTTTCAATCCTTTTAAGAATATCAAGTGTAATAGTTAATTTTAATTATTGTTAGATACTAAATAATTAATATTACTTATTAATTGTTAAATAGTACTATTAAAATAATGTTGTATTCTACCGAAGACATGTTGTACATATATGTACTACTGTCAAACTACCCAATTTCAAGAAGAAACATTTGGTTGTCACATAATTATTAAGTATTTACAGCGATTGAAATTAGTCGTTTGTTATGCATCTCTATTACAGTTGACTAAATTAATACGTATCATATTTCAAATTATTTATTAATTAATAATAGCTAATTATTTAATAGTAATTATTAAAAAGTTAATCATTAAAAGCTACTTCTTATTTATTATTATTTATTATTATTTAATATTTATTTATTTATTTTATTATTTTTTAAATGTTAATTATTATTTGTTAATTATTAATTATCATTATTTAATTATCAGTCATAAGTATCACTTTATAATACCTAAATTTTATTATTATTTAATAGTTATTAAATATTAATTTTGATTATTATATAATTACTAGTAGTTAATCATTTAATAATAGCTATTTAAAATTAATTATTAAAAGTTAATCATTAAAAGCTAACACTTATGTTTAATAGTATGTTTTTCGCAACTAGCTTGACCAGTTGTAAATAAATACAGCTATTGCAAGTGGCAAAAATAGTTGCTAAAGATATTTATTAGCAACTGGCTTGGAAGTGCAGTTGCAAATAATATGTTTTTTGCAACTACTACAGAAGCATAGTTGTTAAAAGTAGTTTTTTGCAACAGGAAGGGAAGCGCAGTTGCTAAAAATATGCTTTTCGCAATAGAAAGGAAAGGACTGTTGCTAAATCTCATCTATTGCAACTGCTATAATAGGTCTGTTGCTAAATATCGTTTACTGCAACTGTCAAGTGTCGCCTGTTGCAAATAGCTAGTTGCAATAGGGTATTTTTCTTGTAGTGAAACGTTTTTGGGTATATTTATTTTCTTTACTGAACTACGAAAGGGAATTATGAACACGGCCCCACGGTGGGCGCCAAAATGTTTACACCAAAAATGGTCTAAACACCCAAGGTACTAAAACTGTACTTCACCAGTTTGGTAAGAAATAAATGGAACCGTGTTTAATCATCAATTGAAAACAAAAAATGCAAGAAAAGGTAAAGTAGAGACGAGATTTATAGTGGTTCAGCCGTTAATTAGGCCTATGTCCACTGTGAAGATGTTTCTCAATCTTATAATGAGGATTACAAAATACATCAATTCTCTCTTTCCATACATCTCTATATTCACTCAATATACCATCATTTATATATCTCAATCTTGGAATTGTACAAGTGAATGGTAGAATTTGAGGAGAAGAAGGATGAATGAATGATTGAGACGGAGGATGTCTTCGTTTTCCTTGATCACAAGATTGTTCTTGACGCCATGGTCGAATCAGTGATTGAGGATAGAATTTAGCAGCACTTTGTGGTTTCAAAGATTGGATCCCCTTTATGTTGGCAGCCATGGTGTATTTATAGGTGAGCTTTCCCTGAGAAATGATCTGAAATTCGTTTATGCAGGCTACGGACTGCTCATTCTATTAATTACAACCATGTCATCGGCTAACTGTAGAGTTGTATTTGGTTGTCATGCGCGAGTGACCCAATGGAGCGAGCGTCTTAAGTAGTTGAGCGGGTCCATAGGAGCGGGCGTCCCTGTGAGAATGAATACTTTGGGAAATTTTATAAGAGCAGAACGTGGAACTGGAATCGACTCTCCTTTGTTCCTTGCGCGACTGACCATCTTGGTTCAAGGGCGCTCGTCTTTTTGCTGCCTTTGTACAGCGCTGTTTGTCCCTACGGCTACGCTTTGAGGTCGCTTCCGCCTATGTTGAATGGACGACTTGCTTTGTTTCGGCGTTTGAGCGGTTTTGTCCCAATATGAACGACCGACCTTGGCTTTCGCACCTGAATCACGATTCGTGTCTAACTTTGGTTGGAGACTAGTCACATAAGATGTTGCAAGCGCTTGTATTGCAGCTCCATCTCAGGCTTGGTCTTTTGACGGGAAATCAGTGAGCGACTTTACAGGATATACGATCTCTATCCTTTTTGGGCTGCACTTCCCGTTACATATCGTGTCATCATCCTCGGTTGTACTGGTTGACTTGACTTATCTTGGGCTTGATATCATGTACGATCGACCCTGATGATATCCATTCCGCGTCCTTTGTTCAATGTGCGTATGGATTTTTTAGGGATTAACAGTTTAATATTCAATTTCTTATATATTATTTTAGCAAAAATGCTATTTTACGGAATTTTTTGAATTTATCCTTAAAATTAGGATGTAGGGTCCCATTTTTTTTCTTATTCGGATGAAATACCCAAAAATAGTTCGGGTATTATAGCAAAGTTGTTATTTTAGATTTTGCTAATTCTATAAACTTATAAAGATGCCGAAAAGCTTCTAAATTTAGAGGAAGAAAAAAAGTAAGGATAAAATAGCCATCGTGTTATTATTTATCTGTTAAACCAGCACCCTATTTTCCTT
This sequence comes from Allium sativum, assembly GCA_030737875.1. NCBI lineage: Eukaryota > Viridiplantae > Streptophyta > Magnoliopsida > Asparagales > Amaryllidaceae > Allium > Allium sativum. The sequence goes on from CM060918.1 coordinate 348,379,344, forward strand.
CTTTTATTTCACTTGCCCAACAAATCGAATAATATAAATTTGGATGATTCTCAAGTCTTGTGCTTCAATCAATGGATAATGAAAATAATATAAATATATTGGTATCAAAAGAGGAAGAACATAAATTTTATGTAGTTCTGAAAACTGAAGACAAGCAATTCGCCCGAAGATCGACCAATAGACCTGATAGAAAATCTCATAGTAGAAACGCATGATATGTTGAACAACCACACATGTGAGATGCGTGGATTGATAAATTTCATGCAGGTGTAGTGATTTTCACGCGTTGAGGCTTTTCTTTTCTTTTTTTCTTTCTTCTTCTTCTCTTTTCTTTTTTTTCTTTTTTTTTTGGTAAGGACCAATTTTTACTAGCAATGGGCACAAAGAGAAAAATTTAACAGTATGATAGGAATACTAAGATAAAAACATACTTGGAAAAAAAGCCTTGTAAAAACTTAGAAATTTTAACTTTTCACTCTTAGACAGGACTAAAATACAAAGAACAACAAATAGGTACATCTGCAAGTTCACTGACTTTATTAACAGCAAGTACTCTCTATGCATCAAGAAGAGATCTAAGAACATTAACTTGCAACTGTAAACAAACGACGTATGTCTGAACTTCGCTGAGCAGTTCAAACAAGCCCATCTCTTTCCCTCCAGGCATGACTCCTTGCAGTGCTCTAAGCCTTGAACCTAAGTGCTCTTCATCCCTACATTTAACCACCTTCTTACTCATTACTACTCCACTTCCAGTTATTTTTCTTGGTTTATAAACCGCATCCACAAAATATATCGGCCTTGGTATCGGTAAAACGTTGTCCAGAAATAAATAACATTGGCTACCGAGTTCAGACTTCGAAATTTTCGAACCGCTAAGCTTGTGATGCAGTACTCGGCCCCATTTGAAATCTTTGGTGGACAATGCAAAAGCCATGTCTATTTTAGATCTCACAGTTTTTTTTATTTGTGTAGTATTACGTGTGGTGAAAGTTGTTGCTTTAAGAAGAGAAGGAAGAAGATAAGTAATGTACTTCTGTGGAAAGTTGGTGTAAGCTGTATTGCAGTTTGGATTGACATAGTGAAGTCTAATGTTTCCCCTGATCTCAGAACCTTTTGGCCCCATGTTAATCCTCCTTGAATTAAGAATATCAACCACTGTAAGAAAAAATTAAAGTAAGCTCATCATTTAATAAAAAAACACATTCTGCACTCATCAGTGATACAGATTACGCGATAATAACCATGACAAATTAATGAAAAAACAAAGGTATTCAGAGAAATTCAGCAGAAGGGAAAAGGTCAAGTAAACAATGAGCTTCACATACCTTGAATAGTAACAAGCAGAAGAGAGAAACTCGATCAGATTCAGTAAAGTGGAGTGCAGAAAAGATGAGAGGACTGTGCTCTATTTAAGCAGATTCAGAGGTAGAAGAAAACAATATGGTGTTGGGGCCAATGATTCATGATGCCTATAAATTCAGAACAAAAAAAACCCTAATTATATGGTTTTGAAAATGTACCACTTCTGAAATGCAACATATATGTGCCAGCAATGCATTAATTATTGAGGGGCGGAGTAGGAAATAATTGGAGCTATACCATATCGTTATTGCTAGAAAACAAATTCATGAATGTGAGGTGTACTCGTGAATTACTGCTTTTAAATGAGACTTGATTTTAGTAAGTTCTCTTCTGTTCTAACTGTTATAGTTGTTACAACTATTTACACTAGTAAATCTCTCAATAGGAAAGAAAAGAAGAAAAAAAAAGACTGCGCGTATATTAGAGTCAAAGTATATTGAATAGTGATTTTGTAACTTAAGCCTTACAACAGAAATCTGGTTCGAAATGGAGTAATTCTTTTGTCTTATTTTTTGCAATATATATTATAATTGTATGATGATGATACATGTAATATTTGTAATACGATAAACATAAACAAGTGGAAATAATTTTGGATAAAGTATTAAATCAATCTCACTTACAATAGGTTTGTAACCTTTAGTAACTGATTGCACAATAGACATTTATTTATAAACAAAGCTAGTCAAGATGCCATAAAAATAAGGTACTAATACATTTGTCGAACCTAGGGTACGTAACATTCTTCATTCGATGAACGCATTTGTTCATATCCTAGAAGCACCAAAGAGTTGCGTATTTGGGTGGTTGCTTGGAACAATTGCATAACAATTCGCTAATAGTATTCCATACAAGCGTGAATCGACATATGACCCATGGGAAGAAACCGACCCACATAAAAATTTGAATCGATAATAATATTTGCAACTTATTAGTAAAATTATGCTTAGTTAAACAAGTTTATTTACATTATACTAAAACTTCTGCATCCCTTATGTTTTGACCCCTATGATTTGATGACTAGATTCAACCTTGATTTTATATGTTAAATATATATAGTTGTTGACTCGCCTTTTTGTAAGATCGTCACATTTTGGATAGACGATATCCAGATCGCTCGGGACCTGAGCATGGACTCGGAAAAGCTTAGATAAAGCAATGGAAGACACGAGAATCCAAAGTAGCAAGAGGTCAAACCTCGGATCAGTGTACAGTTGTAGTAGCATCAAAGACTCGGCGTATTCCAATGCCTCGAATCAACATAGCATAAAGGTCTCACCTCAATTAAGAAAGATAGCCCAAGATCGGCACGGGTTCGGCAATGCCTATTCAGGCCAGTTTGGCCATGTCGAACCAAGTGGAACACGTTTGCTGATGTGTTCCGCTACCTTGCTACACTACGTCCACTCCTTTCATTCCTACGCCACTATGGGATGTCGAACTGGGGAGATCCTACACCTATAAATTGGACTAAATACAACCATTTGAGGGAATCGTTTTTCCATTCACCTACGCTCAAAGGCCATTTCTTTGGAGATCAACCTTCTTTCTTTTTATATTTCTTAGATAAAAACAAACTACAATTGTAATGCAAAGTATAAACAATTGACTGCAATAAGTGGACATAGGCCAGATTATCGAACCACTATAAAATACCTATCTTTTTACCTTTTTGCATCCTATGTTCGAGTTTATTTGCACATTCTACGATTGATAACTTGATTTGTGTGTTGGACTAGAGAGTTCAAATTTTCAAGTCAACAATTTGGTGCGTCAGATAGGGGCATAGATTGAACACATAATTCTGCTGACTCAGATCGTGTAGGATTTCAACTATAGTGAAGAGGAAGAAGATTGATGCCTTTATCCACCTTGGAGATACCAGACACAAGGTGGACTAGGAGATTTCGTCCAATGAAGAACCTTCTGTCTACCTGACTAGAGAATAAATTGAAGAAACGATTCAATGGCTACAGACTAGGTTAGAGGATGAAGAGAAACTGATGCAAGAGATACTCTCAAGACTCAAAGGACCAGAAGTGTAGAACCATAGCATCGAATAAGAGACCACCAGAGTGGAGATGCTTGCTCGTGGTCAAGAAGATGCTCTAGATCGACATATCTGGTTCAACACTGAATTAGATATGTTGATCCGTCACCAAACCAGACTGCACGAGGAGCATGCCTTTGTGTCCCTAAGCTGTCAATGCTACGAATTATTTGAATCAGGCCAGAATTGAAATGGAAGGCACTGGTGGATGACTCTCCAGACACCACCAGTGCTTAGAACTAAAAATATGCGCTACACAATCACCTGATCGATGTAAAGCCATCGTCAGGAGAAAGAAATAGTAGAAAGGAAGAAAAAGCAAAAAGAAGAGAAGGGAATAGAAGAGAACAAAAGATAAACACAATTACAGAACTTGTTATATATCCCACAACGCATTATACAACAAATAATAATCAAATCATAGATGTAAAATAGGCGATATAGTAATAGCTATACAAACATTATAATAAAAGCACACAGGTTCATATAGCTATATAGAATGGTAATAGGTTTTATATAAGAGATAAATAAACTCAACTGATCAATTGTCTCTAACAGAACAGTAACACTGTCAAGCCTTCACAGTGCTACACAATGGAATAAACATATATAATACAAGTATAAATAAGTTAACTATAACATCCCACACTTTACCAAGCCCGAATTTTGAGAAAAATCGAAACTCAAACTCATCCAAGCATGGAGAATATATATCTGGTACCTGAAAATAATGAGCATATGCATAATCAAAGTAAAATCAAACTTATTAACAATAGTAACAGAACAAGGTAACTAATACTGACTATATTAAAGCATATCACCACATCGATATCGAACATGAGAGAATAAGAACAAAAAACCAAGTTGAACACCTACTAGTACCTTTCCTCCTCGAGCTAAACTTGAGAGTTGTTATGGGGGGGAGGGGGTCAGAACAACAAGCCTTTGTGAGTAGAAAATGTATAACACTATCTACAATACACAAATGCATCTCGTTTGGTAATAAATAAAACATATTTCTAAGAAGGGTAGTAATTCTAACCTAACCTTGCAAAGATTTACGCACAACGACAAACTACTATACCCTAAATAGTATCCCAAACATAACGATATCGCAATACTAAGACAGAACGTTTATGCATAAATATGAAGCCTTTAAACCACCATTTAACCAATTACCAAAAACAAAGAGGTAGGCTATAAACTGCTCACTGTTCCAAAAGGAGGTTAATTATTTCTATATTGCTACTTATGACCTCACTATCTATATAAGATAAGGGTGGATCCTTTCGATCACTTAAGACCGCACTACCAATATAAGATAAGGTTGGATCCTTTCAATCACTTAAGACCCAAGGCGGACTTATCGATCACTTATTTGTGGTTTATTCTACACTAATAAAAATTAGAGGACACTAGCTACAAGTCCCACTAATTTAAGGCATCCATCTTTCACGCATATACCCGTGACCGACATAAGACAAGGGATAGTAAGAAGTCACTTGCTTCCTACAGGTTATGAAGACGACATCTCGTCATTTATGACCTTCCCCTGGCGGACCCCCATGTTACTATTTAGCTGACCTTTTTAGATAATCCCCTAGCCACTTACTACTTCCCACAGGATATGCAGACCTATGCCACCTCCGTACTAATCATTTTATACATAAGCTCTAGGTGGACTCTCGCCCCAATCACTTACTACCTAGAGGAAGTGGACTAACGCAGGGATTACCAAGCTTGTAACTAATAGCCATTTAATACTTCTTGGTTATGGGGAGATGAGAAACACAATCAATTAATAGTCATTTAAGGGTGGATCTAACTACTTAATACTTCTATCCCTAGGCAGACTTACTCTTATAAGTTATTTCCCCTTCTAAAGTTTCCTCTTTTTGGCAGGAGGCGAGCCATGACAACCGCCCATAACTCCTGCACCTAACAAGAGGAATAATGCGCTGAAAGGCCTGCCAGGTAGTTATGGACGATCATCAGGTTAGGATAATATACGAAAGACATGTCGTATAACTTACAGTGCAAGGACAAAATATAATAAAACATATACAATCGGAAATAATAGTGAAGCATAATTGAGCAGAATTTCAAATATTCATATCATCATGAATTATCAAAATATCAAATTGGATACAATGGATGAACAACCCAAGGTAATAAGAGGAAACATAAAACCACCAGTCAGACAACAGTCTTAATGAGCGATAAAACAACCATTTAGCATCATTAATGAAGTATATGTGAATAGAAAGATTTATCAACTAATCTACCAACATCAACAGAGAAGAACCCAAACTCATCTCCTCCACATCCGATAGTGATAGCCTTTACAAAAAATCATAATAGGAAAACATAGCAGTCATAGCAACCAGTTATCAAGAGTAGACCATCCTAATCGATATCAACATCTCCTGAGCATAAGCCCCAAAGGCCTAAACCAACATCAGACAAGCACCCAAGGGACATCTCCTTCGACGTCGAATAATCTACACAAGATGATACAAGAAAACCAATCATCATCCATGACTCTGGTTATCACTGCCAATCCTTCCTAGGAATCATCATTAATCGTACGACTGAGCGACCATGCCATCCGTCAAGGGCTAATGATAACCCTGATTCTAGCAAAACTCCATACGCCATCATGACTTATATATAGGCATTTCAATACCTAGGTGTTTACCAGCCTTTTGGCAAGGCCATCAAGATCCATCGACACCGTAGACTTCGACCAAAGTGACATGAAGGACTAAGTAACCCTGTAACACCCCACCTCCGCTAGGGTCACTCGCAAAGGGAATGCACTAGTTTTGGTGGAGCATTATCTAGGTAAACATACACAGAGATATCACAAGACATAACATAAATAAAGTAGTAGTAGAAATTAAAAATCAAATCTCATTATTTCAAGAAAAGAGTCAAAACCTCATGTATCCAAAGTACAAGTTGCCATTATTCCATTACATCAAGTTCTAGATGAAGAAGCATAAACTTAAAATAACAAAAGTAAATTATTCCCAAAAAATAGCAGACGTGCAGCCATAGCATAGCTCAAGACCAAACCATACATGAGCTGACGGAAAGCAAGCAGAATCCCAGCTAAGTGCTAGAGTTTCCTCCCTGAGAACCTTGGGGGGGGACGAAAGAAAAAGAGGCGAAAGAAAACGGGTCAGTCATAAAGACTGGTAAGTCCAAGTGACTTTCAGCATAAATACAGGTAAAGGTAACATGACATGTATAAACTAAAAGTAAACATGAGTATGATGTCAAGATAGACTAAGATAACATGATGAATCAAGCATAGATCAAGTATAGCATCGCATGTTCAAGGCTCGCTGCACTAACTGTACTAATAGCCCAACCCATGTTAAGTATAAATCATGAAATGATTCCTTGGCCCAAAATCGTGAATGATCTATTGCTAGATCCAATGGAACGATCCACTAATCAATCGGCTCCCTACAAGTTCTAGCTCGTTGTGTTTCTGTGTCATACGGACCAATCACGAATGTAGTCTTGATGGAGAAGGAGCAGTCCTTTTTCTTCCTTTTTATCCTATTATTTAGATTATCTTAGAAGCAGCATAAGGACAGAAAGAAATTAGTGTGGAGAGAGTGAGGCTAGGGGCTGCTTATATAGGGTTAGGCAGACGAATCTGGTCACGAAACAAGTCTAAATACATCAGGATGCATCTGGTTCAAGAAGTGGGTTCGGGAGGCAGGTCGACCCCCAGGTCGACACTATGGTCGACCTGGCCCCTGGGAGGTCGACACTATGGTCGACCTGGCCCCTGGGAGGTCGACACTATGGTCGACCCCCACGTCGACCTGGTCTATGGGCGGGAAATTTCCCGCCCAGGCTGCTGCGGGGTTTGAATTCGAAATTCGAATTCGAAATTCGAGCTGTCTTTGATTCTGAAAATTTCTGAAACTTCTAGAGGTCATAACTTGGTCATACGAACTCCGATTTCCGAAAACTCGGACTCTATTTCGTGTAAAATTTCAAGACAAACGCAATGGCATAACCCGATCCCCTTGATTCTTAGTTTAAAATTTAAATCTTCCTTGATTTATGACTTTAACATGTTATAAAAATTCGGGTTGTTACATTCTCCCCTCCTTAAAGGATTTCATTCCCGAAATCTCTAAGTTAGGAAGAATATTTCCAACCATCCAATCATCCATCTACTCAGCCATCATTCACGAGCAATCATTGTCCTTAAAAGATTTCTAATGCTGTATGAACATATGCAGAAAGTGTGTGTATATGTTCCTTATCTAATGCAAATGATCGGGAATGTTTGATCTTCTTAATGCAAAATATGTTTAGTGTCATGAATCCAACATGTATGCAAAGAATTCTAGTCATATAAACAATATATGTGTGCACAAACATTCATCCATATGCAACATCCACATGATAACACATTCAATTCCATCCATAAACAAGTATAAACACTCGTGCATATGCAATATGAAAACGTGTCTGAGCCGATCTAGTGCCTAATGTGTGTTATGCAACCATGAGCAACCACTTGCGACCACTTGCAACCATTTGCAAACATCAACCATAACATGTTTCAAATACATGTTTACATCCATAGGGTTCTACCTAAGGTTCTCAAGATAGGGTCGAAAAGATATACAAGATAAAACAAAGCATCAAGGAGGAGAAGTTAAAGATGTACCCCCAGAAGTTCCTGCTTGCGGGGCTCGCCCTTGCTTCTTAGGACAATTCTTGCTGATATGTCCAATATCACCACATTGAAAGCATGCTCCCATCTTCATCTTCTTCTTTCTACAATCCTGGACTATGTGCCCTTTAATACCGCAGAAGTGGCACTTTCTTTTCTCACATGTCTTGTTGTCATTACTGTTGTTGTTGTTCTTGCTTTCTTTCTCGGAGTCTTTCTTCTTGTTTTGAGAATCATTCGCCTTGGCCTCTTGCTTGCCATTCTCGTGTTCTTCATGAAGGAGGTCCATATCCACCAAGCTCTCAAAGGTCGCCCCCATAGGTACATGAGTCATAACAAGGCTGTGTAGTGGCTCATTCAAACCTCTGACGAAGCGAACAGCCTTCTTGTGTTGGATGTTCACTAAATCCAGTCCAAATCTGGCCAGCTGATTAAACTGATTGACATACTCCCTGACCGTCATGCTTCCTTGCTTAAGAGTTAGAAACTTCTCCATCTGTAAGCTTCTTTCAGCTTGGGAGAGAAATTTCATCTCAAATGTCATTAGGAAGTCATCAGGAAGCCTGGTTCCGTACAAAGTATCCTCCTAAATATTTGCTACTACTCCTACTTGACCTCTTCCAGCAATCCTTGAATATTGGATTGGCTGTCACTTGTCATTACTTGTTCAAATCCTGCTGCTCTTTACGAGAATAACTTTTCTTCACGTTCTCCTAAAAATCTGGATCGGATAATACATACCCAAACTGATCTGAACATTTTAGCATATATAAATCTGGATCATATTATGGAGACGATCATTTTCTTAAGGAAGGCAGACATCTTCCTATGGAATGTTGTGTTTAGTGTTTAAATTCTTCAATTTCCTCAACTCATTGCGCAAGGCCAAGCATCTGAATGTTTTTCTAGAATTATCGCACCTGGAAGGGTATCGGGTGCTATTGTCACAGTTGTCACCTCGCTTGTTTCTCCTACTTCCACAATAGGGGGCATATTTGTTGATCGGTCTTGGTTGTCGGTGTTAGGGCCGGGTTCGGGATCGGTCCAAGATTCAGAAATCGAAGTGCTTTCCAAGTCTACATCGGTGGATATAACCTTACCCCTTCCTGCTCCAATGTTATGATTATCATGTTGCCTGACCATTGTAAGTTGTGCTATTCATAAAAGACAATTGGTCAGTTTGGTAAGATCACAATCCCTCAATACGTGCATCAACGTATATATAAATGATGAAGTGACAGCCCAAATTAAAAGTAACAATCAAGAACATGCTCGACTTCATTGTTTTCAGCCCTGACTAAGAAGAACCAGAAAAATCAGTCGTTCTATGTAACAACCCGTATTTTCAATAACCTGTTATAACATAAATCGAGGCAGAATTTAATTCAAAAATCTGAACCAAGGGAAACGGGCTATGCCATTGCGTTCGTCTCGGGAAAATACGCGAAATAGAGTCTGAGTTTTCAAAAATCGGAGTCCTTATGACCCAGTTAAGGCCCATTGAAGTTTTCAGAAATTTCCATAGTAAAAACAGATTTAAATTTTAAATTAAAAACAAGGATTAGGGCTAACTGGCGTCAGGCGGGAAAAATCCCGCCAGGACCCCCATGTCGACAGGCATGTCGACAGGGGTCTAAGGGTGTCGACTGCCCTATCGACAGCCCTGTCGACACGGGGTGGCCGGGCACTTTTGCCTGGCGCACCATTTTGATTTGGGCTTGGTCTTGTGGCTTGGTTCTAGAGAATTCCGAAATCTGACGGACCTAAACTAACCTAGGGTTAATCCTAGGGCTAAAAACACTCTAATCTTCTATAAATAAGCCCCTAATCCTACCCTAAAACCTCATTATTCATTCTAGCAACCAAACTATGTCAAATTGAATTCTCAAATGGCCTCCACCTAAAAACCCTAGCCTCCACCCTCTTCAAAAATCATTCCTATGAAGATTTCGATGTTCATACAAGCATTTCTAAGTTGTATGAATGATCATTAGCTTGCAAACATCATCAAGTTGCAAGCTTTATTTGCTAAGCTAGAGTTTTTGGGATTTTTGTTAATTGGAGCTTTGTTTTGGGTTTTTATATGCTTGCATAAAAGGGCTTCTCAATCTTTATTAGTAGATTTGTGTCTTCATAATATTTGTAAGCCCTCTTACCTTCATTTTAGAAACTCTAAAGTTAATATGTGATGAAAGTTGGGATTTATGCATGTTTAATAAGTTATGCATGCTTATGCGAGTTCACTATGCTATGTTATGCATGTTTAATGAGTTATGCATGCTTATGTGAGTTCACTATGCTATGTTACACATGTTTGATAAGTTATACATGTTTATGCAAGTTCACTAAGCCATGATTTGCAAGTTTAACAAGTTATGCATGTTTATGCAAGTTCACTATGCCATGATTTGTAAGTTTAACAAGTTATGCATGTTTATACAAGTTCATTATGCCATGATTTGCAAGTTTAACAAGTTATGCATGTTTATGCAGGTTCACTATGCCATGATTTGCAAGTTTAACAAGTTATGCATGTTTATGCAAGTTCACTATGCCATGATTTGCAAGTTTAACAAGTTATGCATGTTTATGCAAGTTCACTATGCTAAGTTATGCAAGTCCAACATGTTATGCATGTTTATTACGATATGTAAGATTCCTCATGTATGTTGTGCCAAGTTCCCTCTTTCTATCCTTTATGCGTTATGACGAATATGTAAGCGATAGAATGACGTTGGGGGGTTTTGGGTAAAACTTAAAATACATGAAAATATAAATTGGGAATTTACCTATTAAGTTAGGTCTACCCCTTGGGAATTTACCTATTAAGTTAGGTCTACCCAAGTATTTGTTAAACTTGTAATTATGTTTTGAAATTAAAGTGGACATGACACTTAGAAAACATAAGTGTGGCCAACTCGAGGTTGGGTTGAGTTTGTAGCGTAAACCTACCCAGAACCGACCGGCTTAACTAGTTGCTACAAACAATAGGACCCAATGTGAGAAGTTGGTCATGTGTACCTTGGACCCGAGGTTAGACCAAGTTGTGGTGTAAAGCTACCCGGACCCGCCCGACATAAATAATAAGCGCAATAAAGTCTAATGTGAGAGGTTAAGGCACAACTAAATTAACTTATGCCTCATGATTAGGGTTAAGTCATGGCCCACTAATACTTAACCAATTTTGGGGATACGAGGGATTAAATGGGGTTAAGTGGTGAACTGTTGGTTACACTTAACTAATCTAATCCATGATTAGTGAGGGGTTAAACCACACTTAACCCTCTTAGAAAACCCTAGCAACGTGGTCTGTTCCAGAAGTAATCCCAGTTGGGTATCATTCACAACCCTAGAGGCTAGGCTAGGGCGGGGCACGATTACTGGACTGATGTAAGCGACCAAAGCGACGGCTGAGTGGTACAGCGGTGCGGGTCCAGGCGGGCTACGGACGTGCACGTAGTCCGGTGTTGGACAAACTCGAGGCACAGGCACCAGTAGGTTTAGACTGTGCATTATTGCTTAGGTGTCTGGGGTAGACACCCGAGGGCTTGATACACCCGAAGGTGGACCCAGTACAGTCTGACTACAACCGTATGTGGGCCGTATGGACACCAACACTTGACGTGTTAGGGTTATAGGGAGCCGATCGACTAGACCGCTGGGCTGGACCTTGTATTAAGGTCACCTCATGCAACTGGGCCAAAGTTTGGGCTGAGGGATCAATACCTGTTATGTTAGTTTGCTAGTACACTGTGGTGCAAAGCTTAATCTTCTTTATGTGATGACACCTTTATCTATTGCCAGTATGTTCATCTCAATTTCCATCATGATGTTAACTTTATTAGTTTATAGACTGATCGTAGTAGGGCTTACCAGTCTTTTTGACTGACCTGTTTTCTTTCGCTTCTTTTCTTCCGTTCCCCCCCCCCCCCCCCAGGTTCTCAGGGAGGGAACAGTGGTGCTTAGCTTGGATCGCTTGCTTGTTTGCTGGATAGCTCATGTATGTCTGGACATTGAGCTCGCTATGGTTTATCATCTTTATTTTGGGGATAGCACTATGTATTTCAGTATTTCTGTTTATGATGTACTAGACATGTTTATTTTGGCAGTTGACTTTATGATGTACTAGACTTGTTTTGAGATGGTTTGAGATATTCCGCTGTTTTATTCTCACTTACTCTGTTTTACATATATATTTATGTTCTTGTTCTGCCTTGATATATCATTATGCATGCTTACCCAGTTCTAACGCCCCCCAGAAGCTAGTGCCCCCGAAAGAGTGACCCTAGCGGAGGTGGGGTGTTACAAATTTGGTATCAGAGCATATGGTTTACGAGAAAGAACAAAAAGTTTTTAAAAGACTTTTGAAAAACTATTTTCAAAACAAGTATAAAGTATTTTCCAAAGAAAAGTCTAGTATTTTAAAGGGCTATTCCCCAAAAAGCCATTAGCGTTATCCTTCGTTCCCTTGACCTAATCTTATCTTATCCTTCGTTTCAGTATGGCTGAGGATCTTGCCATCCCGGATGGAGTAAACGTACCACTCTGGTATAGGAGGCTTCTAGAAGCTAGGGCGGCAGCCGGCCCCGCAAACCCTACTCCCACTCCTCCTCCTGTAGTTGAGAATCCTCCCCCTAATGTCCCTCCTCCGGTGGTCCCTGCTCCTCCTCCTCCAGTGGTTAATATTCCTCCTCCCGTTGCTAATGTTTCTCCCCCTCCCGTTGCTGAGGCTCCTCTTCCTCCTCCTCCCCCTCAACATCCTCAGGTTGAGTTCGCGAAGGTTTGTAAAGACTTCAAGGCGATGGGAGGCAAGAATTTCCTAGGCACGGAATCTTTTGCTGAAGCTAGGAATTGGCTGAAAGACACTGAGGACTTGTTTGCTATCTTTGGGATTGATGACGAGAGGAAGATCTTATTGACAGTGTGGCTTTTGAAGGATGAAGCAGCCTATTGGTGGGAGGTCACCAATGGGACGAGGCCTGTCGAGACTTGGGCCGATTTGAGGGCTAGATTTGTGGCCAAGTTTCTATCTTCTGCTGAGGCAAATTTGCAGATGGAGAAGTTCATTGCATTAAAGCAAGGTGATATGTCTGTCAAGGAGTATGTGAACAAGTTTAATCAGCTGGCCCGTTTTGGTTTGGATATGGTAAACACTCCTGAGAAGAAGGCTCTTCGATTTGCTAGAGGGTTGAATGAGCCGCTGCAGGGTTTGGCGATGTCACATATTCCGCATGGGGCTACTTTTGAGAGTTTGGTCAATATGGCTCTACTTCAGAGAGATGGAAAGAAAGAGATCAAGTTGAGTGATACTCAAGCAAAGAAGACTGATTCTCAAGGTAAAGGCAATCAAGGTGGTCAAAGCAGTCAGGGGAATCAGAGCAAGAACAAGAAGGGGAACAACAACAAAGGCAAGGGGAAGTGCAATTACTGTGGTGCGCCTGGACACTTTGCTAAGGATTGTAGGAAGAAGAAAAGGAAGCTTAGTGGTGGATGTTTTTCCTGTGGTGAGACTGGACACTTCAGCAAGGAATGCCCAAAGAAGAAAGGACAGGCTGGACCTTCAGGAGGGCAAGTTCATGCTCTCAATACCGCTCCAGTTCCCGATCGAGGTAGTGTTTCTGTTGAGAACCTTGTTTATGTTTCTGATCTTCCAGTCCGTACCTTGTTTGATTCTGGTGCATCACATAGCTTTATTTCATCTGATCTTGTTGATAGCTTGCACCTTAGTACTAGCTTAGTGGGTGATCCCGTTTGTGTTTCGAATCCCATTGGGGGTTCTGCTCATCTATCTATGATATGTTAGGATCTGAGGATCTCTATACTCAGTGTAGAGTTCTTGTGTAGTGCATATGTTCTTGGTTTCAGGGGATACAGATTGATATTGGGCATGGATTGGCTGTCCAGATATGGAGCCATTCTTGATTGTGAGCATAGGGTTGTGAGGCTTGTGACTCGCCTTGGCAACACCTTAGAGATTTCATGCAATCCGAAGGATCCCGTCATGTTGTGCTATCTTGAATCTCTCGACTCGTCAGAGGAAGCCCTTCAGTCTGTAAGGGTGGTCCGAGATTATCCAGATGTTTTTGAAGAAGTTAAGGGGTTGCCCCCTAAACGAGAGATTGATTTTCGCATTTATCTGGTGGATAATGCTAAGCCTGTTTCTTTGCCCGTTCGGCACATGGCTCCGCGTGAGAGACGGGAGCTCAGCAAGCAAGTAAAGGAGTTGCTTGAGAAGAACTTCATCAGACGAAGTATATCCGAATGGGGAGCGCCTGTGGTGTTTGCTACTAAGGCAGATGGTTCTCTTCGACTCTGTGTGGACTACAGAGAATTGAATAAGCTGACTAAGAAGAACAGACACCCGTTACCGAGGATCGATGAACTCTTTGACCAGCTTGTTGGTGCTTCTGTTTTCTCTCAGCTTGATCTTGCTACTGGGTTTCATCAGCTCAGAGTGGCTGAAGATAGTATAGACAAGACTGCATTCAGAACTCCAGACGGATTCTTTGAACGGCTTGTTATGCCGTTCGGTTTGACGAATGCACCCGCGTGTTTCGTGGACTTGATGAGTAGGGTGTTTCGAGAGTTCTTGAACAAGTTTGTCGTGGTCTTTGTGGATGATATTCTGATCTTCTCCAAGGATGAAGAAGAGCACGCGAGGCATCTTGTAGAGGTGATGGATACGCTTAGAGCGCATCAGTTAAAGGCCAAGTTCTCCAAGAGTCACTTTTGGAGAAGGGAAGTTAGATTCCTTGGGCATATCGTATCCAAGCAAGGCTTAGCGGTGGATCCCGCTAAGGTGGTTGCAGTTCAGGATTGGAAGACTCCAAGGAATGCAACCGAGGTGAGAAGTTTTCTAGGTCTTGCGGGTTTTTACCGGAAGTTCATCAAGGACTTCGCGAAGATATCCGCTCCTCTTACTAAGTTGACGAAGAAGAACTTAGTTTTTGCTTGGGATATGGACTGTGAGCTTGCTTTTCAGAGACTCAAGAGAGCCCTTACCTCAGCACCAGTTCTAGCTTTACCCGATGGTGGTAAGATGTTTACCGTGTACACTGATGCTTGTGGCACGGGATTGGGCGCCGTTCTGATGCAAGAGGGCAGAGTTATATGTTTTGGTGGGAGGCAACTTAAGGTGCATGAGAAGAATTATCCCACTCATGATCTAGAGCTGGCAGCGATAGTATATGCACTCAAGGCTTGGCGTCATTATCTTCTGGGAGAGAGATTTGAGCTGTATACTGATCATAAGTCTTTGAAGTATCTCTTTTCGCAGAAGGATCTGAACTTGAGGCAGCAAAGATGGATGCAATTCTTGGCGTCCTATGATTTTGATATAGCCTATACCCCTGGCAAGGGGAATGTTGTAGCAGATGCGTTGAGTAGAAAAAGGTTGACACTAAGTCCTCTATTTGTTGAGATGAAGAATTTAGAGTTCTTGGCAACCTTTGATTTCTCTTTGGCGGTTGAGTCGATGACCGGTTCTTTAGCATCTCTAGAGCTCAGGCCTACCCTTCTGGATCAAGTTGGGGCTTCGCAGAAGGAAGACCCTCAGATAATTGAGATCATGGATAAGCTGATTCGAGGGGAGACATCTAGTCACCTTGCTCGATATTCTATAGATGATAAGGGTTGGCTGAGGAGAGACGGAAGGCTTTGTGTTCCGATGGTAGAAGACTTGGTGAGGAAAGTTCTTGATGAAGCACATCACTCCAAGTTGACTATACATCCGGGTGGAGATAAGATGTATAAGGATATGAAGCGCATTTTCTTCTGGCCTGGAATGAAGAAGGATGTGGCAGAGTTTGTCTCTAGATGTGTTGTTTGTCAGAGAGTAAAAGCCGAGTCGAAGAAGCCCGGTGGGCTATTGCATCCCCTAGAGGTCCCGCTATGGAAGTGGGAGAGTATTTCAATGGACTTTATTGATGGGCTTCCAAGGTCAAGGAAAGGGAATACGAGCATATGGGTCATTGTAGATAGGCTTACGAAGAGTGCTCATTTCATTCCGGTGAAGAGCAAAAGGACCGCATCTGGACTAGCATCAGTATATCTTCGTGAGATAGTACGACTACATGGAGTCCCTTCCAGCATAGTCAGTGACCGAGATCCCATCTTTACTAGTCAGTTCTGGAACAGTTTGCAGGAAGCTATGGGCACGAGGTTGAACCTGAGTACGGCCTATCACCCACAGACGGACGGTCAGACAGAAAGGGTGAATAGGGTACTTGAGGACTTGTTGAGGCTTTGCATTCTGGATTTTGGTGGTACTTGGGAAGACCATCTTCCTCTTGTTGAGTTTGCATATAATAACAGTTATCAGGCAAGCATAGGGATGACACCATTTGAAGCTTTATATGGGAGGCCGTGCAAGTCACCTACATGTTGGTGGGAGACTACAGAGAAGCTCATACTTGGGCCTGATATGATCAGAGATACGTCCGAGAAGATCGAGTTGATTCGGAGACGAATGAAAGCGGCCCAAGACCGACAGAAATCCTATGCTGATAAGCGAAGGTCCGATTTGGAGTTTGATGTTGGGGACATGGTTTTCGTAAAGGTTTCTCCTTTGCGGAATGTGGTCCGATTTGGAGCTGTTGGGAAATTAGCACCGAGATTTGTTGGACCCTTCCCTATCATAGAGAGAATTGGGAAGATGGCTTATAAAGTGCAATTGCCTGAGAAGCTGTCCGGAGTGCATAATGTCTTTCATGTCTCGCATCTCCGAAAGTGCCTACATGAGTCCGCTGAGGTGGTTGAACCTAGCATTCTTGAAGACGTAGAAGTAGAGAAAGAGGCAACTTTGAGGAGAGCTCCGATTCGTATCTTGGGGACGGAGACCAAGAAGCTAAGGAATCGAGAGGTCAAGTTGGTGAAGGTTCAATGGGGTGAAGCCGAAGAAGACGCAACTTGGGAAACCGAGGAGAAGATGCGTGGGCTTTATCCATTCCTTTTCGAGGGTACACTCTCAATCTCTTTCCTTTGTTAGCATATCTTTCTCTTTGCTATCTATGTTTATCTAGTTATCGTGCTAATCTTGTCATGAGAACCTTAGGTAGGAACCATTTGGATGAAACATGTGCTTGAGACATGTTATGTTTGATGGTTGCAAGTGGTTGCAAGTGTTTGCAAGTGGTTACTGTGGATGCATGATACACATTAGGCACTAGATCGGCTCACACACTCCTCATATTGCATGTGCATGAGTGTTTATGCTTATTCTTGGATGAAATTTGTATGCCATCACATGGATGTTGCATATGGATGTATGATTGAGCACGCATGTAGATATTATACATTATGTTAGGGATTTGCATACATATGGATACATTTCACTAACATATTTTGCATTGATCTTTGCATTAGATAAGTACATATACACACACTTTTGCATATGTTCATACAGCAATTAGAATCTTTTAAGGACAATGATTGCTCGTGGATGATGCTTTGAGTAGATGGATGATTGGATGGTAGGATACGTTCTTCCTAACTTGAAGATTTCGGGGACGAAATCCTTTAAGGAGGGGAGAATGTAACAACCCGTATTTTCAATAACCTGTTATAACATAAATCGAGGCAGAATTTAATTCAAAAATCTGAATCAAGGGAAACGGGCTATGCCATTGCGTTCGTCTCGGAAAAATATGCGAAATAGAGTCCGAGTTTTCAAAAATCGGAGTCCGTATGACCCAGTTAAGGCCCATTGAAGTTTTCAGAAATTTCCATAGTAAAAACAGATTTAAATTTTAAATTAAAAACAAGGATTAGGGCTAACTGGCGTCAGGCGGGAAAAATCCCGCCAGGACCCCCATGTCGACAGGCATGTCGACAGGGGTCTAAGGGTGTCGACTGCCCTGTCGACAGCCCTGTCGACACGGGGTGGCCGGACACTTTTGCCTGGCGCACCATTTTGATTTGGGCTTGGTCTTGTGGCTTGGTTCTAGAGAATTCCAAAATCTGACGGATCTAAACTAACCTAGGGTTAATCCTAGGGCTAAAAACACACTAATCTTCTATAAATAAGCCCCTAATCCTACCCTAAAACCTCATTATTCATTCTAGCAACCAAACTATGTCAAATTGAATTCTCAAATGGCCTCCACCTAAAAACCCTAGCCTCCACCCTCTTCAAAAATCATTCCTATGAAGATTTTGATGTTCATACAAGCATTTCTAAGTTGTATGAATGATCATTAGCTTGCATACATCATCAAGTTGCAAGCTTTATTTGCTAAGCTAGAGTTTTTGGGATTTTTGTCAATTGGAGCTTTGTTTTGGGTTTTTATATGCTTGCATAAAAGGGCTTCTCAATCTTTATTAGTAGATTTGTGTCTTCATAATATTTGTAAGCCCTCTTACCTTCATTTTAGAAACTCTAAAGTTAATATGTGATGAAAGTTGGGATTTATGCATGTTTAATAAGTTATGCATGCTTATGCGAGTTCACTATGCTATGTTATGCATGTTTAATGAGTTATGCATGCTTATGTGAGTTCACTATGCTATGTTACACATGTTTGATAAGTTATGCATGTTTATGCAAGTTCACTAAGCCATGATTTGCAAGTTTAACAAGTTATGCATGTTTATGCAAGTTCACTATGCCATGATTTGTAAGTTTAACAAGTTATGCATGTTTATGCAAGTTCACTATGCCATGATTTGCAAGTTTAACAAGTTATGCATGTTTATGCAAGTTCACTATGCCATGATTTGCAAGTTTAACAAGTTATGCATGTTTATGCAAGTTCACTATGCCATGATTTGCAAGTTTAACAAGTTATGCATGTTTATGCAAGTTCACTATGCTAAGTTATGCAAGTCCAACATGTTATGCATGTTTATTACGATATGTAAGATTCCTCATGTATGTTGCGCCAAGTTCCCTCTTTCTATCCTTTATGCGTTATGACGAATATGTAAGCGATAGAATGACGTTGGGGGGTTTTGGGTAAAACTTAAAATACATGAAAATATAAATTGGGAATTTACCTATTAAGTTAGGTCTACCCCTTGGGAATTTACCTATTAAGTTATGTCTGCCCAAGTATTTGTTAAACTTGTAATTATGTTTTGAAATTAAAGTGGACATGACACTTAGAAAACATAAGTGTGGCCAACTCGAGGTTGGGTTGAGTTTGTAGCGTAAACCTACCCGGAACCGACCGGCTTAACTAGTTGCTACAAACAATAGGACCCAATGTGAGAAGTTGGTCATGTGTACCTTGGACCCGAGGTTAGACCAAGTTGTGGTGTAAAGCTACCCGGACCCGCCCGGCTTAACTAGTAACCGCAACAAAGTCTAATGTGAGAGGTTAAGGCACAACTAAATTAACTAATGCCTCATGATTAGGGTTAAGTCATGGCCCACTAATACTTAACCAATTTTGGGGATACGAGGGATTAAATGGGGTTAAGTGGTGAACTGTTGGTTACACTTAACTAATTTAATCCATGATTAGTGAGGGGTTAAACCACACTTAACCCTCTTAGAAAACCCTAGCAACGTGGTCTGTTCCAGAAGTAATCCCAGTTGGGTATCATTCACAACCCTAGAGGCTAGGCTAGGGCGGGGCACGATTACTGGACTGATGTAAGCGACCAAAGCGACGGCTGAGTGGTACAGCGGTGCGGGTCCAGGCGGGCTACGGACGTGCACGTAGTCCGGTGTTGGACAAAATCGAGGCACGGGCACCAGTAGGTTTAGACTGTGCATTATTGCTTAGGTGTCTGGGGTTGACACCCGAGGGCTTGATACACCCGAAGGTGGACCCAGCACAGTCTGACTACAACCGTATGTGGGCCGTATGGACACCAACACTTGACGTGTTAGGGTTATAGGGAGCCGATCGACTAGACCGCTGGGCTGGACCTTGTATTAAGGTCACCTCATGCAACTGGGCCAAAGTTTGGGCTGAGGGATCAATACCTGTTATGTTAGTTTGCTAGTACACTGTGGTGCAAAGCTTAATCTTCTTTATGTGATGACACCTTTATCTATTGCCAGTATGTTCATCTCAGTTTCCATCATGATGTTAACTTTATTAGTTTATAGACTGATCGTAGTAGGGCTTACCAGTCTTTTTGACTGACCTGTTTTCTTTCGCTTCTTTTCTTCCGTTCCCCCCCCCCCCAGGTTCTCAGGGAGGGAACAGTGGTGCTTAGCTTGGATCGCTTGCTTGTTTGCTGGATAGCTCATGTATGTCTGGACATTGAGCTCGCTATGGTTTATCATCTTTATTTTAGGGATAGCCCTATGTATTTCAGTATTTCTGTTTATGATGTACTAGACATGTTTATTTTGGCAGTTGACTTTATGATGTACTAGACTTGTTTTGAGATGGTTTGAGATATTCCGCTGTTTTATTCTCACTTACTCTGTTTTACATATATATTTATGTTCTTGTTCTGCCTTGATATATCATTATTCATGCTTACCCAGTTTTAACGCCCCCCAGAAGCTAGTGCCCCCGAAAGAGTGACCCTAGCGGGGGTGGGGTGTTACATTCTATTTAAAATTTTAGGCACCTTGAGCATCGAGCTGATCCTCTTGGACAATCATGAGTCAAGCACTTTCCAAGTGTTTGTCTTTTCTGCTCGACCTCAAAGGAGTCGACCAGTAGTCCTACCAACCCCAGATTGGGTATTATTTCTAAACAGTTTGAAGTAAGTTATTTGTTTATTCTATAGCATTAAGTCTACAAGCATCAGTTTTGAAGTTGTATTTGTCTCCTTTAGCCTGATTACATCAATAGCCATCATCATTACCTAAATACACCCATCCAATCGCACTCTCTTTCCCACTGCATGTGTCCCAAGAATTAATGGTTCCTTGAAACTCCAATTGCTTCAAGGGAAGAGATACTTTTTCATCCCCATTCCTTTTAGCAAAGACATTTCCGCTTCCATTACCGACCACCGTTAATATGCTACCAGAACCGCTTGTAACCACTGCCTTACCACCGGATCAAAATTTCGACGAACTCAGCTTTGGCGATTCAAATAACAAACCATATTGAAATGCAAATTGAAGTAGAAAAAGAAATAGGAGGAAGATTTAAGTGCGAAATCAAATCAGAATGTGTTTAAAGTTGAGAAAAGGGAAAAATTAATACACACCTATGAAGAGATCGGAAGAAACGATCTTAATCGTCAAGGGAGAAGGGTTTTCTAATTTCTTTGAAAAATAAAAAGGTTTGGATGTAGTAAAGAAGTAAAAGTAAATAATGAAGGTAGGCCAGCCTTTTATAATAGAACGAATGAACTCTTCGTATTCTGTTGACATGACTTGTGATTATGACTACGGGGATGATGTGTCATTACGATAGCGACCCAAGCCTGGCCTAATGGACATATGACTGTAAAGCTTCGTCATTTCCTAGGCTCGTATTAATTCCCAAGATATTCAACAGATTGATCCTTGGCCCTTATAATTCATGAAAAATTCTTCAGGTTGGTACAAACATAGTCTTCTGATTTCCCTACCCTAAGAGATGATCCAGAATGAAAAATTACAAAGCATTCCCCATTCTTAACACGACATGCTTTGGGGGGCTGAGTGTTGAGCAGCCTTTTGGCAAGGCCATCAAGATCCATCGACACCATAGACTTCGGCCAAAGTGACATGAAGGACTGAGTAACCCACACCAAACAACTAGTCGATCGACGAATGTTTCGGTCCTAGCCCGAAACTTAGGTCGAACATAAGAACCCGATAGGCAAATCAGTTGGAGCTTGTGGTCCTCAGACCAATCGAGTCAAGCCTGGCCTGATTAGGTGCTAAGTATCCTTTTGAAGGTTTTCTCATACTCATACTTGACCGCTTCCAGTCATCCCCGAATATCAGATCAGCTGCCACCTGTCACTACTTGTTCAATTCCTATTGCTCTTTACGAAAAGAATGCTTCTTCATGCTAAATCTGGATCAGATAACACATACTTCTACCGATCTAAACATTGTAGCATCTATAAATAGACCTTCTGGACTCAGAAGAAGAGATCTTTTGGCCAATCTCAGATTATATTATTGTTATGATTGTTTCGTCTGTAATTGCATATTTAATATATAAAAGATTGTAAAGTGGACATAGGCTCCTTAATGCCAAACCACTATAAACTTGTGTGTGATCACTTTTCTCTCCATTTTTCATTTATCTATATTCATTTGTTCTCGATAATATCATTTCTTGGGTGTTGTACCATTTTTTGGTGTCAACACTTTTGTGCTTTCCCTGAGAACGTTGATTTTCTCAGCATTAATAGGATATTTATCTACTTTCAGATCACCAAGTCTGATACAAGATCATACGTATTTTCCAACATCATTGAACCACGGTTGCCAAATCCTCATCAAGCACTACTGAAAAGTAGTCGCAGGATTCAGTACCAGCAGAAGCAACCGAGGGGTCGGCCGTTCCGAGGCTACCCGACCAGCCTACATTAGTACTCTCGGTGCAACCTTCCGTAGTGGATTAAGACTTTTGCTACCCACGATGAGTTTACGACCATGATGAATCAACTCTGGGATAAGACAACGACGTTAAATGTTCCGAGAGAGTGCTGCTATGAGGCAAGTCATGAGTTGTATGACGAGGCAATGTGAATAATTCAGGAAGCAACAATCTTCCCCTCACTCGTTGGACCAAAACTCGAAAGGCCTATCATCATCCGAAGAATTTAGAGATTGACTTCAACCACGATACCCGTTGGAAAGACTCGAAAACATGTGGTAGTTGTGATTGGAAAGTCAGTCAAATAATCTTGGAACATCTAATCAAACTCAGGTCGATCTAGACGACTTGGAGGATGTCGATCCAATGACTCGACAAGATCAAAATACCTCTCCTTCGGC
Organism: Allium sativum; assembly: GCA_030737875.1. NCBI lineage: Eukaryota > Viridiplantae > Streptophyta > Magnoliopsida > Asparagales > Amaryllidaceae > Allium > Allium sativum. The sequence goes on from CM060918.1 coordinate 348,402,318, forward strand.
TAACCGAAATACCACTCAAACATCCCAAGCTCCCCTTCTCCCCCTCAAACATCCTGTCAACAACCAGGTTGTCAAAGGTTGAGGAAGTTCCGCCCAGACGGAGACTCAGGCGACATTGCCTGGAGAGAGAGAGCAGTGAGAGTTCAACCGGTCAAGGAAGCCAATCGATGCGCACTTATCCCTCCAGTTTTGACCGCTATAGTATGACAAATCATGAATGATAGCAAAGGTTACAAGAAAAAAAGATTGTGGGATTGACCATATCCATACCCCTATTTACATATGATATTCTGCAGGCGGAGTTTCCCAGAAGATTTAATATACGCTAATTGAGCCACTATGAGGGTATTGCTGACCCACAACAACATTTGATGAGGTAATCATGGAATATGGAGGTAGCTGTAGCTCGAGACACCATCAAGTGCAAGGCCTCCCTAATTCTCCTGAGTGGGGTAGCACTCATGTGGTTCACGGGATTCCCTGAGATCGGTTCTGAACTACAAGGATTTAAGTGATAAATTCTTGAATCAATTCCGTCTCCATGCCTCTAAGTCAGAACATGTTATGGCCCTTTCCACAATTAAGCAAGCAAGGGGTGAATCCCTTGGAAATTACCTCAGTAGTTTCAACAAGGCGCCACCGAAGAAGTAATCACGAGATAGTCCTAATGGTAGATGATATTGACAAAAGGACGGAGTTTGGGAAATATCTAATTCGGAAGCCATCAATGGCAATTGAGATGTTATATGAAAAGGCTAATATCCGGTTACGACAGGAAGACGCGCAGCTGGATGAAGAGGATGGGTCGAAAGATACTTCTAACAAAGTCATTCAGAGAAACGTAATAGTTAAGCAATCCAAGGTTAATCCTAGAAAGGTGGATGTAGATATTGGAAATCGTGGCAAATGCAAACCCTGGATAAGGAGGGAATTCTCGGAAACAACCCCGGTTCCAAGTCTTTGAAAGTTATACGGCGTCGAACGATACTCTTGAAAGCATATACCTCGATACATGCAGTGTAGTTAAGTTTAAGAGCCGTCATTGCGTGGATCCACAAAGAAAGAACGGGAGATTGGGAAGTTCTGTTTGTTCCATGAGATTTACTAGCATGCAACTAATGAATGTTGTCACTTTCGTGACATTATTGAAAACCTGATTTGAGAGGGAAAGCTCGATGAGTATAAGGTGACCCTGAGGGACAAGGGGCAAGAACATCAGCCCCCTAGTAAAGTCAAGCGGCTCCTAGAGCCATTGCCCAAGAAAAGGATAAGGGGATAGTAATCAATGCAATTATTGGAGGACCTCATCCAGCTGGGCATAGCGTTTGGACTATGGAACGATATGTAAACTCCTCAAAACATCTCTAGGTTGCATAATCCAATGCACCTAAAACTGCAAGCCCTATAAAACAAAGAAAGACAATGACTGATGAAATCATTTTCCATGATCGAGAGTCGATCTGTGTAGAAGCCTTGAGTATCGATCAATTGGTCATAACAGCAATTATTGGCCCAACTACAGTACTGAAGGTTTTGGTCGACAACGGAAGTTCAGTTAATATTTTGTTCAAAAAAGCTTATGACCATGTGAAGTTGGAATTGAGAGACTTGTAACCATGCACGGGCCAGATACGTTGCTTCAATGGATCACCAGCCAAGTCGATCGGTCTGATTGATCTATCAGTAGAATTGGGAGATGGAGATCGCAGGAGAGTACAAATCCTGATGTTTGTTGTAATGAATATAAGATCCCAATATAATGAATTCTTAGAGCGAGCGTCCCTAACAGAGTCTAGAGCTTGTATCGCTCTTTGGTGGCAACTATTGAAATTCCGGACCGGTGGAGGGATTGGAACGGTGCATGGGGACCAAATGGCAGGGTGAGCGTGCTATTCGGTGGAATGGAAAGAATTGCGAAGCAAAGATAGTAAGGAATCAGTAGACAATCCTCCAATTATAGAGGGAAGGGAAGCATAACAACTTCAGAAAACATCCCGGCCGGGACCGTCCATTTGCTAACTCGAGGACATTGATCCAAGAGAGTATGAAGAAGCGAGATGTAGGAAGGCAACCGCAAATTAAACCACAGTGGAGATCTCGATCGACGACGACGACCCAAATAGGGTCTTAAAGATCGGATCCCACCTTGACCCCCTCCAGAGGAGGGACTTGACTTAATTCCTCCAAGCTAACCTTAACATGTTTGTTTGGGCCCATGTTGATATGTTTGGGATATCACCCACCATTATGACTCACTCTCTTAGCATCGACCCAAAATATACTCCTATGAAGCCGAAAAGAAGTATGCTCGGCTTAAAAAGGTCTGCTGCTTTGAAATAAGAGGCTGGAAAGCTTCAAGTCAATGGGCTCATTCGTAACGCAACTTAACCCAAGTGGATAATAAACCCTGTACTTGTGAAGAAAGCCAACGGGAAATGGCGAACGTATATTGATTTCTCTGATTTAAATAAATCCTACACCAAAGACAACTTCCCATTACCTATGATCGATACGTTGGTTGATTCTACCGCAGGGCATGTACTCCTTTAATTTATGGACACGTACTAGGGGTACAACCATAATGCAATGCATGCCCCCAACCAAGAACATACCGCTTCATAACAGATTTTTGACTATATTACTATGTGGTCATGCCCGTTGGACTGAAAAATGCTGGGGCAACATATCAGCGTTTGGTCAATCGAATGTCTCATGACCAGATAATAAGAATGATGGAGGTTTACGTAGACGATATGTTGGTGAAGTCAAAGCAATCATATGATCACATTATGGATCTATCATAGATGTTTGGCATCCTCCGAAGACATGGGATGGAGCTCAATCCCTTGAAGTGTTATTTTGGAGTAGCATCGGGAAAGTCCTTGGGTTTTCTTAGTTATCTCCCGAGGGATCGAAACCAATCCTGATCACAATTTAGCCATCAAGGAAATCCAGGAACCTTGAAGAATCAAGGATGTGCAAAGTTTGGTAGGAAAGGTCGTAGCCATGGGTCGATTCACATCCAAAGCAACTAATAAGTGTCTGCCTTTCTTCGAATTGATCAAAAGAAGGAAACGAAACTTCGCTTGGATGCCTAATTGTGTCAAATCCTTCTAGAATTTACTTGACCACCTGGAAAAACCACCAATCTTGTCCAAACCAATCAACAATTAGGATCTATTTTTATATTTAGCGGTACCCACGCATGCAATCAGCTCAGTCCTAATCTGTGAAGATGATCGGGTACAACGACAAGTTTATTATCCAAGTACGCAACTAACAAGGGGTGAGCGCAACTATCCAAAGGCTGAGAAGCTCGCCTATAGTATATTATTTGCGTCATAAAGCTCTATCACTAATTATGGGCTCATCCAATCAATGTGTTCACCGACCTACCGCTACGACAAGTCCCACAACGACCTGAGGCCAGCCGGGGGCTACTAATGGAACATCGAACTGAGTTAATTTGACTTAACCTTTGTTCCATATAAGTCATTTCGGGGGCAGGCATTGATTGACTTTATAGCCGAGTTTACTACTCTAAAAGACGACAACCTGGAGGATGGTCCCGACCCCCGGACAAAAGATTAAGATCAGATAGTTGGAAGTTATATACAAACGGGGACCATAATGATCAACGTTCCGGTGCTGGCGTAGTATTATTAACCCGTGAAGGGAGGTCGATCTATTATGCCCTGAGACTGAATTTTTCTACTACCAACAGCGACTCCGTGTATGAAGCCTTGATTTACGGGATCAAGCTCGCGAGGGACTTAAAGGTAGCAGGGCTAAATATTTTCTGTGACTCACAGCTTATTATATTTCAGGTTCGTAAGGAGTATCAAACTAAAGGGGTTCGACTTGCCTCCTATCTCAAGCAGATCGAAGAGTTACTAAATGACTTTTATTAGTACAGTATTAACCACAATACTAGGGAAGATAACTAGAAGGCAGACATATTGACAAAACTAGCTAGCTCTAATAACCCAAGCAAAGCAGAATTACTCCCCATAGAGACTTTGAGCGCTCCAAGCATAGATCAGATGGAGGTCGACTAATCAGAAACCGAACTTGAAAAGGAATCTCGGATGACCCCGTTTAAGAATTTTTTTCTATACAGAACTTTCCCAGAAAAGAGGAATGAGAGACAATCCCTTGTACGACAAGCCTTTAGGTATGTCATTCAACAAGACCGACTTTACAAGAGAGGTTACTCAGTTTCGATGTTTCGATGTATGACTAATAATGATGTCCAGAAAAAATTTAGAGAAGTGCACGAGGAAGATTGTGGTGCTCATACAAGAGGACAAACCCTAGCTAAGAAAATGTTGCAGTATGGATACTTCTGGCAGACCGTTAGCATGGATGCAACAAATTATTTTAGACGATGTGATAGGTTCCAGTGGTTTGCTCAGATTCCACAGGCCCTACCAACATAACTCACTCAAATTGTCAGCCTTTGGCCATTCCCCCTCTGGGGAATAGATATTATTGGAAGTCTATTAATCTCAAAAGAGGGTGTAAAATATGTGATCATCGTGGTAGATTAGTTTACAAAGTGGGCGGAAGCCGAATAATTAACCAGGATCACAATAAAGCAATTCATCAATTTTATTGTTAGTAATATCACATGTCAGTTTGGTTTATCTCTGTCGATCATTGCTGATAATAAGACCCAATTCAATAGCTTGGAATTTAGAGATTTCTGTGAATGGTATCATATTAAGAAGAAGAACACGGTGGTTGCGCATCCGCAATCCAATGGATAGCTTTAAGCCGTTAAAAAAATTATCAAGTCTACCCTGAAGAAATGATTGGAACGAGCGAAAGGAAAATGGGTTGACGAGCTTCCTTTATCCCTTTGGGCATATCGAACCACCCATAACACGACCAATGGTCATACCCCCCTTCGCTTTGTCTTACGGTCCTGAAGCAGTCATTCCTATAGAACTTGAAGTTCCTTCCCATAGAACTATGTATTATGGCACACTGTCTAACAAGGCCCTTCTCGTGGAATCATTAGGCATGATCGATGAAAATAGAGAAGAGGCTAATCTCTGCACCAAAGCTCATCGGCGTAGGGTCACTCGATACTACAATAAGAGGGTCCGACCCAAGACCTTCGAAGTCGGCGACCTTGTTCTAAAACGGGTCGTCGCAACTCCCAATCATGTGAGGCCCAAGTGGGAAGGGCCTTACATCATCCAACAATGCCTTGATAATGGAACCTTCAGGCTAGCAATTGTTGATGTCGAACTCTTCCAAAGAGTATGGAATGCTGAGAATTTCAGATGTTATCTTTCTTAGGATTTTTGTTTTTCCTATAATTTTATTTATTTCAGTATTGTAATAAGGTGCGTTTTGTCACCCATTGTGGTCTATGAATAAAAAGATCCTTTCCTGCTCTGTCTTACTACTCTAAGGATTTAGACTAAATGTTGTCACTTGACCAAGATGAGTCCAATTCTAAGAATAAAGAAAAAGATCGCTTCCCAATTTCGCTTATCAGTTCATGTTTCAACCAGCCGACCTTGCTTGGAACCAAAGGGGAATATGGGTTGATCAATTTTGAATTTGATATCGACACTCGAGCCTTTGGATCACACTTGACAGACTAAAAGTGGGATGACACCGATGTAAACAACATGACTTCATCTTCGAACCACTCTGAATCTCTTGACATCAAAAAGAGTATAAAATTATGGATGAGTGTAAAAGGTGCACCCTAAGTAAGGTCCCGCTCGATCCCTGTAACTTTAACCCTTAACGACTAGGGATAAAGTATAAAAAATACTAACGTACTCCTATCCGAATTCGTTCGACCCCAGTCCGAGTAGAATTGATCCTTGAGTCAACGGGAAGAATTGACATCTAAATCGACCCCCTATGACACTGGGCACATGAGGATAGACATGAAATCCGAACATGTGTTTCACTTAAACAATCCTAAGAGTTTGGAACTAATTAAGCACACTAACCTTGTTCACCCTATAACTTTTATAATATTTCAATGTACAAATAATACAAATAATTGGAGGTAAATAAACATTATTAAGCATCAACACAAGTTTTGTTTACAAAATAACATTGCTTATAGGTACATTAAACTTCGTCTACAAAATGCAAGACTTAACGAAGACAAAAACGCGAGGGTCGCACTCGCAAACGACTTCCAAAAGGTCTAAAACAAATATACAACAAAGGGCTTCTAAACACGGGATGAATTAGAACCAGACTTATGAATCTCCTCCAACCCTTTCTCCTTGATCATCTCCAAGTTTCTCTCGATCATCAAGGGCTTGCTACCAAGGGGAATAGAATGACCAGACTCCATTACATTGCTTTTTCTCTAACTATGGTCAATCGATGCTGGAAAGGGGATACCTTGAAATACATGATTATAGTTGAAGGAATGGCTTGGATCGGATGAAGATCAAGGACATCATCAGATAGTTCGGCCTTAAGGGAAGAAACCTCCTTCTCATCCCTGGCCTTCATCTCAGCAATGTATGGAAGATCGGTCTTCTTGACCTAACCCATAAATACCACGTCATCATCGTCCGAATGAAAATTGCTTGTTTTTGGTTCCTTCGGAGCATTGACCATTTCTTCATCTTTGCTGGGGACAGTAATAGGATCCATCCTTAGTACTTTAGTCTCCACCCCCAATGACTTCTTTCACCAATGGTGTACCTATAACGGGAAGAGAAAAATTTAAGATCGAAGGGATGAATGTTCAATGGAATTAAGAATCAAGGAGTGAGTTACCTCCGATGGTAGATTTTATCGTTCGTTCCAAAGTCTTTATTTCGGGACCTGAAGCAGCTAAACTATTTCCAGACAATGGAAGAGGCGGATCGTCCAGACTCCCCCATTGCCCCCGAGGACTTGTTCGGGGAGGAGGAATGGAGGAAAAACCAGCAACAGCTTTTGCAATAGGAAGAGGGAGGGATATTTTCTTTTTACTTGCACTGGTTTCCCCCTACAGGATCGATTTTCCCTTCGCCTTATATTACTCTGCGTCTTTTAATCCCCTTAACGCCCTCTTCCGTTCAGCTAATACTCCTTCCACATCGCCATACAAATATTGGGCTATTAAAGCTTCTTCATCCACTAGTTGTCCCTTCGCCGCCTCAACCTCTTCTCTCACAAAAATCTCCCATGTGTCAGCTAATACCCATTAGTGATTTTCCATCCAAGACAGGTTTCTATAGCAGAGGACGCGGGCAAAGAACAGAAGAACGTTGGCACCGAACCTTTTACTCATCCCTTTTACCTCAGCTGCATGTTCATCCTTAATCAAATGGATCTCAATATCATGTCCGAATTGAGAGTTTCTAGCATTTTCGATCACGACAGCAGCATTATCCTCGGCCTGCTTCTTAGCGTACTCAGACGAATCAAGTTGGGTATTGAGGTTTTGCACTTCCTGGTCCAATGGACCTTTATCATCTAGAGATTCACACTCCTGTCTCATTGACTATAATTGGGCCTCTAAGCTCTTCATAATTTTTTCTTAATTATCTTTAAGAATAGCCACTTGAGTCTTACACTCCTCCATTTTTTCATTAATCATCTCAAAATCCTTTCTGTCAAAATCCTATTCCATCCACAAGCCTTCAATATTTATCTCTTTGCTCTTACCTGCCTCGCATATTCGCCCTGCATAGGCCTATATCGCGTCATACTGAGATAAAAAAAAAGTCAACATCAGATCTGACTCGATCACGAAAATTTGGTGGAATTGGTGGTATGAAGTGGGCAAACTCGGTTTTGATAAAGGAAAGAGTAGGGACAAGCTCTTCCAATTCTTTGATTCGTTCGGAAGATGTTCTCTCTTGAATCAAAGAGATCGACATCTGAGGACTTTTCCCATGATGTCTGGGAGGAAGGGTAGAGTCATGATCGTGAATTCCAGCTAACCGCATCTTGGGAAGAGGGTCGAAGGGAGTTGGGGATGGGATAGAGCAACCTTAGAATGTTCACTGGTCGTTTTGTCGCCACCATGGGGAGTTCTATTGTGAGAACTAGATGAAGATCGACATTTGGGGATCTCATGCTCCTCATCTTCTCCTTGGTACATGCCTTTCTTTGTCTCCCTTTCCTCATGATCCCTCTTATGCTCTTCCCAGTATCTCTTTTCTTTTTTCTCTCGTCCTTTTCCTTTTCCTCTTTCCTCTTTATCACCTTTCTCTATTTCTCTATTTCTCTTTTCCCTTACTATCATCATCCTCGTGTCCGCTATCCTACCTGCCTTGTTGTACGACTAACCCATTAGGTCTGCCTTTACTCAAAAGAAAACCAAAGTTATCATGATAGTACTCGCTATCCATAGCACCTGCATCATGACAAAGAAACTTTGATCAATGTTCAGTATATACAAGAGAAGATAATGTTGTGACGGGCAGTGCTTATGTTGTGTATGTTCTAAATGATTCCCTAAGTCAGACCCAATCCTGGAACTTGGCTTGTCTCTATCACGCCCTTTGTTTCCATGGGTCCGATGAAGAAAGAAGTCGAATCTAAATTTTGAGAAGAAATGAGTTTTTCAGGGAGTTCCAAGTTTTGCATGTAATGATAGGGAGAGTTCACTTCTTCCTTTCCAATTAGACCCCAAGCAAGAGAAGGGTCCTTTTTAGCACAAGAGTCTTTCGATCTACGGTCATGAGGCTCCTCCTCAATTGACTCTTCTCGATTCTTGCTTGGAGCTCCAACAACCAAGCTCTCCTGCATTATTAATTGGTCGGCCTCCGGAATAAGTTTCCTCCTGATAGGTTTTTTTCCCGTTCACCCAGGGACGAATAGTCGTTTTCTCCTCGATCGAGGGTTGGACGGACGACCCCCCGACTAGGGGAACGTTCCTGGAAATGGGCGACATTCTTTCGGTTGGGGTCGGTTGGGGGAATGTCATCTTGAGCAGCCGCTGATAGAGAAGACTAGTCGATTAGGGATCCTAATGTTCTGTTCGCATCATGAAGATGGTATTGGTGCAAGTGTGCATCAGTCAAGCAATCCCACATGTTTTGGCACTTAAGGCTTAGATCGGACAGCATGTCTTAGCGCTCTTTGGAATTCTCTCCACGTGAGCTTTTTGGTTCATCGCCTGCATAAATGTGTCAATGTAAGAAGCCTCCTTATAATTGAACCAATTAAAATGAAAGACTTACTGCACTGAATCCAAAGCGTGCACATCCCTATTGTTGCTTAATGTAAAACCAGTCATGTAACACCCCACCTCCACTAGGATCACTCCTTAGAATGTACTAGCTTTGGAGGGGCGCTATTGTGGAGGTAAACATGCACAGAGATATCGCAAGACAGAATATATGAAAATAAATATAAGTAAAGCAGCGGTAGCAGATAAAAACCCATCATCATCATTTCAGAAAACCGACAAAGTCAAGTACATAATATCAAAATGTCATGATCCAAAATACAACATAAGTCTAGATACGTGATAAAAAAATACATGGTAAAACATCAGTACTAATCCCCAGAAATAAAAGATAAGCCACAGCTAGCTCAGATCCATACATGAGCTATCCAACAAGCAAGCCAAAGATCCACTAAGCAGATGTAGCCCCTCCCTGAGAACCTGTGGGGGGGGGGGGGGAAACGGAAGAAAAGAAGCGAAAGAAAACAGGTCAGTCAAAAAGACTGGTAAGCCCTACTACGATCAGTCTATAAACTAATAAAGTTAACAGTATGATGGAAACTGAGATGAACATACTGGCAATAGATAAAGGTGACATCACATAGACGAGATTAAACTTTGCACCACAGTGTACTAGCAAACCCACAAAACAGATCTTGATCCCTTTGCCCAAACTTTGGCCCAATAACATGAAGTGACCTTAGTATAAGGTCCAGCCCAACGGTCTAGTCGATCGGCTCCCTATAAACCTAACACGTCAAGTGTTGGTGTCCATACGGCCCACATGGATGTAGTCAGACTGTGCTGGGTCCACCTTCGGGTGTATCAAGCCCTAAGGTGTCAACCCCAGACACCTAAGCAATAATGCACAGTCTAAGCCTACTGGTACCCGTGCCTCGAGTTTGTCCAACATCGGACTACGTGCACGTCCGTAGCCCGCCGGACCCGCACCGCTGTACCACTCAGCCGTCGCTTTGGTCGCTTACATCAGTCCAGTAATCGTGCCCCGCCCTAGCCTAGCCTCTAGGGTTGTGAATGATACCAAACTGGGATTACTGCTGGAACAGACCACGTTGCTAGGGTTTCTAAGAGGGTTAAGTGTGGTTTTAACCCCTCACTAATCCTGGATTAAATTAGTTAAATGTAACCACTTAACCCCATATAATCCTCGCATCCCCATTATTGGTTAAGTATTAGTGGGCCATGACTTAACCCTAATCATGAGGCATTAATTACTTAACGCACCCAACCTCTCACATTAGACATCCGTGGTTACCTGGGAAGATTTACACCACGTCTAGGTCTAACCTCGGGTCTTATGGTGCAACATGACCAACTACCCACATTAGACCCCACGTTGTGGTTACCTGGGAAGATTTACACCACAACTAGTTCTAACCTCAAGTTGGCCATATCATGTTATCTAATGTCATGTCCACTTTTAAACACATTTACAAGTTAACATATACTTGGGTAGACCTAACTTAATAGGTAAATTCCCAAGGGGTAGACCTAACTTAATAGGTAAATTCCCAATCTTTTAGTTTCATGTATTTTTAAGTTTACCCAAACCCTCCCAACGTCATTTTCTCGCTTACATGTTCGTCATAACGCATAAGGGTATAAAAGGTAACTTAGCATAACATACATGATGAACTTCACATATCATAATAAACATGCATACATGTTAAACTTGCCAATCATGTCATAGTGAACTCGCATAAACATGCATAGCTTATTAAATATGCATAACATGGTAAGGTGAACTTGCATAGTCATGCATAACCCATTAAACTTGCATAACATGGTAAGGTGAACTTGCATAAACACGCATAACCCATAAAACATGTATAGCATGGTAAGGTGAACTTGCATAAGCATGCATAATCCATTGAACATGTAGAACATGGCATAGTAAACTCGCATATGCATGCATAACTTATGAAACATGTAAAACATGGTATAGTGAGTTCGCATAAGCATGCATAACTTAAGAAACATATGAAACATGACATAGTGAGTCCGCATAAGCATGCATAACTTATGAAACATATAAAACATGGCCTAGTGAGTTCGCATAAGCATGCATAATCAACTAAACTCACATAAATCTCAACTTTCACCACATATTAACTTTAGAGTTTGTAAAGTGAAGGTAAGAGGGCTTACAAATATAAACAAATCACAAATCCACCAAATAAGATGAAGAAGCCCTTTAAAAACCCAAAACAAAGCTTCAAATAAGAAAACCCTTTTGCAAAATCCCAAAACACAAACTTTAGCAAATCAAACTTGCAACTTAATGGAGTATGCAAGTTATTAAGTATTCATACAACATAGAAAAGGTTCTATGATCATCATATCTTCATAGGATTTAACTTTGAGGAAGGTGGAGGCTAGGGATTTTAGGTGGAGGCCATTTGAGGATTCAAATTGACATAGTTTAGTTGCTAGATTGATTAATGAGGCTTTAGGGTAGGATTAGGGGTATATTTATAGAAGATTAGAGTGTTTTTAGCCCTAGGATTAACCCTAGATTAGTTTAGGCCCGTCAGATCTCGGAACTCTCTAGAACCAAGCCACAAGACCCAACCCAAATCAGAAATGGTGCACCAGGCTAACTGCCCGGGCACCCCCTGTCGACAGGGCTGTCGACAGGGCTGTCGACACCCTGGGGGCCCTGTCGACATGCCTGTCGACATGGGGCCCCTGGCGGGAATTTTCCCGCCTGACCCTGATTAGCCCCAATCCTTGTTTTTAATTTGAAATTTAAATCTGTTTTTAGCATAGAAATTTCTGAAAACTTCAATGGGCCTTAACCGGGTCATACGGACTCCGATTTTCGAAAACTCAGACTCTATTTCGCGTATTTTTCCGAGACGAACGCAATGGCATAGCCCGTTTCCCCTGATTCTGATTTTTTTGAATTAAATTCCGCCTCGATTTATGTTATAACAGTTTATTGAAAATACGAGTTGTTACATTCTCCCCTCCTTAAAGGATTTCGTCCCCGAAATCTTCAAGTTAGGGAGAACATATCCTACCATCCAACATCCATCTACTCAAAACATCATCCACGAGCAACCATTGTCCTTAAAGGATTCTAAATGTCGTATGAACATATGCAGAAGTGTGTGTATATGTACCTATCTAATGCAAAGATCAATGCAAAATATGTTAGTGAAATGTATCCATATGTATGCAAATCCCTAACATAATGTATAATATCTACATGCGTGCTCAATCATACATCCATATGCAACATCCATGTGATTACATACAAATCCCATTCAAGAATAAGCATAAACACTCATGCACATGCAATATGAGGAGTGTGTGAGCCGATCTAGTGCCTAATGTGTATCATGCATCCACGAGTAACCACTTGCAAACACTTGCAACCACTCGCAACCATCAAACATAACATGTTTCAAACACATGTTTCATCCATAGGGTTTCTACCTAAGGTTCTCATGATAAGATAGACACGATGAACTAGATAAACATGGATAGCAAAGAGAAAGATATGCTAAACAAAGAAAAGAGATTGAGAGTGTACCCTCAAAAAGGAATGGATAAAGCCCACGCATCTTCTCCTCGGTTTCCCAAGTTGCGTCCTCTTCGGCTTCACCCCATTGAACTTTCACTAACCTGACCTCACGATTCCTTAGCTTCTTGGTCTCTGTCCCCAAGATACGAATCGGAGCTTTCCTTAAAGTTGCTTCTTTCTCTACTTCCACGTCTTCAAGAATGCTAGGTTCAACCACCTCAGCGGACTCATGCAAGCACTTTCGGAGATGCGAGACATGAAAGACATTATGCACTCCGGACAATTTTTCGGGCAATTGCACTTTATAAGCCATCTTCCCAATTCTCTCTATGATAGGGAAGGGTCCAACAAATCTCGGTGCTAGCTTCCCAACAGCCCCAAATCGGACCACATTCCGCAGAGGAGAAACCTTTACGAAAACCTTGTCCCCAACCTCAAACTCCAATTCGGACCTTCGCTTGTCAGCATAGGACTTCTGCCGGTCTTGGGCCGCTTTCATCCGTCTTCTAATCAACTCGACCTTCTCGGATGTATCCCTAATCATGTCGGGTCCAAGTATAAGCTTATCCGTGGACTCCCACCAACATGTAGGTGACTTGGACGGCCTCCCATATAAAGCTTCAAATGGTGTCATCCCTATGCTCGCCTGATAACTGTTGTTATATGCAAACTCAACAAGAGGAAGGTGGTCTTCCCAAGCACCACCAAAATCCAGAATGCAAAGCCTCAACAGGTCCTCAAGTACCCTATTCACCCTTTCTGTCTGGCCGTCTGTTTGTGGGTGATAGGCCGTACTCAGGTTCAATTTCGTGCCCATAGCCTCCTGCAAACTGTTCCAGAACTGACTAGTAAAGATGGGGTCTCGGTCACTGACTATGCTGGAAGGGACTCCATGTAGTCGCACTATCTCACGAAGATATACTGATGCTAGTCCAGATGCGGTCCTTTTGCTCTTCACTGGGATAAAATGAGCACTCTTCGTGAGCCTATCCACAATGACCCATATGCTCGTATTCCCCTTCCTGGACCTTGGAAGCCCATCAATAAAGTCCATAGAAATGCTCTCCCACTTCCATAGCGGGACCTCTAGCGGATGTAATAGCCCACCGGGCTTCTTCGACTCAGCTTTTACTCTCTGACAAATAACACATCTCGAGACAAACTCCGCCACATCCTTTTTCATTCCAGGCCAGAAGAAAACGCGCTTCATGTCCTTATACATCTTATCACCACCTGGATGTATAGTCATCTTGGAGCGATGTGCTTCCTCAAGAACTTTCCTCACCAAGTCTTCTACCTTCGGAACATAAAGCCTTCCGTGCCTCCTCAGCCAACCCTTATCGTCTATAGAATATCGAGCAAGGTGACTAGATGTCTCCCCTCGAACCAGCTTGTCCATGATCTCAATTATCTGAGGGTCTTCCTTTTGCGAAGCCCCAACTTGGTCTAGGAGGGTAGGCCTGAGCTCTAAAGATGCCAAGGAACCGGTCACCGACTCCATTGCCAAAGAGAAATCAAAGGTCGCCAAGAACTCTAAATTCTTCATCTCAACAAATAGAGGACTTAGTGTCAACCTTTTCCTACTCAACGCATCCGCTACAACATTCCCCTTGCCAGGGGTATAGGATATCTCAAAATCATAGGAAGCCAAGAATTCCATCCATCTCTGCTGCCTTAAGTTCAGATCCTTCTGCGAAAAGAGATACTTCAAAGACTTATGATCAGTATACAGCTCAAATCTCTCTCCCAGAAGATAATGACGCCAAGCCTTGAGTGCATATACCATTGCTGCCAGCTCTAGATCATGAGTGGGATAATTCCTCTCATGCACCTTAAGTTGCCTCCCACCATAACATATAACTCTGCCCTCTTGCATCAGAACGGCACCCAATCCCGTGCCACAAGCATCAGTGTACACGGTAAATATCTTACCACCATCGGGTAAGGCTAGAACTGGTGCGGAGGTAAGGGCTCTCTTGAGTCTCTGAAAAGCAAGCTCACAATCCATATCCCAAGCAAAGACTAAGTTCTTCTTCGTCAACTTAGTAAGAGGAGCGGATATCTTCGCGAAGTCCTTGATGAACTTCCGGTAAAAACCCGCAAGACCCAGAAAGCTTCTCACCTCGGTTGCACTCCTTGGAGTCTTCCAATCCTGAACTGCAACCACCTTAGCGGGATCCACCGCCAAGCCTTGCTTGGATACGATATGCCCAAGAAATCTGACTTCCCTTCTCCAAAAGTGGCACTTGGAGAACTTGGCTTTTAACTGGTGTGCTCTGAGTGTGTCCATCACCTCTACTAGGTGCCTCGCATGCTCTTCCTCATCCTTGGAGAAGACCAGAATATCATCCACAAAGACCACGACAAACTTATTCAAGAACTCCCGAAACACCCTACTCATCAAATCCACAAAATATGCGGGTGCATTCGTCAAACCGAACGGCATAACAAGCCATTCAAAGAATCCGTCTGGAGTTCTGAATGCAGTCTTGTCTATACTGTCTTCAGCCACTCTGAGCTGATGGAAACCCGTAGCAAGGTCAAGCTGAGAGAAAACAGAAGCACCAACAAGTTGGTCAAAGAGATCATCGATCCTTGGTAACGGATGTCTGTTTTTCTTAGTCAGCTTATTCAATTCTCTATAATCCACACAGAGCCGAAGAGAACCATCTGCCTTAGTTGCAAACACCACAGGCGCTCCCCATTCGGATATACTCCTTCTGATGAAGTTCTTCTCAAGCAATTCTTTCACTTGCTTGCTCAGCTCCCGTCTCTCCCGCGGAGCCATATGCCGAACGGGCAAAGAAACAGGCTTAGCATTATCTACCAGATAGATGCGAAAGTCAATCTCTCGTTTAGGGGGCAACCCCTTAACTTCTTCAAAAACATCTGGATAATCTCGGACCACCCTTACAGACTTAAGGGCCTCCTCTGATGAGTCGAGAGATTCTAGATAGCATAACATGACGGGATTCTTCGGATTGCATGAAATCTCTAAGGTGTTGCCCAGGCGAGTCACAAGCCTTACAACCCTATGCTCACAATCCAGAATGGCTCCATATCTAGACAGCCAATCCATGCCCAAGATCAATCCGTATCCCCTGAAACCTAGAACATACGCACTACACAAGAACTCTACGCTGAGTATAGAGATCCTCAGATCCTCACATAACATAGATAGATGAGCAGAACCCCCAATGGGATTCGAAACACAAACGGGATCATCCACTAAGCTAGTACTAAGGTGCAAGCTATCAACAAGATCAGATGAAATAAAGTTATGTGATGCACCGGAATCAAACAAGGTACGTACTGGAAGATCAGAGATATAAACAAGGTTCTCAACAGAAACACTACCTCGCTCGGGAACTGAAGCGGCATTGAGAGCATGTACTTGCCCTCCTGAAGATCCAGCCTGTCCTTTCTTCTTTGGGCATTCTTTGCTGAAGTGCCCAGTCTCCCCACAAGAAAAGCATCCACCACTAAGCTTCCTTTTCTTCTTCCTGCAATCCTTAGCAAAGTGCCCAGCTATGCCACAGTAATTGCACTTTCCCTTGCCTTTATTGTTGCCCTTCTTGTTCTTGCCCTGATTCCCCTGGCTGCTTTGACCGCCTTGATTGCCTTTGCCTTGAGAATCGGTCTTCTTTACTTGAGTATCACTCGACTTGACGTCTTTCTTCCCATCTCCCTGAAGCAGAGCCATATTTACCAAACTCTCAAAAGTAGCTCCATGCGGAATATGTGACATCGCCAAGCCCTGTAGCGGCTCATTCAACCCTCTAGCAAATCGAAGAGCTTTCTTCTCCGGAGTGTTCACCATATCCAAACCAAAACGGGCCAGCTGATTAAACTTGTTCACATACTCCTTGACGGACATATCACCTTGCTTTAATGCAATGAACTTCTCCATCTGTAAATTCGCCTCAGCTGAAGATAGAAACTTGGTCACAAATCTAGCCCTCAAATCGGCCCAAGTCTCAACGGGCCTCGTCCCATTGGTGACCTCCCACCAATAGGCCGCCTCATCCTTCAAAAGCCATACTGTCAATAAGATCTTCCTCTCGTCATCAATCCCAAAGATAGCAAACAAGTCCTCCGTGTCTTTCAGCCAATTCCTAGCTTCAACAAAAGATTCCGTGCCTAGGAAATTCTTGCCTCCCATTGCCTTGAAGTCTTTACAAACCTTTGTAAACTCAATCTGAGGATGCTGAGGGGGAGGAGGAGGAGGAGGAAGAGGAGCCTCAGCAACGGGAGGGGGAGGAATATTAGCAACGGGAGGGGGAATATTAACTGCTGGAGGAGGGGGAGCAGGAACCACCGGAGGAGGGATATTAGGGATAGGATTCTCAACTACAGGTGGAGGAGTGGGAGTAGGGTTGGCGGGACCAGCTGCCGCCCTAGCTTCTAGAAGTCTCCTATACCAGAGTGGTACGTTCACTCCATCTGGGATGTCAAGATTCTCAGCCATACTGAAACGAAAGATAAGATAAGATTAGGTCAAGGGAACGAAGGATAACGCTGATGGCTTTTGGGGATTAGCCTTAAAATAATCTAGACTTTATTTTGGAAAATACTTAGTAGGTTTTTGAAAATAGTTTTTCAAAAAGGGTTTTTTTTCTTCTTCTTTTTTTTCAAAAGTTTTGTTCAATCTTGTTAACCTTGTGCTCTGATACCAAATGTAACACCCCACCTCCACTAGGATCACTCCTTACAATGTACTAGCTTTGGAGGGGCGCTATTGTGGAGGTAAACATGCACAGAGATATCGCAAGACAGAATATATGAAAATAAATATAAGTAAAGCAGCGGTAGCAGATAAAAACCCATCATCATCATTTCAGAAAACCGACAAAGTCAAGTACATAATATCAAAATGTCATGATCCAAAATACAACATAAGTCTAGATACGTGATAACAAAATACATGGTAAAACATCAGTACTAATCCCCAGAAATAAAAGATAAGCCACAGCTAGCTCAGATCCATACATGAGCTATCCAACAAGCAAGCCAAAGATCCACTAAGCAGATGTAGCCCCTCCCTGAGAACCTGTGGGGGGGGGGGGGGGGGAAACGGAAGAAAAGAAGCGAAAGAAAACAGGTCAGTCAAAAAGACTGGTAAGCCCTACTACGATCAGTCTATAAACTAATAAAGTTAACAGTATGATGGAAACTGAGATGAACATACTGGCAATAGATAAAGGTGACATCACATAGACGAGATTAAACTTTGCACCACAGTGTACTAGCAAACCCACAAAACAGATCTTGATCCCTTTGCCCAAACTTTGGCCCAATAACATGAAGTGACCTTAGTATAAGGTCCAGCCCAACGGTCTAGTCGATCGGCTCCCTATAAACCTAACACGTCAAGTGTTGGTGTCCATACGGCCCACATGGATGTAGTCAGACTGTGCTGGGTCCACCTTCGGGTGTATCAAGCCCTAAGGTGTCAACCCCAGACACCTAAGCAATAATGCACAGTCTAAGCCTACTGGTACCCGTGCCTCGAGTTTGTCCAACATCGGACTACGTGCATGTCCGTAGCCCGCCGGACCTGCACCGCTGTACCACTCAGCCGTCGCTTTGGTCGCTTACATCAGTCCAGTAATCGTGCCCCGCCCTAGCCTAGCCTCTAGGGTTGTGAATGATACCAAACTGGGATTACTGCTGGAACAGACCACGTTGCTAGGGTTTCTAAGAGGGTTAAGTGTGGTTTTAACCCCTCACTAATCCTGGATTAAATTAGTTAAGTGTAACCACTTAACCCCATCTAATCCTCGCATCCCCATTATTGGTTAAGTATTAGTGGGCCATGACTTAACCCTAATCATGAGGCATTAATTACTTAACGCACCCAACCTCTCACATTAGACATCCGTGGTTACCTGGGAAGATTTACACCACGTCTAGGTCTAACCTCGGGTCTTATGGTGCAACATGACCAACTACCTACATTAGACCCCACGTTGTGGTTACCTGGGAAGATTTACACCACAACTAGGTCTAACCTCGAGTTGGCCATATCATGTTATCTAATGTCATGTCCACTTTTAAACACATTTACAAGTTAACATATACTTGGGTAGACCTAACTTAATAGGTAAATTCCCAAGGGGTAGACCTAACTTAATAGGTAAATTCCCAATCTTTTAGTTTCATGTATTTTTAAGTTTACCCAAACCCTCCCAACGTCATTTTCTCGCTTACATGTTCGTCATAACGCATAAGGGTATAAAAGGTAACTTAGCATAACATACATGATGAACTTCACATATCATAATAAACATGCATACATGTTAAACTTGCCAATCATGTCATAGTGAACTCGCATAAACATGCATAGCTTATTAAATATGCATAACATGGTAAGGTGAACTTGCATAGTCATGCATAACCCATTAAACTTGCATAACATGGTAAGGTGAACTTGCATAAACACGCATAACCCATAAAACATGTATAGCATGGTAAGGTGAACTTGCATAAGCATGCATAATCCATTGAACATGTAGAACATGGCATAGTAAACTCGCATATGCATGCATAACTTATGAAACATGTAAAACATGGTATAGTGAGTTCGCATAAGCATGCATAACTTAAGAAACATATGAAACATGACATAGTGAGTCCGCATAAGCATGCATAACTTATGAAACATATAAAACATGGCCTAGTGAGTTCGCATAAGCATGCATAATCAACTAAACTCACATAAATCTCAACTTTCACCACATATTAACTTTAGAGTTTGTAAAGTGAAGGTAAGAGGGCTTACAAATATAAACAAATCACAAATCCACCAAATAAGATGAAGAAGCCCTTTAAAAACCCAAAACAAAGCTTCAAATAAGAAAACCCTTTTGCAAAATCCCAAAACACAAACTTTAGCAAATCAAACTTGCAACTTAATGGAGTATGCAAGTTATTAAGTATTCATACAACATAGAAAAGGTTGTATGATCATCATATCTTCATAGGATTTAACTTTGAGGAAGGTGGAGGCTAGGGATTTTAGGTGGAGGCCATTTGAGGATTCAAATTGACATAGTTTAGTTGTTAGATTGATTAATGAGGCTTTAGGGTAGGATTAGGGGTATATTTATAGAAGATTAGAGTGTTTTTAGCCCTAGGATTAACCCTAGATTAGTTTAGGCCCGTCAGATCTCGGAACTCTCTAGAACCAAGCCACAAGACCCAACCCAAATCAGAAATGGTGCACCAGGCTAACTGCCCGGGCACCCCCTGTCGACAGGGCTGTCGACAGGGTTGTCGACACCCTGGGGGCCCTGTCGACATGCCTGTCGACATGGGGCCCCTGGCGGGAATTTTCCCGCCTGACCCTGATTAGCCCCAATCCTTGTTTTTAATTTGAAATTTAAATCTGTTTTTAGCATAGAAATTTCTGAAAACTTCAATGGGCCTTAACCGGGTCATACGGACTCCGATTTTCGAAAACTCGGACTCTATTTCGCGTATTTTTCCGAGACGAACGCAATGGCATAGCCCGTTTCCCCTGATTCTGATTTTTTTGAATTAAATTCTGCCTCGATTTATGTTATAACAGTTTATTGAAAATACGAGTTGTTACAAGTCATGTCGAATGTCCCCCAGCTTGCTAGGAATGCTTTCAATAATTTTTTTTCACGGAAAAACTCAAAGAAAAGGAAAGAAGAGGTGTCTTTCTTTTGGTGTCTGAAGTTGAAGAAAAAGATTATGTCATCAAATGCCGAGGGCTGGCGCAAAAACTTCATATATAAGACATATAGTGATAACATGTTAATAAGGCAATCGAGTGAAGTTGCATTGGTTCCAGGTTCACTCGCCTCAGGAAATCAATGACAAATAGAAAAAACGGTGGAATAGCTCCGGAAATGCACATCGGGCGAGTTAGCGCCATAAAGCCACTTGGTTGTTTATGGGGACGATCATGTTTTGGGGAAGGCAGACATCTTCCCATGGAATATTGTGTTTAATGCCTAATTTCTTCAATTGCCTCAAACATATTACACAAGACCAAGCATTCGAAGGTTTTTCCAGAATTACCATAGCAGAAAGGGTGCGGGTGCTACTGTCATAGCTGCCGCTCCGCTTGTTTCTCCTACATCCATGACAGGTGGTAGGTTTATTGATTGGTCTTAGTTGTTGGTGTTAGGGTCGGGTTCAGAATCAGTCCAAGATTCTGAATTTGAAGTGCTTTCCAAGTCTACATGGGTGGATATAACCTTACCCCTTCCTGCTTCAAAGCTACGAGTATCATGTTGCCCGACCATTGTAAGTTGTGCTATTCATAAAAGACTATTGGTTAGATTGGTAAGATCATAATCCCTCAATATATGCATCAACGTATATATAAATGATGAAGTGATAACCCAAATTAAAAGAAACAATCAAGAACTTGCTCGACTTCATGGTTTTCATCCCTAACTAAGAAGAATGAGTAAAATCAATCGTTGCACTTAAACTTTTGGTGGCCCTGAGCATCGAGCCGACCCTCTTGGACAAGCATGGGTCGAGCACTTCCCAGATGTTTGTATTTTTCTGCTCGACTTCAAAGGAGTTGACCAGTAGTCCTACTGAGCCAGGACCAGGTATTAATTCTAAACATTTTGAAGACAACTACTTATTCTACAACATTTAGTTTACAAGCATCGGTTTTGAAGTCATTTTAGTCTCCTTCTTCCTGATCACATCAATAGCCATCATCATTACCTGAGCACACCCATCCATTGCACTCTCTTTCCCACTGCCACGTGTCCTCAGAATCAATGGTGCCTCGAAATTCAAATCGCTTCAAGGAAAGATATACCGTATCATCCCCATGCCTTTTAACAAAGATAATTCCACTTCCATTACCGACCATCGCCACTATGCTACTAGAACCGCTTGTAACCACCGCCTTACCAACGGATCACAATTCTGACAAACTCAGCATTGGCGATTTAAATCACATATAATATTGAATGCAAACTGAAACAGAAAAAGAAAAAGGGGAAGATTAATGTGCGAAATTGTATCATAATGTGTTTAAAGGTGAGAAAAAGAAAAATTAATCCATACCTGTAGAGAGATCGGAACAAACAATCTTGACCTTCAACGGAGAAGGGTTTTCTAATTTCTTTGGAAAATAACGGGTGTGGATGCAGTAAAGAAGTAAAAGTAAATAATGGAGGTGGGTCAGCCTTTTATAACAGAATGAAGGGACTCTTCGTATTCTATTGACATAAGTAATGATTATGACTACGGGGATAATGTGTCATTACGATAGCGAGCCAAGCCTTGTCTAATGTTTATATGATTGTAAAGCTTCATCATTTCCTGGGCTCGTATTAATTTCCAAGATATACGACCGACCAATCCTTAACCCATGTAATTTTTGGAAAATCCTTTAGGTTGGTACAAACGTAGTCTTCTGATTTCCCTACCCCAAGAGATAATCAAGAATGAAAAATTACAAAGCATGCCCCGTTCTTAACATGACATGGTTTGGGGGGATCAGTGTTGAACAACCTTTTGGCAAGGCCATCAAGAACCATCGACACCACATACTTCGACCAAAGTGACATAAAGGACTAAGTAACCCAAACCATACAAATAGTCGATTGATGGATGTTTCGATCCGAGCCTATGACTTAGGTTGAACATGGGAACCCGATATGCAAGCCAGTTGGAGCCCGTGATCGTCGGACCGATCGAGTCAGTCCTTGCCTGACTTTATGCTAAGTATCTTCTTAAAGATTTTCTCTTACTCCTACTTGACCGCTTCCAGCCATCCTTGAATATCAGATCAGCTAATGCCTGTCACTACTTGTTCAAATCTTGCTGCTCTTTACGAGAAGAATGCTTCTTCATGTTCTCCTAAAAATCTGGATCGAATAACACGTACCTCAACCGATCTGAACATTGTAGCATCTATAATAGACTTCTGGACTCAGAAGAAGGAATCTTTTGGTCAATCTCTGATTATATTATTGTTTGTATTGTTTCGTCTGTAATAGATCATTTCATATATAAGAGATTATAAAGTGGACATGGGCTCGTTAACGCTGAACTACTATAAACTTGTGTGTGATCACATTTGTCTTCATTTTTCATTTATTTATCTTCATTTGTTCTCCACAATATCATTTCTTGGGTGTTATACCATTTTTTACTTTCAACACAAAGGTACTCAATCGCCTAACTACTAGTCTTTTGGGCGTCCCCATTATACCACTGCTTTGAGTCCACTAGAATCTCAGACTAACAATTACCCATTAGTCTTCGATATCTCTAGTCATACGACTTGATGACTATCCACAAGCTCAAGTGACTTCTTGAGTAGCCATTATGGGATGTAGGCCTCCCAAAAGGTAACGGAGGCATGCAAATTTTATCCACGAAATCAAATCATCTTGAGCCATCTTCACAATCATTACGTTTCGACAATCAACGAACACTTCTCAACACTTCGAATATTCCATCTTGAATTCACTTCGAAGCCACGTGCAACATCGAACCAAAGACACACTTTGATTTGTCGACACTCGATTCACAGCGTTTCTCCCTTTTCTATGAATCACATACCACAGTATTTCATCTACCCTTTCATAGTGTTTCCTGAAAGCTATGGTTTGTTAGCCACACCCGATCCATCTGGTTTGGCTAATCCACCGGCTAGACACTTGCGCGATCCATCTTTTTCACTTATGTAATGCCGCTGATCCATACTAGAAAACACGCCCGATCCATCATATTTTTACAGCGTTTCTAAAACATTATAGTCTAGAGTTGCCCGAACCATCTGAAAAAAGCTTGCTCGCGTTTTTCGAGCCCGATCCTTGGCCTGCACATGTGAGTGATCGATTAGCAAAAAGCTTGCCCGAACCATCTTTTTACATCGTTTGCCAAATGCTATTGAATACAAATGATCCGATCCAAGTCACGCACGCCCGATCCCCATGCGCCTCCTTGCCCGATCAACTGTTTCCCTTTAAGTTGACCTTGTCCGATCTATTACTTGAAACATTGACCAATCCATCTTTATACAGTGTTTTAAGGCGTTGTCGATTCAAGAAGTTCTGATCCACTCTAGTATTGCCTGATCCCTAGAAAAAATGACCGATCCATTGCCACTTTCAAGTACGATCCACTCCATTTCTTAGAGTACAAGCCACCCGATCCATGCTCAGAATCCACGATCCAATCCATGAATTCGATGCTTAATTTATTGGCAATTCAACACTACAACAATTCCAAAAATGTGCAAAACATTCAACTTCACCAATTAATCAAACCAAACCATCAACGAGCATTAAAACAATGATTATTCATCATTAAAACATAATAAATTCACCAAATTCATCATAAACAATAAATGAATTAAACAAATTGACCGAACTTGTAATAATACATGAATTAACATAGAAATTCATTGACTTAAGTTGCTAGATTTGATCATATGGTGATTCGAAGGAAAATATACATGCCATGATGTAGATCTTGGTGAAATCAACTTAAAATGATGAAAATAAGGCCAAACAACTCATATACTCAATTGAATCCATGTGAGGGATGCTTATCACTCACCATATCCACAAATTAGCTTTAAAACGATGATCTACAAATCCAGACAACGGAGATCGATCTCTAAATCATCCTATTTGATGCGATCTACTCTATCTTGATGTTGATCTAGCCTTCCTTGACATAGATTTTCAATCTTCTAATGTAGATCTAAGATTTTAATGGAGGAGAGAAGTATTTGATTGGAGTAGATAGAATCTCGAACCCTAACTAAATAATAAATTAAAAAGTAAACCATTCTCCTTTCCTCTACCCCCTATTTATAGCCATCTAACAAGCCCACTAATGGGCCACACTTGATTAGCCAACTAATGACTAGTTAACCCATCCAGAAATTGTATAATACTAAAACAATGGTTACCCTAAACCTCTGAACCAAATATTTAATGTGACTACTCTAAGGAATTGGAAACATCATTTCCTTTCCAATGAAATTAACCTCAGCACCCGATTCGATCCTAGTCAAAAGTTATGCCTTGCACAAAACTGACATGGGCAAAATGGTCACAAATAAAATTGATAAAAATTATGTATATGTCTTACATCCCTATAAGAAACATATCAAAATGTGAGAATGATCCGACCCTCGAAGTATTAAATAGAATTATTTTACGATCCTCCGATATGTACAAAGCGGGTCGTTACATCCCCCCACCCCCTTTAGGAATTTTGCCTCTGAAATCCCAAGCAAACGCAAGCAACCAAAGACAACTCTGTATGCCTATCATCCATAAGCAGAAAATTTACCATCCAAACTAGCAACCATCAATTCATGCATCGATAGCCTTAACCTAACATGGGGAATTCTAACGAATAGTACAAGTTACATTGGAGTAAGTTGACACGACATTTATGGGTCATACCAACGAAGAGTTATGGATGGATTGTCTTCATACACTCTTTTGTTTCCCACGTACAATCATCATCATCCTCAATCTATTGCACCTTGACTAGCTTAACCATTTTCCTCCTAAGCTGTTTCATTTCATTCCCCATAATGCGAAGCAGCTTACGATGTTTCGTAAATAGGACTCGACTTCTAGGAATTCGTATTGTTCCGGAGATGCTACCACGTTCGAATCATGTTCACACTTCCGTAGAGACAACACATGAAAAATATTGTGCACATTCGACATCTTCTCGGGTTAATCCAATCTATACGCGAGCTTTCTAATCCTCTCAACTATCTAAAACGGTCCAACGAACCTTGGAGCCAACTTTCCTTTAATTCTGAACCGAACAAAATTCTTCAACAACGAAATCTTCACGAAAACCATATCACCTATGTCGAACTAGAAAACCTTTCGATGTTTATTGTCATCACTCTTCTGACGATCTTGTGATTCCATCTTTCGTTGCTTAATGATCATGATACAATCTGATGTGTCTCTGATCATCTCAGGCCTAAGTATCAACTTATCTTCAATCTCTAACCAGCATGCTGGAGAATTACGCAGTGTACCCTACAACGCCTCGTATGGCGCCATCCCGATGCTTGACTTGTAGTTGTTGTTGTATGTAAAATTAACTAAATGTAGATGGTCTTCCCATGATCCTCTGTAGTCCAATACAAAATCTCTAAGGAGATCTTCCATAACTCGGTTAACCCTCTCGGTTTGATCATTAGTCTGGGGATGATAAGCTGTACTCAAACACAAATCGGTTCCCAAAGTCTCTTGCAAACCCTTCCAAAATCCACTTGTAAACAATGGATCTCGATCACTCACTATGCTCTTCAAGATACCATGGAATCTAACTATCCATTTATTATAACGCTCATCCAACTTCGATGTTGTCCAAATTGATCTAATAGGAATAAACCTTGCACTTTTGTTCAGGCGATCTACGGTGACCCAAATCCCTTCATTTCTTGCTCTGGTTCTAGATAGTCTATTAATAAAATCCATCGATATCTGCTCCCACTCCCATGTAAGAATTTCCAATGGTTGAAGCAATCCACTTGGCTTTTTCTGTTCAGCTTCCACCAACTGATAGTTCATGCACTTGGAAATAAATTTTCCAACATCCCTATTCATCCCTTCCTAGTAGTTAGCTCGCTTCACGTCCTGATACATCTTGTTACCTTCAGGATGAATCATCAGATTTGAATGATGACCTTCCATCAGAACCTCATTTCTTAGTCCATCATTATAAGGAACAACCAGTCGTCCTTTCTTTCGAAGCCAACCCTCCCGATCGACTTCGAATTCTTTATCATCCGGTTCTAGTTTCTGGATAATGTCGACAAGCTTTGCATCACGCTTCTAGGTTTTTCCAATCCTCTCTATAGGAGTAGGTCGTATCGATAAGCATGACAACATTTCAGGTTCCAAATCGCACCAAGGCCTAAAATCAAATCCTACCAAGTACTCGAGGTGCTTCCATTCTAAAAACATCGCTCCTAAAATTGTGTGTCTTCGACTCAATGCATACGCCACTGTGTTGCCTTTACCAGGAGTATAGGCTATAGCAAAATAATATGATGCCAAAAATTCTAACTACCTTTGCTTCCGAAGATTCAAATCCTTTTGGGAGAAAAGATACTTCAATGACTTGTCGTAAAAACTCGAATCGAACTCCTAGTAGGTAATGTCCCCACATCTTCAGAGCAGTCACGATCGCTGCCAATTCAAAATCGTGAGTTGGATAATACCTTCCATGCGGCTTTAGTTGTCGACTCGCGTAAGCCATAACACTATCCTTCTGCATCAGCAATGCTCCATGTCCAATACCACATGCATCAGTGTATACCACCATCTCTTCATTCCCACTTGGAATCACCAAAATAGGAGCACTCGTCAGTATCACTTTGAAGATTACCAAAGCTTGCCCACATTTTACGTCCTATGCGATTATTTTGTTCTTCCTTGTCAATCCTGTTAATGGTGCAGCTATCTTGGAGAAATCCTTGATAAAACGATAATAATATCCCGCCAATCCAAGGAAACTCTTAACGTCCGTCGCATTCTTAGGTCTATCCCAGTCCTGGATTGCTGCCACCTTAGTAGGGTCAACCGCTGTTCCATTTCCAAAAACAACATGGCCTAAGAACCTCACTTTGCTCTTCCAGAAGTGACACTTCGAAAACATAGCTCTCAGCTAATGCTTTCGCAAGATATCCAAAACAATTCGCAATTGCATCTTATGCTCTTCCTCATTCCGAGAATAACCCAGAATACCATCCACGAACACAAGCACGAACTTGTTAAAGTTATCTCTGAATACCCTATTCATAAAATCCATGAAATACGCTAGCGCGTTAGTCAACCCAAATAGCATCACCAACCATTCGAAGAAACTGAATAGTAACCTAAAAGCAGTCTTCGGCACACTATCCTTTGCTACCTCAACTGGTGCAAACCCATTGCCAAATCCATTTAAGAAAAAACCTTGGCTTCGTGAAGCAGATCAAATAAGTCAAATCCTCAGCAATAGATACTTGTTCTATAACAACCCTCCTTTTGCTCGATTCTCATAGATGATTTAACCAACTTAAATCGTTCAAAAAGACGAATGGTTATGGGTACTAACATATTTGAACACAAATAATAGAACTTTTTATTACAAAATTTTATATCAAAGTTACAATGAATTAGAGTATACCACAAGCTCAGCGGAAACAGAATTTTCTCTCAGCAGAAGAAGTAAAACCAAAATAAATGCTAGCCCCAGATGTGAATCCAACTCTGAAGACTAAACCTGCAAACTAAACTACTAGCTGCCTGTGCAAAATATAAGCACCCAGAGTTTAGATAAAGGAACAATAAACTCCAGGTCAGTTGTGGGACTGGTGTGAGAATTCAAAACAATTATTATTTCAGGTCCATTTTAAAGTTGGGATAATTCACTGGGCCACGCCGCTAACGCGGAACGGGTTTATTCCATGTGAATTCCCATGCATAGAAAATCGCAATGACTTTGGAAAATGAAGCTATCATAAGCTCGTCCCATATAACACAATGCAAACACACACCAGATGGGCAAGTCTAGTCTTATGATAACCAAAAATGCTTTAATACGTAAAATGCTCTTTTGATATTAACATTAGTACATAGTGTCGAAAAATCATTTCGCAAATAAATATGAAATCATTGCCCCCATAACCCCATTTGGTTATATTTAAATCTAGGTATACAATCAAAATCGCATGGGATCGTATTGGAGATTGGGTTTCCAACATGATGGTTCCTGACACGAAAGATCATTGGAGGACACAAAGCTAAGTATTCCCTGTTAATATCCAAACAATGGACACCGAATACATAGCGGAGAAGTATATATCCCGGATAACATCCAGACATCGGACAACGTATATACTATAGTCCCTCAGTTTTCAAGGTAGATCCACTGCCATAGTTTTCGATTTTCACTAGAGATTATGTATACATACTAACCGTCGGTTTACCATCAATCGAGGGTGTAAGGTTCGTCGAGGTTACTATATACACAAAGCTACGCTTTAATAAGCCGTTTTTTAATCATCACTAGCTCATTTCATAACACGAGTATGCCATATTGAGAATTCACGACATATCACTGATTTCTATCAATGCATACCCTCTAAGTACATATGACTTAAAGACGAGGATAATATATTGCCACAAAACCGATACAGATTAACGGAAGTCAGTGCTATGTAGTCAATTTCAATGTTAGACACACCATTCATACAAGTCCGTTCTGGGTCTGAACGGAACAACAACCTGAAAATATTCAAATATATTCCGGTCTCATGCCACTTAGAACCTCGAATCAGGTGTACAGTCTGATCCGAGACATCATCAATCAACCCAAACAATTCGATTATACTCGGTTTTCACTTATCGATTTCCATGTTTCCAGTTTTGTTCGTCATATTTTTTAGTTGGAATGGTTTTCTAACATATATTAGATCTCGGACTTTCCAAATAATAAGCGCACTTTAAAACAATAGCAATGAACTTCACGAGTTTCTCAATTCAAATCCCCTTTCCAAATCGTTACCAATTCTTTTCAATACAAGGTTGGATTCATTCAATTTCCTTACCCCGTTATCATCTTAACCATTTTTTCGAAGTTCAATATTCATTTCCAACTTTATATTTCAAAACAAAATTCATTTATTCGTCATTATCCCGAAATTTTTATTTGGATTTAAATTTCCATTTATTTGGATTGAGAAATGGTTGTTTAACCAAATAAATTCAAAATCATTCTAATTTCACAAATTTTAACTCAAATCACTTTTAAATAATAAAATATAACTTATCATATTTTTTCGGATTTTTACATAGTTTTTAAAAATCCATTCTATTCGATTTTCCATTACGGCCGACAAACTGCACGTATAACGACCTTTTCAAATTTTAATTTGAACATAACTTAAAATCCATATGATGGAATTTGAAACTTCCTTGTCTATTAAAAACCTATTATCAATGGAAATCCGTCGTTTTCATTTCACGTCAATTCGATTCAAAATGTTCAAGTTATAACCATTTGAAATTTGAAATCGATATTATCAAACTGTTGTTACGCGACGCGTTCGATTCGCATTATATAACGTTTAAATATAAATCGTCCAGTTCCTTTTACCAAAATGAATTTACATTTCCATAAATTAAAATCAAATCGTATTCTAAATCTCTTTTCCCCGAAATAATACTTTATATCCCAACTTTAGTTCAAAATCATTTTAACTTCAAATTTCGATTTCTAAACAGTTCAAATCTTTAAGTTTAAAATTGCATTTCCCGTTTTATTTCAATAAAATCGTTATTTACATGAAAGGGGGTTTAAATTAATTACCCGTATGATTCCACCACTATGGTATGCGTGATTTTATGCAAACATAATCAACCAAAAAACCAATAAACAAACATGCATTCATCCATTATCATCATAGCAATTAAAATAACCAACTAACGGTGCGCAAAGCGTTACGGTGCATAGCGCTTGGTGTATAGTGTATTATAGCTACATAAGCATCCATCAACAACCAGTAACAATCATTCATATCAACCCATGATCATTAACGGATTATTGCTTATAATCAACAACTAATTATAACTAACCTTTATAACTAATTAAAAATAAATCTAAATTAGAATTCTCACCTTCATGCCTCTAGTGTTCTTCAACATCAAAACCTGTATTCACTGCGAATCAAGCTTACGGACGATCATAGACGACGCACACCATTCTTTTACCACAATTGAGGTACATAAAAGTAATGAATATATATTCACTCTTAAGAACTTAAATTTCATGTTTCTCTTCTCACAAGGACCGAGGTGAAAAGCTGCTAAATGGAAGTCCAAAACAAATGTAGGGAACCCAACTGTTTATATATAGTGGCAACCAAAGAGGACCGGCTGTTCGATTTTCTCTCCTTTTAATTTTTCTGTGCATGAACTTCTTTCTTGCGTTAGGTTAAAATGGAGACATCAATTGTTTACAAAGAGGAGGGAGAGCAGGGTTTAATGGCTGAGGTGGAGTTCAAGCAGATGCTGCGGGTCTGGTGAAGTGGCGGTCGGAAGATAGTCGTGTCGGTGGTTGAGTATGGGAGAGAGTTGTCGCGGAGACACAAATAAACGCAGAGAGCTAAGCTAATGGGTTCCAAAGGAAAGTGCATGCACTGCATGCGATAGGGCTTCAGGATTGCTTGGCGGCTGGCGAACGTAGACTGAAGAAGGAAGAGTCCGACTGGTTTAAGGAGGAAAATTGGCTTCTTGTCATTGAGCAGGAAGTGGAGAAGCTGATGGGTTTCCTAGAAGCTGCATGCGGAGGCCAAGGGCGGACTGGCGATGGGTGGTTGCCGACGTACAGTCAGGTGGTGGATGGACTGAGGCACGCCGGACTTGGATGATCGGTGGTGCCAAGACTGAGGAAAGCCGAGAGTTATTGGAGGGGAAAAATAACACGGTGAAGAAATGTATGGGAAGAGATTTTGTCTGAGGGGAGAAGAAAACACGAGCAGCTGCTTAATGATGGATGAGGAAACTAAATGTGAAACACTGAGGAAATAGAATATGGCGCGGTCCTTAATCCTATTTTCGTTGATCCAAGAAGAGGAAAGGAGAACAATATCGCTCATGCAAATATTCAGTCATTGTCAATGCGTGTCCATTGTTTTTACAGATGTCCCCCACAAGCTTTGTTTACACTACATGTGTGTACCCTTTGGTTTTAAATTTTTCTTTTTCTAGAAATTGCTGAAGAGGGTCACGCAAATGGAAGCGAAGGAGACATCTATATCATAAAATATACTTTCGGGTTTAGGTTATTTCAATTGTTGACTGCGAATAACCCCAAACTAACACTATAATCGGGTACAGCGATGTGCCACGATCCAAAAAAAAAATAGACCGGTTAATCAATTATGCAAAGTGTCCGCAGGACCACAGTTACCCAAAAACACATTAGAAAATATCTGCTTATTTTCCAAATTAAAAATTACATTGAAATTTTATAAAATATTTTAAGATGATGCGTACAAAAACTAAATGAATATTCGAAGCGGATATTAAATTATAATTTATATTCATACACTGATCGTTTTAGAAAATATATTACAACCGTTTTGACAATTCAACTAACGACGAACAGTTCAGCCAAACAGATATTGTTTAGCTAAACTAATTTCAAACAAAATATTATTGTCATAAAGTCTATGTATAACCAAAACAATCTTAAAATTTAAATATTTACAAAATTCATATGTATATATAACATTTTAAATCTATAAACTATAAATAGATTGGTAAATCTTATGTACTACATAGAATAACATTTGAATGAATCATATAAATAATTACTTAATAAATCTTATATATTAAACATATTCTTAGAATAATTTAGCTTTCACAAAATCATATTTATGAGATAGAACAAAATATTTATTTAAACTAATATATTATAAAATATTATTTAAATCAATATTCTCATTAAATTCAATTTATATTCAAAAATCCAAATAAGTTATATGTATAAATGTAAAAAATCGTAGATCATTACAACTCCCCTCTTAAACCTTTTCGTCCTTGAAAAGGGCAGATTGTTAAAATTCTACCTATATATAACATTACTTACGCTAGTACCACACATGGATTAAATAAACTATAGGATTTAATCCCCATCAAAACATTTTTTATCAAAATATAATTTTTAATTAAACTTGAAATCAAAATGATTTCTTCGACTTGATATCCAAATTATATTTTCAAAACATTTGAAATACTATATTTCCTTATTATATCGAATCATACTTGCTTCAGGATTTCAAGACCATTTTTTTTCTAAAATTTCAAATATTTTACGATAAACAACATAAAACGTTTATGTCCCAAGTCGAGAGGTTTCTCCCAATGATAAGGCCACTAGGCACGGCCTACGAGCGTATCGATAAAAGTAAATAATGTCTCACTGGACCCTAGAGGAGAACATCAATCAAGGTTTTCACCCACGTCCTACCTTTCTGTAGTCATGGGTTACACGAACCTTAGTAATAGATCATTTTATTTTACATCCCAAAGTTATAAATCATTTCTCAACAGTAATTTATAAATAATTTCAAATATTATTGTCATTTCTAAACATTTCAAAATACCAGGATTTCTTATCGTTGAAATTTCTATGTTTATATACCAATTTATAACTATTTGCCATATCTAAGTAACTTGGAAACCCTTTTCAATAATTATAAATCAAGTTCAATTAATTTGCAAAATCAATTTAACTTAAATCAGTATTGTATGAATTCAAGTTTTCAAATATTTAAGTCATATGTTTTACAAACCATTCTAATTTATAGACCATATTAAGTATCCATGAAAATAAATTTCAAATTATTTTGCAAAATAGCATATTCTATTAGATAAATTCAACATTTTTGAAATTCATTTGTACTTAATACAAATCCGAAGTAAAAGATAATTCAAAATGCCTATTTTCAAATCCAAAACTTATGATATTACTCCACTTGTCCAATGATTTGTCGAAACCAGGAAAAGGAAGGGGTCAAGAAATTCACAGTTTCAAGATTTTAAGCATGGAGAGATCGCAGAGATGATAAGAAAAAGATAATGGCGGGTCAAGGGCAACAAACACACCAATGAGCAACGAGGTAGAATTTATTTTCAAACATTCATTATTTCTTATTACATCATAATTTATCTGCGAACTAAATTTATATTCTATATACAAAGAATACATTACTTATTTATTTATTTTTTCTTATCTATCCTAATTCGTATTAATTTATCAAAATGATTTACTTGAATTTACGAAAACATTTTCAACCATTTATCTAATGGTTTTAAGTATTTCTCGACATTTTACTTAGAATCATATATTCATCCCACTTTCAAAACTCGAAAATAAATATCTGATGATAGTACATCAATCACCAGAATCAACCCCGAGCGACTAAAGTGTGATTTTATATCTATCGAGTATATATTGGATTTTGTATATACGTTAGCTAGGCGTACATTCAAAATCCGTACATACTTTACTGTCCAACCTTGACGTCAATAATATACTCAAAACTCTTATTATATTTCAAAATAATACGCTTTCCAAAACGATTTACAAAATTTCAAAATAATTCATATTTCAAAATACGCTCTCTCAAACATAATACTCCAGAATCTCATTCTAGGGCATTTCTAACACTATCTCTAATGAGATATTATAACTCTGATGTATCCTATCTTTTGTTTAAATATGTTGTACCTCATAGCTTTGTATAAACCAAAGATCTGATACCAACTGTAACGATCCTCCTTTTGCTCGATTCTCGTTGGTAATTTAACCAACTTAAATCATTCATGAAGGCGGATGGTTATGAGTACAAACATATTTGAATGCAAATAACAAAACTTTTTATTTTATTACAAAATTATATATCAGAGTTATAATGAATCAGAGTATACCATAAGCTCAGCGGAAACAGAATTTGCTATCAGTAGAAGAAGTAAAACCAAAATAAATGCTAGCTCCAGATGTGAATCCAACTCTGAAGACTAAACCTGCAAACTAAACTACTAGTTGCCCGAGCAAAATATGGGCACCCAAAGTTTAGATATAGGAACAATAAACTCTAGGCCAGTCGGGGGACTGGTGTGAGAATTCAAAACAATTATTATTTCAGCTTAATTTTAAAGTTGGGATAATTCACTGGACCATGTCGCGAACGCGGAACAGGTTTACTCCAAGTGAATTCCCAAGCACAGAAAATCGCAATGACTTTGGAAAATGAAGCTATCATAAGCTCGTCCCAATGCAAACGCATACCAGACGGGCGAGTTTTGTCTTGTGATAACCAAAAATGCTTTAATATTTAAAATCCTCTTTTGATATTATCATTAGTACATAGTGTCGAAAAATCGTTTCGCAAATAAATATGGAATCATAGGCCCCATAACCCAAATTGGTTATATTGACATATAGGTATACAGTCAAAATCGCATGGCCTCTTATTGGAGATTGGGTTTCCAACATGATGGTTCCTAACACAAAAGATCATTGGAGGACACAAAGCTAAGTATTCCCGGTTAACATCCAGACAATGGACACCGAATACATAGCGCAAAAGTATATATCCCGGATAAAATCCAGACATAGGACACCGTATGCACTTTATTCCCTCAGGTTTCAAGGTAGATCCACCCCCACATCTTTCGATTTTCACTAGAGATTATGTATACAACCTAACCGCCAGTTTACCATCAATCCGGGGTGTGAGGTTCGTCGAGGTTATGATAAACACAAAGCTACACTTTAATAAGTCACACTTTGATCATCACTAGCTCATTTCATGACTCAAGTATGCCACATTGACAATTCACGACATATCACTGATTTCTATCAATGCATGCCCTCTAAGTTTATATGACTTAGAGATGAGGATAATATATTGCCACAAATCCGATATAGATTAACGGAAATCAGTGCTATGTAGTTAATTTCAATGTCAGGCACACCATTCATACAAGTCCATTCTGGGTCTAAACGGAACAACAACCCAAAAATATTTAAATATATTTAGGTCTCATGCTACTTAAAACCTCGAATCAGGTGTATGGCCTGATCCGAGACATCAGCAATCAACCCAAACAATTCGAACATACTCGGTCTTCACTTATCGATTACCAAATTTCCAGTTTTATACGTCGTATTATTACTTGGAATGGTTTTCGAACATATATTCGATCTCGGACTTTCCAAATAATAAGTGCACTTTAAAACAATAGCTATGGACTTTACGAGTTTCTCAATTCAAATCCACTTTCCAAATCGTTATCAATTCTTTTCAATACAAGGTAGGATTCATTCAATTTTCTTACCTCCATTATCATCTTAACCCTTTTCTTGAAGTTCAATATTCATTTCCAACTTTATATTTCGAAACATAATTCATTTATTCATCGTTATCCCGAAATTTTTATTTGGATTTAAATTTCCATTTATGACAATTGAAATAATTAATATTTCAGATATAAGTTTAAATAGAATTTAATTGACTTATATTTGATATCGATTCACAAACTCGGGCAAATACTGTCAAAATTTGGATATGGGTATGTTTTAATATTCCTGATAGCATTCGTTCGCTCCTGGAATTCCATATCGAATATCCAAAACTAACTCTGTTCAAACTCATTTCCTTTTTAATTCAACTTCCCGTATCATCTTATTTATAATTTATGTCACTTCCATACCATATATTTTAACTCTTTCAAACAAATCTTTTTTTTATAATAATTCATGTTTTAAAATCTTTAAATTCAAACCATTTCAGAGAAATGGTATAATAACATTAAAAGCGTTACTGAAAGCATTGGGAAATTGTTGTTTAACCAAATAAATCCAAAATCATTCTAATTTCCCAAATTTTAACTCAAATCACTTTTAAATAATAAAATATAACTTATCATATTTTTTCGGATTTTCACATAATTTTTATAAATCCATTTTATTCGATTTTCCACTACGGTCGACAAACTGCATGTATAACAACCTTTTCAAATTATAATTTGAACATAACTTGAAAACCATATGATGGAATTTGAAAATTCTTCGTCTATACAAAACCTATTATCAATAGAAATCTGCCATTTTCGTTTCACGTCAATTCGATTCAAAATGTTCAAGTTATAACCATTTGAAATTTGAAATCGATATTATTGAAATGTCATTACGCAACGTGTTTGAGTCGCGTTATATAACATTTAAATATAAATCCTGCAATTCCTTTTCCCAAAATGAATTTACATTCCCATAACTTAAAATCAAATCATATTCTAAATCTCTTTTCCTCAAAATAATACTTTTATATCCCAACTTTAGTTCAAAATCATTTTAAATTCAAATTTCCATTTCAAATTAAATTGAATAAAATAATATTTACTTTAAAGCTCGTTCAAACAATTATTCGCATATAATCGATTATTCCAATTTCCAAATACATTAAATTGAATATTTAGTGACAATATTTTTCTAAACTTGTTCAATTTTATCCCAAAAGAACTATTCCAAAGATCATCATTTAATTTCCAACTCTCATTTTAGATTAAATTGAAATAATAAATATCAAAACTCGGTTAAATCGTTAAAATTGTCGGCATACAACTAAGGTTGAATAAATTATTTTTCAATCTAAATTTCAAACCCAGTTCAACATTTAGAGTTCGGAATATTTTTTCAAAACCATTTCTGCTCATATGAATGTTGTTTACTCAATTCGATTTCTAAATAGTTCAAATCTTTAAGTTTAAAATTGCATTTCCCATTTTATTTCAATAAAATCGTTGTTTACAAGAAAGGGGGTTTAAATTAATTGCCCATACGATTCCAGCACTATGGTGTGCGTGATATCATACAACCAGAATCAACCAAATAACTAATAAACAAACATGCATTCATCCATTATCATCACAGCAATTAAAACAACCAATTAATGCTGCGCAAAACATTACAGTGCATAACGCTTGCTGTATAGTGTATTATAGCTACATAAGCATCCATCAACAACCAATAACAATCATTCATATCAACCCATGATCATTAACGGATTATTTCTTATAATTAACAACTAACTATAATTAAACTTTATAACTAATTTAAAAATAAATCTAAATTAAAATTCTCATCTTTATGCCTCCAATATTCTTCAACATCAAAACCTGTATTCACTGGGAATCAAGCTTACGGATGATCACGGACGACGCACACGCTTCTTTTACCGCAACTGAGGTAAATAAAAGTAATGAATATATATTCACCATTAAGCACTTAAATTATGGGTTTCTCTTCTCACAAGGACCGAGGTGAAAAGCTACTAAATGGAAATCCAAAACAAATGCAGGGAACCCAACTGTTTATATGCAGTGGCAACCAAAGAGGACCGACTGTTCGATTTTCTTCTTTTTCTTTTTCTGTGCGTGAACTTCTTTCTTGCGTGGGGTTAAAATGGAGAAATATAGCAATTGTTTCCAAAGAGGAGGGAGAGCAGGATTTAATGGCTTAGGTGGAGTTCAAGCGGACGCTGCGGGTCTGGCGATGTGGCGGTCGGAGGATAGTCGTGTCGGTGGTTGATCAAGGGAGAGAGTTTCCATGGAGACACACAAATAAATGCAGAGAACTAAGCCAATGGGTTTCAAAGAAAAGGGCATGCACTACATGTGACAGGGCTTCAGGATTGCTTGGCGACTGGCGAACGCAGACTGAAGAAGTAGATTCTTTTGATTTAACTAGGAAAATGGGCTTCTTGTCATCGAGCAAGAAGTGGAGAAGATGATGGGTTGCCTAGAAGTTGCATGCGGAGGCCAAAGGCGGACTGGCAATGGGTGGTGGCCAGCGTACAGTCAGGCGGTGGATGGACTGAGGCACGCCGGAGTTGGATGATGGGTGTTGCCAAGACTAAGGAAGGCCGAGAACTGTTGGATGGGGAAAAATAACACGATGAAGAAATGTAGGGGAAGAGATTTTGTCCGAGGAGAGAAGAAAACACGAGCAACCGCTTAACGATGGATGAGGAAACTAAATGCGAAACACTGGGGAAATAGAATATCACGCAGTCCTTTCTCCTAATTCCGTTGATCCGAGAAGAGGAAAGGGGAACAATATCGCTCATGCAACTATCCAGTCATTTTCAACGCGTGTCCATTGTTTTTACAGATGTCCTCCACAAGCTTTGTTCACACTACACGTGTATACCCTTTGGTTTTTCTTTTTTCAAGAATTGCCAAAGAAGGTCACGAGAGTGGAAGCAGAGGTGACATCTATACCATACAATTTACTCACAGGTTTAGTTTATTTCAATTGTTGACTGCGAATAACCCCAAACTAACACTATAATCAGGTATACCGATGTGTCACGATCCCAAAACAAAAATAAAATAGACCGGTTAATCGATTATGCATAGTGTCTACAGGACCACATTTACCCAAAAACATGTTAGAAAAATATCTGCTTATATTCCAAATTAAAAATTACAGTAAAATTTTATAAAATATTTTAAGACTACTCGTATAGAAACTGAATGATTATTTGAAGCGGATATTAAATTATAATTTATATTCATACACTGATCGTTTCAGTAAATATATTACAACTGTTTTGACAATTCGACTAACGACGAACAGTTCAGCCAAACAGATATTGTTTAGCTAAATTAATTTCAAACGAAATATTACTATCATAAAGTCTATACATAACCAAAACAATTTTAAAATTTAAATATTTACAAAATTCATATGTATATATAACATTTTGAATCTACAAATTAAAAATAGATTGGTAAATCTTATGTACTACATTGAATAACATTTGAATGAATCATATAAATAATTACTTATTAAATCTTATATATTATACATATTCTTAGAATAATTTTGCTTTCACAAAATCATATTAATGAGGTAGAACAAAATATTTATTTAAACTAATATATTATAAAATATTATTTAAATCAATATTCTCATTAAATTCAATTTATATTCAAAAATCCAAATAAACTATATATATAAATGTAAAAAATCTTAGATCGTTACATGTTCTTCTTGATCACCTTATTCAGCTCCCGATAATCCACACATAATCTCCAAGATCCATCATCCTTGGTTGCAAACAAAACTAGTGCACCCCATTCAGTTACACTTTTCCGAACGAATCCTTTTCCTAAAAGGTCACGAATTTACACCTCTAACTCTTGATGTTCCTTAGGAGCCGTTCGCCTAAGAGGCATGACGATAGGTCTAGCAACTTTGACCAAATCGATCCTGAACTCAATCTCGCGATGCGGCGACAACCCTATGACCTCGTCAAAGACATCATTGAACTCACTAGCGATCAACACAGATGAAAAGTCTTCCAGTGGAATCACAAGCGAATATAGATAGGTTACGAAGACCTCGTCTTCTGGCTTACATCAAATCACAACAATCCACAATTCCACATTTCCGACTGTCACATCGAGCTTCTCGCAGTCCACTTTTGCAACATACGTCTTAAGCCAATCCACACCCAAACTAATTCCAAACCCGACGAAGTTCACAACAAAGTACTCACACATAAAGGACCAACCATGACACGATCGACAAATCATACATAAACTGGATGAACCCCCAACTTGAGTAGTCACAATCAATGGTCTATCACAAAGCTCGGGTTCCAAATCCAAGCAGCATACAAGCTCATTACAAAGGAAAGAATAAGATGCTCCAATATTAAACAACACTCAAACTAAAACATATCTAACAGAAAGAATACCTTGAACGATGACACTCTTCCCCTTCTCCATGGTCGTAGGAGCCCTTAAAGAAGATGGCACAGCTTCCAAAGCATATGCTTTAACAATCTGCTTTCCCTTAGTTGGTTCTAGACAATCCTTTTTGTTATGCCCAGGCTCACAACAATTGTAGCACTTTTCTCAGCTTTCGGATTCTTGCAATCCTTTAAATAATGGATCTTCTACTGGAAGTTATAGCAAGTCACCTCGCTTTTTAGCTTCTTCTGACCATCTTTTCCTTTCTGTTGTTGCTGCTTCCTCCTTTTGTTATTACCACCCCGTTGTGGTTTCGGTTCCTCTTTAGCTGCAACAACAGTCTCTTTCTAAACAAACTCTCATGCCTCCACGCTTTTTCCACGATCTTCTATAAGTATCATCCAAATGATAAACTAGCAAATTCTCAAGATATTTGTCCAAACCCATGACAAGCTTCTCATTCTTCTGTTAAGGAGTCTCGATATACGAACGAGCATACTTGTATAAAGCTTCAAAATCCGAAACATACTCCAACACTAGCCTACCATTCTGTTTTAGTTCAATGAATCCCTTGAACAGAATAGACTTCTGAACGGCAGAAGTGAACTTCGTCTCAAACTTTACTTGGAAATGATCCTACATGATCTCATCTTCTGGGATCTCTAAAGTGATAAATTTCCATCAGCCCTTAGCTCTGCCTTTTAGCAGTCTCGATGAAAACTTCCTCTTAGTCGCATCATCAATTCCTCAGTCTTCAAATATTCGAATGCAAGTATCAATCCAGCTAAGAATCTCCACAGTCGGCTCCGTCCCTTAAACAGCTTTCCTCATAGAGTAGTAAAGTATTTGTGTAGCTTAACGAAGTCCACAACTCTAGGTAATTTGGCGTACCTCCATTACCCTGTCTAGGAACAGTATCCTTCCTAGCAGTATGTCTCGACGTTCAACGACACATTCTAAATCAGAAAAATAAAATGATTAGTCCATACATGAGAAAAACTCAATTGGAGTTCAAGCGCTACTATACTACACACTATAATATAGTATACATCCATCAGAAATCTACAAATATGACTCTCATACGTTATTACATTCTTGAACTTGACTAAAATCGATTAACTAGAGCTCTGATACCGAATGTGACGGCCGCCCAAAACTCCTACACTTAACAAGAGGAATAATGCGCTAAAAGATGTGCCAGATAGGTATGGACGATCATCAGGGTAGGATAATATACGCAAGACTTATCATATAACTCACAGCGCAAGGAGAATTTCAAACTTTTATATCTTCGTGAGTTATCCAAACATCAAACTGGATACAACATGAAACTCTGTACAATTTGCCTTACTATAGGTCACTCAGAGAATACATCAACATAACAATGAAAACATCAAATAGTAGATAATAGGAAACTAATACGTAAGCCTCCAATTCGTCGTCGCTCAACATCATCGTCCTCATCAAGATCAACTACCTGTCGCCTGCTACTCAGTCTGCCCATCCACACAATGGATGAACAGCCTAAGGTAATAAGAGGAAACATAAAACCTTAAGTCAGACACCAGTCATACTGAGCGATAAAACAACAATCTAACATCATCAATGAAGTATATGTGAATAGGCAGATTAATCATC
The DNA here is from genome assembly GCA_030737875.1 of Allium sativum. Classification (NCBI taxonomy): domain Eukaryota; kingdom Viridiplantae; phylum Streptophyta; class Magnoliopsida; order Asparagales; family Amaryllidaceae; genus Allium; species Allium sativum. The sequence continues at coordinate 348,443,977 of CM060918.1, forward strand.
TAATCTACCAATATCAACAGAGAAGAACCTAAACTCATCCCCTTTGCATCTTACGGTGATAGCCTTTACAAACAATCATAATAGGAAAACATAGCGGTCACAACAACCAATTATCAAGCGTAGACCATCCTAATCGATATCGACATCTACCAGACACAAACCCAGAAGGCCTAACTAACATCAGACAAGAGACCAAGAGACATCTCCTTCGATGTTGATTAATCTACACAAGATATACAAGCAAACTAATCATTATCTATGACTTTGGCTATCACTGCCAATCCTGCCTAGAAAGCATCGTTAAGTACATGACTGGCCGACCTTACCATCCGTCAAGAGTTAATGGTAACCCTGGTTCTAGCAAAACTCCATACGCCATCATGACTCGTATCTAGGCATTTCAATGATACCCAGGGTACTCGACCAGCTAACTTCTAGTCTTTTGGTCATCTTTATTATACCCCTTCGAGAACGATAGAACCTACGATTAATGATAATCCATCAACCTTCGATATCTCTTGCCATCTGACTTGGTGACTATCCATAATATAAAGCGACTTCTCGAGCAACCATTATCCATGAGCTCAAATCATCTTGAGTCGTCTTCGCATTCATTGCATTTCGATGATTAACAAACACTTCTCAACACTTTGAATATTCTGTCTTGAATTCACATCAAAGCCATGACCAACATCGAACCAAAGACACACTTCATTTGGTCGACACTCGATTCACAGTGTTTCTCCCTTTGCTATGAATCACATACAATAGCATTTCATCTACCCTTTCATAGCATTTCTAGAACATTATGGTTTGTTAGCCACACTCGATCCATCGGGTCTGGCCGATCCATCGTCTGGGCATTTGTCCGATCCGTGTTTTTCATGTGTGCAACGCCGCCGATCCATCCCAGAAAACATGTTCGATCTGATCCATGAATTCGATGCTTAATTTACTAGCAATTCGACACTACTACGATTCCAAAATTGTGCAAAACATTCAATTTCACCAATCAATCAAACCAAACCATCAACAAGCATTAACACAGTGATTATTCATCATTCAAACATAAGAAATCCACCAAATTCATGATAAAAAATAAATGAATTTAACAAATGGATCTAACTTGTAATAATACATGAATTTACATAGAAATTCACGGACTTAAGTTGCTAGATTAGATCCTATGGTGATTCGAATGAAAATATATACACCGTGATGTAGATCTACGTGAAAACAACTTGAAATGATGAAAATAAGATCAAAAAACCCATATACTCGATTGAATCCGTGTGAGAGATGCTTACCACTAACCAAATCCACAAATAAGCTTTAAAGCCATGATCTACAAATCCGAACAGCGGAAAACGATCTTCATATCACCCGACTTGATGCGATCTACTCTTTCATGATGTTGATCTAACCTTCCTTGATGTAGATCTTTAATCGTCTAATGTAGATCTAAGAGTTTAATGGAGGAGGGATGTATTTAATCGAAATATGGAAAATCTCAAACCCCAACCAAATAAGAAATGAAGAAAGTAAACCATTCTACCTGCCTTTAATCCTTTTATTTATAGCCATCTAACAAACCCACTAATGGGCCACATCAAATAAGCCCAGTAATGACTAGTTAACCTGTCCAGAAATTGTATAACACCAAAACAGTAATTCCTCCCAAACCATTGAACCAAATCTTTAATGTGACTACTCAAAGAAATTGGAAACATCATTTTCTTTCTAATGAAATCGACATCAAAACCTGATTCGGTCCCAATCAAAAGTTATGCCATGTACAAAACTGATAGGGGAAAAATGGATACAAACAAAACTAATAATAGTTATGGACATGTCTCACGTCCCCATAAACAACATATCAAAATATGAGAATGATCCAACCCTTAGGGAACTAAATTAAAATATTTTATGATTATTCGATACGTAAAATGCGGGTTGTTACACTGGTCCTATAATCACTTAATTCCTTACAATTGGAATAAACCTCAATTCAAGAAATAATCCTCACTATGCAATTAATTGTCGTCATAGGTTCCTATGGTTAATGAAGTCTAACATCAATTGTACATGTATCCGACTGTTGGAAAGTGCAGGCTTTTGTCAAATATGGAGACCGACCTCGTATCATTAACCTACTAAGTTCAATTCTTATGCTTAGTTATATTAATTCTAGACTATCTACAATAGAACAAGGAAAAATCTATAACTTTGTTTAATTGTTAATTTCCTTATTTGACTTAGCATTTACTACGCCAAACAATGCCCACTAATTCTCCTTTCTATTCCATTTATTTATATTATCTAGAAAATATGTCGTTTATGACACTAACGGTAAAATTTTCATATATGCCATTTATGACACTAACGGTCATGTTTCCCTAATACACTCATTACCCTATAAAATACCATTTATATCAGTCCTTTTTGAATTCTAATCTAATTATTGTAACTTCCAAATATTGCTAGAAATTAATTCCATTTAATTCTTATGTAACTATATATAAGTTTGTTATTTATTTACTCTCTAGTTGGAGTTACAATCCCTATTCATATATACCAATTTTTACTTTAACATCCAGGCATGTTAATCCTATACAATAAATTCCCCAAAACAATTATGGTTACAATACTTATTACCCCAACAAATCCTATATCCATTGCTATAACGGCCACAAACATTTAATTTACGTTCATTATGGGAATTATTTCCATACATTTATTCCCATGAAATGGAACACTTAAATTCGAACACAAAATCACACAAACATTTATATAATACAATAGCGTTAATTATGTAGAATTGTATAGATAAGGTTACTATTTATATTTATATTTGAATGTGAAGTTAACGTAGTTACTAAATTATATTTTCTTATTATCCAGTTCTTGTTTAAACTAGTGACCAAAGTAACATTTTTTTTGTTTAATATCACTTTAAGATAAAAAATCTTATACGAGATTACTTACTGTAATTATTGTTAATTTTTGCCAAAAATATTTACAAGAGGAAAATTGGCATTTCTTCAAATCCCAAGGAGACAAGAATATATTTTATTTGGAATAGATGTTGTAAACTACTTACACAAAACATGTGAATTTGCATATCTCTTCTCATTTGATTTATTTATGTTCCTTATGAATTTCATTAATGTCTTTTATGTCAAAAACAACAAAAAGGGAAAATTTGCAACAATCAAGTAAAAACACAGACAATATTGAACACAACAGGATTATTATTACTATTATTATCTTTACCAAAACTGCATCAAAATTGCATAAACTACTAGTTAGCAAAAAATCTTATGAATCTGGAATAAAACCACAAATCTAATAATAGTTTTTGAGACTAACTTCCAGATCCAAGGTGTTTACAATAACCACAATAAATCTAAAAAAATTATAGGTTGTACATTGATATTAATATAAAAGGGCTTACAAATCTATGTCCAAACTTCCAACATAGTATTTCAGATTTGATAAGAACAATCAAATTTGATAAAATTTTAGGCATATAATTATAATTCAATGCAAACAAATTATATAGGTTTATTATAAACAATGATATAGTTTGCACTCACCTGAAAGCTAACCAAATCCAGTATAACGCAACTTTTAAGTCAAAATTCCCAAATCATGCTGATCTATAATTTATTTCAAAAAGGAGATTGAGAACAAAGGTTTAGGTTTGTAGATTGGAAATGAAATAGGAAAAGAAGAAGGAAATTCAATAATTTAGATTAGCTAAGCGAAGAACCATCTCTTTTTCATAAATCTAAATCTAATCTTCTCCAATCTTGTAAATCTAATTTGTATATGTTTATAATTTTTGTTTTGGAAGAGATTGGAAGATTGGAAATTGCAGAGTTTCGCCGCTACCTTCAGAAAATATGAATGCAAGAATTGGGGTCCAGCCCTTTATTTATATACATAGAAATGAACCTATACCGTTGGATTCAATTTAATAAAGATCCGCCATTTAATACAATAAAAATATTAATCAAAACCTAGTCGCCGCGGGAGCGGTCGACCGCCGGATCGACTGCTTTACTCGACCTGGTAGTAGGCATGGAGAAAATTAACTTGTTTCCATATATTGATTATTCTCTTTTATTTAATTTTCATCTGTAACATTTTCGTACAAACTCCTTTCGTGAATTTTCAAACATGAAAATTGACCAAAATTTCATCACGAACGCATCAGTGCAAGTTTCATGGTTAAATTCCCCTATTTACGAACATTTAATTTTCGGAGCCTAAACAAATAAATAAATTAATTATCATCAAAATCCAGTGTTGTTACATTCCTCCCCCTTATAAGAAATTGTCTCGAAATTTTACCAATGATGAAGTCATGGTACTGGCGCCTAAAATTCCTTAACTACACAACCAATTAGTATACATCAAATTTTGCCGCCAACGTGCACATGTGCATAATGTGCATAATGAATTGCAACTACAAAATATGCATACATAATGATCATAAATCGAATCCTCCTATATGTATGTGCTTCATTTTGAAAATATTTTTGAAAAGATGATGTAAACATCTTGAAATATACTACCAGTTCTACATGAATGTAAGTTTTTGAGAATATTCTTTACCCATAACCCTCACATGACTACAAATAGAAGTTTGAAGCAACCAATATTACATCCAAACCCTACCACCGACACATTAATTTGTCTAAATCGTTTCCTGTTAATTTCTCCTAAGCCAAAAAAAGGAAATCAAAGCTGTGAAATTCAACGTCCTTTTAGCTTATAAATGTCCTAATTCCCGACCTACAATGGAATTTTACCTCAAAAGCCCCAAAACACTCCAAAAATTCTTTACTAAAGACTGCAAAAGCGGTTAATACAAGTTATAATATGTAAAACAAGTTAATTATTAACTAGCGTGGATCATCGATAATGTATGAAAACAACGTTTCCATGTTAAAGTAGCGTTTCCCTTGTTACCCTTAATGTCTTTTCGCATCGCTGTCCCAAATGCACCACTAAAGTGCACAAATAGATCATCCGAATTCTTCCTTACGCTTTACATATGACTATAAAAATCAAAATTTCCCATAAAAGTAAATTTCCGCTTTAAAAGTTCTTATGTAAAATTTTGAAATTCCTTCTTGCCTCCTTTCTACTTCCCTTATCAGATTTTCATAAAAATAGAATTTTGGTATTGTCCACTTTATCATATTTAAGCCATCTATTTTATACAAAATAGATGTTTAAAGATAAATAAAGTATCATACCCTAATCTGTGTCTTTACATAAATCATATTTAAAAGAAAGTGAATAAGAGAAATATAAATTTAAAAGGATTTTTTTTCAAATATCATTTGATAAAAGTTTCAAAAAAAATATTTTGTGTAAACTTGAACGATTCAAGTCACATGTTGGCATCGAAGGAAGTCCACCATGCAAAAGTGCGAAAATCGAAACCATACACAAAACTCAAAAAATAAATTTAGATCAAAATGGAATAGGTGACAAATAATAAATATATATTTAAATTTTATATTCTACTGACTGAAATAACCTTTTCATGCTTTGGATTGTCAAGATTTTATATCTCTAAAAAGGTGAATTGTGATACCTTTTATAAATCATCCAAAATATTTGAAAAAATCAATAGTAGAAATCACAAGAATTGGGTACTTATAGTTTCTAAATTTCAAGGCTTATTCCTTTTCATTTCAAATTCCTTTACCATGATGGATTATTTACTTAAATTGCACAAAACCCAATGATTTAAAACATGGTCAGATTTAAATTTCAAAGGTTATAAATTGTTTTACTCAAATCTTTATTTAAAAAATAATTTTTTGAAAACCATAATTTAAATTTCTGAAAACCCTCTTTAACTTCAAAAACAGTTTTAACAACTGAAATCTCTCTGAACATACGACTAAGGATTCAAATGATTAGTTCTATGAAAAGGATATCCAAATTTATAAAAGAATATGTTTGGTAATTATATTTCCTGATTATAATGACATACTAACGTGAATTTCCTGTTTCAAGACCAAAATAAGGTCATCAAATGGAACTTCTAAACCAAACAAAAAACGTGAAATGGCAACCATCTCAGTTGTAGCTAGCTTTTCTAGTCACCAATCTCAAATCTACGAGATTCAACATATGTCATCTTTATGCTCTTCACAGCGAAATAGCCAAATGCACCATGGGGTAAATCGAGGTTGGCTGAATAGTGAACTCAAAATACTTCAAACTTCTAGTCGTTCATAAACTTTCTTAATTAAACAGGGCCAGACTATCTCATCGTCGAAGTAATTTAAAGTCAAGTACGAAAGACAAAGAAAATAGAAAAGAAACTTGAATACATTCTCTCACTAATCCAAATTTATTAATTCCTTTGATCATCTAAATCTCGCTCTGATACAAAATGTAACACCTCAAACTTTTTCAAACCCGGATTTCAGCAAAAATCGAAATTCAAACCCATCCCTAGTATGTAGTGTATATAACCGGTACCTGCAAATAACGAGCATGAGCATAATTAGAGTAAAATAAAACTAACTTACAATGAAAAAGGAATAAGATAACAAATACCGACCAAGGTAACTACCTTAAAGCATATCATCACATCGATATCGAGCATAAGAGAACAAGAATTGAAAACCAAACTTAACACTTGCTATGACCTGTCTTCCCTGAGCTAAACTAGAGAGTTGTTACGAAGAGGGGGGAGGGGTCAAAACAACAAATCCTGGTGAGTAGAAAATGTATAACACTGTCTACAATACACAAACATGTCCCTTTGGTCAGAACCAAAACATATGTCCAACAAGGCTGGTAATTCTATCCTAGCATTGTAAAGATTTACGCACAACGACAAGCTACCATACCCGAGGTGATATCCTAAACACAACGATACCGCAATACTGAGACAGAACGTTTGTGCATAAATATGAAGTCTTTAAACCACCATTTAACCAATTACCAAAAACTAATAAGTGGGCCCTCAACTGCTTACTATTCCATATGGAGGCTAATTGTTTCATTATTTCCACTTAAGACCTCACTATCTATATAAGATAAAGGTTGATCTTTTCGATCACTTAAGATTCCTCTACCAATGTAAGATAACGGTGGATCGTTTCGATAACTTAAGACCTAAGGCAGACTTATCGATCACTTAATACCTTATTCAATGGTTTATTCTACACTAATATAAATTAGAGGACACTAGCTACAAGTCCTACTAATTTAATGCTTTTTCCTTTCACTCATATATCCATGCCCCGCATAAGGAAAGAGATAGCAAGTAGTCACTTATTACCTATAGGATAGGAAAACGACATCTTGTCATTTATGAACTTCCCCCAGCGGACACCTATGTTACAATCTAGTAGCTAGCCTTATTAGATAATCCCCTAGACACTTACTACTTCCCGTGGGATAGGCAAACCTATGATACCTCTGTAGCGTTCATTTAATACCAAATCTCAAGGCGGAATCTTACCCTAATAACTTACTACCTAGAGGAAGCGAACTAACGCAGTGACTACCAAGCTCGCACCAAATAACCATTTAATACTTCTCGATTATGAGGAGTTGAGCTACGCGATCACTTAATACCCTTTTAAAGGTGTATATAACTACTTAATACCTCTATCTCGTAGAAGGATCTTGCTTATGAATTATTTCGCTTTTTGTGGTCTCCACTTTTGGGCAGGAGGCGGGTCCTATAACCACTTAATACCTTATACTTCGAAAATCATCAATTCAGGAAATAATCCTCGCTATGCATTTAACTACCCTAACGGGTTTCTACGGTTTATGATATCTCACATCAGTGGTACATATATCCGACTGCTGAAAAGTGTAGACTTCTGTCAAATAAGGCAACTGGCCTCGCATCATTAACCTACTAAGTTCAATTCTTATACTTATTATATTAATTCTACATTAACTAGAATAGAATAAGCAAAAAATCTATAACTTCCTATCCTTGGATGTCTAATTGTTAATTTCCTTTTTAGACTTAGCATTTACTACGTAAATCAATCCCCATTAATTTACCTTTCTGTTCCGTTTCTTCCTATTATCTGGACAGTATGAAATTTATGACATTAACGTTCATATTTTCCCATATGCCATTTATAACACTTACGGTCATGTTATCCTAAGGCATTCATTAGCCTACTAAATACAATTTATATCTAGAATGAATTCCGTAGCACAAGAAAAACTTATATTTATTTGGATCGATAAGCGTAATTCTTTGCATCTAGACTTTGGAAAAACTAAAACGACAATGCAACAAGCTTTTACTTAACCTTAAATAGACATAATTCTTATTTAATAGTACTACTTGTAATAAGTTAGTATTGTGCAAATGGAAATGGCTCGTGTAATATCCCCACTTGTTTGACATGTTAGAATTTTGAATTTAGTAAAAGCAAATTTATTGCTTTGTCATTTACCTAGAAGCCCATTAAATTTAAGCTCTATATTTATCAAAATATGCATCCCCTCTTGTATATTTTGTTATGCGTACCTCATGTGCATGTTGCTTCTAATTAAAGAAATAAATTAGACGAAAAAAATTGTTGAGTAGTTTACTTAATCAGTAAATACATGTTTTATGGATTATTATTTTTTAATTAAACTACCAACGTTTGCTTTTTTAACCAAATTTTTTTGTAATATGAACTATACATTTCCAATAAAAAAATACAGGGATATTTCATGAAAAAGAAGGTGTTATTGGGTGTTAAGCCTGTAAATAGGGGAATCATAACTTTTGCTTAGTTAATTTACATAAAGAAACTCTTCTTCTGAACCTAAGCATACGTCGGCTTGTAATTTTTCCTACTTAAAGCCTCTTATAATTTATTGTCACTACTTCATGTTTGAAGAGTTTCACTTACGTAGAAGTAATATAATATAAATCAAATATATGTTCTGTTATACTTAATATGCCCCCAACAATTTTACATTAAGTTTACATTTATTATTTAAAAGGTAAAAATAATCCAGTAACATATTTAGTAGCTAACTGAGCCTGTAGCCGATTTTGGGCAACACAATGTTTGATATATGAAATCAACTTTTGATATTAATGTTGATAGTCTGACATTATTTAGTCTATATAATAACTAGTAAATAGTCGAAACCATGAATATTAATAGCAATATTGAGTGAGAAGAAGTAGCCTTACTGGATTTAACTAAAGGCCAGTTGGGATAACAGAGAGAAGCTAAATAGTCTTTAAGAGTTACATAACTCCAATGGATGTAGACATCTGTACTCTTTATGGATTAGATACAACATACAAATATATTGTTTATTAAAGCATTTAAAAATTGGCTCAAACATAAAATATTAGCAATAAAAATAAAATCATAGATATCAACCATGATAATAAACAAATAGTAAATCTAGAAAATACAACAACATAATAAAATGAAGGAAACTTAAAATTTCTTCCGTGTAATATAAAAAAATTATTCATTAGATTTTCTGTATGCATGTGTAAACAGATTTTATTAAAATAAGTTTATATATTAGTTGATGCATGCATGTGTGTATATATATGTATATGTATATGTACATTCATCTACAAAGCATTTTTCCATCTACACACATTACTTTCATCCTCAACCATTCATATCATATATACCAATAATTTGTTTTTGATTGATGTACATAAAGATAAATTAACTCCATTGGTGTACATAATAAGCATGTATTGTAAGTATATGGATTCAGTCTCTAAAATAAACTGATTTTTTTAAAGCCATTAGGGTATCCATAATGCCTTTATGAATTCTACTCTGACATTTCACTAAATATCCTGATGCATCTAACCAATCTATAAGTTCTTATCTCCTTCTTTTCAACAATACAAAGACGGTTTGGAATGTTGCAATACATTAGTAATTGTTTGATTCTCAATATATTAGGAAAGTCGAATTTTTTGTATTGTTTATAATTTGGTTCAATTTTCTATTCCTATGATACATTCTATTCTAGAATTAAAAGAAGCAAGAAAGAAAGTTCAATGCAACCTACATTAAACATTTAGATATGTTGCACCGCCACTCTTTACTCTAAATTTGAAACTTGAGTAGAAAATCTTTGTAGTTACAAACTCCCAATCTAATGATTTATGTCCCTTCATTGTTTACATCGAAATAACATCCAAACGCCATCGTGTTTTCCATGCATAATCCAATCCATAGCCAAAAATACTTTTGCAAAAGAAATAAAATTGAAAGCTTGGCTTTAAATCGGTATTGATTACTTAAACAAATGTTCTCCTTTTTAATTCAGACGCTACTCCTGAAAACTGACAGTGGTGTTTAATATTCAACCCTTTGCTAAGGGTACTAAACTATAAAATAATCCTCACAAGAAATAATGAATTCCTAAGAGTAGTATCAAGAGATGCAGAAACATAAATAGAAACAACTATACAAACAAATATACTAATACTTGGAGAATAACATATGAACGAAACTAGATACAACTCTCTACACTAAGCAGACAAAGTACATGGGTACAAAAAGTTTACATTTACAATATAAGTATATATGCCAGAACATAACATGTTAGAACATTTAAACAAATCCTCGTTTATTCACCAATTTTATGAGAAAAGGACATAAAACTATTAGAAGAAATCATTGGTAATATTATGCATCAGCCATTGAGCTTACAATTTTAATAAGCTTGTCAAGCTATGCATTCATCATCAATCATGATATCGAAATTTATGGTAGTTTTTGTAACACCCCGTATTTTCTGAGAACGTATAAGTAACAAATCAGAGGACAATTAATTTTAAAATAAGAATCAAGGGAAACGGGTTGCGCCATTGCATTCGTCTTGGAATTCTGCTTGGAAACAAGTCCGAGTTTGCAAGAATCGGAGTCTGTATGAGGGAGATATGACCCTCCGAAGTTTCAGAAATATTCAGAGTTCAAAACAGCTCGAAATTCGAATTCAAAATTCGAATTCAAACCCAGAAGCGGGCTGGGCGGGAAATTTCCCTCCCAGGACCCAGGTCGACTGGGTAGTCGACCCCCCAGTACCCAGGTCGACTGGGGAGTCGAGTGGGCAGTCGACCCCACCCGACCAGGTCGACTGGGCAGTCGACCTGGGTCGACCGGGTCCCCGAACCTGGTTTTGGGCCTGGGTGCATCCTTATGTATCTGGTCTCTTTTTCTGCCTAGATTCGTCCGCCTAACCCTATTTAAACAGCCCCAAACCTAGCCTTCTCTACACACAATTCTATTCTGCTTCTACTCTACTTCTGTTCTAAATAAAAAAATAAAAATGGCGTCGCTACTCTGCTGGAATCAAAACTAGAAGCTAATCAACATCAACCTAAGCAACTCAATTCAAACTAGAGATTAAAGCTTCTGCAACGATTCTACAACAATTAAAGTTCTTTATTTAATCCAATCAAGGCAAGTACAGTTATTTTCTGATATAAGCGTTAATCCTGATTGTGACATGAACTGTAAATCTGAATCTGAGGTTATATATGTTCTGTTCTGTTTAGATCTATCTTATTTTGTATCTCTTTCCTCTTTCTGTTCTATAGCCAGACTACCACGAGCCTGAGCCGATCTCATAAGAGATTAGCATACGCTAAAATGTTTGGGACAACAAAATGAATGATGCATAAATTGGTCATGACCAATAGGTGACTGATTTGAGGAAAGAACATGGACTGTAGCTAGAACATAAATCTGAGACATATGACTGGACATGTTATATTTATAACATAAAGGGTATTGAACATATGATTTGAGGACACGACATAAAAAGTCATATAATTGGACATAAATTTAGACTGTATTGAACATATGACTTGAGATAAAGTGAATATGGCTTAGGTATAAAGATTTACATTAAATTAGGATATCTATTAAATGTAAATAAACACCTAGGTGAGGGATCTTTGGAATATATGACATGCATTGAAATCGATGGCTATATTTGGTATAATTTATATGTGAATCTTTTGTACTAGGCAAGTTGAACTAAATTGGGACATGTAAATTATGACCATAATCTGTGACATGTAAATTCAATTCAAACGTGGGGTATATGATCATAGTGTGAATCATGACAACTATTTAGGCATGCGAACTTAGGCCAAATTTATAATTAGGCAAGATATGTTTGTGAAACTTTAAGGAATGATTAAATCTGTTATATTTGCCTAATTTGCTAGTTCTGCTATATTTGCCTAATCTGCTAGTTCTGTTATATTGCTTAATCTGCTAGTTCTGCTCTACTGCCTAATCTGCTAGGTATGTTCATCTGCCAAATCTGTCATCTGCTAAGTTTGTTGAAAATGCCAAATTTGCTAAACTAAATCTGTTGAGATGCCCAAACTGCCAAATCTGTTGAGATGCCTAAACTGCTAAATCTGTTGAGATGTCTAATCTGTTATCGGCTAAATCTGCTAGTTTGCTTAATCTGCTAAATCCGTTAAGTCGCCTAATCTGAAAAATCTGTTATCTTCTATATCTGTTAGGTTGATATATTCAGTCTGTTATTGACAAAATCTGAATTAGCAATGAATAATTGACATGTATATTAGGCGTGGCACAAATGGTAAATTATTAATTAATTGGCCGCAAAGATAAACATGGCTAACTCGAGGTTAGAATGAGTTTGCGGCGTAATCCTGCCCGGAACCGCTCGGCACATCCAGTGGCCGCAAACAATAGGTTCTAATGTAAGAAGTTAGTCATAACGTGCTTGAAACCCGAGGTTAGAATCAGTTTGCGGTAGAAATCTGCCCGGAACCAACCGGCCTAACCAGTAGCCGCAAACTGTCAGTCTAATGTGAGAGGTCTGGGCATTAATATTTAATTAATGAAAATCTGAGATAAATATGATGTCTAAAACGTGTTGGGCGGATAGGGTTAAACCCTCTAGACTGATGAATTTAATAAATCTGTTCCGTGAATCTGTAGGCCCAATTACAAAGTTAGACAAATCTGTAAGTCCGTTAATCTGTAACTGGTTAATCGGTAAGTCGGTTAAATCTGTATATCTGATCCGTTAGTCTGAAAACTTGTTTGTGAACTAGTTGATCTGAATTCTGTATGTCTGAACTTGTAAACAAGTTAATCTGAAATCTATTGGTCTGGGGACACAAGGATAGGAAGGGAATTACTTGTGTCATCTGTTGTTTGGGACCCATATTAGTCAGTAACCCTTTCTGGTAACAAAACTTTGACCCAACAGTAGGTAGGGTCCGGGCACGCTTACTGAACTAATTATAAGCGGTTCATTCTGATAATGGCGAGGGGTGTTGATGGTGCGTTCAAACCGGGTCATGTGCGTGTATGGATCCCGGTCTGCCTCTGAGGATGTAAGACGTCGTGACATCTGTAAATAGGTCTGTGCCAATTGATTGTCACTTTAGGGAGTGATACACCCTACTGTGGGGCCGACACAGGGTATTTATGTATTAGGGAGCCGATCGCTTGGGGTTGGGTTTTAGGGTACACTAAGTTCTGTCTGTTTCTATTGGTACCGTCTGTTTCTGTTGGGTGGCAACACCCATCTGTTTCTGCGTGGTACTGTCTGCTCGGGTGGCAAAGGCCCAATTACTAGTGTACACCTAATTCTACATTCTGTTTCCGTAGGGATTAATCTGACTGTTTCTGTTCGGGTAGGTAAAGGCCCATTTTTAATATTCTGTTTCTGCCTGTTTTTGTTTGGGTGGAAAAGGCCCATTATCAGCATTCTGCTTCTGTCTGTTTCTGCTAGGGTGGTAAAGGCCCATTATTAGCTTTCTACTTCTGTGGAAATTATTCTGTACCTGTTTCTGTTTCAGTTTAGACATTAGGGTGACACCTAATTCTGTTATACTAGTATTAGTGCAGAGAAGTAAGATATGAATAAGAAGCATGGCTTGGTCTACAACATTCTATTTCTGCTGTTTAACCTAAGTATATCTGTTGCTCATGTTACTGCCATCTCTTATCCAGTTTTGCTTTCATGTCATTATTATTATTATCTGTTCATATGTTGAAAGTCACTGGACTTGCCAGACTTTATGTCTGACCCTTGTTGTTTCGCCTCCTTTCTTCCGTTCCCCCTCCAGGTTTTCTAAGGAGGGAATACTCTAGCTTGATCCGGATTCCTTCTGCTTGAAGTGCTTAAAGTATGGCTTGTATCTTCATAGCTTCTGTTCTGTAGGGATTATGCTTTTAAAGTTTTGTACTCTGATAGTTTTGAACAAGGCTGATATTTATGTACTTGAGTTTTTGATAAAGGTGTAACCATACTGATTTCTGTTTTCCGCTGTAATAAAGTTAAAATTTTGCAAGTACCATTTATCTGTCTTGTAAGTTTCTATTCTGTTTACTAAAATACTCCACCAAAGTTAATGCATTCCCTTTGTGAGTGACCTTAACGGAGATAGGGTGTTACATTTGGTATCAGAGCTGAAGGTTACTAGATTGGGTAAAGTTTTTGAAAACTATTTTCAAAAAGGTTTTGAAAGGAAGTATTTTCAAAAATAAAGCTTATTTTGAGAAACATGATCCCCAAGAGCCATATATCTTTCTTTCAGTCCTTTTTGTATTGAATCTTTCCTTTTTCGTTTTAGCATGTCTGAAGCATCTGAGATACCAGATGGTGTTCATGTACCCGGTTGGTTTCGTCAATATCTTGAGGCTAGGACCGCCACTGCAAGTCCAGCAAATGATCCCCCTCCTCCGCCCCCTCCTCGTGCAATTGCTTTCTCAAAGATCTGTAGAGATTTTAGGGCATGGGTGGAAAGGATTTCAAGGGAACTGAATCATTCGTAGAAGCGAGGAACTGGCTCAAAGAAACTGAGGATCTATTTGTTATCTTCGAGGTGGACGATAGGAAGAAGGTACAGTTGGCGGTATGGCTGCTCAAAGCCGAAGCTTCCTATTGGTGGGAAGTCACTAACGCCGAGAGGCCAGTTGAAACATGGATGAATTTCAGAACAAGGTTTGAGACAAAATTCCTCTCGTAAGCTAAACGAAGTCTACAACTAGAAAAGTTCTTATCTCTTAAGCAAGGAAGTATGACGGTCAAGGAATACGTCAACCAGTTCAACCGACTGGCTAGGTTCGGACTAGATTTAGTCAACACTTAGCATAAAAAGGCTCTCCGCTTTGTTAAAGGATTGAACGAGCCACTACACAGCTTAGCCATGACCCATGTACCCATGGGAGCAACTTACGAGAAATTGGTGGACGTGGCAGTACTGCATAAGGAAGACAAGGGCCCGAAAGAGACAAAGAAGGAAGAACCACAGAATAAGAAAGCATGGCTCAAAAAGGAAACACAAAAGAAGGATGAGAAGTCTGAAGATAAGAAGGGGAAAAAGTGTTTTACTTGTGGGAGCTCGACTCATCTGAACAAGGATTGCCGAAAGAGGAAGGGCACTTGCTTCAACTGTGGTGAGATGGGACACTTCATTAGGAACTGCCCGAAGAAACGAGGGCAAGGGCAGAGGGCAGAACCCACTTCTGGAGGACAGGCGAATGGATAGGATAGAAATAAGAAAATTTAAGTAGAAGGTTTTCTTATCTGATTGTTGAGTTAAAACTCTTTCTGATTCTTGCATTTTGATTCTGTAATCGATACTCTGTACTTTAATACTAGTATTGTTTCTGATTCCGTTGTAGACTCAAACCTATAATGGTTATGACTCATCTGTTAATGATAGATTGGGGTTTGAGGGATATCTGTGTTAGACGTCAAGTATGACGCATACATTCTGAGTTTTTGTGGAATATGATTTTATCATGCTTAGCTTCCTAAGAATCATTAAGGAACCTGATCTGTACCAGTAATCTGTAAATATCTGAATAATTCTGATTTCCAATTTTGACATTGTCTAAAGAGGGTAATCCTCTGGGTGTCAATTTGATGTTGATTTCGGTCTTCGGGGCCGATACATAGGACCCATGTCTAATGGGAACCAAGTTTTTGTTTTATCTGTACTCGCTTCCGTCATTCGACTGTATCCTATCGATCGAATCTTCGAACTTTAGGTAGAAACTAATGAGTGTAAACATGTGTTTGAGACATGTTATGTTTGATGGTTGCAAGTGGATGCAAGTGGTTGCTAGTGGTTGCTCGTGGATGCACATACACACACTAGGCACTAGATCGGCTCGAAAACACTCTCATACTGCATATGGATGTGTGAGCATTTTCAATTTTGGTGGATGCAAAATGATTGACTCAGCACTTTGATGTTGCATATGACTGAATGGTTGTGCACTCATATAGAAATGATATGCATCAAATAGGAAAATTTGCATACATGTTGGACTCATGGCACTGCATAATTCGCATTAAGGAGGTCAACTGAATCAGTGGACCGCCTGATCTTTGCATTAGATAAGGAACATATACACACACCTTTGCATATGCTCATACAACATTAGAAGTTTCTAAGGACAATGGACGCCAGTGATTAATGATTGAATAGATGGATGTTGGATGGTAGGACAAATTCTTCTTAACTTGAAGATTTCGGGGACGAAATCCTTTAAGGAGGGGAGAATGTAACACCCCGTATTTTCTGAGAACATATATGTAACAAATCAGAGGATAATTAATTTTTAAAATAAGAATCAAGGGAAATGGGTTGCGCCATTGCGTTCGTCTCGGAATTCTGCTTGGAAACGAGTCCGAGTTTGCAAGAATCGGAGTCCGTATGAGGGAGATATGACCCTCCGAAGTTTCAAAAATATTCAGAGTTCAAAACAGCACGAAATTCGAAATCAAAATTCGAATTCAAACCCAGAAGCGGGCTGGGCGGGAAATTTCCCGCCCAGGACCCAGGTCGACTGGGGAGTCGACTGGGTAGTCGACCCCCAGTACCCAGGTCGACTGGGGAGTCGAGTGGGCAGTCGACCCCCCACACCAGGTCGACTGAGCAGTCGACCCCCCCGACCAGGTCGACTGGGCAGTCGACCTGGTCCCCGAACCTGGTTTTGGGCCTGGCTGCATCCTTATGTATTTGGTCTCGTTTTCTGCCTAGATTTGTCCCCCTAACCCTATTTAAACAGCCCCAAACCTAGCCTTCTCTACACACAATTCTATTCTGCTTCTACTCTACCTCTGTTCTAAATAAAAAAATAAAAATGGCGTCGCTACTCTGCTGGAATCAAAACTAGAAGCTAATCAACATCAACCTAAGCAACTCAATTCAAACTAGAGATTAAAGCTTCTGCAACGATTCTACAACAATTAAAGTTCTTTCTTTAATCCAATCAAGGCAATTACAGTCCGATATAAACGTTAATTTTGATTGTGACATGAATTGTAAATCTGAATCTGAGGTTATATCTGTTCTGTTCTGTTTAGATCTATCTTATTTTGTATCTCTTTCCTCTTTCTGTTCAATAGCCAGCCTACCACGAGCCTGAACCGATCTCATAAGAGATTAACATACGCTAAAATGTTTGGGACAAAAAAATGAATGATGCATAAATTGGGCATGACCAATAGGTGACTGATTTAAGGAAAGAACATGGACTGTAGCTAGAACATAAATCTGAGACATATGACTGGACATGTTATATTTATAACATAAAGGGTATTGAACGTATGATTTGAGGACACGACATAAAAAGGCATACAACTGGACATAAATATACACTGTATTGAACATATGACTTGAGATAAATAGAATATGGCTTAGGTATAAAGATTTACATTAAATTAGGATATCTATTAAATGCAAATAAATACCTAGGTGAGGGATCGTTGGAATATATGAAATGCATTGAAATCGATGGCTATATTTGGTATAATTTATATGTGAATCTTTTGTACTAGGCAAGTTGAACTAAATTGGGACATGTAAATTATGACCAGAATCTGTGACATGTAAATTCAATGCAAACGTGGGGTATATGATCATAGTGTGAATCATGACAACTATTTAGGCATGCGAACTTAGGCCAAATTTATAATTAGGCAAGATACGTTTGTGAAACTTTAAGGAATGATTAAATCTGTTATATTTGCCTAATTTGCCAGTTCTGCTATATTTGCCTAATCTGCCAGTTCTGTTATATTGCTTAATCTGCTAGTTCTGCTCTACTGCCTAGTCTGCTAGATCTGTTCATCTGCCAAATCTGTCATCTGCTAAGTTTGTTGAAAATGCCAAATCTGCTAAACTAAATCTGTTGATATGCCTAAACTGCCAAATCTGTTGAGATGCCTAAACTGCTAAATCTATTGAGATGCCTAATCTGTTATCTACTAAATCTACTAGTTTGCTTAATCCGCTAAATCCGTTAAGTCTCCTAATCTGAAAAATTTGTTATCTGCTATATCTGTTAAGTTGATATATTCAGTCTGTTATTGACAAAATCTGAATTAGCTATGAATAATTGACATGTATATTAGGCGTCGCACAAATGGTAAATTATTAATTAATTGGCCGCAAAGATAAATATGGTTAACTCGAGGTTAGAATGAGTTTGCGGCGTAATCCTGCCCGGAACTGCCTGGCACATCCATTGGCCGCAAAAAATAGGTTCTAGTGTGAGAAGTTAGTCATAACTTGCTTGAAACATGAGATTAGACTCAGTTTGCGGCAGAAATCTGCCCGGAACCAACCGGCCTAACCAGTAGCCGCAAATTGTCAGTCTAATGTGAGAGGTCTGGGCATTAATATTTAATTAATGAAAATATGAGATAAATATGATGTCTAAAACATGTTGGGCGGATAGGGTTAAACCCACTAGACTGATGAATTTAATAAATCTGTTCCGTGAATCTGTAGGCCCAATTACAAAGTTAGACAAATCTGCAAAACTGTTAATCTGTAACTGGTTAGTCGGTAAGTCGGTTAAATCTGTATATCTGATCCGTTAGTCTGAAAACTTGTCTGTGAACTAGTTGATCTGAATTCTGTATGTCTGAACTTGTAAATAAGTTAATCTGAAATCTGTTAGTCTGGGGACACAAGGATAGGAAGGGAATTACTTGTGTCATCTGTTGTTTGAGACCCATATTAGTCAGTAGCCCTTTCTGGTATCAAAACTTTGACCCAACAGTAGATAGGGTCCGGGCACGCTTACTGAACTAATTATAAGCGGTTCATTCTGATAATGGCGAGGGGTGTTGATGGTGCGTTCCAACCGGGTCATGTGCGTGCATGGATCCCGGTCTGCCTCTGAGGATGTAAGACGCCGAGACATCTGTAAATAGGTCTGTGCCAATTGGTTGTCACTTTAGGGAGTGATACACCCTACTGTGGGGCCGACACAGGGTATTTATGTATTAGGGAGCCGATCGCTTGGGGTTGGGTTTTAGGGTACACTAAGTTCTGTCTGTTTCTGTTGGTACCGTCAGTTTCTGTTGGGTGGCTACACCCGTCTGTTTCTACATGGTACCGTCTGTTCGGGTGGTAAAGGCCCAATTACTAGTGTACACCTAATTCTACATTATGTTTCCGTAGGGATTAATCTGACTGTTTCTGTTCGGGTAGGTAAAGGCCCAATTTTAATATTCTGTTTCTGTCTGTTTCTGTTCGGGTGGCAAAGGCCCATTATCAGCATTTTTCTTCTGTCTGTTTCTGTTAGGGTGGTAAAGGCCCATTATTAGCTTTCTACTTCTGTGGAAATTATTCTGTACCTGTTTCTGTTTCAGTTTAGACATTAGGGTGACACCTAATCCTATTATACCAGTATTAGTGCAGAGAAGTAAGATATGAATAAGAAGCATGGCTTGGTCTACATCATTCTGTTTCTGCTGTTTAACCTAAGTATATCTGTTGCTCATGTTACTGCCATCTCTTATCCTGTTTTGCTTTCATGTCATTATTATTATTATCTGTTCATATGTTGAAAGTCACTGGACTTGCCAGACTTTATGTCTGACCCTTGTTGTTTTGCCTCCTTTCTTCCGTTCCCCCTCCCCCAGGTTTTCTAAGGAGGGAATACTCTAGCTTGATCCGGATTCCTTCTGCTTTAAGTGCTTAAAGTATGGCTTAGATCTTCATAGCATCTGTTCTGTGGGGATTATGCTTTTAAAGTTTTGTACTTTGATAGTTTTGAACAAGGCTGATATTTATGTACTTGCGTTTTTGATAAAGGTGTAACCATACTGATTTCTGTTTTCCACTGTAATAAAGTTAAAATTTTGCAAGTACCATTTATCTGTCTTGTAAGTTTCCGTTCTGTTTACTAAAATACTCCACCAAAGTTAAGGCATTCCCTTTGTGAGTGACCTTAACGAAGGTGGGGTGTTACAGTTTTTTTATACGTGTTTGGAAATAGATAATAATGAATCTAAAATATTTATCTAAAGAATTTGTTTCTATTCACGATAGAAAAATGAATAGCTTAATATGATAACAAAAGCTATACTATCGATACATATATAATCACTATTGATACAAAATCAATAGTTTGGGAACATAAAGAATTAACATGAAAAAAATAGTTTAAATAAAAGCGCCTAAAATTGGTAAACTTATAATTAACAAAGTAACAAAATATTGTTATTTATCTGGTTTTCTGTTTCTTTTAGGGCAACAAATTTGATCTATAAACAGAACGATTTAAGGAAACACACTGAAGCAGAAACTTAGTAAAGAAAGTATTGAATGGAACATCATTAAAACTATGACATTCTACTATTATTGGTTGTGTATAATCTAATTGAAGACTTTATATATTGCTAACTTGTTGTGAAACACCCCACCTCCGTTAGGGTCACTCTCAAAGGGAATGCCCTAATTTTGGTGGAGGTTTATAAGTATAAGTCATAGATACACAAGACAGATACAAATACACATATTTTTGAACAACGGAAAACAACAACAATTTTTATTTCAACAAAATACGTGTTACACAAACCATGTCATAATTGTCTTACAATACTTCCAAAAACATTACATTTTCATAACTGTCTTACTTTCATTATTTAAAGAAGCATAAAAATATAAGTAAACTGCATATGTCCCATAATTGTTGTCAAAAGCCATAGTCCAAAACGAAAGAGATCCAAGCAATACATTCTTTCTCTTCAAGCTGGATGTAAAACTGGTCAAGCTGCGGTATTCCCTCCCTGTGGACCTGGGGGGGGGGGGGAACGAAAGAAAAGAATACGAAAGAAAAGTAGAGTCAGACATAAAGCCTGAGTAAGTCTAGGACTATTCAGTCTATGAATAAAGAATTGGGCATGATAAGTATAAACTGGAAATGGGAAAGCATCATAAACTAAGTTAAGTTATCTAGAGTCGAATATACTATCGTACCCCATATTAATCTCTGCACCCCTATAAACTAGTTCCCAATAGGCACCCCATAATCAGGGTGAAATGATCCATTTCTAATGATCGGCTCCTACTCGCATAGTTACATGTGTCTTACGGCCCCGATGTTGTAGTTACCTATGCTGGTCCCACCATGGGGTGTATTAAGTCCCATGGTGGCGGCCCGACACAATTCTAGAATGCACAGGTATACTACTGGTGCCCAGTGCCTTATTTTTCTGCGTCGGAGTGTGTGCACGCCCGCACCCCGTTAGAACCTACACTGCTGCACCACCGCCGTCGATTTGACCTCTTACGGTCAGCCGTGTAATCGTGCCCCACTCTGCCTAGTTCAGGGTATCCTGATACACCTTGTAGGGTTACTGCTGAAAAGGGTTCCCCGCTAATAGGTTTTCTATGTCTAGCCAACATGCTAAGTTGGTTAAGTGTTTTGTAAACCTCACCCCCAATCAGTCTGTATAGTTTAGCATGTTCCATTTTGATTAAGTATTAATTCAATTTACTTAATCCTATCAATCCCGACTCAGCCTTAATTGTCTTATTCAAGCCTCGACCTCTCACATTAGACAGGTATTGTTTTGACTGCCTGTTGCCGGTTGGTTCCGGGCAGTCTTACGTCACAACTCATTCTAACCTCGGGTCTTTATTGGGCTCAATGTTTAACCACCCACATTGGATAGGTAATGTTGTGACTACTGGACAGCTGGGCGGTACCGGGCAGGTTTACATCACAACTCAATCCAACCTCGGGTTAAACACATCGTATTTTCTAAATTTACATATCTTGTCTCTTTTCTTTTTATATGTAAATATTTGCGGCCCATTATTCAAATTCATCTTTATTGGGTAAAATTAACTTATACCACTTAATTGTTTTCAAGGTCGTTGGCTTGCGTCAAACATGCCAACACATATGTTTATATTTTTAACCCAACGTCCTTACCCCCGTCTTATACGTTTGCTATAATATAACATATGTTGGGTTAAACCTTTAAACCCAACTTAGCCACATGAAAAAGGGGAAGCTTAGAACACGGTGTTTATATATTCTAAGTAACATCAAAAGGGGAGTGTGAACGCATGAACTTGCAACAGAACGATCTAATTAACATAAATTAGGCACTTGTGAACTTGCATTGTAATAGCATATAATCATGACATAAAACATACCTAAACATGAATCATGGTTTTTAATCTATCCATGTGAGCTTGCAATTGAAATGTAAATCTAACTTAATTATGTGTCGTATATATTGTCATATGATTTTGATAACAGCATAGGCCTAAAACATATTTTGTTTGGGCATAAAGTCAAACATAAACTAGCCATGTTCATAAGTCAAAACAAGTTCACAAGGGTGCTTACTTTTGTTACTAACACAAAAGTATGGTTTTACACCTGAATCATGATGCCAATTCCAACATAAATTCATATGAATCATAATACTCAAATGGATCCAATTACACTAAAAATGATCATAAAAATATACATCATGTTGGCATAATAATGAGTCATATACTTGCATGAATCTCAACTTTGTTGTACAAACATATAGTCATTAACTTTCAACATGAATCACATACTTGCAAATATCCAATAGGTGTTGTAATAAACCACCACAAACATATAGTCGTTAACTTTCAACATGAGTCATAAACTTGCAAATATCCAATAGGTCTAACATCATTATACCACAACATCCCAAATCTATTCATAATTAGAATCATAGCAACATACAATTATGAATTATCATCCCCGCAAACTAAGTACAATTCCATTTCTCATTTACACAAATCAAAACACAATTATTCATTCATATCGGAATTGCACTCTACTTACAACGTATGACGAATCTTCAATTCAGGTTTCTGAATTCTGAAATTGGAGATGCTATCCTTTGTTGTAGGCATTGTTTTGATTTAGTTGTCGTTGCTTTAGGCTTTTGAATTGTCTCCTAATCGTCTCTCAATTTTGACAGCTACTCCTAGTCTTTCCTTAGCAGCATGACGGTCTCATTCTCATTTTTATTTGTATGAATTAGGTAGAGTTTTAGGTCCTTTTTATAGAGTTTGTGTATTGATTAGGACCGTCGATGGAGCTTGGATTAATATTAGTCGTTCGTTTGAAGGAGAGACCAATCATGAGCTAACACCTAGCCCTAGTGACAAGGCAAGACTCAGAAATTCGGCCAAGCAGAGACCAGGCCAGCCAGGGGGGCTGGGTTCGACCTGGCTCCGGGGCCAGGTCGACTCCCCAGTCAACCCCCATGTCGACTTGGTAGTCGACCTGGGTACCCAGGTCGACTACCCAGTCGACCTAGGTGCCTTGGGCGGGAAAATTCCCGCCCTGCGCAATCTGGCCCGATTTTTGAAATTTGAATTGGTTTTCTGAGCTGTTCATGTCTGTTTGAATTTTAAACTGAATTCTGAAACTTCTGGAGGTCATATCTCCCTCATACAGGGTACGTTTTACGCAAACTCGAACTCTATACCAAGCAGAATTCTGAGACGAACGCAATGGCGTATCCCGTTTCCCTTAATTCTTTGATTTGAAATTAATTATACTTTAATTTGTGAATTTCACTGTTATAGAATACACGGGGTGTTACATTCTCCCCCACTTAAAAGGATTTCGTCCCCGAAATCTTCAAGTTCAGGAAGAATGTATATCCTAACATCCAAACATCCATCTACTCATCCATCAAACACGGGCATCCATTGTCCTTAAAAGAATTCTAATGCTTCATGATCATATGCGAAGTGTGTGTACATGTACTTATCTAATGCAAAATCAGGCGGCCTATTGATTCACTTGACCTCCTTAATGCAAATTATGTAAGTGTCATGAATCCATTATGTATGCAAATTTTCCTATTCATGATTCTACATGAGTGCACAATCATTCATATATAAATGCAACATCCATATGACAACACATTAAACTTCAACCATATACGAATATAAATACATATATGCATATGCAATATGAAGTGACTAAGCCGATCTAAAACCTAGATTGTGTGTGTATATGCAACCACGAGCAACCACTAGCAATCACTTGCAACCACTTGCAACCGTCATCAATAACATGTTTCAATTACATGTTTTCATCCAAAGGGTTTCTACCTAAAAGATAAGGTCGAGGAGATATACCTAAAAAAGATAGATAAAAGCATAACTTAGGGAAAAAGAGATCAAAGATGTACCCTCGAAAAGAAAAGGGTATGTTGCGCATATTCTAGCTTCAGTTTCCCAAGTTGCGTCTTCCTCGGCGTCGCTCCACTGAACTTTGACGAGCTTGACTTCACGGTTGCGTAGCTTTTTCACTTCCGTTCCTAATATGCGGGTTGGAACTTTCCTCACGGTTGCTTCGCGTTCCACTTCAGCTTCCTCAAGGATGTTTGGCTCTACCACTTCAGCAGATTCATGTAGACATTTTCGGAGGTGCGAAACATGAAAAACGTTGTGAACTCCAGCTAGTTTTTTAGGTAGGTCTAATCAATAGGCCATTTTCCCAATTTTCTCGATAATAGGAAACGGCCCTACGAATCTTGGTGCTAGCTTCCCTATGGATCCAAAACGAACAACGTTCCTTAGAGGAGATACCTTAAGAAAAACTCTGTCCCCAACCTCAAATTCAAGGTCGGTCCTCCTCTTGTCGGCGTAGGATTTCTGTCTGTCTTGGGCTATCTTCATCCTTCTTCGTATTAAGTCAACTTTCTCTGAAGTCTCTCGGATCATATCTGGCCCAAGTATGAGCATATCAGTAGACTCCCACCAACAAGTGGGCGATCGGCACGGTCTTCCATATAAAGCTTCGAAGGGTGCCATTCCGATGGTGGCTTGGTAGCTGTTGTTGTAGGAAAATTCCACCAAAAGAAGATGGTCTTCCCACGTCCCTCCAAAGTCAAGGACGCACAGTCTTAAAATGTCCTCCAGAACTCTGTTCACTCTTTCCGTATGGCCGTCGGTTTGGGGGTGATAGGCTGTACTCAAGCATAACTGTGTGCCTACCGCTTCTTGCAGACTCCGCCAAAACTCACTTGTGAAGATAGGGTCCCGGTCACTAACAATGTTGGATGGTATTCCATGGAGTCGAACAATTTCCTTGAGGTAAAGAGATGCTAGGGATGAGGCAGTTCTTTTACTCTTGACAGGTAAAAAGTGGGCGCTTTTAGTAAGCCTATCCACTATTACCCAAATGCTAGTGTTGCCTCTTCTAGACCTTGGCAGCCCGTCAATGAAGTCCATTGAGATGCTATCCCACTTCCATTGTGGGACCTCTAGAGGATGGAGCAGACCACCAGGCTTTTTCTATTCCGCCTTAACCTGTTGGCACACCATACACTTAGAAACGAAATCTACCATGTCCTTCTTCATGCCGTTCCAAAAGAGAGTTCTCTTTATGTCCTTGTACATTTTATCTCCACCTAGATGTATCGTCATCTTGGAGTGATGTGCTTCCTCGAGAACCTTCTTTACTAAATCCCTTGTCTGTGGGACGCATAGTCTTCCGTCTCGCCTTAGCCAACCCTTATCGTCGATGGAGTATCTATTGAGGTGACTGAAAGTCTCACCCCTAATTAGCCTATCAATCGTCTCCACAAGCTGAGGGTCTTCGCGTTGTGCTATCCCTATTGAGTCCACTAAAGTCGCGCGTACTTCGAGAGATGCTAGCAAGCCCGGTACAAAATCGGAGGAAGGCCTAAAGTTAAAACTGGCTATAAACTCTAGGCTTGGCCTTTCAACAAGCAGCGGGCTTAGGGTCAGTTTCTTTCGGCTCAACGCGTCTGCCACTACGTTGCCTTTGCCCGGAGTGTAAGAGATCTCGAAATCGTACGAGGCAAGAAACTCCATCCATCTCTGTTGCCTCAAGTTAAGATCTTTCTGCGAGAAAAGATATTTCAAAGATTTATGGTCAGTATACAGTTCGAATTTCTCACCTAGGAGATAGTGGCGCCAAGACTTAAGCGCAAAGACGATGGCAGCTAACTCAAGATCGTGGGTCGGGTAGTTCTTTTCGTGCACTTTCAACTGTCTCCCGCCATAAGCTACTACCCTTCCTTCTTGCATTAATACAGCGCCTAGTCCTGTCCCACATGCATCTGTATAAACTGTGAATATCTTCTTCCATCTGGCAACATCAGAACTGGGGCTGTTGTAAGAGCCCTTTTTAGTCATTGGAAAGCAAACTCGCAATCCAAGTCCCAATTGAACACTAGATTCTTCTTTGTCAGCCTTGTGAGTGGAGCTGAGATTTTCGCAAAATCCCTTATGAATTTTCGGTAGAAACCTGCTAGCCCGAGAAAGCTTCGGACTTCTGTTGCATTCCTTGGTGTCTTCCAATCCTGTACCGCTACTACCTTAGCAAGGTCCACAGCTAACCCTTCTTTGGATACTATGTGCCCAAGGAACCTCACTTCCTCTTTCCAAAAGTGGCATTTGGAGAATTTGGCTTTTAGCTGATGGACTCGTAGAGTTTCCATGATTGCCCTTAAGTGCTGAGCATGTTCTTCTTCACTCTTTGAGAAAATCAAGATATCGTCTACGAAGACCACAACGAACTTGTTGAGGAATTCTCTGAACACCCTACTCATTAGGTCCACGAAGTAAGCGGGTGCGTTTCTCAAGCCGAAGGGCATGACAAGCCATTCAAAGAAGCCGTCTGGGGTTCTGAATGTTGTCTTATCGATGCTATCTTTAGCCACCCTTAGCTGATGAAATCCGGTCGCCAAATCGAGTTGGGAGAAAACAGACGCTCCTACAAGCTGATCAAACAGATCGTCAATTCTGGGGAGATGTTGCCTATTCTTTTTCGTTAGTTTGTTGAGCTCCCTATAGTCAACACACAGACGGAGTGAACCATCCGCCTTCGTAGCAAACACCACTGGAGCGCCCCATTCTGAAATGCTCCTCCTAATGAACCCCTTCTCTAGAAGCTCTTTAATCTGTTTACTGAGCTCTTTCCTTTCCCGTGGAGCCATATGTCTAACGGGCAACGCAACGGGTTTTGCATTATCTACAAGATATATGCGGAAGTCTATCTCCTGCTTCGGAGGTAAGCCCTTCACCTCTTCGAAGACATTCGGATATTCCCGGACCACTCTAACTGATTGCAAACTTTCAACAGAAGCATCTAGTGATTTAAGATATCTAAGCATAACCACATACGAGGGATTACAAGTAATTTCCAGAGTGTTACCAAGTTGGGCCAGAAGCCTAACCACCCTTTTCTCACAATCAAAGATGGCACCATTACTGGATAGCCAATCCATGCCCAAAATCAAACCATATCCCAAGAAGCCCAAAACAAAGGCACTACATCTAATACGCTTAGAATAGAAATTTTCAATCCCACACAGATCATAGACAGATGAGCTGGGCCCTCAATTGGATTTGAAACAATTAAGGGGTCCTCTACCGTACTAGTTTCTAGGTGCAGAGATTCTACTAAAGCAGATGAAATAAAGGAGTGTGATGCACCAGAATCAAATAAAGTGCGAACTGGGTGATCATAAAGACAAACTACACTTTCTACAGAAGTATTTATACCTCGCTGTAGCAGAGGTGGCGCTTCTAGCACATGAACCTGTGCCCCTGAGGTGGACCCAGCCCTCTGCCCCTTCCCTCGCTTCTTTGGGCAATCCTTAGCCATATGGCCTGTTTCACCGCAAGAAAAACACCCACCATTCAACTTGGCCTTCTTTTTCCGGCAATCTTTCACTAAGTGTCCCACTTTGCCACAGAAATTACACTTCCTCTTCTCTTTGTTGTCTTTCCCGCCCTTCTTAAAGTCTTTCTTCTTAGGCTGTAAAGCCTCTTTCTTCCCTTGAGAGCTTTCTGCCTTTGTCTCCTTCTTGCCCTTATCCTCTTCGTTCAGCAATGCCATCTGCACCAACCTTTCATACGTAGCTCCCATGGGTATATGGGTCATGGCCAAACTGTGTAATGGCTCATTCAATCCTTTGACAAAGCGGAGAGCCTTCTTGTGCGGAGTGTTGACTAGGTCCAGTCCGAACCTAGCCAGCTGATCAAACTGATTAACATACTCTTTGACTGTCATATTCCCTTGCTTAAGAAATAAGAATTTTTCCAATTGAAGACTCCTTTCAGCTTCTGAGAGAAATTTTGCCTCAAACCTTGCCCTAAAGTCCTCCCATGTTTCCACTGGTCTTTCTGCATTGGTAACTTCCCACCAGTAAGAAGCCTCACCTTTAAGTAGCCATACTGCCAGTTGTACCTTCTGCCTATCTTCTACCTCAAAGATGACGAATAAGTCCTCGGTTTCCTTCAGCCAATTCCTGGCTGCCACGAAGGACTCGGTTCCATGAAAGTCCTTTCCTCCCATAGCTTTAAAATCTTTACATATCTTAGCAAAAGTATTACCCCATGGGGGAGGTGGAGGAAGAGGTGCTGCTACAGCTGGATGATTTCCTACAGCTGGGGGAGGAGGAACAGTGGGACCTGGCTGATTGGCCCTTGCTTCTAAGAATCGTCTAAACCAACCAGGTATTCGTATACCCTCTGGCAAGTTAAGTTCTTCGGACATACTGAAACAAAAAGGATAGAATCAAAACAAAGGATAAAAGATAGTACCTACTGCTTTGGGGGACTTTGCCTTTTTTTTTAAATTAAGATTTTATCTTTAAAAATGCTTCTTTAAATTTTCTTTTGAAAATAAAATTTCAAAACTTTTTATCTTATCTGGTAAACCTATGCTCTGATACCAAGTGAAACACCCCACCCCGTTAGGGTCACTCTCAAAGGGAATGCCCTAATTTTGGTGGAGGTTTATAAGTATAAGTCACAGATACACAAGACAGATATAAATACACATATTTTTGAACAGCGGAAAAAAACAGTAATTTTTATTTCAACAAAATACGTGTTACACAAACCATGTCATAATTGTCTTACAATACTTCCAAAAACATTACATTTTCATAACTGTCTTGCTTTCATTATTTAAAGAAGCATAAAAACATAAGTAAATTGCATATGTCCCATAATTGTTGTCCAAAGCCATAGTCCAAAATGAAAGAGATCCAAGCAATACATTCTTTCTCTTCAAGCTGGATGTAAAACTGATCAAGCTGCGGTATTCCCACCCTGTGGACCTGGGGGGGAAAACGAAAGAAAAGAAGACGAAAGAAAAGTAGAGTCAGACATAAAGCCTGAGTAAGTCTAGGACTATTCAGTCTATGAATAAAGAATTGGGCATGATAAGTATAAACTGGAAGTGGGAAAGCATCATAAACTAAGTTAAGTTGTCTAGAGTCGAATATACTATCGTACCCCATATTAATCTCTGCACCCCTATAAACTAGTTCCCAACAGGCACCCCATAATAAGGGTGAAATGATCCATTTCTAATGATCGGCTCCTACTCACATAGTTACATGTGTCTTACGGCCCCCGATGTTGTAGTTACCTATGCTGGTCCCACCATGGGGTGTATCAAGTCCCATGGTGGCGGCCCGACACAATTCTAGAATGCACAGGTATACTACTGGTGCCCAGTGCCTTATTTTTCTACGCCGGAGTGTGTGCACGCCCGCACCCCGTTAGAACCTACACTGCTGCACCACCGCCGTCGATTTGACCTCTTACAGTCAGCCCAGTAATCGTGCCCCACCCTTCGTAGTTCAGGGTATCCTAATACACCTTGTAGGGTTACTGCTGAAAAGGGTCCCCCGCTACTAGGTTTTCTATGTCTAGCCAACATGCTAAGTTGGTTAAGTGTTTTGTAAACCTAACCCCCAATCAGTCTGTATAGTTTAGCATGTTCCATTTTGATTAAGTATTAATTCAATTTACTTAATCCTATCAATCCTGACTCAGCCTTAATTGTCTTATTAAAGCCTCGACCCCTCATATTAGACAGGTATTGTTGTGACTGCCTGTTGCCGGTTGGTTCCGGGCAGTCTTACGTCACAACTCTGTCTAACCTCGGGCCTTTATTGGGCTCAATGTTTAACCACCCACATTGGATAGGTAATGTTGTGACTACTGGACAGCCGGGCGGTTCCGGGCAGGTTTGCATCACAACTCAATTCAACCTCGGGTAAAATACATCGTATTTTCTAAATTTACATATTTTGTCTCTTTTCTTTTTATATGTAAATATTTGCGGCCCATTGTTCAAATTCATCTTTATTGGGTAAAATTAACTTATACCACTTAATTGTTTTCAAGTTCCTTGGCATGCGTCAAACATGCCAACACATATGTTTATATTTTTAACCCAACGTCATTACCCCCGTCTTATACGTTTGCTATAATATAACATATGTTGGGTTTAACCTTTAAACCCAACTTAGCCACATGAAAAAGGGGAGGCTTAGAACACGGTGTTTATATATTCTAAGTAACATCAAAAGGGGAGTGTGAACGCATGAACTTGCAACAGAACGATCTAATTAACACAAACTAGGCACTTGTGAACTTGCATTGTGATAGCATATAATCATGACACAAAACATACCTAAACATGAATCATGGTTTTTAATCTATTCATGTGAGCTTGCAATTGAAATGTAAATCTAACTTAATTATGTGTCGCATATATTGTCATATGATTTTGATAACAGCATAGGCCTAAAACATATTTTGTTTGGGCATAAAGTCAAAAATAAACTAGCCATGTTCATAAGTCAACACAAGTTCACAAGGGTTCTTACTTTTGTCACTAACACAAAAGTATGGTTTTACACCTGAATCATGATGCCAATTCCAACATAAATTCATATGAATCATAATACTCAAATGGATCCAATTACACTAAAAATGATCATAAAAATATACATCATGTTGGCATAATAATGAGTCATATACTTGCATGAATCTCAACTTTGTTGTACAAACATATAGTCGTTAACTTTCAACATGAATCACATACTTGCAAATATCCAATAGGTGTTGTAATAAACCACCACAAACATATAGTCGTTAACTTTCAACATGAGTCATATACTTGCAAATATCCAATAGGTCTAACATCATTATACCACAACATCCCAAATCTATTCATAATTAGAATCATAGCAACATACAATTATGAATTATCATCACCGCAAACTAAGTACAATTCCATTTCTCATTTACACAAATCAAAACACAATTGTTCATTCATATCGGAATATCACTCTACTTACAACGTATGACGAATCTTCAATTCAGGTTTCTGAATTCTGAATTTGGAGATGCTATCCTTTGTTGTAGGCATTGTTTTGATTTAGTTGTCGTTGCTTTAGGCTTTTGAATTTTCTCCTAATCGTCTCTCAATTTTGACGGCTGCTCCTAGTCTTTCCACAGCAGCATGACGGTCTCATTCTCATTTTTATTTTTATGAATTAGGTAGAGTCTTAGGTCCTTTTTATAGAGTTTGTGAATTGGTTAGGACCGTCTATGGAGCTTGGATTAATATTAGCCGTTCGTTTGAAGGAGAGACCAATCAGGAGCTGACACCTAGCCCTAGTGACAAGCAAGATTCAGAAATTCGGCCAAGCACAGACCAGGCCAGCCAGGGGGGCTGGGTTCGACCTGGCTCAGGGGCCAGGTCGACTCCCCAGTCAACCCCCATGTCGACTTGGTAGTCGACCCCCAGGTCGACTACCCAGTCGACCTGGGTGCCTTGGGCGTGAAAATTCCCGCCCTGCGCAATCCGGCCTGATTTTTGAAATTTGAATTGGTTTTCTGTGCTGTTCCTGTCTGTTTGAATTTTAAACTGAATTTTGAAACTTTCAGAGGTCATATCTCCCTCATACGGAGTCCATTTTACGCAAACTCGGACTTTATCCCAAGCAGAATTCCGAGACGAACGCAATGGCATATCCTGTTTCCCTTAATTCTTTGATTTGAAATTAATTATACTTTAATTTGTGAATTTCACTGTTATAAAATACACGGGGTGTTACATGTTGAATGAAATGAATACAAATAGAACTACAAAAACAACAGTTATGGCTACCTACATAATTGAATGTTTTCCACTACATTTAGGTAGTGCCTTATGTATTTATAAATGGAGGTATTTGGTTTTAAGTACAGAACTTGCAAAAAACAGATCCATAGATAACAAACTTAATAATTAGGATAAAAACAAAGACCCATTTTGGTTCAGTAAACCTTAGGTTTAGCTTAATTACTTGACTTTACTAAATTAATATAGTTAAAAGAAATATCAAATTTGCAAGAAAAAATCGATTTTATAACCATTTCAATTGATTAATGTTAGCACAAATTATGTAAGCAAACAACTCCGAAATGTAAACGAATATAGCATTATTCACGCTCAACATTAAGTAAATAAATGTTAGTCATAATAACAAAGCCATATACTTTTAGTTTTTCATGTTGTTTTTTCCTATATTCTTTCCGTTATACTAAAAAAAATAGTAATTAATTATTAATAGTCACAAACGAAAGTATACAAACAGACCGAATTTTAAAAGTTGTTGAGGTATCCGTAATGCCTTTATAAATTCAACTTTGACATTTCACTACATATCCTGATGCATCCAATTAGACTATGATATCACTGCATCCTTTATTTCAAGAACACGAAGACAGTTTGGAAGGTTGCAATACATTAGTAATTGTTTGACACTCAATATCTCAGGAAAGCCGAATTGTTTTATATTGTTTATACTTTGGTTCAGTTTTCTATTTCTATGATACATTCCATTCTAAAATTAAAATAAGGAAAAAAATAAAAGATCAGTGCAACATACATTAAACAATTACGTATGTCGTACCACCACTCTTTACTGTAAATTTGAAACTTGAGCATAAAATATTTGCTCTATAACCAGAGGTAATCAAAAAAATAGCTATAAAACACCCATTCTATGCCCCTTCAACTTTACAGCAAAATAACAGCCCAGCATCATCCTATTTTCCATGCATAACACCATCCATAGCCAAAAGCACTTTTGCAAAAGAAATAAAATTTAAAGCTTAGCTTTAAATCGGTATTGAAAACTTAACCAAATGTTCTCCTTTTTAATTTGGATGCTACTCCCAGAAATTGACAAGGAATAACAATCTTCAACCCATTGTTAAGGGTATTAAAATGTAAAACAATCCTCAAAAGAAATAATGAATTCTTAAGAGCCGCACCAAGAAATGTAGAAACATAAGTGGAAACAACTATACTAATAAATATACTGACACTAACATGGAGATTTTGGGAAATGTCACTAACACGGAGTTTTGGTGAGCAGTAATTCCTTCCCTCTTGAGTTGTATCGTGTCTCAACAAGTATGTCTGGTATCTCGTTCTTTAACTGAGTCTCGTGTCTTTTGCTCCTAGCTCGATGGGCAGATGAACGTCCGGTCATATTTAGTTTCATTTTGTTTGTGATGGTTGTTGTTGGGTCTTCAATGTTTGCTAATTTCATCTAGTTGTTGTACTTTATGGTTGGTTTTGTGTTATGGGTTAGAGGTTGTTTACGTTGAGGTGGTTTGTGGGTTGTTTCCCCTAGTTCTTTTTGGAGCTCGTCGTTGTTTCATGTCATATTGCTTTGCTATGCATTTTGGTCCTTGTTTGGTTGGGTCGTTATGTTAGGTGTTCTTGTAACAACCTGCATTTTTAATGACAATTAAAAAGATGCATATATGTATATATTTTATGCATAGGCATATTTAAAGAAAAAAATTTAATAATGAATATAATTGCATGTAATAAGTTCATGTGGTGAAATGAAGAAAAAGATTAATAAAAGAAATTAAACGCAATATATGAATTGAGAAGAAATTCAATATAATGCAATTAAAATTGCATGCAAACATTTAAGAAGAAATAAAAAGGAAAATTTGAAAAGCTTTCAGAATTTGGTCATGAAATTAGCGTCATTGCGTTCTGGCGATTTTCTGGTCAATTAAGACTTAAGGTTTGAAGAAAACCGATTTAAAATGAACTAAGTCTTATTAACAAATAATATAACAAAAATGAAAAAAAAGGAATGAGAAAAAATATAATATCTGGAATTGTCCTAAGTCTTATTAACAAATGACTTACTAGCTTAGTTGGTTAGAACATGTGACTTGTATACAAGAGGTTGAGAGTTCGATTCCCACCAGCACCATATGTTTTTATAAGGGAATGGCTAAAAAGTGGCTTAGTGTGAAAGCGGTTAAAAAGTGGCTTAGTATGAGAAGGGTTAAAAGGAGGTTTAATTGAGAGAATGTTTCAAAAGAGGAAAAATATATATTAGTTGGTTTGAAATTTTAAATTGTTCGCATATAAAAGATTAGCATACGCGCAAGAGTTGAATACATATGAACATAAATCAAAATAGAGGTTGCGCGCGAACAAAGAATCAAGCAAAGAAAGGATGTTTCAAATTTAATTTATACATGAATAAATAAATCAAATTTCAGATAAATAAATAAGTATGTATATATATATGGCGGACGACACCCAAGCGGGGGTGTCGGCACCCCTGCGCGTCATATTGCACACGTGGACTGTTTTGGTTGGTGGACGCTGCAACATGGTCATTTCCTATTGTTTGGATGACGTGGATAGTTCAGATGGAGTTTTAAATTAGATCTAAGGACCCATAGCTTGCTACCACACCTATAAATAAGCCCCTAGACCTAACCCTAAACCTCACAATTCGGTGGCTACGCTGAAGCTTTGCCATGGCTTCCTCTCTCTCTCTCTTCACAAATCTATTCTGAAATTAAAATATTAGTCTAGGAAAATTATGGAGAAGATCAACGTTAATAAAAGATTATTCAAAGCAAGGTTGTAAATCGAATTAAAAGAGGAAAGGAAACCTTGGATGACAAAACAGATCAGATCCAAAATTTGGGGAAAGCATGAAATGTAAGTGGATTTAAAA
Organism: Allium sativum; assembly: GCA_030737875.1. Taxonomy (NCBI): domain Eukaryota; kingdom Viridiplantae; phylum Streptophyta; class Magnoliopsida; order Asparagales; family Amaryllidaceae; genus Allium; species Allium sativum. The sequence continues at coordinate 348,479,128 of CM060918.1, forward strand.
CACATTTGTTGAATAATAGTATGCATATCATTTAACAATTCCCTGATTAAAATGTTCAATTTAATAAAATAATATAGCCTTTATTTTATGTCTATTTTGTTTTTCTTCCCCTTTCCTTTTATTTTTAAGACTAGGCTACCTTCGAGCCTAGTCTAAATCTCGTGAAAAAGCATGCACATAAACAACATTAAAACAGTGGAGAAAATGTTTGGGTAATTTGAGTATAATCTATGATTGGGGAATTGTAGCATAACTTATGATGAATTTTGGGTGTAACTTGAAATTGGGAATTTTTGGGTAATTGGCACATAATTCAGATATTAATTTGGAACATTAATGGAAATATGTGCAATTTAAATTAGAACAATTAGATATGCTTGGGTAATGAATAAGGGGATATGGAAAGAAGCTATTTATTGTGGATCTAAAATTATAGGCTTGAATTATATGTACATGGGCAAAGCTAGATTTGGAAGATTAAGACATTTTGGGTTGATGTAACCTTAAAAGAAATTATGTGTTGGATAAAACATGCGATAAATGTTAGGCACAATATGTAAGAAAAGAATACAGTAAAATTCTAAGAAAAATAAATATGCCTAAAACTGAACCGCGCCTAGGCACGAGGTTAGGTTGCATTAGTGGTGGAAGTCTGCCCGGACCCGACCGGCATATCCAGCAGCCACTAATGTTGAACCTAATGTGAGGGGTCTAAGTGCATAAATAAAACAAGTAGTTGTGCTAAAACACGAGCTTAAGTCCTCTTGTGGTAGAAGACTGCCCAGACCTGCCCGGCAAATCCAGCATCCACAAGTGTAAACTTAATATGAGAGGTCTAGTACATATATATACATATATGAAAATATGTATAATGCATGACCGATAAATACCATTAATTGTATTAAATGAAAATAAATGAAATTGAATGAATGATACTTACAACGGTAAAGAAGAAAATGTGAATAAATGGGGAATGATAATAACCTATTATAAATAAATTACATTAATGAGAGTGTTATATAATAGGTAGACTTGTCCTAGGGACAAGTAAGAATTATAATGTAGGTTATAACGAACGATAGGGGAAAATGAAATAACATATGTAATAAGGTAAGGTGTACTTAATTGTAAATTAAATAATCTATAAGGACAAGAATAAACCTATGAATGAAGATAACATAAGTTATATGAATGCAAAGGGATTAGGACCTAACAGGAGATTGGTTGAGTTGAGTGATTCTCTGAGTGTAAATTTGATGTTGATTTCGGTCCTCGAGGTTGATACTTAGGGAGTTGTTCTCTTACAAAGGTATATTTGAGTTAAGATGTACTTAATTGTAAATTAAGTAGAATATGTTATAGTAAGATGGGACAATGAATAAAATATGAGAATAACATGTTATAGGCTTATTAATGAACTTAAATGGATTAAGTTATAAATGGAATTAATAAGCAAGGGTAGCTTGGTAAACTTGAAAAGGAAGTCATTATGAATGAGAATAACCAAGTCAATAAAAAAAACTGACAAGGTACAGCAAGCGCGTAATTAATGATTAGATGTAGGATCTAATGACATATTAAACTAAGGCTCCTGGAATAGTTCGTACGTTATAGGATGAATAGCCCAACGAGGTAGATCATCACGGTGTCATAAGGCACAAGGAGGGCGCTCGTTAATCTGATTATTCTGGCAGCTCCGACGGACTGGAAGGGGAAGCACGTAGGCTTCCTGGGACGTTAAAGGTACTCCTGGTAGTCCTTTGTTGGGGTGTAGTTTCAGACCGTGCTCACAGAGGTTGGGTCTGCGCGTGACTATCAGGTGGGTGGGCCTTGACTGCACAATTAGGGGGCAGTCAGAATGCTGTGACATGGCGACATTAAGGGTGATTTGGCTGCTGCCTCAAAGGAGGCGGAGGGTCAGGACCAACAAGGATAGTAGGTCGTCGAGTGCCTATCATTGGCAGCAAGTAGGATGCGGAAAGACTAGAGCTAGACCCAAGATAACCATTAACCATTCACTATCGTGGGACGATGGTTGAGGGGAGACACCGCATGGACGTTTAGATTGTTTGCTTAGGGGCTTGTCGCTTAGCTCTTGTAGTCTTTACTAGTTAAGGAAGGGGCCAAGATGGGTCCATAACCACCATAGAAAAACAGACCCTAGGGATATTTTTGTGAGAGGCTCTTAAAGGCGGGCCTACACAAATATAAGGAAAGCTCCCGACCGAGTTCCGTGTGTAGCCCTGCCACGGAACTTGGGCACGCACACATGATAGGTGTACGGGTTAGGCATCGAATATGTTTGGCGATACATACGTGGGAAAGTCTTGGTACACACATGTCTGCTCAGGGTGGTGTATCGTAGACTAGAGGGCATTACTCAATGATGGGTGTCATTATGCTTACGTAATATAGTTATAGTGGTTCCATTCAGGCGTATCGTCGTTGTATACAGAGATCCGTACGTCACTCGGACGTAGGATGAGGGACTACATATATTCCTGCAATGATACGGTGAAGGCCGTGCGAGTGGGGTACCATGTGGTGTACCATAATTTGGTGGTAGCTACATATACACTATATTAGGTTAATCTACTAGGGAGTAGATGGGTACGACATGTGTGCAAGTCTTGAGTGATGTTAACACAGTTAACCTAATAAATAAGAAAAATTTACTGAATGTTATATGTAGGATTATCCAAGAGGTATAGTTTAAATTCAGTCACACAGAACTTATGTTCTGACCCCCTCCTCATAACATTCGCAGGTTAGGTTTATGGCAGAGATGTTATAGCTTTGGATACTGGCCAGGCAGTATTCTTACTACGGTAAGGCTATGTTCGATTATATTATATTTTATCCCTTCCGCTATGAGATGTTTTCCGGAGCTCTGATATATTCTATATCTCTGTCTTTTCTGCAAGATACCAGGGCAAATGAACTTAGGCTTTGGTAGATTGGAATTTAAAAAAAAAACCGGTCTGCCTAAACCCGGGTTGTTACACTTGGTATCAGAGCTTGGTTTAGGATTCCTATATAGATAGTGAGTACATGTATTTGTATTTTTGAAAAATATAAATATATTATATAAAAACCTAAATCCATTAAGGAGCCTACGAAATAAAAGAGTATAACATGGAAAGTGTTGGGATATTAGTTTTGTACACTAAAAGAATGAATATGGAAATTTGACACCCTTAGGTAAGCTTGGTGGAAAGTGTATAAAATGTTTGGTACAAAAGGAGGATGTATCCCATATGTTAGTAATTGAATTGTTAGTATTTCAGATTAGTGGGTTTGGTAGTGAAACCTTAAAAATTAGAGAAAGGTTAAAAAGTGGAAAATGGACTAGGAATATACATAGTTGTGAGAATTAACTTCGTAGGAGTGTCTAGGAAAACCTAAATGTGTTAGAGACCCACTTTGAGTCTAACCCATTTGTTAACTTTTAAGAACTTGAAAATGTAAAAGTTTTGACAAAATAGTTTGAGGTGTTTTCAAGTTTTATTCTTAAAAGTATTTTTAATGTTTGAGAAAAATATGTAAAGAACATATTTAGTGCATATTGGATTTTAAAGTAAAGTGTGATATGTTTTTGGAAACAATGATTTCTTGCTTAAAAAAAATTTGTGGGTGGACAGAATAAGAATAGAGTAGATGTTTGCACCTTGTGGTAAATAGCTAAATTAAAATTGTAGGTAGAAACAATATAAAGCCAATTAAGAAATAGTTGTCTTTGTCTACTCTAGTTTTTGTGGTTTGAAAAAAAAAATCCCGTTTAATGCATAAGCATTGTAAGGCTTAGGATTGTTACTTGAAAGAAAAGTGTAAGCTAGTAATACACAGCAAGGACTATAGTGAATACTAGATAGAGAAGGGCAAGTAAGAGTTGAGAGTTTGCGGTAGGACTTTTCTTGAGTGAAACAGTCTTAGGATTCTTGGCCCTTAGCAGTAGCTGTGTAGGATTATGGAAAAGCTTATTTGAAAATAAATTTAAATCACTGGATTACGTAAAATAAGCTAAGGAAGAAAAATAGCCTAACTAAAAAGAAAACAATAAATTGAGAGAAGCAACAAACATGATGGGAAAAGAAAATGAAAATCTTAAGAAAAGATGAATAAAAATGAAAATTTTCCAAGATAAGTTGAAAAAGAAAAAAAAAGTATTCTTATATAGTTATGCTTGGATAGGAAAATAGGAAACTTTTATAGAGTAGTTACATAAAATCCAAGTACAATTGGAAAATGTACATAAAAGAAAAACGGAAAATGTAAATTTTCCGTTTTATTCCTTTTTGTAACATAAGAAATCAAATTTAGAAATTTAGATTTTTCTAAATTTCGAAATTTAATGATGGTTGGTAGGGTTTTGGATGCAACAATTGGATGAACTACGCCCTTTTTCAGTAAGAGTGTGGGAAAATTTGGATGAAAAAGTTGTTTTGATTTTCAAAATATTGCATTCATGTAGAACTGCCTGTATATTTAGGGTGTGAGCATCATATTTTAAAAGAATTTTTGAAGAATTTGCATACATAAGAGGTACCACTTAGGCATACATGTATTATTGTGATGTATTGCACTATGCACATGTGCACAATGGTTGCAAAAATTGGATGCACACACAATGGATGTATATTATTCAAGGGATTATTTGATTTTACTCTTACCAAATTTCAAGGGCGAAATTTCTTAAGGGTGGGAGAATGTAATAGCCTGCATTTTTAATGGTAATTAAAAAGATGCATATATGTATATATTTTATGCATAGACATATTTAAAGGAAAAATTAAATAATTAATACAATTGCATGTAATAAGTTCATGTGGTGAAATGAAGAAAAAGATTAATAAAAGAAATTACATCAACATATGAAATGGGAAGAAATGCAATATAATGCAATTAAAATTGCATGCGAACATTTAAAAAGAAATAAAAGGGAAAATTTGAAAAGCTTTCATAATTTGGTTACAAAATTTGCGTCATTGCGTTCGTGGCAATTTTCTGGTCAATTTAAACCTATAGTTGTAGAAAACCGATTCAAAATGAAGAGATATCTTTAATTTAAATAATGTAACAAAACATGAAAAAGAGGAATGAGAAAAAGGATAATATCTAGCACTGTCATAAGTCTTATTAACAAAACACTTAGTAGCTCAGTTGGTTAGAACATGTGATCTGTAAACCAGAGGTTTAGAGTTCGATTCCCACCAGCGCCGTATGTTTTTTAAGAGAATGGCTAAAAAGTGGCTTAGTGTGAAAGCAGTTAAAAAGTGGCTTAGTATGAAAAGGGATAAAGGAGGTTTAATTAGGAGAATGTTTTAAAAGAGGAAAAATATATATTAATTGGTTTGAAATTTGAAATTATTCGCATATAAAAGATTGGCATACGCGTAAGAATTGAATACATATGAACATAATTCAAAATAGAAGCAAGCAAAAAAAGATGTTTGAAATTTGATTTATATGTGAATAAATAAATCAAATTTCATATAAATAAATAAGTAAATTATATATATATATATATATATATATATATATATATATAGGGGAAGACACCCAAGCGGGGGTGTCAACACCACTGCGCGTCATATTGCACACGTGGACTATTTTGGTTGGTAGACGCTGCAACATGGCCATTTCCTATTGGTTGGATGACATGGATAGTTCTGATGGAGTTTTAAATTAGATCTAAAGGCCCATAGCTTGCTACCACACTTATAAATAAACCCCTAGACCTAACCCTAAACTTCACAATTCGGAGGCTACGCTAGAGCTCTGCATGGCCTCCTCTCTCTCTCTCCCCCCTTTCTCTCTCTCTCTCTCTCTCTCTCTCTCTCGCTCTCTCTTTTCTTAAATCTATTCTGAAATTAAAATATTAGTCTAGGAAAATTATGGAGAAGATCAACATTAATAAAAGATTATTCAAAGGAAGGATGTAAATCGAATTAAAAGAGGAAAGGAAAACCATGGATGATAGAATGGATGAGATCCAAAATTTGGTGAAAGCATGAAAGGTGAGTGGATTTAAAACACATTTATTGAATAATAGTATGCATATCGTTTAACAATTCCCCGATTAAAATGTTCAATTTAATGAAATAATATAGCCTTTATTTTATGTCTATTCTGATCTTCTTCCCCTTTCCTTTTATTTTTAAGACTAGGCTACTTTCGAGCCTAGTCCAAATCTTGTGAAAAAGCATGTGTATAAACAACATTGAAATAGTGGGGAAAATGTTTGGGTAATTTGAGTATAATCTATGATTGAGGAATTGTAGCATAACTTATGATGAATTTTGGGTATAACTTGAAATTGGGAATTTTTGGGTAATTGGCACATAATTACAGATATTTATTTTGGAACATTAATGGAAATATGTGCAATTTAAATTAGAACAATTAGATATGCTTGGGTAATGAATAAGGGGATATGGAAAGAAGCTATTTATTATGGACCTAAAATTATAAGCTTGATTATATGTACATGGGTAAAGCTTGATTAGGAAGATTAAGACATTTTGGGTTGATGTAACCTTAAAAAGAAATTATTTTTTGGATAAAACATGCGATAAATATTAGGCATAATATGTAAGAAAAGAAAACAGTAAAATTCTAAGAAAAATAAATATGCCTAAAACTGAACCGCGCCTAGTCATGAGGTTAGGTTGCATTAGTGCTGGAAGTCTGAAAGACCCCACCGGCATATCGAGCTATAACACCCCACCTCCGCCAAGGCCATTCACGGGAGAATGCACTAGCTTTAGAGGGGTGTTGTCTAGGTAAACATGCACAGAGATATCACAAGACAGAACATAGATAAATAAATAAGTAAAGCAGCGGTAGAAATTTAAAAACCATCATTTCAAAACCAAATAGTCAACTTACATCAAAGTACTTAGTCATTATTTTCCAACTACCACAAGTCTAGAAAACATAAACTGAAAATAACATAAAGTAAACTATCCCCAAGATAGATGTGATGAAGCCATAGCAAGCTCAAGTCCAAACCGTACATGAGCTGTCAAGAAAGCAAGCCAAATGTCCAAGCTAAGCACTAGTGTTCCCTCCCTGAGAACCTGGGGGGACGGAAGAAAAGAGGCGAAAGAAAAAGGGTCAGTCATAAAGACTGGTAAGTCCAACCTACTATTAGTATAAAAACTAATGAAGTTAACTAAACATGAGAAACTGAAATGAAACATAAAGATGGTAACTAACTGGCATGATAAATAGATAACAAGGTAGATCAAGTGTGGCATCGCATATACAAGGTTTAGTTTTGCACCAAAAGTACCAGTACTCTAACCCATGTCAAGTATAAACAAGAAATGATCCCTTGGCCCAATATCATGAGATGACCCAAGTCATGGTCCAACTACACGGTCTAGTCGATCGGCTCCCTATAAGCCTAACTCGTCGAGTGTCGGTGTCATACGGCCCAATCACGAAATGTAATCAACTGTGCTAGGTCCACCTTAGGGTGTATCAAGTCCTAAGGTGCCAACCACTGACACAAATCAAGCACGCACAGTCTGAATCTACTGGTGCCCGTGTCTGCTTTTTCAACTCCGGACTATGTGCACGACCATAGTCCGCCTGAACCTACACCGGCGCACCTACTCAGCCGTCTTTCTGGTCGCTTACAATCAGCCCAGTAATAGTGCTCCACCCTAGCCTAGTCCCTAGGGTATTGTGATGCATCCAAGAGGGTTACTGCTGAAAAGGACCACGTAACTAGGGTTTCTAACGGGTTAAGTGTGGTTAACCCTATCCAATCATGTATCAAGTTGGTTAAGTGTATCCAAGTGGTTCATGACTTAACCCTAACATGTGGCATTAAATAATTTAATGCACCCAACCTTTCACATTAGACTTTGTTGTGGTTACTAGATATGTCGGGCGGGTCCGGGCAGCTTTACACCACAACCTAGTCTAACCTCGGGTTTCAAGCGCGATATGACCAACTTCTCACATTGGGTCCTATTGTTTGTAGCCACTGGATTTGCCGGGCGGTTCCGGGCAGATTTACGCTACAAACTCAACCCAACCTCGAGTTGGCCACTTTATGGTTTTCTACATGTCATGACCACATTCACGTTTTCAAGCATAATCAAGTTTCATGTCACATTTCAAATCATGTTTTTTTCATGTCATTCAAGTTTGCCTGACTACCCATAACATATTCCCATTCGCACGTAAATTCGCATCAACACAAGTGAATCAAGGAACATAAAAATATGACCAAGATGGGCATAAGGTGGTAAAGTTGGTCATAAGTTAAACATGATGATATTTGAGGCAAAGGTGTTCATCACAACTAGCATGTAGGATTATTGGCCTCAAAACATGTATGACATCAAACTTAGCAAATAGATAACATGGTAATAGTTGACATAGAGTGATAAACTTGTGACTAGCATGTAGTTCAACATCATAGGCAAGTTAACATCAAGGTTACGAGGGGTTCTATGTTGCATTATGCATAATCTCCAAATAAAGCTCATAGCTTTCTACCCTAAAATCAAGGTGAATGATACTAGGTTCATGATAGTCCCACAATCATAGATCAAAAGAGTCATAAATGGATCTATGCATACAAATATAGCCCCAAGACAAGTATTACACCAAAAATCCCATTTCAACTTGCTATATGTTCATATTAACTTCATAGTTTAAATCTAAGAGTAAAGTGGGGCTTACAAAGCGTGGCTATGAGAACTAGAACCAAATAGAACAAGATATAGACGTTGTAGAAGCTCTAGGAATGATGTAGAAGCCTTGAGAATAAGTAGCTCCTTTGATTTGATGGAGAAAGATTGCTCCTTTTTGCCTTAGAAGCTCTCAAGATGAAGATGGAGGCCATGATTAGGGAGCATTTTGGCAGAATTTAGTTGTTAGGATGATTTGTGATGGTTTAGGCTAGGTATTAGGGTGTTTTTATAGGTGTAGAGACTAGTTTAGGCCATAGGATTAACCCTAGTTTAGATCTGAACCATCAATTCCCGTTACAGGCCAAGTGAACAGACCAAAGGAGCAAACTGGTGCACCAGACCAACAGAGTCCGACCAGGGAGGTCGACCCCCATGTCGACACCCAGGTCGACTCCCCAGTCGACCCCCCAGTCGACCTGGGGCTAGGCGGGAAATTTTCCCGCCCAATCTGCTTCTGGCGGAATTTGAATTTCAGGCTGAATTTTGAATTTTTCTGTAATCTTCTATGGGCCATATCTTGGTCATACGGACTCCGATTTACGAAATTTCGGACTCGTTTTCAAGCAGAATTTCAAGACGAATGTAATGGCGTAACTCGTTCCCATTGATTCTTAACTTATAATTTAATTCTGCCCTGATTTCTCATTTTAACATGTTATTAAAAATTCGGGTTGTTACATTCTCCCCACCTTAAAGGATTTCGTCCCCGAAATCTCCAAGTTAGGAAGAACGTATCCTACCATCCATCATCCATCTACTCAAACATCATCCACAAGTAATCATTGTCCTTAAAAGATTTCTAATGCTGTATGAACATATGCAAAAGTGTGTGTATATGCACCTATCTAATGCGAAAATCAGACGGTTACTAACTCAGTAAACCTCCTTAATGCAGAATATGTTAGTGCAATGAGTCCAAATGTATGAAAATTCCTAACATAATTTATAATCTCTACATGAGTGCACATAACATTCATCCATATGCAACATCCACGTGATAGCATAACAAGTTTCATCCATGAATAAGCATAAACACTCATGCATATGCAATATGAAAGTGTGCGAGCCGATCTTAGTGCCTAACGTGTATTATGCATCCACGAGTAACCACTTGCAACCATTTGTAACCATCAAGCATAACATGTTTCAAATACATGTTTCATCCAAAGGGTTTCTAACGAAATAACAAGATAAACATGGATAGTAAAAGAAAGATATGCTAACTAGGAAAGGAGAATGAGAATGTACCCTCAAAAAGAAATGGATAAAGCCCACGCATCTTCTCCTCGGTTTCCCAAGTTGCATCTTCATCGGCTTCACTCCACTGAACCTTTACTAACTTGACTTCTCGATTCCTCAGCTTCTTGATCTCCATTCCTAATATACGAATCGGAGCTCGCCTCAGGGTTGCCTCTTTCTCTACCTCCATGTCTTCAAGAATGCTAGGCTCAACTACTTCGGCTGATTCATGTAGGCATTTTCGGAGATGCGAGACATGAAAGACATTGTGCACTCCAGCCAGCTTCTCAGGCAACTCCACCCTATAAGTCATTTTCCCAATCCTCTCGATGATAGGGAAGGGTCCTACGAACCTTGGTGCTAGCTTTCCAACTGCTCCAAAACGAACCACATTTCGCAAGGGAGAAACCTTCACAAAAACCATATCTCCAACTTAAAACTCTAAGTCTGTCCTTCGCTTGTCTGCATAAGATTTCTGTCTGTCTTGGGCCACTTTCATCCGCCTTCGAATCAACTCAACCTTCTCGGATGTGTCCCTTATCATGTCGGGCCCAAGTATAAGCTAATCCGTCGTCTCCCACTAACATGTTGGTGACTTGCACGGCCTCCCATACAAAGCTTCGAATGGTTTCATCCCTATGCTTGCTTGGTAGCTGTTATTATAAGCAAACTCTACGAGAGGAAGGTGGTCTTCCCAAGTGCCACCAAAGTCAAGAATGCATAGCCTCAACAGATCTTCTAGTACCCTATTGACCCTTTCGGTCTGACCATCCATCTATGGGTGATAGGCTGTACTTAGATTCAATCGCGTACCCATCGCTTCTTGCAAACTACTCCAAAATTGGCTAGTGAATATTGGGTCATGATCGCTCACTATGCTAGAAGGAACTCCATGCAATCACACTATCTCCAGAAGATAAACAGATGCTAGCCATGATGCGGTCCTCTTGCTCTTTACTGGAATGAAATGAGCGCTCTTCGTGAGTCTATCCACTATGACCCATATGCTAGTATTCCCCTTCCTTGATCTCGGCAATCCATCAACAAAATCCATAGAGATACTTTTCCACTTCCATTGCGGGACCTCCAATGGATGCAGTAGCCCACCGGGCTTCTTCGACTTGGCCTTTACTTGTTGGAAAACAATGCATCTAGAAACAAACTCTGCAACATCCTTTTTCATCCCATCCCAAAAGAAAATGCGCTTCATATCCCGGTACGTCTTATCCCCTCCGGGATGTATGGTCATCCTCGAGTGATGTGCCTCCTCAAGAACTTTATTTACTAAGTCTCCCACTTGTGGGACACATAGTCTTCCATCACGCCTTTGCCATTCCTTGTCATCAATAGTATATCTAGCGAGGTGACTTGACGTCTCACCACGAATCAACTTGTCCATGATCTTGACTATCTGCGGGTCTTCCCTCTGTGAAGCCCTAACTTGATCAAGAAGTGTAGGTCTAAGCTCAAGGGATGTTAACGAACCAGTCATCGACTCAACATCAGGTGTAAAATCAAAGGTTGCCAAGAACTCTAGGCTCTTCATCTCAACAAACAAGGGACTCAAAGTCAACCTTCTTCTACTTAGCGCATCCGCCACAACATTAACCTTGCCAGGGGTATAAGTTATATCGGAGTCATATGATGCCAAGAATTCCGTCCACCTGTGCTGCCTTAGATTCAAATCTTTCTGCGAGAAGAGGTACTTGAGCGACTTGTGATTAGTATATAACTCAAACCTTTCACCTAGAAGATAATGGCGCCAAGATTTGAGTGCAAAAACGATCGCCACCAACTCCAAATCATGAGTGGGATAGTTCTTCTCATGAACTTTAAGTTGCCCACCCCCAAAGCATATCGCTCTCCCTTCTTGCATTGGGACAGCGCCTAATCCCGTGCCACATGCATCGGTGTACACGGTAAACAACTTCCCTCCATCGGGTATTGCTAGAACTGGAGCTGTGGTGAGGGATTTCTTGAGCCTTTGAAAAGCAAGCTCACACTCTAAGTACCATGCAAAGACTAAGTTCTTCTTCGTTAACTTAGTGAGAGGGGTTGAAATCTTAGCGAAGTCCTTAATGAACTTCCTATAAAATCCTGCCAGACCGAGAAAGCTTCTCACTTCAGTTGCATTCTTTGGAACTTTCCAGTCTTGTACCGCCACTACTTTAGCGGGATCCACAGCTATGCCTTGCTTAGAAACTATATGCCCAAGGAACCGAACTTCCCTTCTCCAGAAATGGCATTTGGAGAACTTGGCTTTTAACTGATGAGCTCTAAGCGTATCCATAACCTCCTTGAGATGTATAACATGCTCTTCCTCGTCCTTAGAGAAGATCAGAATATCATCCACGAAGACAACCACAAACTTGTTAAGGAACTCCCTAAACACCCTACTCATCAAATCAATGAAGTATGCGGGTGCATTAGTCAAACCGAACGGCATGACGAGCCATTCAAAGAATCCATCTGGAGTCCTAAACGCAGTCTTGTCAATACTATCCTCGACCACTCTAAGCTGATGGAATCCGGTGGCTAGATCGAGTTGAGAGAAAACAGAAGCACCAACAAGCTGGTCAAAGAGATCATCAATCCCCGGTAACGGGTGCCTATTCTTCTTTGTCAGCTTGTTTAACTCACGATAATCAACACATAGACGAAGTGAACCATCCGCCTTAGTAGCGAATACCACAGGAGCACCCCATTCAGAAATGCATCGCCTAATGAAATTTTTCTCAAGCAACTCCTTGACTTGCTTGCTAAGCTCTCTTCTTTCTCGCGGGGCCATGTGCCTAACAAGCAATGAAACTGGCTTGGCATTATCAACAAGATAAATACGGAAGTCTATCTCGCATTTAGGGGGTAACCCCTTCACCTCATCAAAAACATCAGGATATTCTCGGACCACCCTCACAGATTGAAGATTGTCAATAGACGAGTCGAGGGATTCAAGATAACATAACATGACAGGATCCAGAGGGTTACAAGAAATCTCTAGGGTATTGCCAAGGCGAGTCATAAGCCTCACAACCCTATGCTCACAATCGAGAATGGCTCCATAACTGGACAACCAATCCATGCCCAAAATCAACCTGTATCCCATGAACCCGAGAACATAAGCATTACATGTGAATTCTACAGTCAAGATAGAAATCCTCAAATCCATACAAATCATAGATAGATGGGCGGAACCTCCAATTGGATTTGAAACACTAACGGGATCCTCAACTAGACTAGTACTTAGGTGCAAACTTTCAACAATATCAGAAGAAATAAAGTTATGCGATGCGCCCGAACCAAATAAAGTTCGAACAGGAAAACCAGAAATGTTAACAAGGCTTTCTACAGAAATACTACTTCGGTCCGGAGCTGGAGTAGTGTTGAGAGCATGCATCTGCCCTCCAGAAGGTCCTGCCCGCTGAGTCTGTCCTTGCCCCTGTCCTTGCTTCTTTGGGCAATCCTTACTGAAGTGTCCAGACTCTCCGCAATGAAAGCATTCTCCCAACTTCTTCTTCTTCCTACAATCTTTGGCTATGTGTCCAGTGATCCCACAGAAGTTGCACTTCCTTGTCTCCCTTGCCTTGTTGTTGTTGGCCTTATTACCCTTATTGTTCTTGTAGTTCTTGTTGTTTTGGTTGTTCTGATTGCCTCCCCACTTGGAGTCCGCCTTCTTGGTTTGAGTCTCATTAAGCTTAACTTCTTTCTTTCCATTCTTATCGTCTCCTTGAAGTAAGGCCATATCCACTAAGCTCTCAAAAGTGGCCCCCATGGGTATATGAGACATAGCCAAACCTTGCAATGGCTCATTCAATCCTCGAGCAAAGCTTAGAGCCTTCTTATGAGGTGTGTTAACCATGTCTAAACCGAATCAAGCAAGCTGGTTAAACTTATTCACATACTCCCTCACGGTCATGTCCCCTTGCTTCAAAGATATAAAATTCTCCATTTGCAGATTCTCTTCAGTAGATGATAGAAACTTAAGCCCAAACCTCATCCTAAAGTCGGCCCAATTCTCTATAGGTCTAGTAGCGTTGGTGACTTCCCACCAATAAGCAGCTTCCTCTTTCAATAGCCATACTGCCAACAGAACTTTCCTATGATCTTCTACATCAAAGATAGCAAAAAGGTCTTCAGTTTCCTTTAACCAGTTTCTTGCCTCAACATAAGTCTCTATCCCAACAAAATTCTTGCCACCCATTGCCTTAAAGTCCTTGCAAATCTTTGCGAAATCCGCTTGTGGACGCTGAGGAGGAGGGGGAGGAGGAACCTCAGGTACGGGAGGAGGAGTGGGAGTGTTTGCTGGGCCCGCATCGTTGGCCCAAGCTTCCAAGTACCTTCGGAACCATCCGGGTATAGGTATTCCCTCGGGAAGGTTAAGATCGGCCATGCTCAAAAAGAAAAAGATAGATTCAGAACGAGGAAACAAAGGATAGTGCTAATGGCTTTTTGGGGAATAGCCTTTTAAAATAAACTAGACTTTCCCTGGAAAAATACTTAATTGGTTTTGAAAATAGTTTTTCAAAAGGGTTTTTGAAACTTCTGTCCGGTCTAGTAAAAACTCATGCTCTGATACCAAATGTAACACCCCACCTCAGCCAGGGCCATTCACCGGAGAATGCACTAGCTTTGGAGGGGTGTTGTCTAGGTAAACATGCACAGAGATATCACAAGACAGAACACAGATAAATAAATAAGTAAAGCAGCGGTAGAAATTTAAAAACCATCATTTCAAAACCAAATAGTCAACTTACATCAAAGTACTTAGTCATTATTTTCCAACTACTACAAGTCTAGAAAACATAAAATGAAAATAACATAAAGTAAACTATCCCCAAGATAGATGTGATGAAGCCATAGCAAGCTCAAGTCCAAACCGTACATGAGCTATCAAGAAAGCAAGCCAAATGTCCAAGCTAAGCACTAGTGTTCCCTCTCTGAGAACCTGGGGGGGACGGAAGAAAAGAGACGAAAGAAAAAGGGTCAGTCATAAAGACTGGTAAGTCCAACCTACTATTAGTATAAAAACTAATGAAGTTAACTAAACATGAGAAACTGAGATGAAACATAAAGATGGTAACTAACTGGCATGATAAATAGTTAACAAGGTAGATCAAGTGTGGCATCGCATATACAAGGTTTAGTTTTGCACCAAAAGTACTAGTACTCTAACCCATGTCAAGTATAAACAAGAAATGATCCCTTGGCCCAATATCATGAGATGACCCAAGTCAAGGTCCAACTACACGGTCTAGTCGATCGGCTCTATATAAGCCTAACTCGTCGAGTGTCGGTGTCATACGGCCCAATCACGAAATGTAGTCAACTGTGCTAGGTCCACCTTAGGGTGTATCAAGTCCTAAGGTGCCAACCACTGACACAAATCAAGCACGCACAGTCTGAATCTACTGGTGCCCGTGTCTGCTTTTTCAACTCCGGACTATGTGCACGACCATAGTCCGCCTGAACCTACACCGGCGCACCTACTCAGCCGTCTTTCTGGTCGCTTACAATCAGCCCAGTAATAGTGCTCCACCCTAGCCTAGTCCCTAGGGTATTGTGATGCATCCAAGAGGGTTACTGCTGAAAAGGACCACGTAACTAGGGTTTCTAACGGGTTAAGTGTGGTTAACCCTATCCAATCATGTATCAAGTTGGTTAAGTGTATCCAAGTGGTTCATGACTTAACCTGACATGTGGCATTAATTAATTTAATGCACCCAACCTCTCACATTAGACTTTGTTGTGGTTACTGGATATGCCGGGCGGGTCCGGGCAGCTTTACACCACAACCTAGTCTAACCTCGGGTTTCAAGCGCGATATGACCAACTTCTCACATTGGGTCCTATTGTTTGTAGCCACTGGATTTGCCCGGCGGTTCCGGGCAGATTTACGCTACAAACTCAACCCAACCTCGAGTTGGCCACTTTATGGTTTTCTACATGTCATGACCACATTCACGTTTTCAAGCATAATCAGGTTTCATGTCAAATTTCAAATCATGTTTTTTTCATGTCATTCAAGTTTGCCTAACTACCCATAACGTATTCCCATTCGCACGTAAATTCGCATCAACACAAGTGAATCAAGGAACATAAAAATATGACCAAGATGGGCATAAGGTGGTAATGTTGGTCATAAGTTAAACATGATGATGTTTGAGGCAAAGGTGTTCATCACAACTAGCATATAGGATTATTGGCCTCAAAACATGTATGACATCAAACTTAGCAAATAGATAACATAGTAATAGCTGACATAGAGTGATAAACTTGTGACTAGCATGTAGTTCAACATCATAGGCAAGTTAACATCAAGGTTATGAGGGGTTCTATGTTGCATTATGCATAATCCCCAAATAAAGCTCATAGCTTTCTACCCAAAAATCCAGGTGAATGATACTAGGTTCATGATAGTCCCACAATCATATATCAAAAGAGTCATAAATGGATCTATGCATACAAATATAGCCCCAAGACAAGTATTACACCAAAAATCTCATTTCAACTTGCTACATATTCATATTAACTTCATAGTTTAAATCTAAGAGTAAAGTGGGGCTTACAAAGCGTGGCTATGAGAACTAGAACCAAATAGAACAAGATAGAGACGTTGTAGAAGCTCTAGGAATGATGTAGCAACACTAGAAGCCTTGAGAATAAGTAGCTCCTTTGATTTGATGGAGAAATATTGCTCCTTTTTTCCTTAGAAGCTCTCAAGATGAAGATGGAGGCCATGATTAGGAAGCATTTTGGCAGAATTTAGTTGTTAGGATGATTTGTGATGGTTTAGGCTAGGTATTAGGGTGTTTTTATAGGTGTAGAGACTAGTTTAGGCCATAGGATTAACCCTAGTTTAGACCTGAACCATCAAATCCCGTCACAGGCCAAGTGAACAGACCAAAGGAGCAAACTGATGCACCAGACCAACAGAGTCCGACCAGGGAGGTCGACCCCCAGGTCGACTCCCCAGTCGACCTAAGGGGGGGGGGGGCAGGTCGACTCCCCAGTCGACACCCCAGTCGACCTGGAGCTGGGCGGGAAATTTTCCCGCCCAATCTGCTTCTGGCTGAATTTGAATTTCAGGCTGAATTTTGAATTTTTCTGTAATCTTCTATGGGCCATATCTTGGTCATATGGACTCCGATTTACGAAATTTCGGACTCGTTTTCAAGCAGAATTTCAAGACGAACGCAATGGCGTAACCCGTTCCTATTTATTTTTAACTTGTAATTTAATTCTTCCCTGATTTCTCGTTTTAACATGTTATTAAAAATTCGAGTTGTTACACCAGCAGCCACTAATGCTGAACCTAATATGAGCGGTCTAAGTGCATAAATAAAACAAGTAGTTGTGCTAATACACGAGGTTAAGTCAACTTGTGGTAGAAGACTGCCCGGACCGCCCGGAAAATCTAGCATCCACAAGTGTAGACTTAATTTGAGAGGTCTAGTACATATATATATATATATATATGTATATATATACACACACATATATGAAAATATGTAAAAGGCAGGACCGATAAATACCATTAATTGTAATTAATGAAAATAAATGAAATTAAACGAAAGATAATTACAACGGCAAAGAATAAAATGAGAATAAATGGAGAATGATAATAACCTATTATAAATAAATTACATTAATGAGAGTGTTATATAATAGGTAGACTTGTCCTAGGGACAAGTAAGAGTTATAACGTAGGTTATAATGAACGATAGGGGAAAATGAAATAACTTATGTAATAAGGTAAGTTATAATGAACGATAAGGGAAAATAAAATAACTTATGTAATACGGTAAGTTATGTTTAATTGTAAATTAAGTAATATGTAAGGACAAGAATAAATCTATGAATGAAGATAACATAAGCTATATGAATGGAAAGGGATTAGGACCTATCAGGAGATTGGTTGAGTTGAGTGATTCTCTGAGTGTAAATCTGATGTTGATTTCGGTCTTCGGGGTTAATACTTAGGGAGTTGTTCTCTTACCATGGTATATATGAATTAAGATGTACTTAATTATAAATTAAGTAGAGCATGTTATAATAAGATGGGATAATGAATAGATTATGAGAATAACATGTTATAGGCTTATTAATGAACTTAAATGTATTAAGTTATAAATGGAATTAATAAGCGAGGGTTACTTGGTAAACTTGAAAAAGAAGTCTGAAACACCCCACCTTCGTTAAGGTCACTCACAAAGGGAATGCATTAACTTTGGTGAAGCATTTTAGGTAAAAGACATAGATAATTTACAAGGCAGACATATAAACAGTGGAAACTGAAATCATTTCATAAATAGCGTGGTTCAGTCAAAACATTACAAGCATTGTCTCAAAACCCAACTTCTAAATTATTACAATGAAACATCTGTCTTGATTTAAAACTCCAAGTACATAAAGAAGCAAAAAACAGTAGTAAAGCAACATAAATCCCCAATAAAAGTGTAACCACAACCATAGCCCAAGAATAGATAATCCAAACAATACATCTACTATCTTCAAACTGGAAAATGTCTGCACTAAGTTGAAGTATTCCCTCCCTACGGACTTAGAGAGGGAATGGAAGAAAAGAAGGCGAAAGAAAATAGGTCAGAAATAAGTCTGGTAAATCCAGTGATTATTCAACACGTAAACAAGTAAAAGGATCATGACATGAATAAACTGAACATAGGACAATACCATAGAAATAAGATAACATAAGATAAGGCAAGATAAACTGAATATACTTATCGCACTCATTTCCATTTCTCTAGACCTACTACGAATGTTTCAACTACCATCATGTGTTCATAAGAAAGTGATCCATTTCCCGATCGGCTTCTACTCGCATGCATTTCTTAATTATGTCATTCGACCCCGCTTGATTGTAGATACCTGTGCTGGTCCCACCATGGGGTGTATCAATTCCTATGGTGGCAACTCGACACAAATTCAAGATGCACAGTGTATACTACTGATGCCCAGTGTTAGCTTTTCCACTTCGGAGTACGTGCACGCCCAAACTCCGTCGATACTACACTGCAGCACCCCCTACCGCTATTTTGACCGCTTATAATTAGCCCGGTAATCGTGCCCCACCCTACCTAGTTCAGGGTACCGTGATACATCTATGTGGGTTACTACTGAAATGGGTCCCCATTACTAGGGTTTCCAAATCAACGTGTTATAATGGTTAAGTGTTCTCAAAATTTACCGTACCTGACCCATCTATTTTGCTAACATCTTGTATTGGTTAAGTGTTGCCTTAATTAACTTAACCCTACCGTTCTCATCCTGTATGTTTCTTAGCATTAATTTATTCATAAAAGCACCAACCTCTCACATTAGATCTATATTGTTGAGGTCGCTGGATGTGCCGGGCCGTTCCGGACAGTCTTACACCACAACTCAATCTAACCTCGGGTTTTGGGGCTTAATGCGCTAACCTCTCACATTAGATCTATATTGTTGCGGTAGCTGGATATGCTGGGCAGTTCCAGGCAGTCTTACACCGCAACTCAATCTAACCTCGGGTTAGGCATGTTCATCTTTAGCCAATTTACATATTTGTCATATGTGCCCAAATCTATGTGTCAAATTTTCCACAAGTCTAGTAAATACAAGTTTATGCCACATTCCAAAGCTATGCCCAAAATTTACTAAATTAAATTAAATTATACCCAATTTTCCCCGCGTTATAGTCGCATGTACAACGAGATTCAATCTAAGTTCTGAATGAACTTAGTATTAATAAAAGTAATTAAAAAGGGGAAAAATAGAGAAGGAGCATAAGAATTGACATAAGGAAAAATAGGCATGTAAAGATGTACCAAATTCAAGAATCATGTTTCAATGTTGTACATTAACACTATGTGTAGACAAGCTAAGCAATTCACACCATAGGTATAAAGATTAGACAGAATTGGACTTAAGAGAATTACTAGTTTAATGTACAACATGATAAGTCCCATTTGATAAATCACAATAGTCTCATAGGCGTAGGTTCATTTATGTCAGTCCAACAGTCTCATAGGCATGATAGGTTCTATTATGTCAGTCCAACAGTCTCATAGGCATGATAGGTTCTATTATGTCATTCCAACAGTCTCATAGGCATGATACGTGCCATTACATCAATCACAATAGTCTCATTGTCATAAGAAATTTAGATTAGACAAAAGGATAGGCACAAATCAAAACTAGGCATCATTCTAGATCCAATTATTACAGTCATGATTTCTATTATATGTTTAATTCTAAATAATAACTAAACTTACAGAAAAAGGACGAATCTTGTATTCTGGGATCTGATTTCTGAATTTGAAAAGATATCCTTTGATGTAGATGCTTGATTCGAAGTTCTTCTAATCGATTACTAGTTTGGATTTATTTTTCTAGTTAGGAGAAGATGAAGGAGGCTAGGCTAGCTTGTAAACGAACAACTGATGACACCATAGTCTTAGGGTTATGAGGTTAGGGTCTAGGTTTGGCTACATATATATAGATGTCTAAGATTAATTCTAGCCTTTAGATTAGTCTAGAAGAAATCAGAGCCATCAAACCAAAGAGATGTATCATCCAACCAATCATAGCATGACACATAAGCCCTAACACCTAAAAATTAGTCATTGGCCAATCAGGGAAGGCCACATTAGCTCAGAGCTACTATAATTCGTCGTAGGAAGAAGATCTCAAAGGGGTTGACTCCCTAGGGGGAAGGGGGGTCGACACCTATGTCGATGATTGTCGCTTTCCTGTAGATTAGAAAAGCGCGATTTATGAAATAATTACTGCAAGCATACAGGCGTGTATCATACAGGTAGAACACAGGGAGGTGTAATTAAAAATTATTATTTATTTATTCTTGGGCGAGTTAGGCAGAATTTGGAGTTGTTTTTAATGTTGTTGAAATTACTCTGAATCTGAATCTAATTAGTATCAAATTCAACAATTGAAAAGAAAAGAAGCAATTACTAGAAAAAGAAAATAACAACTAGAACAACAATAGAGAATTAAAAAGCAGAATTGCCGTTGAATCTAATCGAACGGACAATAGCTAACGAGCAGTAACAAACGAAAATAACAATGTGTTCTACCAAAACTAATTGGATGGATACACAAACTGTTATGAAAGAAAAAGACAGTAAACTAAAACGAAGAAAACTTTTTATTAAAAATGAGAATACAGAATAATGGAGATGCCCGTTACAATGGGTATACATGTGCTTATATAGGTGAACTGAAAAACCCTAATCCTCTAATGGGCCATGACTCAACCTTTTGAAAATAATATATTCACAAATAAAAGAGATAAGATAAACTTGAAATATTCCATGCAGCTTTCCTCTTTTGATTGGTCAAGTGGCAAATTGATTGGCATTTTCCAAGAGATTTGAAGTTGATTGGTATCATGATTGGCATCTATCTAATCAAATCTTCATCTTTATGGAGAGTAAAAATGAAAGATTCCCTTTGATTTATCTATGAAGAATACTTCCAATTCTTGAAATATTTATTAGTCTATATTCATATGAATATATATACACCATAAATCACTAATCCATGAATTCTTCAAAGCAAGGGAGGCAGTGTGAACGCGTTCCATTCTTCTGCAAAAAGAGAGTTTGATGGGAATCGAACCCAGGTCTTTCTGTACAGATTTCCATGCCTTATCCAATGTGCTACGGCTTCCTTTGTGATTGAAAACTTGTTGAGATGGGAAAGTAGCTTCTTTTTCTTATCAGTGGTCTTTTATTTAATGAAGGAGACAATTAACCAATGACTTGTAAAAACACACAGAATACCCAAAGTAGCATTTATTTATCTACAAAAGATAAAATACAAGAGCACAAAATAAACACATTTCTATGTTAATCAAATACCCCCACCCTTAACTTTTACTCGTCCTCGAGTAAAAAGAAAATAAAAATGAAAAACTAACTAGATAGGTCACACTTTCGTAGGAAACACGATTGCATTGAGCGTATGCAACAAGCCGTTAAACCTCTAGGTGTCCCTAGTAGGACGAGTGGTGTCTCGTGAGGGTTTTCAGTGGATACTACCCACAAAATCCAAATGCAGTATGTGTGGATCTAATGTAACTATATGAATGCAATGGTTATATACGAAAAACAAAGAAAACAAGAATGACAACACGACTTGTTTCAGGAAAGTGGTACAACAAATTAAGTTTACAATTTCTAGTCAGTTGATTTTATTTTAGATACCTAAACTTGTCACAAATTTTCAATATAAATCAAGTTTTCAAATGTTAAATTCCAGTTTGGCCAGTTAGTTCGGTCGATAACATAGTGCAGCCATGAAATAAATTCTTAGTTTGCTTGGCACAGTTTGCAAAGTGGTATTATTATTTTCTCATGTATGGCTAGTCAAATCAATAAGGTCAAGAAGTGTTTGGGCATCATCGCTTATTCTTTATTCTGTAAAATTTTAAAATTTATGATTAAGTACATACACCTAACTTAGAAGACCAAGGTTTACCACCCATGCACTGCCTCGCGAACTAACGGAGAGTGGGTAAAGAGCTTAGCGGATTGTGCAGACCGACTTTGACTTAGTCAACAACGTGTCGGTAATCCTTAGGTGTCCAATCTCATAAAATGAGACCAAGATATTCCAATGCTGACTTTGTCAACAATATGTCGGATAGAGCTTGGCGGGTTTGCACACCAACGCTTGATATACAAGCAATGTTGGATACCCTTGGTTTACTATTATTGTTATTGAAAATATAAGCACAAAAGAGAGTTACGCGAATTCAACTTAGCACAACTTAGTTTTAAAGATTTGACAATCCATTATAAGTATTTTAAGTCCTCCACTTATTTAAACAAAGTCTACAATATAGAATAGATTTCATGGCCATCACCTAAGAATCTCCCTATGTAGCGGTTACACTATTATCCCTCAAAATTAAACTTTTCATTATATTTCCTTATTTTATCTAAGTTTGAGAGAAAAAAATACTATCAACTAACTAAAAGTTGTAAACTTATCTCGTGGTATCACTCTAAAATGAGTCGTATCAGTGTGATTGTGTGTGTGTTTGTTTTTTTTTAAACAAAAATGGAGAAGATGTGATGCAGACTTGACTCCCCCACACTAGATTGAGACAGTGTCCCAACTGTCTAAGGTATGCAGACCAAAATGGCAGAAAAAAAAAAAAATTAAAAGAAAAAGAACGTGTACCACCTGATTTCACGGAGGATGATCAGGCTCATGAAGATCGATAAGGTCATCTTTGTCACATTGCTCGAATTCTAAAAATGGTTTCAGTCGTTGACCGTTTACTTTGAAGTCTTTTCCATCCCTAGGATTTTCAATTTCAACTGCTCCATGAGAATATGCTGTTTTCAAAACATAAGGTCCAGTCCATTGAGATCTGAGTTTTCTTGGAAACAAGTGAAGTCTAGAGTCGTATAAAAGAACTTTTTGACCTACGTTGAATTCCTTACGAAGTATGTTTTTGTTGTGTTGGGCTTTGGTTCTTTCTTTGTAGATTTTCGCATTTTCACATGCCTCATTTCTTAATTCCTCTAATTCAGAAATTTGTAACTTCCTATGTGAGCCAGCTTGCTCTAAGTCAAAATTCAAAAAAATTATGGCCCAAAGAGCACGATGCTCTAATTCAAGAGGTAAGTGACAGGCCTTTCCAAAGACTAATCGATATGGTGACATCCCTGGATTGGTTTTATAAGCAGTGCGAAAAGCCCAAAGTGCATCAATCAGTTTTAAGGACCAATCTTTTCTATTGGAATTCACGGGTTTTTCAAGGATTTGTTTGATTTGTCTATTGGAAACTTCTACTTGCCCACTAGTTTGTGGATGGTAAGGGGTAGACAGCTTGTGTGTGATTGAGTACTTCTTGAGCAAGGATTCAAAAGCACGATTACTGAAGTGAGTGCCATTATCGCAAATGATCGCTCGAGGTGTGCCAAAGCGTGAAAAGATGTTTTCTTTGAGGAATTCGATAACAACCTTGTTGTCGTTGGTTTTGGTTGGGATGGCTTCAACCCTTTTTGAGACATAGTCTACCGCAAGCAAGATGTAAAGATTCCTAAACGAGTTAGGGAAAGGTCCCATGAAATCGATGCCCCAAACATCGAATAACTCACTAAAATGGGGTTGAGAGGCATCATGTTTCGCTTAGTGATTCGACCCGTTCTTTGACATCGATCGCATTTAGAGCAAAATTCGAAAGCATCACGGAAGAGTGTGGGCCAATAAAAACCGCTTTGCAAAACCTTTGCAGCAGTTTTTCTTGCTCCAAAATGACAGCCACAAGCATGGTCATGTAAGAAAGAGAGAATACTTTGGTGTTCACGATCGGGTACACACCTTCGAATGATTTGGTGTGGACAGTATTTGAAAAGATATGGGTCGTTCCAATAGAAGTTTTGAACTTTCGAGAGAAATTTTTGTTTATCTTATTTCGGCCATTCAGCGGGTATTTGTTGTGTGACAAGATAATTAACAATGTCAGCGTACCAAGGGGTGTTAGAGATCGAAAGGATTTGTTCGTCAGGAAAATAGTCATCGATTTGGGTGTCATCAACATTTTTGTGCACAATTCGAGAGAGATGATCAGTTACAACATTCTCAGAACCCTTTTTATCTCGTATTTATATATCGAATTCTTGAAGAAGAAGGATCCAACGAATCAAGCGGGCCTTAGCATCCTTCTTAGAAAGCAAATATCGTAGGGCAGCATGATCAGTGTAAACTATGACTTTGGATCCTATGAGATATGGTCTGAATTTCTCAAGAGCGAAGACAACTGCCAAAAATTCCTTTTCAGTAGTTGAGTAATTTAATTGGGCCTCGTTTAAGGTTTTGCTAGCATAGTAAATGACTCGAGGGAGTTTATCGATTCGCTGGCCCAAGATGGCCCCAATCACAAAATCAGAAGCGCCACACATAAGTTCAAATGGCTGAGTCCAATCAGGGGGTTGAATGATGGGAGTTGTGGTCAAGATTGACTTAAGAGTTTCGAAAGATGTTTTGCAATCATTGCAAAATTCAAACTTAACGTCTTTGGCAAGTAAATTCGAGAGAAGTTTTGAAATTTTCGAGAAATCCTTAATGAATCTTCTATAGAATCCCGTATGGCCAAGAAATGAATGAACATCTATAATAGACTTAGGAGGAAGCAGATTAGCAATCAAATCGATTTTAGATATATCGACTTCAAGGCCATCTTTGGAGACGACATGACCTAGAACTATCCCCCTTTTTACCATGAAGTGACCTTTTTCCAAATTAAGCACGAGTGCTTTTTCCTTACAACGTTTTAGGACGAGTTCTAAATGAGTGAGGCAATGGGAAAAAGATGATCCATAGATTGAAAAATCATCCATGAATATTTCCAAGAATTCTTCCACCATATCAGAGAAAATACTCATCATACACCTTTGGAAAGTCGCGGGGGCATTACAAAGACCAAAAGGCATGCGACGATAAGCAAAGGTTCCAAAGGGACAAGTAAAGGTGGTCTTATGTTGATCCTCTAAAGCAACAGGGATTTGGTTATAGCCAGAGTATCCATCGAGAAAACAATAGTACTCATGACCCGCTAAGTGTTCGAGCATTTGGTCAATAAAAGGTAAGGGAAAATGGTCTTTTTGTGTGGCTAAGTTGAGCTTTCGATAGTCGATACACACACGCCATTTTGTTTTGACTTTTGCTGGGACGAGCTCAGCACTGTCATTTTTGATCACTGTGACTCCCGATTTCTTTGGTATGACTTGTACCAGACTCACCCAGGTACTATCAGAGATGGCATAAATGATGTTATTGTCTAGACATTTGATTATCTCCTCCTTGACCACTTCTCTCATGTTTGGTTTTAATCGCCTTTGAGCCTCACGGGTGGGTTTAGCCTCATTAACTAAATGTATATGATGTTCCACAATTGACGGGCTAATTCCTTTTATATCGCTCAGTTCCCACCCCAAGGCATCTTTATTTTCCTTCAAAATTTCTAAGAGTTTTTCTTCTTGGTCCTCGGTAAGATCAGAGGCCAAGATTACGTGAAGAGTTTCTGAGGAGTCTAAGTATGCGTACTTAAGGTCTTGTGGCAAGAGTTTGAGATCTAACTTAGGATGTTCTTGAGTGTTAACATTGGTTAACATTCCTTGGTTAGATTCAGAAGACGAAGGATTTAAGTCAAGAAATTCATTCAGTTCAGAAATGTATTCAAGTTCATCGAAATCGGAGTCGAAATGTTCCAGACACATTTTCAAGGCTTCAGAAGTGTCATTAGAGGTTTCGTCAACTATGGTTTGAATCTTGTCGATTTCATCGATCTCAAAATCCCTAGGTTGTTTGTTGAGATTAAAGATGTTTAGCTCAATGGTTAGGTGCCCGAAGGAAAGTCGAATTGACCGTTCCTACAATTAATGATAGCATTTGAGGTTGCTAAGAAGGGCCATCCTAAAATCAACGGTATTTGAACTTTGGGATTTAAGACAGGCTCTGTGTCTAAAACTATGAAATCAACAGGGAAGTAAAACTATTCGATCTATATCAAGACGTCTTCGGTAATTCCCAATGGCTTTTTGACAGATCGATCGGCTAACTGAAGAGTGATGTTTGTTGGTTTAATTTCCCCTAACCCAAGTTGACAATAAACAGTATAAGGAAGAAGATTGACACTGGCACCAAGGTCGAGTAGGGCACGAGAGATATGGGTGTTTCCTATTTTGCAATCAATCGTAGGACAGCCAGGGTCTTTGTACTTGACTGGGGTAAGATTCGAAAGAACAGAGCTTGTATTCGCCGTTAGAAAGGCGGTTTTCGGGACATTAGTCGCACGTTTTTGTGTGCACAATTCCTTAAGACATTTGGCATATTGAGGAATTTGTTCAAATGTGTCTAAAAGAGGAATGTTCACATGGACTTGTTTGAAAATTTCCAAAATTTTGTTGAAATTTGCCGCTTTCTTCTTATTATTAAGTCTATGGGGAAATGAAGCTTGATAATTTGGATTTGGGATAAAGGGTTGCACGTGAGATGGGTTAGCCGAATTATTGGGGTTTGACCAAGAAAAATTTGGGTGGTTCCTCCAACCAGGATTGTATGTGGATGAGTAAGTATTATTTTGAGCTATAGCATTAGCTTGGTCCTTAGAGTAATAGTGGGGTAGCCCTTCTCCGGCTTGAGGAGTTTGATTTTCTAAGGGAATTTGACTTGGGTCCACGACATGCACTCCTCTAGTAGAAGTACGAATGGGAACACGAATTGATTCCCACTGCATGTCTTTTCAGAATAATCTTCTAAGAATTTCCAAGCTTCATCGGCCGTCTTAGACATAAAGTCTCCTCCACACATTGATTCTAGTTGAGTTCTAGTCTGATAGTTTAGCCCTTCATATGCAATTTGACATAAGTGGTCTTTTAGAATTCCATGGTGAGGACAACTATATAATAGATGGTTGAATCTTTCAAAGTATTTTGATAAAGTTTCCCCCTCATTTTGACAAAATTGATTTATCTCGGTTCGAATTTTGAGAGTTTTATGGAAAGGGAAAAACTTTTTCAAGAATGCAGTGACAAATTCATCCCAAATTTTTATGGAATGTTTTGGAAGAGAATTTAGCCATCTTATAGCGCTTCCAAGTAGTGCAAATGGAATTAGCCTCAGCTTAATCGATTCGTTAGACAATTGTTGCATTTTTGTTGTGGACGCATACAATTCAAATTCACTTAGAAATTCATAAGCATTTTCAGACCCAGTAAATTTTGGTACCCCTTGAATAAAAGAATGTTTAAGCTCAAAATTGTTTCCTTCAGCTGGTGGGAACACGATGACAGAGGGTTGAACGGTCCTAGTTGGATAACATCGATCACGAAGAGATAAGGGTCTGTCCATTTCGATATTGAAATTTTGAAAATTTTGATTTACTCGATTTTGATCCCCAAAGTTTGGAAAGTTTTGATTCACTCGATTTTGATCCAATTCGGTTGGAAAATTTTGGTTGATTCGAGAACCCCTAGGAGAATTTTGTTGGCTAACACTTTTTTCACTCGTTGTTGTTAAATGCAAGCACAGAAATCTGCTACAATTAAATTTTCTGTCCTTAATGGCTCCTAACCCAAAATTATATAGTGACACGTTTAATTACTTAGATCAAAAGATTTCTTAGCCAGTTAACGGACAGGAGTTATCGGTGCACCAGGAATCACCCTAGCAATGCAGCCAAAGGTTTAAGTACCTTCAGAGTAACAACCGATATAATATTTACGAATCACCGTAATATTTATAAACGGTTATTTCCCTGCCGTAGTCTAGACACCAAGAAATAATTCATTCCAAATAAATCAACTATCGCAATACAATTAAGCCCTAGATGAGCCCGTGACTCCCTTAAGTCCAAGGTCTAACCGTTATTATTAGTCAGATTCTACGATGAAATGCAATTTGTGGGCTAAGGAAAGGGTGATGAAATCCCTCACCTTATGTGAATTGGGGTATTGCCCTTAACAGAATGAATAAAAAGTGTAGAAATAACAACAATCACACAATTTAATTGCAGAAATTAAAATTTTTTACATTCAAGCCGCTGCCCCTGCAGAATTTTTTTACAACAATTGTCTATATTTTTTTCTTTGCAGCAGAGCACCTGTAGAGTTAAAAGAAATTTACAGTGGGGTATGGCTGTCCGTCCAGAGAATTTGAGTAGTGCTCACGCTATTCAACTCCACTGTTTTGCTATTTGAGATTGGTTGGCCCTTGAATTTCCTGTTCGTCTGCTTGGATCTATTTTTGCTTTTCACCTTGTTCTTTGAATTTATTTATTTTGGTTTTATTGGATAGCAAACAAGGGAGAAAAAAAATACTTAAACCCCAAAAAAAATGAACTAAACTGAGTTCAAAAGGAGATTAAAAAATAATAATAAATAAAAACATAAAAATTGCGGTTTGAAATCAACTCAGACAAACAATTAAAATAAGCCTAGTCAAAATTTCAAATTACAGACAAGCAAACCACCAAATATAACACAAGGCAAAAGAGGCGCGCTAAAGTATTAAAATCAAAACAAGGTCTCCATTCACTAAAATCAGCTCACATACCAAAAACCACGCAATTAAATGACACCCCCCAAACCTTATTTTCTTTATTTGGTTTATATAAGACAAGGCAACCACAAATTATTACCCAGAAAACAAAAGGAATGAAACCTAAAAACTCTCGCCGCCCCTTTTGTTTGTAAACAATCAAACCCCCAAGAAGGAAGATCAAAAACTCACGCCTTCTTGTTTCAGAAACAAAATCACGCCTTCCTTTGATTTTCAAGACCAGAAATTCGAACTCGAGGTGTTTTTTTTTCGATTGTTTGAATCGGGTTTGGAATCTTGGGGTCCCGATCTGGTTTTTGCGTGTGAGTGGATCCACTACAGTTTGATGGGTTCGGTGTTGCTCTGGTGAAGCAGTTGTTGGGTGGGAGGTGCGGATTTGTGATGGTTCTAAGTGAAATATGGGTGTGAGATCTGTTATAGAGGGAGGAAGTGTTTATTGTTATTGAAACTTGCGTATGATCAGGAGGTTTTGAAAGGTGTTTGGTTGTGATGAAGAGCGTGGATGGGTTAGGCGCGTGATGTGGTGCTGAGGAAGTTTGCAGATCTGAATGGAGATGAATCTGTTTGAACGTGATGCTTGCTGGAGGTTTGGTGAAGGGCTTGTTGTTCGATGGGATGTTGTGGAAGGGGAGTAATTATGGGAAGTAAGCGCGGGGCTTGTTGTTGAAGGTGGATTGTAATTGCAATAGTTTAAACTTGGCATTTGTTGTTCAGCTGCGAAAATGTTTTGGACTGCGGTGATGTGGGGAATTGTTGGTTATGGTGGAAGTTGGATGTTTGTGATGGGGGACGGATCTGGATACCGTGGGCGTGGGGTTGATGACGTTGGAGGGGGGTTGCGGATCGGTCTGAATTTATGAGGCAGATCGGGATGATTACTGAAGTTGGCTTGGTGGTGAAAGTGCGGTGAGAACTGTGGTGGGCAGTTTGTGAATTTGGTTTGGTGAAAGTCTGTGAAGATGGATAGGGTATTTGTTGAGGTGATTTGTTGGTGCAAGGGTTGGACGGTGGTTTCAGTGAACAGGGTGTTTTATTTGAGGCAGATGTGGTATTGGCTTGAACGTGGAAAGATGAGGGACGGACGTGGATGAAGGTGGAGGGAGAACGTGGTTTGGGCATGGAAAAGATGTGGATTTGCGGCAGAGAATAATATAGAAGAAAAAGAGCAGTGGAAGGAAAGAAATTTGTTTTTTTTTTAATTTGAAAAGAGGAAGGCAGAAAGAGAAACGAATGTAAAAATTGAGGAGGAAAGATATAGATCGGATCAAAGAAAAGAACTAAGAGACAAAAGTGGCGAGAAAATATTTTTTCTTCTCTTGTATAGATGATTCTAGCACCAATGTTCGATACAAAATCAACTAATAAAGAGATTTTTTTAACAGAATAAAACAAAAATAAAAATAAAAACTAACACGAATCAGAAATTAAATAAACAATAAAATTTTATAATTGCCTCCCCGGCAATGGCGCCATAAACTTGATCGTCGCTTTCCTATAGATTATAAAAGCACGATTTATGAAATAAATACTGCAAGCATACAGGTGTGTAGCATACAGGTCGAACACAGGGAGGTGTAATTAAAAATTATTATTTATTTATTCTTGGGCGAGTTAGGCAGAATTTGGAGTTGTTTTTAATGTTGTTGAAATTACTCTGAATCTGAATCTGAATCTAATCAGTATCAAATTCAACAATTGAGAAGAAAAGAAGCAATTATTAGAAAAAGAAAATAACAACTAGAACAACAACAGAGAATTAAAAATCAAAATTGTCGTTGAATCTAATCGAACGGACAATAGCTAACAAGCAGTAACAAAAGAAAATAACAATGTGTTCTACCAAAACTAATTATATGGATACACAAATTGTTATGAAAGAAAAAGACAGTAAACTAAAACGAAGAAAACTTTTTAAAAAAAATGGGAATACAGAATAATGGAGATGCCCGTTACAATGGGTATACATGTGCTTATATAGGTGAATTGAAAAACCCTAATCCTCTAATGGGCCATGACTCAACCTCTTGAAAATAATATATTCACAAATAAAAGAGATAAGATAAACTTGAAATATTCCATGCAGCTTTCCTCTTTTGATTGGTCATATGGCAAATTGATTGGCATTTTCCAAGAGATTTGAAGTTGATTGGTATCATGATTGGCATCTATCTAATCAAATCTTCATCTTTATGGAGAGTAAAAATGAAAGATTCCATTTGATTTATCTATGAAGAATACTTCCAATTCTTGAAATATTTATTAGTGTATATTCGTATGAATATATATATACACCATAAATCACTAATCCATGAATTCTTCAAAGTAAGGGAGGCAGTGTGAGCGCGTTCCATTCTTTAGCAAAAAGAGAGTTTGATGTGAATTGAACCCAGGTCTTTCTGTACAGATTTCCATGCCTTAACCAATGTGCTATGGCTTCCTTTGTGATTGAAAACTTGTTGAGATGGGAAAGTAGCTTCTTTTTCTTATCAGTGGTCTTTTATTTAATGAAGGAGACAATTAATCGATGACCTGTAAAGACACACAGAATACCCAAAGTAGCATTTATTTATTTATTTACAAAAGATAAAATGTAAGAGCACAAAATAAACACATTTCTATGTTAATTACTCGACTCCCCTATAGGGGGGTCAACACCTATGTCGACTCCCCCTGGGGGGGTCGACACCCTAAGCGGGAATTTTCCTGCTCAGCCTGTTCTTTTTGAATTTTGAATTTTGAACTAGATTTATTATTCAATTATTATTTTCTATTTATTCTTGAAATCTTATGAACTCTATAACTTCTACATACGGAGTCCGATTCACGCAAACTCGGACTCTATCTAAAGCAGAATTCCAAGACTAACGCAATGGCGTAACCCGTTTTCCTTAATTCTTCTCCTAAAAATTAAGTGTTATTAGATTTGTTAATTTTAATATTCACAGAAAATACAAGGTGTTACATTCTGCCCTCCTTAAAGGATTTCGTCCCCGAAATCTCTAAGTTAAGAAGAATGTATCCTAACATCCAACATCCATTACTCAACCATCAATCATAGGCATCCATTGGCCTTAAAAGACTTCTAATGCTTTCATGATCATATGTGTAGTGTGTGTATATGTCGTTATCTAATGCAAAATCAGACGGTCTTACTGATTCACTTGACCTCCTTGATGCAAATCATGTCAGCTATGAGTCCATCATGTATGCAATTATTCCTAATTATATTTTATAACCTCTACATGAGTGCACAATCATTCATACAAATGCAACGTCTATATGATAACACACCAAGTTTCAATCCACATATAAATTCATATATGCATATGCAATATGAAAGTGAATGAGCCGATCTAGTACATAGTGTGTGTGTGTGTATATGCATCCACGAGCAATCACTTGCAACCATCAATCATAACATGTTTCAAATACATGTTTGCATCCATTGGTTTCTACCTAAGGATCAAGAATATGACTGAGGAGGTATACTTAAGAGATAGATACAAGCATGCATAAACTTTTGGTAAAAGAGATCAAGAATGTACCCTCAAAAAGATAAGGGTAAGCTGCGCGTATCTTGTCCTTAGTCTCCCACATCGTGTCTTCCTCAGCACCACTCCTTTGTACTTTAACTAGTTTGACCTCACAATTACGTAGCTTTTTAACTTCTGTACCCAAGATATGAGTTGGAACTCTTCTCACCGTTGCTTCTCGTTCCACTTCTATTTCCTCTAGTATGCTTGGCTCCACAACATCCACAGACTCATGTAAGCACTTTCGTAGATGAGAGACATGAAAGGCATTATGTACTCCAGCCAATCTTTCGGGCAACTTTACTTTATATGCCATCTTCCCAATCCTCTCAATGGTAGGAATGGCCCTAAAAATCTTGGTGCCAATTTTCCTATAGACCCAAAGAGAACGACATTCTTCAAAGAAGATCTTTAATAAAAACTCTGTCCCCAACCTCAAACTCAAGGTCGGTCCTACTTTTATCAGCGTAGGACTTCCATCTATCTTGTGCGGTCTTCATTCATCTTCTCATCAAGTCCACCTTCTCTGAAGTTTATCTGATCATGTCAGGCCCAAGTACGAGCTTTTCTGTATACTCCCACCAACAAGTTGGTGATCGGCATGGTCTTCCATCTAAAGTCTCAAAGGGTGCCATGCCTATAGTGGCTTGGTAGCTATTGTTGTAGGCGAACTCCACCAAAGTAAGGTGATCCTCCCATGTTTCCCCAAAATCAAGAGTGCACAATCTTAATAGATCTTCTAATACTCTGTTCACCCTTTCCATCTGACCATCAGTTTGAGGGTGATAAGCAGTACTTAAGCATAGCTGTGTGCCTACAACCTCTTGCAAACACTTCTAAAACTCGCTCGTAAAGATAGGGTCTCGATCACTTACTATGCTGGAGGGTATCCATGCAGTCGAACTACTTCTTTAAGATAAATGGATGCTAACGATGAGGCAGTCCTCCTGCTCTTAACAGGTATAAAGTGAGCGCTTTTAGTGAGCATGTCCACTATTACCCAAATACTGGTATTTCCCCTTCTTGATCTAGGCAACCCATCAATAAAGTCCATCGAAATGCTATCACATTTCCGTTGTGGGACCTCCAGAGGATGAAGCAGGCCACCAGGCTTCTTCTGCTCTGCATTGACTAGCTAGCATATCAAGCATTTAGAGACAAACCCAGCTACATCCTTCTTCATGCCATTCCAAAAGAAAGTCCTTTTTATGTCTTTATACATCCTGTCGCCACCTGGGTGTTTGGCCAACTTAGAAATGGTGTGCCTCTTCGAGAACGGTCTTCACCAAATCCCTTGCTTGTGGGATAAATAGTCTTCCATCCTGTCTCAACCAACCCTTATCATCGATGGAGTATCTATTGAGGTAACTAGAAGTCTCACCTTTAATTAGCTTATCCATTACATCTACTAGCTGAGGGTCTTCATGTTGCGTGGTTCCTATTGAGTCCAAAAGATTAGGCCGCACCTCTAGCGATGCTAACAAACCAGGTACAAATTCAAAGGAGGGTCTAAAGTCAAAGTTTACTATGTACTCCAAGCTTTGCCTTTCTACAAAGAGAGGACTTAAGGTTAGCTTTTTCCTACTTAAGGCGTCTGCTACCACATTGCCCTTGCCAGGGGTATAAGCAATCTCAAAATCATATGAGGCAAGAAATTCAATCCACCTTTGTTGCCTTAAGTTAAGATCTTGCTGTGAGAAAAGGTACTTTAACGATTTATGGTCAGTAAACAATTCAAACCTTTCTCCTAGCAGGTAATGACGCCATGACTTAAGAGTGAAAACAATGGCAGCTAGTTCTAAATCACGAGTTGGGTAGTTTTTCTCACGTACCTTCAACTTTCTTCCTCCATAACAAAATACTCTGCCCTCTTGCATCAAGACAGTGCCCAATCCTGTATTGCATGCGTCTGTGTATGCAGTAAACATCTTACCTCCATCAGGCAATGTCAGAACCGGGGCTATTGTTAGAGCCCTTTTTAGTTGTTGGAAAGAAACATTGCAATTGATATCCCAAGCAAAAGTTAGTTCTTCTTTGTCAACCTATTAAGTGGGGCTAAGATCTTTGGAAAGTCCTTGATGAACTTTCTGTAAAAGCATACTAGCCTGAGAAAACTTCGTACTTCGATTGCATTCCGTGGGATTTTCCCATCTTGCACCGCAATTACTTTTGCGGGTTCCACAGTTATCCCCTCTTTAGACACTACATGTCTAAGAAACCTTACTTCATCTCTAGAAAAATGGCATTTGAAGAATTTTGCTTTCGGCTGATGTGCACGAAGAATATCCATGACCTCCTTTAAATGCAAAGCATGTTCTTCCTCACTTTTTGAGAAAATCAAAATGTCGTCCATGGAGGCCACTACAAATTTATTAAGGAACTCTTTGAATACCCTATTCATCAAGTCTACGAAGTAGGTAAGTGTGTTTGTCAAGCCGAAAGGCATGACAAGCCATTCGAAGAAACCATCCGGGGTCCTGAACGCAGTCTTATCTATGTTGTCCCCAGCCACTCTTAGCTAATGAAATCCGGTGGCCAGGTCTAGTTGGGAGAAAACTGAGGCACCTACGAGCTAGTCGAACAAGTCGTCTATTCTAGGAAGCGGGTGGCTATTCTTCTTGGTCAATTTGTTTAGCTCCCTATAGTCTACACAGAGACAAAGTGAACCTTCTTATTTGGTTGCAAACAGCACTGGAGCAACCCATTCAAAAATACTCTGCCTTATGAACCCCTTTTCAAGCAACTCTTTAACTTGCTTGCTGAGCTCTTTCCTTTCCCTTGGAGCCATGTGTCTAATGGTTAAAGCAACAGGTTTTGCATTATCAACAAGGTATATGCGGCAGTCTATCTATCGCTTCGGAGGTAAACCCTTCACCTCTTCAAAGACATCCGAGTATTCACGGACCACTCTACCAAATTGCAAGTTTTCAACAGATGCATCAAGAGATTCTAGGTAACTAAGCATAATAGAATTCATGGGATTACAAGAGATTTCGAGAGTGTTACCGAGGCGAGTCATAAGTCTAACCACTCTCTTTTCACAATCGAGGATGGCACCATTTCTGGATAACCAATCCATGCCTAGAATCAACACATGGCCCGTGAAACCAAAACATAAGCATTACATCGAAACTCAACACTTAGTATAGAAATTTCCAAATCCAAACAAATCATGGACAAATAAGCCGAACCCCTAATTGGTTTTGAAACAACCATGGGATCCTCTACTATACTGGTATCTAGGTGCAGAGATTCAACTAAAGTAGTAGATATAAAAGAGTGCGATGCGCCAGAATAAAAAAGAGTACGAACTGGATGATCAGAAAGATAAATTAAACTATCAATAGAAATATTTCTATCTCTTTCTTACGGAGGTGCCATGATAGCGTGAATTTGTCCTCCAGAAGTGGGTCCAGTCCTCTGCCCTTGCCCTTGCCTTTTTGGTCAATCCTTAGCCATATGCCCTATCTCTTCGCATTGAAAGAAACCACCCATCTTCCTTTTCTTCTTTCTGTTGTCCTTAATCAGATGTCCAGGTATGCCACAAAATTTACACTTCCTCTTGTCACGGAGTTTGTTAATCTTCCCGCTTTTTTTGGAATCTGTCTTCTTATTCTGCGATCTCTCCACTTTCTTGTCTAGAGGTTCATCTACCTTTGCCTCTTTCTTGCCACCCTTGTCTTCCTCCTGTAACAGTGCCATATCCACCAGTCTCTCAAAAGTCGCACCCAAAGGTATATGGGACATAGCTAGGATGTGTAGTAGTTCATTCAATCCTTTCACGAAACGAAGAGCCTTTTCATGTGGAGTGTTTACCAACTCCAGTCCGAATCTACCCAGCTGGATGAATTGGCTGACGTATTCTTTAACCGATAGGTTTCCCTATTTGAGTGCTAAGAACTTCTCCATCTGTAGGCTTCATTCAGCTTCCAAGAGGAACTTCATTTCAAATCTCCTTATGAAATCCTCCCAAGTTTCAACTAGTCTCTCAGCATTAGTAACTTCCCGCCAATAAGAGGCTTGGTCCTTAAGTAACCATACAACCAATTGTATCTTCTGCCTATCGTCCACTTCGAAGATAACGAACAAATTTTTTGTTTCCTTGAGCCAGTTTCTTGCTTCCACAAATGACTCAGTCCCATTAAAATTCTTTCCACCCATAGCTCGAAAGTCCCTACATATCTTCGAGAAAGCATTCAGCTACGGAGGAGGAACGGCTGCAGCTGGGGGAGGAGGAACGTTTGCTAGGCCTGTGTCATTAGCCCTAGCCTCCAAATACCTTCTGAACCAGCTAGGTATTGGTACGCCCTCGGGAAGATTAAGATCCCCAGACATGCTGAAACAAAAAGAAAAGGTTCAAAACAAAGGATAGAAAGATGCATATGGCTTTGGGGATTATGCCTTTAAAATAAAACAACACTTTTCTTGAAAATGCTTCTTTAAATTTCTCTTTGAAAAATAGTTTTCAAAAACTTTTATCTGATCTAGTAAATCATCACTCTGGTACCAAGTGAAACACCCCACCTCTGTCAAGGTCACTCACAAAGTGAATGCATTAACTTTGGTAAAGCATTTTAGGTAAAAGACACAGATATTTTACAAGACAGACATATAAACAGAGGAAAACTGAAACTATTTCATAAATAGCGTGGTTTTGTCAAAACATTACAAGCATTGTCTCAAAACCCAACTTCTAAATTATTACAATGAAACATCTGTCTTGATTTAAAACTCCAAGTACATAAAGTAGCATAAAACAGCAGTAAAGCAGCATAAATCCCCAATAAAAGTGTAACCACAGCCATAGCCCAAGAAGAGAGAATCCAAGCAATACATCTACTCTCTTCAAACTGGAAAAGGTCTCCACTAAGCTGAAGTATTCCCTCCCTACGGACCTAGGGAGGGGGGAACGGAAGAAAAGAAGATGAAAGAAAATAAGTCAGACATAAGTCTGGTAAGTCCAGTGATTATTCAGCATGTAAACAAGTAAAAGGATCATGACATGAATAAACTGAACATAGGACAATACCATAGAAATAAGATAACAAAAGGTAAGGTAAGATAAACTGAATATAGCTACCGCACTCATTTCCATTTCTCTGCACCTACTACGAATGTTTCAACTACAATCATGTGTTCATAACATAGTGATCCCTTTCCCAATCGGCTTCTACTCGCACACATTTCTTAATTGTGTCATTCGGCCTCACTCGATTGTAGACACATGTGCTGGTCCCACCATGGGGTGTATCAATTCTTATGGTGGCTACCCGACACAAATTCAAGATGCACAATGTATACTACTGATGCCCAGTGTCTGCTTTTCTACTCCGGAGTACGTACATGCACATACTCCGTCGGAACTACATTGCTGCACCCCCTACTGCTATTTTGACCACTTATAATCAGCCCAGTAATCGTGCCCCACCTTTCCTAGTTCAGGGTACCATGATACATCTATGTGGGTTACTGCTGAAATGGGTCCCCGTTACTAGGTTTTCCTAAGCAACATGTTATAATGGTTAAGTGTTCTCAAAATTTACCTAACCTCACCCATCTGTTTTGCTAACATGTTGTATTGGTTAAGTGTTGCTTTAATTAACTTAACCCTACCATTCTTAGCCTGTCTGTTTCTTAGCTTTAATTCATTCATTAAAGCACCAACATCTCACATTAGATCTATATTGTTGCGGTCGCTGGATGTGCCGGGCAGTTCCGGGCAGTCTTACACCGCAACTCAATCTAACCTCGGGTTTTTGGGGCTTAATGAGCTAACCACTCACATCGTTGCGGTAGCTGAATGTGTCGGGCAGTTTCGGGCAGTCTTACACCGCAGCTCAATCTAACCTCGGGTTAGGCATGCTCATCTTCAGCCAATTTACATATTTGTCACATGTGTCTAAATCTATGTGTCAAATTTTCCACAAGTCTAGTAAATACAAGTTTATGCCACATTCCCGAGCTATGCCCAAAATTTACTAAATTAAATTAAATTATACCCAATTTTCCCTGCGTTATAATCGCATGTACAACGAGATTCAATCTAAGTTTCGAATGAACTTAGTATTCACAAAAGCAAGTAAAAAGGGGAAAAATAGAGCAGGAGCACAACAGTTGACATAAGGAAAAATAGGCATGTAAAGATGCATCAAATTTAAGAATTATGTTTCAGTGTTGTACATTAACACTATGTGTAGACAAGCTAAGCCATTCACACCATAGGTATAAAGATTAGATAGAATTGGACTTAAGAGAATTACTAATTTAATGTACAACATGATAAGTCCCATTTGATAAATCAGAGTAGTCTCATATGCATAGGTTCATTTATGTCAATCCAACAGTCTCATGGGCACGATAGGTTCTATTATGTCAGTCCAATAGTCTCATAGGCATGATATGTTCTATTAAGTCAGTCCAATAGTCTCATAGGCATGATAGATGCCATTACATCAATCACAATAGTCTCATAGGCATAAGCAATTTATATTAGACAAAAGGATAGGCACGAATCAGAATTAGGCATCGTTCTAGATCCAATTATTACATTTATGATTTCTATTAGATGTTTAAATCTAAATAATAACTAAACTTACAGAAAAAGGACGGATCTTATATTCTGGGATCTGATTTCTGAATTTGAAAAACTATCCTTTGATGTAGACGCTTGATGTGAAGTTTATCTAATCGATTACTATTTTGGATTTATTTTTCTAGTTAGGAGAAGATGAAGGAGGCTAGCTTGTAGATGAACAGCTGACGACACCATAGTCTTAGGGTTATGAGGTTAGGGTCTAGGTTTGGCTATGTATATATAGATGTCTAGGATTAATTCTAGCCTTTAGATTAGTCTAGGAGAAATCAGAGTCATCAAACCAAAGAGATGTGTCATCTAGCCAATCATAGCACGACACATAACCCTAACACCTCAGAAATTAGCCATTGGCCAATCAGGGAAGGCCACATCAACTCAGAGCTACTAGAATTTGTCACAGGAAGAAGATCTCAAAGGGGTCGACTCCCTACGGGGGGGGGGGGGAGGGTCGACACCTATGTCGACTCCCCTATAGGGGGTCGACACCTATGTCGACTCCCCCTGGGGGGTCGACACCCTAAGTAGGAATTTTCCTGTTCAGCCTGTTCCGTTTTAATTTTGAATTTTGAACTAGATTTATTATTTAATTATTATTTTCTGTTTATTCTTGAAATCTTCTGAACTCTATAACTTGTACATGTGAAGTCCGATTCACGCAAACTCGAACTCTATCTCAAGCAGAATTCCTAAACGAAATCAATGGCGTAACCCATTTCCCTTAATTCTTCTCTTAAAAATTAAGTTTTCTTAGATTTGTTAAATTTAATATTCACAGAAAATACGGGTTGTTACAAAGTCATTATTAATGAGAATTACCAAGTTAATAAGAAAACTGACAAGGTGGAGCAAGCGTGTAATTGATGATTAGACATAGGGTCTAATGACATATTAAACTGAGGCGCTTGGAACAGTCCATACGTTATAGGATGAACAGCCCAACGAGGTAGATCATCACGATGTCATAAGGCATAAGGGGAGCGCACGTTAATCTGATTATTCTAGCAGCTCCGACGGACTGGAAGGGGAAGCATGCAGGTTTCCTAAGACGTTAAAGGTGCTGCTGGTAGTCCTCTGTGGTGGTGTAGTTTCGGACTGTGCTCGCAGAGGTTGGGTCTGCGCATAACTATCATGTGGGCGGGCCTTGACTTCACAAGTAGGGGGCAGTCATAATGCTGTGACGTGGTGACATTAAGGGTGATTCGCGGGCTGCCTCAAAGGAAGCGGAGGGTCAGGACCAACAAGGATAGTAGGTCGTCGAGTGCCTGTCATTGGCAGCCAGTAGGATGTAGAAAGATTAGTGCTAGACCCAAGATAACCATTCACTATCGTGGGACGGTGGTTGAGGGGAGATGCCACATAGATATTTAGAATTTTTTTCTTAGGGGCTTGCGACCTACTCTTTTAGTCTTTACTTATTAAAGGAGGGGACGAGGTAGGGCCATAGCCACCATAGAAAAACAGACCCTAGGGATATTTGTGAGAGAGGCTCTTAAAGGTGGGCCTACATAAATATAAGGAAAGCTCCCGACCAAGTTCCATGTGTAGCCCTGCCATGGAACTCGGGAACACACACATGATAGGTATGCGGGTTAGGCATCGAATACGTTTGGCAAAATGTACATGGGAAAGTCTTGGTACACACATGTCTTCTTTGTGTGGTGTGTCGTAGACTAGAGGGCATTATTTGATGATGGTAGTCATTACGCTTACATGATATAATTATAGTGGTTCCATGCAGATGTAGCGTCGTTTTATACAGAGATCCGTACGTCATTCGGGCATAGGATGAGGGACTGCGTATATTCCTGCGATGATTCGGTGAAGGCTGTGCGAGTGTGGTACCATGGGGTGTACCTTAATTTGGGGGTAGCTACATATACACTATATTAGGTTAATCTACTAGGGAGTAGATGGGTACGACGTGTGTGTAAACCCTGAGTGTAGTTAACACAATTAACCTAATAAATAAGAAAAATTAACTGAACGGTATATGTAGGATTATCCAAGATGTGTAGTTTAAATTCAGTCACATAGAACTTATGTTCCGACCCCCTCCTCATAACATTCGCAGGTTAGGTTTATGGCAGAGATGTTATAGCTTTGGATACTGGCTATGCAGTATTCTTACTAAAGTAAGGCTATGTTTGATTATATTATATTTTATCCCTTCCAATGTGAGATGTTTTTCTGAGCTCTGATATATTTTATATTTCTGTCTTTTCTACAGAATACCAAGGCAAACCAACTCGGGATTTGGTAGATTGGAATTTTGCAAAAAAAAATCGATCTGCCTGAACCCAGGTTGTTATAATTCCGGTCCTTTGTTTCATCACTCCAACTGCATAACAGGTGAATCATTGGCTCTTTTTTTTTTTGGTGTAATTCATATCCTTTCTCACTCTCGATTTTTGCAAAGATTGGCTAATACTATGGTGACTTCTTTCGGATCATGCCTAGGCAGTCTAATAAGTTATGTTGACTTTATGGATATGCAATGGCACTCTATTGTCTACGCACAGTATTGTCCTGCTTTGGATGTTAGAGTAAATTGATGTCATAGTGCTCCTGTAGATACTTTATGAAAGTCATGCTTATGGTGAGTTATTTGATGGTTAGGGACTCTGGTGCACTTCGCTTGCTGCTTACCATCGTGTATATGATGATGTTGTACTATATTATTTTTTTGTGATGTTTACAATGTTATTTAATGTAATTATGTAATATTACCTACCCCGTGCGTGGTGTGCATAACTTACGAAATCTATAGTAGTATAGTATATTAACTAGCTCTTGGTCTATAGTCCAAATTTGATTACTGGATGGCCCACTATAGATGTCGTATGCAGTGGACGATCCACTTTAAAAACCAAAATAGTAGTGTGGAAAACTGCCAAACTCCTATAACTATTGTAATTATTTTATGTTATTATAATAAGAGTTACAGATCATTATAAAAACCAGTCGGCTATGCCAAAAAAGTATAATTACACTTGGAGAACATCATGTGAACCAAACTAGATACAACTCTCTACATTAAGTAGATAAACTACATGTATATGAAAAGTTTACATTTATAGTATAATTTAATATGCCAGAGCATAACATGTGAGAACATTAAAACAAATCCTAGTATAATCGCCTTATTTTTGTAAAATGCACATAAAACTATGAGAAGAAATCAACAGTAATATTTTGTACCAACCACTGTGCTTATGATTTTAATAAGCTTGTCATGCTATGCACTCATCATCAATCATGGTATCGA
Organism: Allium sativum; assembly: GCA_030737875.1. Taxonomy (NCBI): domain Eukaryota; kingdom Viridiplantae; phylum Streptophyta; class Magnoliopsida; order Asparagales; family Amaryllidaceae; genus Allium; species Allium sativum. The sequence goes on from CM060918.1 coordinate 348,521,557, forward strand.
AATTTATAGTTGTTTTTTTAATACATGTTTGGAATTAATAATAATAAATTCAAAATACTTATTGAAATAATATCTTTTTATTCATGATAGAAAAATAAAAAACATAATATGATAACAAAAGCTACATTATTGATTACACATATAATCGCTATTGATGCAAAATTAATAGTTTGGAAAAAGAAAGAATTAACATGAAAAATATATATAGTTTTAATAATAACACCTAAAATTTGTAAACTTAAAATTGACAAAGTAACCAAATATTGTTATTTATCTGGTTTTCTGTTTCTTTCAAGACAACAAATTAGATCAGTAAACAGAAGAAGAATTTATGGATATACATTGAAGTGGAATTTAGTGAAGAAAATATTGGATTAGCATAGGTTGCATAAAATCTAATCGAAGACTTAATATATTGCTAACTTGTTAAGTGGAATGAATACAAACAAAATTACAAAAAACAACAGTTATGGATACCTACATAATTGAATGTTTTCCAGTAAATTCAAGTAGCACCTTATTTATCTGGAAATAGTTATATTTAATTTTAAGTACACATCATCAAAAAAAAAGATACAGAAATAATGAACTTGATATTTAAAATAAAAATAGAGACCCATTTTGGTGTAGTAAACCTTAGGTTCATCTTAATTACTTGCCTTTACTAAATTGATATAAAAAAAAGAAATGTCAAATTTGCACGAAAAAAGCGATTTCATCAACATTTCAACTGATTAATGTTAGCACTAATTATATAGGCAAACAACTCAGAAAGCTAAATGAATAGAGCATTAGGTTTGCTTATAGATTATAATCAATATTATATCATTAATGTTATTGAACTCAGAAATTTAGAAAGTAGTTTCCATGTAGCATTTGGAAAAAAATGTTAGCCATTATAACAAAGCCATATACCTTTAGTTTTTCATGTTCTTTTTTCCTATATTCTTTTCATTATGTTGAAAAAATAGTAATTAATTCTTATTATTCACAAAAAAATTATATAATTAATTTTTATTATCTGTGAAATATCCATAACTTATGTTCTTAATTTCAAATATTTGAATTCTATCAAATTTAAGTTTGCTAATCGCCCATTATGTTAGAACAAAAATTGGTTATTCTTTTAGATTAAAAATAAAACAATTTCATCTTTCAAACATATATCTAGTAAAATATATGTATTTCAAACAAATATCCACTAAAATATACGTATTCAACAATAAAACATCAATGTTTTCACTTATAGTATAGCGACGCACATGTGTTTTGTTTACATATCTTAAACATCAAAACTCGAGAACTAGTTTAAGAGTAAGTATTTTCATCAAAAATGCTTCAGTGACTAGAATAGCTTTTCCTTCCCTAATCTATCAATGCAATCGAAATAGTTGTCATACCAATACTGTATTATATACAACATATTTTTCGAGTGGTTTTGTTAAATTCAACTTGTGATGGATGTTGAATTCTGTGGTAATTAATTTCGGACCATTTGTTTGAATGCTTCAAAATGGTGTACTACCAATTTAATGTTTTCCATGTTGTGAAAGCTTCAAAATGAGCCACTTAAAATTGGCATTCTCTTTTAAAATGTAGAAAGATTTACTGCCAATACTCAAACCACAAACGAAAACAATTATAATAATGCAGCGACATCATATGGTTAATCAGGGTTAGCATTATAAACAACATCATATGCATTTAACAACCATAATTAAAATAATTTGGGTAAGGAATTATTCAGGTTATTCCATTCCTAAGTCATGGTATTTCCTTATGCCTTTTGTTTACTAACACTTCAATACGAATATACAGTGGGTGGGAAAATGAAGTACTACATGTTTTCAAATCAAGGGAAAATATGACGTAAAAAAGAAAAATAAGACCAATAAAATGTTTTAACTTCCAACTAAGCAGCCATAAATTTCAATACAATAACCAGAAAGAAAAAGCCGCCATAAAGGTAAAGGCCACTTTGACTATTATTATAGAATAATTTCAATAGATGAGCTAGAGAAAAGGGAAACAAAATTGGGTATTAATAACACACTATTGCAGAGATCCGAAGTCAAAGATGGTTGCGTTGGTTGGAGTACGAGCGACGTCGTCGATGGTGGGTAAAAGGTTCAAATTTGGTTGAGGCGTGAATATTTAGGGTTGTTTGATCAGAGAAGGTAAGGAAACGCTGGGTATCAAAAGTGACCTGAATATTTGTAGTTTTCATGAGAAGTAGGGTAAGAAAAGCAACTTTTGAGTTTAAGAATTGTCTTGATCCTCCATATCTATTGAAATCTAACTCAGTAATTATAGTATAGTATGGATTACACTATGATGTGTGGTTAGTCCCAGCATGTAGTGGAAGCCTGCTTGGAACCGTTCAACAAATCCAACAACTACAAGTGGATGGTATAATTTGAGATGTCTATTGTATATATATACGTATATAGGTATGTGTATATTTGTGTGTGAAGTAGACCTGTCTTGGGGAAGATATTAAAAGGCTGACCTGCATCTTGTTGGGTATAAAGTGGTTAGGACTAGATCCATTCCTAAGGTTCACTCTTGGGATCCTGGCTCAAGTCATGGGACACGCCCTTCGAGGTTTAGTGGTTATCCACCTATTCTTAAATATTTGTCTTACTAAACAATAGCGTGACTATGGTAGTTCTACAAGTAATGTCTTCTTCATATCAAGGGGCTAGTAAGGACTGACCTAGGGACGGATATATATATATATATATATATATATATATATATGGCATAAGGAACCACCATCTAAGGGAAGTATTAAGGGACAAGGAGTTCAGCTATAGGGACTGCTAGATAGTAACAAGAGGGCTGCCAGGAGGGTTTTCTTAAATGAAGTTGCGTTCCTGACCCAATCCTAGTGTAAATGGTTGTTTCTATTTCACGACCTACAAGGAGAGTTATTATTTATGATGTTGGTGTTAGGAAGAGTTCTTATGTAGCTAAATGTCCGCCATGGGTACGTATTAAGTGACTATAGGGACGTCCGCCCTTAATAAATTAGGTAAAAGCCTTAATTGACAAGACATAGCCCGGGTCGTCGGGCATTAAGTGATTGTAAGTGTAACGTCATGGGATTTTGGACTTTAGAGTTGACATTCGACATAACTCAAGCATTAAATGTAGGAGTTCCAAATGCCTAATCCTTGGTCGCTTGAGGTTATAAAGCTTCATAAATAATGAAATAAAACGATGTCTCATTAACATAATATGAGGTACATCAGAGTTACATCATCAAATACATCAGGGTAGTGTATGTATCTAGTTACATGAACTAATAGATAAAAGTAATAACAGAGACAAACAGAAAGAGAGAGAGAATCCAAAACATGCTCCATCTTCACCTCTAAGATCCATAATATAGTCCATAAAGCAAAGTGATCCACAAAAGATAGTGCTCTAAAATATTGCTATGACTTGGCTCTTAGGCTGCCTGTGCAAAAATATGTGCACCCGGAGTTTAAGGGAAAAATGATAAACTCAATGTCAGTCATAGAACTGTTATGTGAAATAGAAACAATTATTAACATTTATTTTAAAGTTTAGGTAAATCATAAGACAATGTTGTATAATTCAAAACGGGTTTCCCCTTATGAATATCAATCATAAAACTCACAATGCTTTATGAAAATTAGGCTACCATATGGTCTCTCAGCATACAAACAATGCAGTCACAGACATTGGAAAGGTTTCTCCTTATGATAACCAAACATGCTAGATACAAAAAGTTCTCTTTTATTATCATTAGTCATAGGGTGGAAAATTCTTTTACAAATAAATGTATCAATCCTAGATGGCATAGGTACCATTTATGTCTCCATATATGTTTACATCTAAAACCATACAAACTCTTAGTGAAAATTGATTTCCATCAAATGACCGGGCAAAGGAACTTCCTTACTGAATTCAGACACCTCTAAAGGGATACCTCGAGAATCACACAAATTCTCTGCCAACACAGCACCGGGATATCCTTGCCTGGTCACACTTGAGGCTACCATCTCTCAGTCATTGCCAACCTATAAACCAGGGCCCCGCAACATCCACAACCAAATAAAAATTTGAAGTCTCCACTAAGGTAATACTTGGGCTCCATACCATAGTACACCTTTCTGTCTAGAAAAAGACGATGACTTATAACCTTGCTACATCTTTCCTGTTATGGTCATTTACAAGTTGTGAGGCTTATCAAAGTCACGTTACACAAGGCTCTGCTTCACTAAGTCATGCTTTGATCATTGCTAGCATATCACTTAGCATGCCACACTGCCCTCCCATAACATGTAATCGATAATCGCTGACCATATCACCTTTAAGCTCGTATGTCTCAAAGAAGATTGTTAAGCTAAGAGAATAAATTCTCCACTACCAACAAAAATATGTTTAGCAAAAATTAATTATATACTACAAGATGCAATATTAGACATACATTCATACAAGTCCATTCTGTGTCTAAACAAAACTGAAGGCACCTTATTCCTCATACAATAAAAGGGAGAGGTGCGTGCAAATCTGGAAATTCCCGAAATACGTTCGAACGTGACGCCACTATAACATATTAATATAGGAACAACCCAATAAAGATAAAATTAGGAGGAAAATACTTTCCATGTGAAGATTTTTGGTTTTCAATACCATGTTTATACTATTTTCATCAAGTCTCATTCTTATTTGGAATGGTCTTCAGAATAAGTTCGATCCTGGTCTTTCAAAATAAGAACCATTCATTTAAAAATTATGGATATATATCTTCATTTAAACATCAATTCAAATATTCATTTGAATATTCTAATATTTATCTTAAATCATTTCTCATAGTTTGGGAATATAAATATGAAGTTTAAATTCCATTTTGAGTAATAGCATTAGAAACGTTACCAAAGGTTACCTGAAATAGCAAATTTTGCAAATTTCATTTAATCAAATTTAAATCTTCATAATTTTTATCCAAACCACTTTGAAACTATTTATTATGATTTATAAGAATTTTTTTTCCTATTTTTAGTAATTTTTAAAACTTTATTTTTATTGATTTCTAAATTCGGTCACCAAACTACACTTATGACGACCTTTTCAAAAACTGTTTTACACATAATTTGAAATATGTATGTTATATTTTGACAATTCCTCTTTCATTTGAAAGCTATTATAATTAAGCAAATGTTTTTTGTTTCTAAGAAATCCGATTAAATTTGCTCCATTTTGGAGTGTTTAAAGTTCATAATTGAAATTCGTGAACTACCGTGGCGCGACTAGTCCTATTCAGACTATATTATAATTTTATATTAAAACAAATCCAATTTACTTTGAAATAATTTATAAAAAAATTTAAAACTCATATATATTTACTTAAAATTTTATGATTAAAATTCAATATTCATATTTTTGATGGATATTTTAATATTATTTTATTATTAATTTTTTTTTTCAAACTTATCCGTTTGACCCCAAACTTTCTTGTAACCCATTAAAAAAATAAATAAGATAGTTTGAATAATAATATTGAGCTAAAACACTATCTATATACTCAAACCGAAATTCACTTTTTAAAGTTACTATTCATTTTAAAATTCATATTTGAACATGTTATTTATACTTGAAATAAATTTCCAATTATTTTTTGTTTTTTTTTTAAGTTTTTCGTATTCACTTTAATTTATTACCAAATAATTTTGAAATTAAAAATCCAACTTTTATTTTTCACTTACTATTTAAATGAATAAAATATTCATTTAAGTTATCCAAACTTATTCAATACCCAATAATTCAACTTTTTCTGTATAATTAATCGTAGTCATACACAACCATTATAACATCTAATAGCAACCAATATGGTGTCATTAACTTAGCAGGGTAATATCCAATAACCCATTACTATTTAACATAGTATTCATCAACCCAATAAGGTTCATATCCACTACCAAGATTCACACAATCATCACAGGGTATCATTTACTTAAGTATCCACATAATTATCACTTAAAAATCATATCTTTACTTCACTAATCATCATTAAATCTCAAAATGATTTAATATTAATAACCATAAACTACTTCACTATTTACGTGTATAGTTTCTCAAAAAATTATCCACTCCTTCGTAAATTTAAATGTAGGACTCCTCTGCAATCTAGATTCAATCCGGCAGCCTTCCGGTGTCACCAAAATTTATCAAATTTAAAAAGTACAAATCCTCGACACATACAGGTTTTATAGAATATAATTGAATATATATATATATAGGTATATATTGGGTTTTGGAGACTAATGTTGGATCTTTGGGCTTGAGGGGCTCAGCCAAGGGGCATGGGTCCACGTAGGGGATGTAGTGTGGCATTTTGGAAAGAGATGTAAAGGAGGAAGATTAAGGTGTTTTAAGGGGTTTAAAGGTGTTTTAGTGGTGTTTGGAGTAGAGCGACCAGAACAAGAGGGAGAGGGGGTTTGCTAACATATTAGGTTAGAGGAAGGCGATGGAGGCTGGTGGTAGTGAGTGAGGCCTAGCCGTGGGGAGGGGAGAGAGAAAATGGACAGAAAAAGGGGGAAAAGGAAGAAGAAGATAAAATGGAAGGAGAAAGCAAAGGAAATGGTCACCTAATTTACACAAACATAAGGGTTCTAAATGCAAAAAATCTTTACTAGGTGTCAATACAAGAGGAGATAGTGTGGCGGTGAAGTAATGGGGTCTTTGACAATTTTCCAACCAAGGTTCTAATTAAATTAGTTCATGCATTATCTTTTGTGCCAAAAATTACTCCTTGTGCCTACTTAATATCACAACATGACATTAAGGAAGAGAGTGACAAGAGTAAGAGAGAGAAGATGAGGTGTCAAAAAGGGAGGAAGTTTAGGAATTAGTGTACAAGAGTTGATTTAATTTAATTAAACTTGGATTTAATTAAACGACCACTACACGTTTTCAACTCGCACAATCAAACCGTAATTCCAATCGATACAAAATTTGAAATCCTACTGTATTTCATAGATACAGATCTAATAAAACTAGTCTCATCGAATTCTGAGACTGTTTGTAGAATGGCTATTTTTAGACTAATAAAATAATATTAAATTATCGAATTTCAATATATTTTCTTTTAAATCAATTTTAAAAGTTCACTAACATTATTTTAACTTTAGAAAAATAGAAAATAAAATTAGAATTCATTTTCAATTGTTTATAGGTCTGGAATCAATATTTAACTATTTAAAAATTCACTATATATATCATTTTTTTTAAATTGACTAAAATTTCAAGTCATTACAATCTCTCCTACTTAAAAGAATTTCATCCTCGAAAATGAACAAGAAAGGGATAGTGAAAAGTAAATAGATAGCGGAGATAAATTTAACAAGGAGTTAGATATCCATATGACATTCAGAATAAAACTTCTATGTATGCTCCTGAGTTTCCTAGGTACAATCCTTTGGATCACCACTCTACTATACCTTGAAAAGATACACTATCTTACCCCTCAATATCTTTTCATTACGATCAATAATTTTGATGGGTTGTCTTTCAACTATTAAGTTGGGTGAAATTCTATGTCCTGCTGAGCACTCTCTTCAAAAATTTGGTTTGGATCGTGCACATACTTCCGTAAACTAGATACATAAAAAACATCATGTATTCTAGACAACCACTTGAGTAGTTGAACTCTATAAGCCAGTGGTCCAATCCTTTCTAGAATAGGAAAATGCCCAATATATCAGGGTGCTAACTTCCCCGTCTTTCCAAACTTAAAACTCCACGCAATAGAGAAAGTATCAAGGATACTGAATCTCTGATTTCAAAGTCCAAGGCTCTTCTTCTTTGATTGGCATACTTCTTATGTCGGTCTTGTGCTGTATTTAACTTCTTCCTAATCAAGTCTACTTACTCTGTGGCCCCTCTGATCATATCTGGTCCAAGAACAAGTCTATCTCCAGATTATATCCAGCAAGCGGGCGATTTGTAGGGATGTCCATATAATGCCTCAAAATGTGCTATCTTAATACTAGCTTGATAACTGTTGTTATAAGAAAACTCAATTAAAGGTAGATGACTTACCTATGATCTTCCAAAGTCAGGAATGCAAGCCCATAAAAGATCTTCTAGTATACGATTGACTATGTCTGCTTGCTCGTCTGACTACGGATGATATGTTGTGCTGAGTTTTAGTTTAGTTCCTAAGGCAGTTTGTAAATCTTCCCAAAAATGACCAGTGAAGATCGGATCCCGATCGCTCACTATGCTTCTCGGTACTTCATGCAATCTTACAATCTCTTATATATATCTGCTAAACTTGCAGCTGTTCAAGACGATCTTACTAGGATGAAATGGAAGATCTTGGTTAGATAATCCAAAAAAAACCCATATACCTTCATTCCCTCAACAAGTACGGGGAAACCCATCAATGAAATCCATCGAAACTTGGCCACACTTCCACTTAGGTGTCTCTGGGAGCGAAGTAATCGTGCGGTCCTCTGTGATCACTTTTAATTTATTGGCAAGAAGCACATCGGCTAACATATGTAGATATGTCCCTCTTCATCATCTTTTAAGTATAAACCTTTCAAAACCTTCTCGCGTGCACTCATCAATGCTTGAGCCGCTATGATATCATTAGCTCATTTAAATGGCTTTCCACCTAAATTTGTATATGCCTATTATGAATAGGAAGATTGAATTGGGTTTGAGTTGGAATAGCATCGTATTTAACTATTGCAGTGCGACCATTGGTGGTAATACTGCCTCCTCCCTTATGTTTTATGTTACCACTCATTTTTCACTATCTGTGAATTATAAGAAAAATGCTTGTTAGGGCATACAGATGAATTATCTTCGGGATTATGGAACAATTAAGAGTCTTTGTATTTCATTAGATTTTTTCTCATCCTAGGGTATTACTAACCCTCTTCTAATGAGCTTTTTAATGAGTTGTACCCTAAAGCTTCGTATAGACCCAAGCACGAATACCAATTGTAACGACTCAGGATTTCGAACTTCGAAAGTTGACATCTGACATAAGACAAGCATCAAATGTCAGAGATCCAAATGCTTAATCCCTGGTTGTCTAGGGTTATAACACTTCATAAATAATCACAATGAAATAAAACAACATGTCATTAACATAATATGAGGTACATCGGAGTTACATCATTAATTACATCAGACTAATGTACATATCTAGTTACATGAACTACTAAATAAAAGTACTATCGGAAATAAATAGAAAGAGTGTGAATCCAGAACATGCTCCATCTTCGCCCATAAGATTTAATAGATAGTCCATAAAGCTATGTGATCGACAAAAGATATTACTCCAAAATACTGTTATGACCTAACTCTTAGGCTTCCCATGCAAAAATATGGGCACCCAAAGTTTGAGGGAAAAATGATAAACTCCAGGACAGTCATGGGGATGGTATGAGAAACAAAAACAATTATTCATGTTTGTTTTAAAGTTTAGGTAAATCATAAGAGCACGCCATATAACATGAAACGAGTTTCCCCTAATGTAATCGTAGATATAGGAAATGTTTCTCATTATGATAGGCAAAAATGCTTGATACAAAAAGTTCGCTTTCATTATCGTTAGTGCATAGAGTGGAAAATTATTTCATAAATAAATGTATCAATCCTAGAAGGTATAGGTACCATATATTATGTCGCCATATAAGGTTTACAACTAAAACCGTACAAACTCATAGTGAAAAAGGATTTCCATAAAATGATTGAGTAAAGGAACTTCCTTACCACATTCGGACACCTCTAGAGGGAAACCTCGAGAATCACACAAGTTCTCTACTAAGACAAGGCCGGGACATCCTTTCCTGGTCACACCTGAGTCTTGGTCGTTACCAACCATTAAACCTAGGCTCGCAACATCAACAACCACATAAAAAGTAGAAGTTTCCACTAAAGTAATACCTGGGCTCCATACCATGGTACACCTTTCTATCTACAAAAGAGATGATGACTTATAACCTTGCTGCATCTTTCCTATTTTGGTCATTTACCGGATTATGAGGCTTGTCGAGTCTAGATACACAAAGCTACATTTTACTAAGCCATACTTTGATCATCACTAGTATACAGCTTAGCATGCCACGATGTCCTCCCATAACGCACAATCGATAATCGCTAAGCATATCACCTTTGAGCTCGTATGTCTCAAAGAAGGTTGTTAAGCTAAGAGAATAAATTCTCCACCACCAACATAAATATGTTTAGCAAAAATCAAATACGTACTACAAGATTCAATGCCAGACATACATCCATACCATTCTAGGTTTGAGCGAAACCAAAGGCACCTTATTCCTTGTCCAATAAAGGAGAGTGGTCCTTGCAATTCCGGGAATTCCCTAAATGCATCCGGACATGCCGCCACCAAAACATCTCAATATTGGAGCAACCTAGTAAAGAGAAAATTAGCAGGCCAGTCCTTTCGATGTGAAGCTTTCCGGTCTTCAACGCCATCTTTAAACATTTTTCATCACGTCTCATTTAATCAACTTTAAATCTTCATAATTTTGATATTAAACCACTTTGAAACTATTTTTTTCGATTTATATGAATTTTTCCCTAATTTTAATAATTTTTGTAAATTTATTTTTATTGATTTCTAATTTCGGCCACCAACCTACACTTATAATGACCTTTTCAAAAATAGTTTTAGACATAACTTGAAATCTATATATTATATTTTGAAAATTCCTCTTTCATTTTGGAACTATTACAATTAGGATGCAAAAAAAAATCTGATTTCAAAGAAATCCGATTAAATTTGCTCTAGTTATGAGCGTTCATAGTTCATAGTCGAAATTCACCAGCTATCGTAGCGCGACTAGTCCTATTCAGGACATATTATAATTTTATATTAAAAAAATTCCAATTTACTTTGAAATAGTTTATAAAGCATTTTAAAACACATATATATGCTTACTTTAATACAATATTTCAAGTTTTACCTTTAAAATAATATTATTTTTTAAAACTTAACTGTTTGAACCCAAATTTTCCTGACATCCATTAAAAAAAGATAGTTTGAATAGTAATATTGAGTTAAAACACTTTTTTGTTTACTCAAACAAAACTTCACTTTTTATAGTTACTTTTCATTTTAAACTTCAAATTTGAACCTGCTATTTATACTGGAAATAAATTTCTAATTATTTTTCATTTTGTTTTAAAAAATTTGTATTCACGTTAATTCATTACTAAATCATTTTGAAATTAAAAATCCAATTTTTATTTTTCACTTACTATTTAAATGAATAAAATATTTATTTAAATTATGCAAACTTATTCAATTCCCAATAATCCAACTTTTTGGGTATAATTAATCATGGTAACCTGTACCACATCATACACAACCATTATAACATCTAAAAGCAACCAATAAGGTGTCATTAACTAAGCAAGGTAATATCCAATAACCCATTACTATTTAATATAGTATTCATCAACCCAATAAGGTTCATATCCACAACCATTATCACCGGGTATTATTTACTTAAGTATCCATATAATTATCACATAAAAATTATATCTTTACTCCACTAATCATCATTAAATCTTAAAATGATTTAATATTAATAACCATATACTACTTAAATACTTACGCGTATAGTTTCTCACAAAATTATCCACTCCTTCGTAACTTTAAACATCGGACTCCTCTACAATCTAGATTCAATCCGGCAGCCTTCCAATGTCACCAAAATTTATCGAATTTCAAAAGGACAAATTTTCGACACATGCGGGTTTTTTAGAATATAATTGAATATATGTGGGTATATATTGGATCTTGGAGACTAAGGGTCGGATCTTTGGGCTTGAAGAGCTCAGCCAAGGGGTGTGAGTCCGTATGGAGGGTTGTAGTAGGCTGTGGGGTTCAGGTTTGGGCTGTAGTGGGTTGTTTTGGGGAGGAGAGGTGTAAAGGAGGTAGCTTTAAAGTAGTTTAGAGGTGTTTTATGGTGGTTTAGGGTAGAGGGAGCGCATAAAAAGGAGGGGGAGGGGTTCGCTGATGTGGTGGGCCATGGGGAGGTGTACGGAGGCTGGCGGTGGCCGGTGGGGCCTAGGCGTAGGGAGGAGAGTGAGAAAATAGAGAGAAAGGGGGTAAAAAGAAGAGAAAAGGAAGAAGAAGAAGAAGAAAAAGGAAGGAGAAAGCAAAGGAAATGGTCACCTATTTATACATAAACACAAGGATTATAAGTGCAAAAAGCCTTGCCTAGGTGTCAACACAAGAGGAGACGGTGTGGTGGTGAGTACTAAGGTTTTAGATAATTTCCAACCAAGTTTCTAATTAAATTAATTCATGCATTGTCTATTTTGCTAAATCTTATTCTTTGTGCCTACTTAACATCACAACATGACATTAAGGAAGAGGGTAACAATTGTAAGAGAGAGAATATAAGGTGTCAAATGGGGAGGAAGTTTAGGAATTAGTATAAGATTTGATATGATTTAATTAAACATGGATTTAATTAAATGACCTCTACACATTTTCAACTTGCACTATTAAGCCGTAACTCCGATCAATACAAAATTTGAGATCCTACTAATTTTTTTAGATTCAGGCCCAATGAAACTGGCACTGTCGAATTATGGAATTGTTTGCAAATTGCTATTTTTAGGCGATTAAAATAATATTAAATTGTTGAATTTCAATATATTTTCTTTTAAATCGATTTTAAAAGTTCACAAACCTTGTTTCAACTTCGGATAAATATAAAATTAAATTATAATTCATTTTTAATTGTTTTTAGGTCCAGATTTCATGTTTAATTTTAAAAATTCACTATATACATATATGTATATATATTAAATTCTTTTATTTAAATTGACCTAAATTTTAGGTTATTACAGTAAGGATATCCACCATTAATTTACTTCATAGGGTGACTGTAAGAATGTCCTCCCTTTGATTAACTTGCAGTGGTATTAAATGAATGTAAGGATGTTCGCCCTTAGATTTACATATTGGACTTAAGTGACCATGAGGAGATCTGCCTCATATGTATAGTTTTGTGTGTTTGATTGCGAAAACATATCATAAAGAACTTATATTGAGATATATAGAAGAAGATATTCCTTTAAACTTACATGATTTTCAATCACCAGAACTTTACGTTCTGACCTCCTTCCTCTTAACATATAAACAGGACAATAGGTGGGAACACTTGGATCAGTTGAAACGACCCAAACTTCCCCTTTCAGGAAAGCCCGGATTATGTTGAGAACACGACAAATCAGAACACAAAACAGAAGAATATTTCATTGCTTATTACAACAATTTACATCAGAGTACAAGATTATTCCAGAGTATGATTAATTATACAGCAGAAAATAATATCAGAGTTTTAAAATTACATAGCAACGGAAAATAAGACATAAGTATAATGCGTAGCGGACAAGCTTTCCGAATATAGCTCCAGTTGTAATCCAGGATCCTGTTAAATAGAAATCTGCAAAACCAAAACTATTGACTGCCTATGTCGAAAATATGGGCACCCAGAGTTTAGGAAGGAACAATAAACAGCAGGTCAGTCATGGGACTGGTATGAGAACTCAAAACAGTTACTAATTTGATTTTAAAGATAGGTAAATCAAGGGATCATGCCATATAACAAGAAATGAGTTTCCTCCCAAGAATACCAGTGCATAAAATAAATAGCGCAATGCTTTTTTGAAAAATGAAGCTATCATAAGACTCAGGTCCCATCACACAATGCAACGCAAGCCGGAGGATAGAGTTTTACCTTATAATAGCCAAAAATGCTTAGTACGCGAAAATTCTCTTTTATTATTACTATAAGTGCATAGTGTAGAAATCAATTTCGAAGGTAAATGTATCAATCATAGATGGCATGAGTGCCCCATTCCATTATGTCTCCATATATAGGTTTACAATTAAAACCGCAAAGCTCGTATTAGAAAGTTGGGTTTCCATCATGATGGCACCTGATTCGAAAGATCTATCGCGAATGCAATACTCCACCGCTTAAGTCGCAGGCATGCGAAAACACCGTAATGCACATCCGCACTTTTGGGAAACCAAGTATCACTACGGCTTACATCCCGACGAGAGAAAACAACGCTTACTCTATCCCTATATGGGAATCGGGGGAAATGCCCTATCCCTCATCTCGGTCGACCGAATCCATACTAATATCGAAAACATACTGATCTGACCATCAGTTCACCATCATACCGTGGTGTGAGGCTTGCGAAGTCACGCTACACAAAGCTATTCTAAATAAAGCTGTGCTTTGATCATCATCCACAAGGCTCTGCTTTTCAACAAAAGCCTTGATCAATGCATCTTAGCATGCCACATTGTCAATCCATACCATACCATTGATTTCTGCCAATATATAACCTCTGAGCTCATACGTCTCAAAGAAGGGTGTTAAGCAAGAGAATAAATTCTACGCCACCAAACAGATAAATATTAGCAGATATCAACAAACACAGCGTAAAAGGAATACAACTTCAGATTTACCATCCATTTACAAGTCCGTTCTGGGTCTGAACGAAACCGGAGGCACCTTATTCCTCGTCCCATATGTCCAATACGGGAAAGAGGACCTCGCATATCCGAACAATCAACAAGTACATCCGGACGGCCACCAATGTAGCCCCTTCAAGGTAGCTACTCCAATCACGGGCATCAGTAGAAACTCATCCATTCGATGTGAAGATCGTCGGTCTTGCACCGTCTTCAATCTCTTCGACTGTTGTTCGTCTAATTCATTATTCCGAATGGGTTAAACCTGGTCTTTCTGAATAACTCGCATAATTTATAATCAGGTGTTGTAAAAACACATCCAGCGCCTCATTCAAATTCAGAATATTCTTTTAAAATATTCACATTTTAGGGGAAGGTTCCCATTAATTTTATC